>CM028384.1:83119271-83174907 GCA_013146195.2 Codonopsis lanceolata
ATTATTCCTCGCCAGGCTTGAGTTGAGCGATGATCCCGGGCCGCACTGGGCCTTGTGAAGGTTTCACAAATCATAAGGTCCCAAAGAAAGCGGTACTATCGAAGCCGAGATGTTCATTGGCGTGGCCCGAACCCGGTTGAAAAGATTACCTTTATGGTAATCGACTTGAAATCTCCTTACAACATTATTTTGGGCGCATCGAGCATGACTAAGTTTTCGATGGTCGCGCCAATCCCGCACTGAGAGCCAAATTTTATACCGATCAAGGAGTGGGAGTATTATGAGTCAACCGCGAGCAAGCTTGAATATGTTCGATACGCAGAGAAAGAGTTGTTGACCTTGGAAGATGGCGAGCAAAAGGTTACTATTAGTACCAAGGAAACTTCTCATGTGACTGTAGGACCATCGGTGGTAGCGATGGTACAGGAGGATTTGGAAATGGAAGCAAGCTCCATGCCGACATTGAAGTCCTGGGAGACAAGTCAAAATGAAGAGGATGCAGCGGGTCACCGCCGAATAAATGGTTGAGGTTCCATCTCGCCGTGCATGTACCGGAGCGAGCTGAGCGAGAAGAGGTGGCCGAGGAAGGTATTAACAATCCTTTGCCGACATTGACGTCGGGGGGATTTGACGAGCCAGATGAGGTCGTTGACCCTGTTGATGAATCTTTGCCAAGATCCATGTCCGAGGAGCCGCTGAGGCTATGGAGGTAGACCACCGACAAAGTTGAGGATCGAGCCGAGAAGGATGAAAAAGTGGAGTGTGATACGCCCAAATGCGAGATGAGCCAGAGTTTACGGCCCAAGACGAGCTAGAAGAGATAGTCATCAATCCAGACTATCCCGAGCAGAAGATCAAGATTGGTCGAGCTTTGACGGTAGAAGCAAGGGAAAGCCTAATTAAGCAACCGCAGACGCCGATATCTTCGCCGACAGGACATGCAAGGGGTGAGCGAGGATGTGGCCTTGCATCGCTTGAATGTTGATCCAAATTACCGCCAATCCAAAGAATACCACGGGTTTATTCGGTAGAAAAGGATCAAGCGATCAAGGAGGAAGTCGAGAAATTGCTTAAAGCTGATATTATTGAGGAGATACATTATCCAACCTGGTTGGCTAATGTGGTTATGGTGAAAAAGTCAAATGGCAAGTGGCGGATGTGTGTTGACTTCACGGATTTGAACAAGGCTTGCCCGAAAGATTGTTATCCTCTACCGAGAATCGACAAGTTGGTCGACGCCATTGCAGGGTTCGAGCTCCTCAGTTTTATAGATGCTTACTCTGGGTATCATCAAGTTAAAATGGCTGGTTCGTATAAGGCTCTAACAGCCTTTCCGAGCAAAGCAGGGGTCAGATTGTTATAAGATGATGCCCTTCGGCTTGAAGAATGCCGGGCCACTTATCAAAGGATGGTCAATGGTATTCAACAAGCAGATAGGGAGAAATGTTGAAGCCTACATTGATGATATGGTGGTCAAGACCAAGGGACGCGAGCACACAGAGGACTTGGGGGAAACTTTTGCTAATCTCAGGAGGAACAACATGAAGTTGAATCCGAGCAAATGTGTGTTCGGAGTGAAAGCCGGCAAGTTCCTGCTTCATGGTTACCGAGAGGGGAATTGAGGCAAATCTCCGAGAAGATAGAGGCATTAGTTACTATGAAGCTTCCTCGTTGTGTTAAGGACGCGCAGAGGCTAAATGGCGTGGTGATTGCTCTAGAAGGTTCATCTCGAGGCTCGGCAGAGCGCCGCTTGCCTTTCTTCAAGGTTTTCATGGGTAATAAAGGGTTTGAATGGACTCGAATGCCGTAAAGCTTTCAAGGAATTGGTGGAGTATTTAGAAGTCCACCCTTGTTGAGTAGCCCGGTATTTGGGGAAAAATTATATGTTTATCCGCAGCCTACCGAAAGCAGTAGTCAGCTGCTTTTGATTAGTGGAAGAAGGCAATGTACAAAAGCCTGCTTATTATGTATCCAAAGCCCTCACCGATGTAGAGGGAAGATATTTTAATGCAGAAATTGGCTTACTCGCTTGTTGTTGCCGCCGGAAACTACGAGCTTATTTTTCTCGCCACTCCATTGTTGTGTACACGATTCACCTTGCGAAAGATTTTGCACAAGCCGATACTTTCGGTTGCTCACCGTCAATCGAGTTAACCGAAGTTTGACATCGATTATCACCGCGGCGAAGCAATTAAGGCGCAAGCTATAGCGACTTTGTAGCCGAGACAAGCTTTAAGGAGTCTATCGAGGAAGAGGTGGAGAGTAAAGCAACAAATGACGAGTAATGCAAGTCCAAAGCCGAGGCCGAATATTGCCGGAACTTCATGTTGACGGTTCGGCTAGTCGATTTGGGAGTGGTGCCGGTTTAGTGTTAGTCCCACCAGAGCAAGATGTGGAATTCAAAAGGCGCTGCTTCAAATTCCCACCAACAACCAGCCGAATATGAAGCTTTAATTGCTGGTCTCGAGCTCGCAAGAAGACATTGAGCGGGCAATGGTTGTATATTGTGATTCTCGCTGGTGGTTAATCAAGTCAAAGGCGACTATGGAGTGCATCACCCGATCTTGGTCCGTTATTGTGCGATGGTAAGAGAAATTTTAAAAGATTTCGACATCGGGAGCTAGTAAGAATTGCTCTGAGGACAATATGCGAAAGCGCACTATTTATCGAAGATGGCCGAGGATGAAATTCGCCTTTGCATCCCGAGTCATGATCGAGCATCCGAAATTCCCGCCATCGAGAAGGAAGTGGTCATGGACATAGAGCCACCGCAAAATGTTGGATAGATGATCTTCGAGCGCACATCGAGCACGGGTGTTGCTCAAGACAAAAAGGAAGCTAGAACCGCCCGTAAGCGTTACACATTATCTTAGACAACGCCCCGTATCGAAGATCTTATACACGACCTTTGTTGAGGTGTGTTCGCCCGCAGATGACGGAGGGAATCTTGGGCGAAGTGCATGAAGGCAAGCGTGAGGTCACCCCGCCAACGATCGTTAGCCGAGAAAGTGTTAGCAGCAGGATTTTATCGATAACTTCGGGCGGATGCCGAGATATATGTTCGCCGCCGCGACAAGTGTCAACGTTATGCAGATATCCCACGATTGCCATCTACCGAAAGCGCACTCGTTATCGCCATGGCCATTTGACATGTGGGGAATTGACTTGATTGGTCCTTTCCCCGCTGCTCTGGCCGAAGTTCAAATATGCAGAGTTGCCGGGATTACTTCACGGTGGGTGGAAGCGAAGCCACCGGGCGACCATAAGCGAGGTGAACGCCATCGATTTTGTACACGAGCACATATGGTGTCGGCTTGGGGTCCCGCGAGCAATTGTATCCGATCATGGGACCCGCTGAAAAGTTTACTGCATGCGGCGAAAGCAAATGAGGGTGAAACATCGCGCATCCGTGGCGATCCACAAGGCAATGGTCGCGTAAGTCGCGAATAAACAAATTCTCGCATGTTTTGAAGAGGAATTTGGAAGAAAAAGCCGAAGATGGGTAGACGAGCCGCCTTCGGGCGAAGAACAACAAGAAGGGGTCCAACCGGGAAACCGCTTTTTCTTTAGCTTATGGGTCCGATGCTATGGCCCCAAGAGATGTATTTGCCCACCATGTGGGTCTTAAATTACAATGCCGGTTCTAATCACACCGAACAGATTTGGATTTGTTGGAAGAAAGACTAGAAGCCAAAATGAGGATGGCCAACTATATAACGAGCAAAGGCTCACCACGATAAGAGAGTTCGTGGTCGATCATTTGTCGTGGGGGATTGGGTCCTTCAGAAGATTGAGGCCACGCCATCGAAATGAATGGGGAAGTTGTCACCAAACCGGAAGGCCCTTTTCAAGTTTCGAGAATTATTAAGGAAGGCACCTACATGTTGCGAACGAGGATGGTGATGAGTTAAAGCATCCATGGCACGCGGATCATTTGAAGAAATACTATTGGTAATTGATTTACAATATGTAATTCTTTGATCTTTTTCTCTCATGATAAATGGCAATGATGAAGCTCGCTTGACTTTTCAACTTTATGTTTGAAAAGTGGGTCTTCAAGATTTTTGAGTTGAATCTTTCGATCGAGCATAAAGGTCTTTATGCTCGATCAAATTTGAAGAGATGTTTCCAGTTGATCGAATAACCCCTTATTGCGAGCATAGAGGGCTTTATGTTCGTAAGGGAGGGGTATTCGAGTAAAAGCTTAGCTAAATGATGATCGCTTTAGAGCGAGTAAAAGCTAAGCTAAATGATGATCGCTTGAGAGCGAGTAAAAACTTAGTTAAATTCTCGACGCTTGAGAGCGAGTAAAAGATGATTTTGTTCGCCTAAAGCTAATATGGGGAGGTCATTCAAAAATAAAAGAAGTTAAAATATTACAGACAAGAAGTAAAATTGTTTTGAGACAAGGCACGAAGGCCAGAAAGGCGCGCAGTTCGCGTGATTTAACTCAAACAATGAGGCGTGTTGTCCTCGCTGAAGCAATGGGTTCCTCGGTATTTGCAGTGGTATTCAGAATTGTAACCTCATCATCAGCTTGATCTTCGGTGCCATCAGTGGTAGTTGAAGGAGCTTGAGATCGCCAAATTTCTGTCATGAGGTCGGTGACTGTAGTATCGACGGGGGGGGGATCCATGGAGACAGCCTTTGCAAAGATCGGCTTCGCCAAGCCTTCTAATTCATCCTCGTTAAAAGGCACTTGGGAGTGGCCGGCCCGGGCGGTCGAGCAAAAGAGGGGGTTAGCTCCCCATTCGGCAAGTTGCTCGGGGCTAATCTCCAATCCACTGCAAGCGAGCTGCCTCAAAATGTGGTTCATCCCCTGCACAAAAAACGGGTAGGCCTCACTTTCTACGCTATTGGCAAAGTCGCTCGATCTCTTGTAGTCTTCGATGATCTGTTGCTTTTGCTCGTCACTCGTCATAGAGCCGACCTCCGATACTAATTGCTCGAGCTTGGTGATAGTGGCATTTGCCGCTTCCAAATCATTCTGGCAAGATCGTAATTCCCGTCGAACTCCGGCTATGTTATTGAGCGCAGTTTCTTCGGACCTTTTGGAAAGGTTCAGTTGGGCCTCCAAGGTTTTTTCTGGCCGACCTTGAGAGCTCTGGCCACCTTGTCGGTGAGGGATTCCTCGCTATTTTTGAGGTCACCGATGCGCTTAATTCTCTTCTAAGTCGCTCTTCCGGCCGTGGTGTCCTTCTCAGGTGAGGGCATTGTTCTTGTTGAGATTCGTGATTAAGCGCTCGTACATCAAGATTGACTTATTGGCGATCTGTTAAGAAAAATATATTTGTAAGAAATATGGAAAAAGGAAAAACAGTAAGTAAAGGGCGAAATGCGTTACCTCGGTCATGCACAGGCCCATTTCTCCAATCAATACCGAGCTCGCTTGGTCGGCATACTTCTTTTGGATCCCGCTGTGGTGGAGACGTTTCATTAGTCCGAGTCCAGTAGTGGACGGGAAACCACCTCGTTTGTGTACAGCGATGTTGTCGAGGTCGGGAACGTTGGCAAGTTCCTTGATGAGGGCAGCAGCTTTGGGTTGGTCGTCGGGCATGACGAAATTTGCTTGTTGCCAAATAGGAAGTTGTGGGGTGCTCTCTCAACTTATAGCTTTATCCGCCTCGGCGCCTATGTTTCTGCTCGAGCTTTCGGTTCAATGGTGATGACAGGGGGTGAGACAGCAACTGGTTCTCGCACCAAGGGAGCAGGAATGAAGGTAGAGGTACATTGTTCAGGTTGCTGGCGCTTAGTTCCCCGGCCTGAGGTCGCAGCTGGGACCGTTGGAAGATTAATGGCTGGCTGGGTGGACAGGTGTTTAGCTCGTTTGCTCGAGCTCTTTTAGCGTACCGCATGAACTTGGTGACATCGGTCAGCTGCCTCATTTCTGCACAAGGTCAAGTATTAGCACCAAGGAAAGCATAGGTATTTAAAATTATCGAAGAAAAGGTTGACAAAGTAAAGGGTTGAGAGGAAACCAGAAAGTGAAAACTCAGGTCGGCAAAGGGTTCCAGTGCGAGCACAATCCTCGCACTCACTTGGGAACCTATTTCCATGACAAGAACCCCAGTATGGGTGAGGGGTTTCTTGGTCGATTGTAACTCGGGGCTCCACCCCTTCAACAGGAAGGTAGGAGATCCCAGCAGCTCGCAGAAGACCGAGGTCCGAAGTAAGGACTCGCCACACAAAATCCTCGCCCTTTGCCTTCTCCTCGCTCCTAAATGCCTTGACTATTTTGGGTTCTCCAGCTCGGTAGGCATGTTTGTCGTTTTCGGAAGACCGTAGTCGCTGATATAAGGCGCGAATGGCCAGCCAATGCTCGATTCGATGAGCAAGGCTTTCCCGTCCCAGCTGTCGACCTTGTTGGGGCTGTCAGTGAGAAGCTTGAAGAAACCATGGTTTGAGCGGCTGTTGATGCGGCCAGTTTTCTTGTCAAGGGAAAGGAGGAAAAACTTTCGGAACAAAGTCATATCGGGCTCGAACCCGAGGGATCGGCAGGCTACAGTAAAGGATACTAGGAACCTAACAAAGGGTTAAGGTCGTCGCAGGAAGGGTGTTAGAAGCATTCATCAGTTCAACGATGAATGGGTCAAGAGGAAGTCGGAGTCCGACTTGGAAAAAGTCAAAATAAAATACCATCCTGTCTCCTTGGAAATTGTGGCCTTCCTTTTCTAGGTCTAAGTCGAAAGCGCGAACACGGTACAGTTTGGGATCTATTCCTGAATAGAACTGTGTACTAACCTCGTCCTCGGAGTTTAAATCTTCCCATCTGATTGAGGGAGAGGAAAAAGAGGGGGCAGGAACAAATGGGGTTCGGCTTGGTCCGGGTAGTTGGTCGTTTGGGCGAGGAATATTACTCGCTTGTTCGTTATCGATCTGTTGCCTGCTCGCTTCTGAGGGTTTTCGTCGGCGTGTAATCAATGGAGCCACATCTTGCTCGTTTTCTTCGGAAGAAGATGAGGACGGAGGTCTCTCTACTTGAGCTCTATGGTCGTAGCTCTGGCCTTCAATTTCAGAAACGGTCCCTTCGCTAGACATCCTACAGGAAAAGGAATCGAGAATTATAGGTTAAATATTGACGGGGTAAAGTATGGCAAAAAAGTTGGTTATAGTATATGGGTTGCGAGATCAGTAAACAGGGTACTGACCCAGGTTTTCTCGATTCCTTGGGTTTGGGTTGCTAATTGGTAAAAGACAAAGGCGATTGAGTTTTGGGGCAAACAACTTACAGAAAATCGAAAAGGGGGTTCACATGGTGTAAACCCTAACTTAGAACTTAAAAGAGTGTAATGCAAGAAGATGATGAGGAAGGGGTAGTGAAATACCTGGAGAATTTGATGAAGATCTTGATTTTGTTGTCGAAGCGCGACAAAGATGCAATCTGGAAAGTGGTTCTGGATGAAGATTTGCAGAAAGTTCCGCCTGTTTCGTCTATCTGCTTGAATGGTTGTATGAATTGCAAAGGAGCGTAAAGTGATAAAAGGAATCGAGTCCCGCCTTTTATACGCAAGGCAGCCGCCGTTTGAAAGTTGAATCATTGGGCCCGAAGCACGAGGCGTGCTGAACGAGGCCGCATTTAATGGACATAGGAAGTTGAACCTGCAGTTCAGACTGGCGGCTGACAGTTGACGGCTGACGCTTCGTACTCTTAAGAGACGCTTGTTCAAGACGTTTCGTGAATCATTGTTCAGGTAGTTTTTGGGGTTTTGAAATTTTGGAGGGAGCTGCTTTGAAATTTTTGGGATCCTCCTCGTCGTGAGCATGAATACTCGATGAGACAAGGAGTTGGGGGCTACTGAGCTGCCCGGCCCAATAAGGCCCAAGCCAGGAGCCACGTGTCAACCGTGTATAGCTTCCGAGCAAGCGAGCAAAAATGTTACGCGAGCAATCAGGTAGCCTCTGTTTCGGCCAAGATGAATACTTGAGATGGAGGCTTAATTAGGCGAGCAACATTGACGAGCGGGCAACATTGTTCAATTGCACCAAGTAAGTTACAAACAGTTGAGGGTGGTTACATCCGAGCAATAGTCCTGATTACAAGCCATGACAGTTTGCAGAGGAGTTGATGCTCATCATGGGCAGTTAATGCCAGTCATGGGCAGTTAATCCCAATCATGGGCGGTTAATGCCAATCATGGGCAGTTAATGCCAATCATGGGCGGTTATTCATGATTATGGGCAGTTATGCCTCCGGCACATATAAAAACCTTGTAAAAATTTGGAGAGAGGTATGCGTAATCTTATTCTCTAGCCTAAACTCTGCTAAATTGTTAACTCTCTTGTGCTAATTCACACGCCGGAGGGCTTTTGCAGGGAGTGCCCCTGCCCAGTTCACATTTATTCTTTTGTGTTTCAGAGTTGGGCTCAGAGGATCTACAAACACGTTGAAAGCCAGGTGTTTAGATTGGGCTGTTTAGTGGGTCCAGATTATCGTGGACGCATCAGTTGGTTCCATTGCCGGGAACCGAGTTTTCACGGCATTAAAAGTTCAGTAGCCCCCTACTCCTTATCCGTCGTGGGCTTTAGTATGTGATTGGGCTTGGGCCTTCTTTGGATATGGGTCCGGGCCTCCTTCTGGGTACGGGCTTGGCCCAATCTTCTAAGTATAATTTCGAAGTACACTTTTGGTTACTTGTTCGGGCCTGATATTTTGGAGTACTTCAGTAGCCCCCTACTCCTTATCCGTCGTGGCTAACATCGAGGGTAAGGAGTATAATCTGCTTGTAGTTGCTTCTTGTGATGATGAGGGTTTTGAGATTTTGCTTTGAATTCCAAAAGAGTTTATGTAGCTGACTTTTGAGCCTTGGTGAGTGAACTTTGTGTATAATTGATCCTTGATTGGCGAATTAGACCTCGACCGGCAAGTATAGGTATGAAAATAAGATATGTAGTCTTCGGCATAAGGCCATAATAAAATTTATCATCAACGTGGCGAGGACCTTCAAGAGAATCGAGCCATAAGGCCATAATAAGATTTATCCTCGGCGTGGCGAGGACTTTCAAAAGAATTGAGCCATAAGGCCATAATAAGATCTATCATCGGCGTGGCGAGGACCTTCAAGAGAATCAAGCCATAAGGCCATAATAAGATTTATCCTCGACGTGGCGAGGACCTTCAAGAGAATCGAGCCATAAGGCCATAATAAGATCTATCCTCGGCGTGGTGAGGACCTTCAAGAAAGCGAGCCGTAAGGCCATAATAAGATTTATCCTCGGCGTGGCGAGGACCTTTAAGAAAGCGAGCCATAAGGCCATAAACCGCAAGGCACTGTAAGAAAATGACCTTGAACCGCAAGGTACTGAGAGAGGCAATAGGAGCATGTTTTTATGTTTATGCAATGATGAATGGATGATGTATGTATTTAGTAACTTGTAAATATGTATGAAATGCTTATGTGGATGCAATAGGTATTTAGAGGCATTAGAGCCTGGCCTCTCCTCGGTTTGGCGAGGAGGATATGTATGAGGCGCTAGGATCCTGGCCTCTCCTCGGCTTCCCGAGGAGGGAAATAGGTATGAGGCATTAGAGCCTGGCCTCTCCTTGGCAAATGAGGAGGCCAATAGGTCTCACCTCGGCAAGTAAGGAGGAAAATAGGTATGAGGCGCTAGGAGCATGGTCTCTCCTTGGCAAGCGAGGAGGCCATTGGGTCTCACCTCGGCAAGCAAGGAGGAAAATAAGGTATGAGGTGCTAGGAGCCTGGTCTCTCCTTGGCAAGCGAGGAGGCCATTGGGTCTCACCTCGGCAAGCAAGGAGGAAAATAGGTATGAGGCATTAAAGACCCCAAATAAAGTGACCTTGAACCGCAAGGTACCAAGAGAATTGTCTGTGTCGACCTGGAGCGAGATATATAGCTCATGTCGAGCGTAGCCGCAAAAGCTGATGAAAGCATGATGGATGCTAGTGGAGCGTAACGTGCTAAACACTCGTAGAAGCTCGTGCCGAGTGTAACTGTGATGCCGAGCTGGAGCATAATATGAAGATCATGCCGAGTATAAACTGAAGTAGGGAGCATAAGCGCAGGTAGGCGCGGTGTACAACTCGACCGCGAGTAGACTCGAGCGGGAGGACAAGGTAGAGCTCAGCCCTGAGTAAACTCGAGTGGGGAGCATAATGTAAAGCTCGACGTGCACATGCATGAAATATAATCCGCATGACTTAGGCGTAAGGCGCGGCGAAGGTATGTTTGGATGCGAGAATAATAATCGAGGCTCGGGCTTGCTACGAGCATAATCAAGCTCGAGCTTTGTCGCGAGCATGGCGTGCATGGGCACGTGAATAATAGTCTGAGGCTCGGGCTTTAGCACGAGCATAATCTGAAGGTCGAGCTCTGGCGCGAGCGTGGCGTGCACGTACACGTACACGTGAATAATAATAATATGAAGCTCGGCATTGGCGCGAGCATAATCTGAGGCTCGAGCTGCAGCGCTGGCGTGGCGTCTGCACGCACGTGAATAATAATAATATGAAGCTCGGCATTGACGCGAGCATAATCTGAGGCTCGAGCTTTGGTGCGAGAGTGGCGTGCACGGGCACGTGAATAATAATAATATGAAGCTCGGCATTGACGCGAGCATAATCTGAGGCTCGAGCTCTAGCGCGAGCGTGGCGTGCACGGGCACGTGAATAATAATAATATGAAGCTCGGCATTGGCGCGAGCATAATCTAAGGCTTGAGCTCTGGCGCGAGCGTGGCGTGCACGGGCACGTGAATAATAATAATATGAAGCTCGGCATTGGCGCGAGCATAATCTGAGGCTCGAGCTTTGGGTCCCTGCCATATAAACAAATATGTTGTAGGATCTCTCATCAGTGGTAGTGATAGCCCATAAAGATCTGTGTTTCCTTCATGCCTCAATACCAGCCCCCCAGTTAATGATTGTTTATTAACTGCGAGTAGTAAAAATGTGGGCGCATGGTCTAAATGTGACCTCGGCGAGGTTAGATAGGCACGTAACCTTGTAAATAATCACATAATAGTTTGTAGAGGAATAACCCGCATTATTGATCGTGGTTGCCGAGACTATGCCCGTTTGTATTTTGTACCTGAAAGTTTCAGGAGCATCTTTGTATAGTAAAAATCAAGTTTTAGTCACAATTATTTTCGTCATACAATGTTTCTCATAGTCCAAATATATTGATCATATAAGAGAAGATTGTTTGAATATGAGCCTATTATGCAAGAATATGAAACAATTATTGTGGCGACACGTCGCGCTATTTAAAGATACGATTAATTTTTAAGATGTAAGTATTTGAGTGTGAAGCATGAGAGAATACATGAAAAATGAAAAATGAAAAATGAAAAGTGAAAAATGAAAAGTGAAAAATGAAAAGTGAAAAATGAAAAGTGAAAAATGAAAAGTGAAAAATGAAAAATGAAAAATGAAAAATGAAAAATGAAAAATGAAAAATGAAAAATGAAAAATGAAAAATGAAAAATGAAAAATGAAAAATGAAAAATGAAAAATGAAAATGAAAAATGAAAAGTGAAAAATGAAAAATGAAAAATGAAAAATGAAAAATGAAAAATGAAAAATGAAAAATGAAAAATGAAAAATGAAAAATGAAAAATGAAAAATGAAAAATGAAAAATGAAAAATGAAAAATGAAAAATGAAAAATGAAAAATGAAAAATGAAAATGAAAATGAAAAATGAAAAATGAAAATGAAAAATGAAAAATGAAAAATGAAAAATGAAAAATGAAAAATGAAAAATGAAAAATGAAAAATGAAAAATGAAAAATGTACTTCGGATCGCTTCGTCTTTCGACTGATTGAAGCCTGAGATTTTTCTATTGAATCGCGATCGATCTGAGCTAGGGTTAAAACAATGTCCGGAATCTAGCAAATGGACATCTAAAATGGGGTTTTGAATATGAGGAGATAAAACGAATAATTGAGTAAACGGAAATGACCTTTCTTTATTTCTCCTTTCGTGTTTTGTATCCGAGCAGCCAATTGGGATTTCTTAGATGAAGTTGTAGAAGCTGAGTCGGGCCCGACCAACGATTGCTCCTTCCTCCTAAGTGGTGACATGGGCATGGAAGACGTCGAAGGCGAAGGAGACGAGGAGGAAAATCTCTTTGCCGCCGTAGCTTGCTTAGGCGTACCATACTTTCTGGGTCGGCCACTTTTCCTCCGAACGGTCTCTAATGGGGAAGCAACGGCGGAAGGAACGGAGTGTGGGTACACCATATGAGGGGGTCTATAAATTCCACTGGAGGCAGAAGGTGGGGCGGCAGCGGTGGTAGTGGAAGAGGGGTTTTGATTTTGGTGTTGGTGGTGATGAGGCGGCGGTTGTTGTTGGTGGTGGCGTTGTTGTTGGTGGTAGTAAGAGCACAGTCCAGTCTCTAAGGGAATCAACGTTGGATTTCATGTTTTTCTTTAATGTTTTTCTTTTGGTTTGTTTCAAGAGTTGAGAATGGCTGGGTGCTTGGTGCTTGGTGCTTGGTGCTTGGTGCTTGGTGCTTAGTGCTTGGTGCTTGGTGCTTGGTGCACACTAGTTGTTTGTCTTTTTGTCTCTTAGAGATGGAGAGAAAGAGATACAAAGTTGTCTATTTGGAAGCGAAATGGAGGAAGGAAGGTGTAGAAGGTGGAGATGGCCGGAGCAGAAGGTGGCCGGAGATGGAGATGGAGATTGAGATGGAGATGGCTGGAGCAGTGGCTGTAGATGGCGAGAGCTTGGGAGAGGGAAGGAAGGTGTAGAACTATGGGTTTGTGTAGAGAATTTGGACTGATTCCCTTTTTCTTTTTTTCTTTTTTCTTTTTTCATTTTTTATTTTTTTTATTTTGAACCACTAACTTTACTAAGGGTAAAATTGGGTTTTAAAAAAAACATAACAACAAAACTGACGATAACCCCGTCAGGGGGTAACCTCTTACTAAAAACCTACTTTAAGGACCAAACACATTACAAAAAAAGTACAGAGACCAAACGCATAGTATTGGTATAGTTTAGGGACCAAATAATTATTTAATCTTTCTTTAATTTAATAATCTTATATGAATTATATATATTGCAGCAAATGTTGCCTCTCAACAGTATAATATTAGAGGCACTAATCAAAATGTGTTGTATCCTACTTCAGTTATTTTTTTTATTGAATATCACGAATGGTAAGATTTATTATACTATTTTTAAAGTAAATTTTATTAATTTTTTTATTTATTATTATTTAAAGTATACATATTTTTTTCCAGCTGCTACACAAGTACACAGTATAGGGAAGAACAATTTCTATACCTACTTACCTTTCAGAAGTTCAAGTATCTCGCTCATTGTTGATTCAACAAATCATGGAGAATGTTTAAATCATATTGTCATTTCGATCAAGAAAAAAATGTTTAAATAAATATCTTTCACTTACTCAATATAAAGTTTTGTTATAAATTTTGGAATACTTCTTTTTTTAACATTATCCTTGAACATGTACGCCTATTACAAATATCACTATCACATAACAAAATCCGAAGGTCCTTAGGATCAGTAAAGCGACATATAACTGGCTAGACTAAAAACATGTTTTTTTTCCAAAAGAAGTCATATATTAGACAACCCTAACTTTTATATATAGATATTGCATAAGACACCATGAGCGAAAACTGTTTTAATTGGAATTTGAATGAAATTCTATGATCAGATGATGTCAGTGACATTATTAGAATCAAAACAGTATCACTATAATGATCATTTGAAAAAACTCGACATGTTTTTTGTTAACATGATCACAAATTATATCAATTATGGACGCATTGCAAAGTTTTGAAACTTACAAAAAAAAATTGAGACTACAAGTTTTTGGCAATGCCGAATGAAGTCTCGTGTTATAGGCATTTTCCGAGTTGATTTGAAGTATCGGCGACGGTAGATGTGGTGGTGAAAACGATAATGTTGCAACAATAGAAGTTCCAAATAGTCTTTTGGTTAATGCATCAGATATGATCAAGTAAATTGTTGAAAATATATATCCGTCATTTTTGGAGTCCTTTATGACGTGTCATATTTGCAAGGAAGAGCTATACTTGCTCAAACTCTTAATATTGTTGACACCATAAATGAGTACATGGTTTCTAACAATCACTCAGAAGGAACAACTTATTTGAGTTCAGATTCTATGTGCAGGGCAGAGAACAACACAAGTTTGTTTGAAGATATTCATTATATAGAGTTTTTGAATAATATAAAGTGTTCAGGGTTGCCTAATCATGAATTAACACTTAAGGTTGGTTTCTGAGATGTTGTCGAGAAACATTGACCCTATTGCAAGGGTTGTGCAATGGAACAAGACTAAACATTACCATACTTGAGAATCACACTCTTGAAACAATTTTTTTAATGGAAACAGTGTTGGAGACAAAATATTTATACAAAGAATATCATTGTCTCAATTAGATGTGAGGTTGTCTTTCAAGTTTCTAGAAAATATAATTTTCATTGGTAGTATCGTGTGACATAACAATTAACAAAAGTCAAGGTTAATCACTTTCGTATGTACGTAGCACTCTTTTTGAAGAAACCTAGTATTCAATCATGGTCAGTTGTATGTCGCAGTTTCTAGGGTAACACATTGTTAAAGCTTGAAGATATTAATACTGATTAAAATGAAAAAACAACAAATAAAACAACAAACGTTGTGTATAAGGAAAATTTTCAAAATCTATAATATTACCAATAAAATGATGTATTTATATTTAAGTAGTTGCCTCGTACATTATTTTTCTTAATTTATTTTTTTGATTTTGATTTGCTTATTCGATTTGCTTGAATATTATTTAATTAAAAAATATTTTTATCCGTGCGTTTATCGCACATGTGTAAAACTAGTGCTAAAAAATTGTGAGTGGAATATAGAAGGTGGTTTGAGGACATTAGGAAGATAAAAATAAAATAAAATTGTGACTTACTACGATTACTCTTTTTTTTTATTACACCCTCCGTTCCACCTAAAATTAATATTTGAAAAGTCTAATTATTATGAAATATATAACTAGTATTATAGTTAATCATAATTACTACTATAATGTTTTAGCATAATCAATATGTTAATATAAAAAGTGGAGGGTAATGTTCAAATAATATGGAGATTGTAGATATGATATTTGAAAGTGAACTTTCAAAGTGAAACATCTCAAAATAATATACTAAACTTTTCGCTTTGAACAAAAGAAGTACTCCCTTTGTTCCGGGCAAATAATCCTCGTTTGAAAATCAATTTTTTTAAAAATGACAATTTTAGTAGTCCATTAGTAATAAAATTATATTTTTATGCATAACTTTTTGAAAGTGAACTATTTAAATGAAACATCTCAAAATGAAATATTTGACTCTTTACCCGGAACGGAGAGAGTATTTCATTTCCAATATTGTAGATATTGTTTTATTTTTGTAATTTTAAATATTTTTATATTAGTAATATTAAATACTTGCATGAATTTTTTACTCTACAAATCACTCAAATCTGGCAATCTTTGATTGTACACAACCTTCGAGCATCTCCAATGCTCTTGTTCTTAGGCTTCGTTTGTTTCACGGAAAATAATTTTCAAAAATAATTTTGGAAAAAAAATTCAGGTGTTTGGTAAATCTTTTGAAAATATGTTGGAAAACATTTTCGGGTGTTTCGAAAATGTAAGAAAAATGTTACGGAAAACCATGTATAAATAAATACAAAAAATATATTATAAGATAGTGTTGAACTTTAAGTAACTAGCTTTATAACCGTGCATTAAACGCATGACATATATATATATTTTTAATTAAATTATACATAAGCAACATAAAGTGGAGAAACCAAATTAAAAGAATAAATTAAAGAGAACCGTTAATATATATATATATATATATATATATATATATATATATATATATATATATATATCATTGTAAGACTAATATCGTGACTAAAAACTTTAACGATAAATAAAATAAACAAATAATTGTAACGTAAAGATTGTGAGTTTTTTTCTTTTCCTCCTAAAGGGGGCATGGGAAGGGATCGAATCTAAGACTTCACACTTTGTGAAACCACATTATCTTCGATGTACATAAACTGAACAAATTATTATAACACAACGATTAAGAAAATGTAAAATTAATAATAGAGAAAACAATAAATAAATAAAATATTTTTATAAATTTTAAAATACTTTTTTTAAAAATACAATATTTGTCATTAAATATGTTCGATAACTACTACTATCGCTATCATTAAATATGTACAATTATTATTTCTATCACTATCACATAACAAAATACACGTAATCTATATTAATCCATACTAATATAATTTTTTTTTACCTTTTACTTAGTGTGTTATGAAAATTAAACACATAATTAAAATGTGAAGATAAAAATATAAGTGAATTTAGTTTTTGCGTATTACATGAATGAAATATATATATATAAGAATACATCTTTACACGAATATATATTTGTTGGATGATAAAAATTGCACTACAAATTCAAATGACAATAAAACAAAGAAAAACAACTCAAATTACATACTTCCTGATAATATGTGTACTTAATTATTACAATTATATCTATAAATATTTAAGCTCAATTCAATAAACAATAAAATAGACATTAAAACTATGATTACTCTTAATTCATTGTACCTCTCACAGAGTATGATAAACAGTGTATCATTCGAAAATCAAAACCAAATCTTATTTGATTTGGTTTGATTGTACCAATTTATGATACAAATCAAAACTAAATCATACAACCACTTTTTTATTTTTATCCTTCTTTTTTTTGGCATTTTAGCAATTTAATTTTTTTCATCTTAAAAAAGAGGACCATTTTTATCTATAAATAGATACTTGGTTTGTTTCATTTTGACACCAAATTGATTTTCAAGGTAAAGATGGTGGAATATTTAAAAGTGTTGGAGTTTATGTCCACTGTTATAAAGATTTTTTGTTTTGAATCAAATGAATTAATTAAATAGTTTTTAATGAGTTGTGTTTGATTTGATATTTGATTTTGTGGAATTGTTGTCTGTGCTCTAATCGAGACTAATCAACATATAAAACCTAAACATATATGAAGTAGTATACTTTTAAGGGCAAACAACACAAATGGTCCTTGTACTTTTTGGGTTTCTCGGTTTTGGTCTTGATTGCTCGGAATTGGTCTTTGAGCTGAAATTTTTCTTGGACTTGGACCTTTCATCCAATTCCGCCAGTTAAGTTTCCTCATGCGCGTGTCACATGATTTTGCTCAAAGGTAAAATTGTCTATGCATTCTTTTCTTTTGAATAGACCAAAATACCCATTTAAAAAATAGATAAGATGGTATTATTGTAATTATATCATCTTTCTTCTCAACTTTGAACATCCTTAGTGTTTCTCATTTTTAGTTTGGTAGAACGCAAGGATTCCAACAAAGTTGCTTGCGTAATGAACAAATCAATGTTTGATTATATAGATTAGACGACATATAGGGCCCTTGCATTTGACTTCCTAGAATTTTCCCCAATCTACCCGTTTGTGGAAGGTATAAGATATTGGATCTCGTTGCTCTTCATAGACAATGGTAATGAATGGCTTTCTACTTAGCTCTCTTTACCAACCCACATGAATCAAATATCAACCCACTTACTAAAATAAAGAAATTAGGTGTGTGGTAGTCATTAAATAAGGAATAACAACGACAGTACCTGTGAAACTCGATTCCGACAACTATTAGGTGAGCTCTCTCTCTCTCTCTCTCTATTTTTTCTCGACAAATTAAGGGCATCGATCTGCTAACTAGAGGACAAGAACCACAACAAATCTAATTGGGTTTTATCCTCACCATATATGTGTTTGTTGTTCTCTACGAAATTTTAATAGTTAAAAATCAAAGAAAAAAGAAAAGATAAAGAAGAGGGGGATCGGGGCAAAAGATGAGGAGGGAAGGAGGTAAGAAGGGAAAGTGAGAGGAAGATGAGAGGTCTCGCATAGACAATCATCTACGCACAAACGAAACTAATTACCGGGGAGATCACGGTTGTTCGCAGTAGAGGAAAGAGATAGAAAAAGGCGCTGAAAAAGGGGGGAAAATTACAGAGAGGAGGGAGTTGGGTTTATGAGGGTTGGGGTGGAAGAGCAAGGAGGGGATATAAAATTAGGCCCAAGAAATAATTTTTTGCTAAATGGTCCCTGAACTTTTATAAGGTGAAATGACAGATTTGTTGTCATGCCCCGAATCTTCCCTTTCGTGGGACCTAACTCAGTCGTGACCTACCTGTTGTTATCACATTCTAATAACCTACCAAGTAGTAAAAATGGAAGATTTTTTAAGAAACTAAACAAATATATATATGGACCTCAAGACCATCAAAAGTTTATAGAAGCGGAAGCATTAAAACCATAGTAGAAGACTACAAGTCTTCCTGTACAGTAAAACTACAAAGCCACCCAAAAGCTTTAGGAATGCTACCCAAAAGAGAACACCTGTTAGCACTCCAAGGACCTTCCAATTTACACTAGTCACCTTCCGACACGATTGCAATCTAAGGAAAATAAATAATAAAGAGTCGAAACTCAGTAATGTATACTATACTTCTGCATGTATGCAGCATAAGTAATTCCATGATGCCAATTCAACAATTAATAGCATGTTTCTCAATATTGTTCTCATGTAACATATAAGAGCTGAAGTATAAACACTTGTAAGTATACATATCGAGATACATGTCACCCCCACTATTGTTGTTGAAGCTTTTATATCTTGATCAATCTCTTGTATTGTTTACCAACTTACCAATTTACACAACCTGAGTACAAGTCATCATGAGGCTAGGTCCCTACAACCCTTGACAAGTCGTGATACTTAACATGTTTTTCCTAGAGTTCGCCCCACTTGGCCATAGTTGAAGGTTTTGGGGTCGAGCTAGGTACCGCTGCTAACTAGCATGCACTCCACCCCGTGACCTAGTTAGAGGTGCCCCAAACCCCCCCTCCCATAGTTGATTGTTTACATACACATGTTGTTGTTCATAAAGAGCTCCTCTTGGTGTTCAAATGGTATTATCGATGTTGTTCAAACTCAAACTATTGCACAAATAAGGAATTAACATATATGGAGAATCAATGGGTCATAAAGTAAACTAGTTGCTTTTCTAAGCTAACAGGTACCAACTAGCAAGTATTGTTCACATAGTTGAAGAATTCAAATGTACAATCTCATCATTTAAACAATTTCCAAATAACAATTATAACATAGTTTTATGAATACATATAAGCAAGTAGCTCCCTTACCTCAAAGGAAGATTATATCCACCGATTAAAATATATTAGAAACCTTCCATGATAATCATCAAGTCAAACCCGCAAATCTACAATGTCGGAAGAATCGACCGCTCTCCGCTTAAAACTATAAAACTCGCACACACTTATGCATGGTCCACTTTCTCTACTAATTATACACGACCGAGCTTATTTTTTATAAACAAAGGAGATAATGCAGTACACAATTTATAGGAACAATGCCATGCAGCAGCTTCAAGAGGAGTAGCTTATATTACTAACTAGAGATGTTAATCGGTCTAGCATAGGTTCGGTTTAGACGGTTAGCGATATTATTTGGTTAAGAAGCTAACGGTTTCGGTTCAAATGTGCGATTTTCAGTCAATAATTAAACTTGTACATTTTTTCTCAATTACGAGGCTTGTACGTTTTTTTCCAGCTTATTATACACGTCCTGTATATTATACTAACTATATTAAAGCTGTTAATCGGTTCAATCTTAATGATTTTCGGTATTATACTTGTCTCATATATTACTAACTATATTAAACCATATAAAAAACAACTTTCGATTCAATACTAACGATTCCAATCTCTAAAACAATTTGTTTTAAACGATCAATTTAAAATTTCAACACTAACGATTTCGATTCGATACCGCGATTTTCAGTACTATTAACATATTTATTACTAACCAAATAGGCAAAGTGAGTACTCAAGCATGAGGTGGAAAACCAATCGCAACCCAGCAATTCTCTCTCTCGACAAAGTGGATAAAGTGGAAGAATAATATGATGGTATGTCAATCTCCTGTAAATATACAAAGCCAAGAGGTCAAAGATTGTGGGCAACTATCACGAGAGAAAATGATTTATAAATAAGACCTTAAAAAATTGATATTTGTCAACTCTCAAATATAAATTTTTTAATGCCCAAGTAATATATCAAGTCTATATATTATACTACACGGTCAAAACAAATGTTTTTTCTTTACTTATCCATTTTAAGAATATTATAATATTTCAAATCTTTCACATTTTAATACTCCTTTTGTCATTAAAATATTGTTTATTTTTCTTTTTTCGTTTGTTGTAAAATAATTATCTATTTTGAAATTTATATTTTTAAATATTACTTTTACCACTTTATACTTATTTTTTCACCCAACTTTAATTATGAGCCACATACACATGAGTTTTAAAGAAAACTACACATTAAACCAAATAAATAATTATGTCAATTGTTTTTCTTTAATCTTTATGTCGGGTCAACTAAAATGATAATTTAAGAACGGAGAGAGTAATTTTTATTATAATACCATTTCTATTTTATAAAATCAAAATCAATTAAAGTGGTATAAAAACCCATAAATTAAAAATAGATAAAATATGGGGTTTTACATGCACCTAGTCAAATAAAGTAAAATATATTTGTTATGAAAAAGTCAACAAAATATTATTTGATCAAATGTAACAACAGTGTTATAAAATTCGTTTATTTTGTAAAACTTAAATATACAAAATATTGGGGTCATACATTGCCCCGGTAAAAAATTATGTAAGATGCATGTAGTTGAAGAAAATTAAAGAATTAGATTGCCACAATTTTTTTTTGAATACATAGAAGAAAATTTTCGAAAAAATTGAGTTTTGGACGAAAATGATAAACCCAAAAGACACATGAACTATTTTGGGTAGGTTGTCCTACTTTTAATTTCCGTACAAAAGAGTTTCAGATGAGTGAATGTTGTGACAGACACAAAAATCCAAATATATCCAAAGATTTTGTAAGGACGGAAAGAGGCTGGGGAGGGGAGAAATATCGCAGAGAAAGCGACTGACCACCAGCTTTTATAATTGTTTTTTAATGGATACTCCTACTTGCCTTCAAAGTAAGTCCAATTTCTGATATGGCAGGCAATTTCTCTCTCCATGGACGCCACTTGTTTGCTTCCGCGTGAATGGCACGGCCTCTCAAGGAACAACTGCTCTGCCGGTTGTTCTTTAGCGCTCCCTCCCTCCGTCTCTAAATTATCGTCCTTATTTTTTTTTTTGTCCGTCTCAAAATAGTTGTCCATTTTAAAACTTATTTTTTTAGAACATAATTTTTACGACTTTACCCTTACTTTTTCACTCACTTTAATTATGGGCCACATACACATAGGCTTTAAAGGAAACTACACATTAAACCAATATAAATAATCAAGTCAATTGTTTTTTCTTAAACTGTGCATCAGGTCAAACAGGACGATTATTAAGGGACGGAGAAAGTATGTTTGAAGGGCAAGTCTAATCATGAAATTTGTTCATATGTATCAATAAATTTTGATACCTATTGATCATTATTCATGAGATATCAAACTTATATATCCAATCATAAATATCAAAATCAAAATATAATACCTATATAACAAGATTTTCAATCATAGTATCAAATTTGTAGTCCTATATTTATTTATTTTTATTTTGAACAATTGCTTGAATATTTAATATTTGGATCAGAAACTTGTGTGACCATATTAAAAATAGTTAATGTTTGAATCAGAAAATGATGAAAAAGACACACACTAACACGAGACAAGCCCATGTGAACGGCCCAACTTAACAAAAACGAAAAGAAATCAAGCCACCCTCTCAAGGACGAACTGCTCTGCCAGTTGTTCTTTAGCCTGTTTTAATTGTTATAATTTGAGAATAACTAATCCAATTGATAGGAGTAAGCGTATCCATTAGGCATTTTTATTTTATTTTTTGTTTTAATTTAAACCCAATTCAAATCTTATTCATTAATCAATTTAATTAATAAATTATGTTTAAATTATGGTAGTTTTTAAATATAAAATTAGGTAAATTAAATTTAACAAAAAAAACAGAAATTTTAAATTACGTAAAGGGTATTTTGATCAAATATTTCTTAAAAATATTGTATTAAATATTTTATAGGTGCTGAATTATATTAAACATTTTATAGGTACTGTATTAAGTATTATTCTAGATGATAAGAGTAAGCGTATCCGCTATTAACTTGTTTCTAATTCTAATTTTCTATGTTTGCCTTCACTGTTATGACAAACGGTAACCCCTAATACAAAATAGGTCAATCCCTTTTCTCATCATATCTTATATTTATTCCTATTAAATGGAATAGGAATGCTGCCCAACCACTCATTCCCTACTTTATATAAATTGAAACTAATGCCTTTAATATCCTTCGGGGATTGATACATTCATGTCATTACTGTATCGATTTGTACTTTTTGCAATGCCATTAATACATAGTATGAGAGATAGTACATCATAAACGTTTAATCGGTGAGTTTTCCTGGTGTCAAACTCATGTGTATCAGTCATGAGTGTATTGATTAAAGATGGCAAAGGGGTTGACAGAGTAGGAGGGGAGATGCTGATGTGGATTATCACCCAATGGTGTCAAACTCATGTGTATCAGTCATGAGTGTATTGATTAAAGATGGCAAAGGGGTTGACCGAGTAGGAGGGGAGATGCTGATGTGGATTATCAACCAAGTCTAGGCCGTTGGAGGTTTCCGCAGCTAAAGGTTGTGGTGGCCGTCAGAAATTGTCGCCAGTAGTGGTGGTGGTCACTAGAGATTGTTAGTGCTAGTGGTTGTGACTGGAGGTTGTATATTTATGTGTATATAAAAGTATGTAAATTAAATAGTAATGGCTATATAAACATTTATTTATTTCCATGTAAAATTAATGGATAACTTATTTTTGCTCGCTTACAATAATATTAATATATGCATCCATACCCATCATTGCCTCCATCAAAAATTAAGTGAGATGCATATCGTGAGATGTAAGTGATTGAATTTAACAATATAAAATTAATAAAATTAGACAGAAGGCATGAAAAATTTTGAACACATGGAGAAAATTTTCAAAAAAATTGAGTTTTCGACAAAAAAAAAACGATAAACCAAAAAAAAACAAAAAACACATGAACTATTTGGGTAGTTTGTCCTACTTTTAATTCCCGTACAAAAGAGTTCGAGATGAGTGAATGTTGTGACAGAAACACAAAAATCCAAATATATCCAAAGATTTTGTGATGACAGAGAGAGGCAGGGGGAGGGGAGAAATATCGCAGAGAAAGCGACTGACCAATGACCACCAGCTTTTATAATTGTTTTTAATGGATGCTCCTACTTGCCTTCAAGGTAAGTTCAATTTTTGATTGGCAGGCAATTTCTCTCTCCATGGACGCCACAGGTTCACAGCCTCGATCAGTCGATCTTTCTTTCTCTCTCTTTCGCTCTTGCAATCTTACACAGTCTCGCTAAGTCTCACAAAGTCTCACATGTATTTATCTCCTCTCTCAAACTCTCACAATCTCTATTCCACATGGGTTTTGAATCTTTTGATTTTGAAGTTCTCTTTTGTTCGATCGTTGTTCGACCGTGGTTTCTCTGTTTAAAAGGTCGGTAGTCATTTACTTTTATATGCATAACTCTATTTTTCGTTTTTCATTTGATTGCATATTCTCCTTGTATATACCTTTCACGGGTTTATTAGTTAAGTTATTTGTTATTACATGATATTGCAGAATCTACCATCAAGGGCTGTACATCTTGTACCCCCTATCCCATCAGTATCTATCATCCTAAGGATGGCGAGTGGACTGCAGGCAGGCCCAAGCAGCTGTTTAGGTTGCCCAATTCTGAATGGGGGTCAGTAACACATTTATAGCACTTTATGTCCAAGAATGATATTATTGGAAAACCTTATTAATTGTTAGTAGAAGAATCATTTTTTCTATGTATTCTTACTGGCCATAGACTCTCATAAGGCATCTCGCAGCCACAACCTTATTCCCCCCGGTCCACCCCAACACACACACACAACACTAACATTCTACAGACACTCTTGAAGTGAATATAATAAATTGTTTTCGGAAAAGCACCTGTAGTGATTTAGGAATGTCTCATCCTATTACTAAGCATTAGAGTCCTATTGTTTTGTGTTTTAGATCTCACATGCAAAGATTAGACTGGTTTGATTTGGATCCCCCCGCCAGCGAGGAATCCGAAGAGCAGACAATGATAGATCCTTTTCATTTTGGTATGCAATTTTCATATTTTTCTCATAGCTTGATTCTTTCTTTCTTTGTTTACTAGTTATGAATATGTCTCCTAACCACCTTCGCACTGTCCCTTGTCTCCTTACTAGTACCACAGGCATTATATGTGTAATTGTGTGTGCTTGTAGTTTTTGTTTAGATATATGTGAAATTGTTTAAGCCTGTGCTTGAAGCCATGAAATTTTGTGGCGGAGTGCTTTGGGGTTTTTGGTTTATCTTTTGAAACTTGTTTCGGTTGCAGACAAGCTGTTTGTGAAAATGTGTCTATGACACCATATTATTCTAGTTTGGAAATAGATTTCACAGATGAGCAATGGTGCCATCTTCTGGTTTGATTTCCTTCGTTATGAACCAGAAGTAGTAGTCAGTTTTGCTCCTCAACATCACAAAGAAGTACACACTGTGACATTAATTTAAGCTATAACAATCAGTGTTAACTCAATGAAACTCGACATGGTGTTGTGTTGTGCATGCTAAGGCTACTGAGGAATTGCAATTAAATTTAGAGATAATTGAAAATGGTAAATATTTATTTTTTTGTCTTTATATTTTGAATAACTTCTTGAAGACTTGATATGTTACACATTCATTTTTATGTCTTTTTTTATATCTTTATATTCTGAATAATTTCTTGAAATAACTTATTTTTTTATGTCTTTAGATGAATTGGAAAGTGGATCAAACTTCTTCACACAGCGGATACTTGACAACTGATGTTTACTTGGGGGTAATTTTCTGTTTTTCAGTTTCTGTTAGTGTCGAGCAGCTTCAGATCTTGTTTTATATATTGTTATGCATGTAAATCTCAGAATGTCTGTTAGACTGTTGTCTTGTGTAAGCCAGATTTCTGGTTCTACCGGTCTACTTTTCCTGCAACTTGCTTAACAGGAAGACTGTAACCTGCTTTTGTTGCATATTGCTCTCTATTGGTGATGCCGAGTTTATTTGCAATGAGTTTCAGAGTTGTTATTATACCTTATCTGATTAGAATCACTGTTCAGCTAAGTGTGTTTTGTTCTGTAACTTTTACTCCCTCCGTTCCGGGCAAGTAGTCCATTATTCCATTTTGAAATGTTTCACTTGAAGAGTCCACTTTCAAAAATTAAAGCATAAAAATGTTATTTTATTACTAATGGACAACTAAAAATGTTATTTTATTTCAAAGTTTGACATTCAAACGGGGACTCTTTACTCGGAATGGAGGGAGTAAGTTCCATTGCTGATGTCATATCAAGAGGGATTGGATGGAGATAGTAGATTAGTTCTATTTGTAGTATGGTACCATCTGTTTATTCCAGAATCATTCCAATAGCTAGTATATATTATTGGCAGCAATAGCTATGAACTTTTATTAGTAGTTACAGTATAAATTGCTATAGTAGTAGTACTACTAAAAAGCAAGCTTGTAGAGTTCATTGTACAGATATTGCTGTTTATGTGGGACTCGGTACTTGAAATGTTCAAATTATCTCTATTCTTTGACCTTTTTTGCCATAATTTAATTAGTGTGCTCAGATCAATTAGTCAATAATTTGGGTCTTTGTTGCTTAAAGAAACTCATTTCTGGTAAATCGAGTCCTTTTCTTTTCTTTTTTAAATTATGGGTATTACAATTTACAATAAGACATAGAACTGTGCATCTTGTTTCTTTTTGTACTATGAGAGAGATTTCTAGAGTCTTTATATATCAGTCTTTACTTGTTCATTTTTTGCATTTTGTCTCCCTACCTTAACAGCTTTATAAGTCTGAAAACCAATGAATCTTAGCAGTTAAGGTTAATTAGCTGAGAACTCATAAATGTACACCCGATCGATACGATTATGCAGTAGTCTTGTCATGATTTCAATTAGGTGAAGAAGTAGAAGATGAAATTTGCATGGCAGACACCTTAATTCTTTGTCCATGACTCCATTCATGATAGACCTATATCTTAGGAACATATAGGAAACCATAATCAGTTTACTTTTTCTTTCCTGTCTTAACCAAAAACATTAAGGTATTTTATTTGTACAAGGTTTTAGCCTTGCTTGGCTACCTCTCTGGTAGTTTTGCAGCATTGATGCTCTTGTTTTACCATCTGGTTTCAGACTGATTTTATGCATTTTCTAATAATGCTCCGTGGAATCAATCGTGCTTCTTAAACATAGTCCTGAATGGCAGCGTTGTAAAAAGATACCTTTGGTGAATAAATATGCAATAGTGTATATGATGATTTTCAAGAAAGTTTTCATTGCGGTGGATCTATTGCTCCAATACTTAATTTTATTGATATATTTTCTTCTTTAATTTACCTATTTTCTTAGCTCTTTTTGATAAAGAAAATTATCTCTTGTTTCTCTTTGATATCAGGTACTTTATGAAAGAGCGTAGAAGTAAAGGTGGAGCTAAGTTCGAGATAAATGTTTGTTTTGAAGTGTCACTTTTTGAAGATTGAACTTTGATAATCCCTGAATTTGTATAATTTTAATTATTATTATTTATTTAGAATGTTAGATGGGCTTGTGGACTACTTATTTAATATTTGAATTTTTTTTTCGTCTTTTTAGAAAGCAAGCTGTTAGTTTTGCTTGCTATTCTTAAAATTTGGTATTTGTCAATATTTAATTTATTAATGGTAATTTAGTTTTTTCATAATCCAATTGGGCCGGCAAACATGCCATATTAACTATAATTACAAAAACTGAAGCGACCAAAGTTTTTTTTACAGGTCCAATTAGCTAATTTAGTTGGACTTGACCAAAGGCCCAAAAATCGAAAACCAAATCGAGGTTATCTGCTTCACTTTTTTTAAAAACCGTGTCTTATTGAGATTCGGCTGTGGTTTTAGCCCCAAATCAAGTGGCTCCGCACTGTGCATACACCTACTACGTGGTATTGCGGGATCCGCCACCAATGGGTGTGGACTGTGGTGTTCTTGACACCAATTCCAACAAATATCATATTTATCACCCAAGGACTGTGGGAGGTTTGTGGATTGTAGACTTGTAGTTTATGTTCCGTGACAACCCGACCCAGATTCCTTTACGGAATCCCAAGATTGTATTGCTAAAACAACTAAATAATTGCCGAGGACTATGACACTAGTTGCACAATCAAGCTAAACAATCTCTAACAAGAATATAAACTCATAACGGGAAGAACAACAAAACTTGCGGAAGCGAATAATAGAATTGAGCTCGAGCTTTGCGGAAGCGAATAATAGAATTGAGCTCGAGCTATCATGCTTCAAGCGTAAAAACAACTAAATAGATGGTAAACTTTACTTAGTTTCGTAAATCATTGAATTTTGAATAAATAAAAACACACTCATTTACAAACAAATTTTTATTTAAATATCAATAATTTGAGTCTTTATATATTGATAGAAACACTAGTTTTGATTTTTATTAGTATTTTTTTTCAGTTTTTTAATTTTGCAACTGTAGAGTATATTTTTAGCACGACCCAACACCACCAATGTTAGTCATTACCTTTTGCTTACTTTCATTTTAGTAATTTGATCCGTGTTTCTCTTTGATATATTGGATTTAGCTCGATTGAAATTTATGTTTGCTCTTTCACTCTCTACCTTCATCGTAAGTTTGTAATCTAATGACGAACTGAGCTTCGTGGAAAGTGCAGTAGCGAGTTTAAATACTGATATACGAACAAGTTTTATTTTCAAATATCAGCCATTTTAATCTTTATATGTAGACAAAAATAATACTTTTGATTATTATTATTTTTTGTTTTCTTAATTTTGCAACTGAAAAGAATGTTGTAGGACCCGATCCCTCGACTTTCCTAAGACTAATGTGAGTAGTGTTTAATACTCCCTTCGTTTTCAAATAGGCAAAACACACAATTGGACCATCCAACTTTCTAACTTCTTGCAATTCGGCCGTCAAAAATTTAAAAATGTTATTTGGGTCACCGAACTTTAGTTATGTCTTAAACTTTAAGTTTGAATCAAATTCCTATTTTATTCATCTATAAATTAATTTGTGTGATTTTAGAAACTCAAAGGGATCCAATAAAAAAAAATTGTAGGAAATGTTTGTGTTGACCCTCATAGGTTCTAGATTTGGTTGAGTCATCTTCTGATTCTACTGCAAAGTGGCTAATAGGTCTGCGTACTGATTAGTATGACAACTGTCTTAGAATCAAGGGTGTATTAGAACTAGTTTAGTGTTAGTTTCTACAAGGCGCAGACCAGCAGGCTTCAACAACTGCCTTGGAAGCACAGTTCGAACAGCAGACTTGGAAGTCTGCTCAAGCTCAAAATCAAGCTCAACCAAACACGTGGAATTAGGTTACATATTATTTGATCTAGATATTTTTAATATCTAGTAAAATAACATTCAATTTATCTTTATCAGATTTCCCTCCAAAGAAGTCAACTATCTAGCTTCAGAGACAACTGTCCAGACTGTCACCTAAATCATGAAGACTGAAGACATTACCTCATTTGGCTAAGAAGACTTTCAAAGCTGTAACGTCTGTGAGCTAAAATCTTACTCTGTTTAGGAATGTCTGCCTCTGCAATCACTGCATCTCTGATATCTATTGCTGCACTCATCCTACAAGGCGCCGAAATGTATTCAATGCATTTTATCGTTGGACACATCTCTCCACCATCAGTCCAACGGTCCAAAGGATCTCTCCTGGTATATATTCAAGTTCTGAAGATCTAAAGAAAAAAAAAATCTCTTGCACATTCAATACTCAAGCTTCATCTTCATAACTAAAACATTCAAGAGATCAAAGGACAAGAACTATCACTCTACCAAATTTCCTGAAGCTGCAGATCTGTCATTCTTTATTTTGTTTCAGCTTCTTCTAGTTTGCTTTAAACTGTTCTTTAGTTTAGCACTTGAGAGAACAATTATTTATTAATTGTGTCTCTCATCATTATACACTTGGTTGAAAACTATTTTTGTACACGATCCATTAGTAATCTTACCTTCACACCTAGTGGATAAACAAGTGCATCTTTTAAAATCCAAAGCTAACCACTTTGGTAGTGGACGTAGTACTATTCACACTACGAACCACTTCTAAATTTTGTGTATTCTCTGGATTACTTCTGCTCACCTTTACTGATTATATCATTACTGCTTAAGTCTGCTGCTGAGTATGTATAACATCAACAGCAGCCTTCAATCAGTTCTGCACTTCTTATTTTCCGCTGCCTTGACTCGTCTTATACAATTGTTTTTTAGAGGAAAAGAAGAACTCTTTGAGAGTATTTTAAAAATTATTAAAAACACAACTAGGCTATTCAACCCCCCCCCCCATTTTAGCCTAGATTGAGCCTATTTCGGGACCAACAGTTTGTGATTCCTATTAGTCACAAAACAGAAAATGTTTTTCACATTTTCTTAGTATTTTCTGGCAACTCTGAGCAAAATGAGAAAGTAGGATAACAATAATCACTATTCTATTTGTTTTTGCCTCTTCCTCTTGGATGACGGGGTTTATAGAGTTCTGCCCTTGGCAAATTGATAGTTACATGATAGAAAATTCTTCTCCATTTTGATGAGGATTTTTTTAATTAGATTATTATCTTAAAAAGGAGAAAAGTCTATCCAAACATATATCAGTTGTACTACTGAGCACAATTCTAGATTCTCGTTTAAATATTTGAATTCTAGATTCTAGTGAAGGGGGTGGTATGTTTGTTCCTTGTTGGTCTTGCTTCGTGGGAGTTTGTTTCTCCATGTCTCTAAGTCACGGTTGAAGAAAGTGGAAAAGATGATTAAATATGTCGTTCCCGGCAACGGAACCACTTGATCAAGCCACAAAGATGAGGTGACTAATCTAGCGATCCACGTAATAGACTAGAGCTGACGTGTCAATCATTGTTGTCCACGTAATGAACTGGGATACTGATGTATCAAAGAGTTTATGATATCTGGGCTTTGTTCTCTCTTAACTCTATGATTGGTGCGTCTGACCAGGATCTCTTATGACCTGAAATGAAACTACCGTTGGGATGCTCGGGGTTCTCCCAGCTAAAGCCCTCCGGTGTGAGAGTCAGTAATCAGGGAGTATATGTGTGCCAGAGCTAGGTGTTCCCTTAAGCTTCCAGTGATTATTTTAGATATGTTTTTTTGCTTGAATGCTTGTTATTGAACCTACCTTTTCTTGAAAGGAAAGACTTCCTTTTATAGTAGTTGTCTTTGGAGATCATGATTAGAATATGGGTCCCAGGACATAGGGACCTGTTGCTGGTCGGCTTGCATTACTGGTTGATAGTCTACATGTAGCCTTACATAGTTGGTGGTTGAGTACTTACCAAGTTATATCCGCTCCTCTAATGTAGGGACCTGTCGCTTGGTCGGCTCGCTGTCAACCCTTTACTGGTTGACATTTGCTTGCATGGATGACACGTGGCCTCCAATCAGGACCTGACACGTGGTGGTTGCTTGGTCGGAATGTTCGCATGCCGAACAGGGATGTTTCTCAGCCTGGTGGTCGGTCTTGCTCGGATCTTGGAATGATCCTTGGTTGACCGGAGGATTCTTGTTTGGCGAATAGGTAATGGCCGGTTTTGGTCGGCTCTTTCGTTAGATGATCTGTTGAATGATGAGCCCCACTTATGTTGAGTTGGAAGCCACATGTTTGCTCCACGTAGGAGGACCCAAGTTGGGTCCCTTCATTAGGTGTGTGGCAGTCATTAAATAAGGAATAACAACGAAAGTACCTGTGAAACTCGATTCCGACGGCTACTAGGTGAGCTCTCCCTCTCTATTTTTTCTTGACAAATTGAGGGCATCGATCTTCTAACTATAGGACAAGAACGACAACAAATCTAATTGGATTTTATCCTCACCAGATATGTGTTTGTTGTTCTCTCTAAGAAATTTTAATAATTAAAAATCAAAGAAAAAAGAAAAGATAAAGAAGAGGGGGATGGGGGCAAAAGATGAAGAGGGAATGAGGTAAGAAAGGAAAGTGAAAGGAAGATGAAGTAATCAAAGGTCTCGCATAGACAATCAACTACGCACAAACGAAACTATTTACCGGGGAGATCACAGTTGTTCGCAGTAGAGGAAAGAGATAGAAGAAGGCGCTGAAATAGGGGGAAAATTGTAGAGATGAGGGAGCTGGGTTTATGATGGTTGGGGTGGAGGAGGAAGGAGGGGATATACAATTTGGCCCTTGAAATAATTTTTTTGCTAAATGGTCCCTGAACTTTTATAAGGTGAAATGACAGATTTGTTGTCATGCCCCAAATATGCCCCTTCGTGGGACCCAACTCAGTCGTGACCTACCTGTTGTTATATATATATGGACCTCAAGACCATCAAAAGTTTATAGGAGCGGAAGCATTAAAACCATAGTAGAAGACTACAAATCTTCCTGTACAGCAAAACTAAAAAGCCAACCCAAAACCTTTAGGAATGTTACCCAAAAGAGAACACCTATTAGCACTCTGAGGACCTTCCAATTTACACTAGTCACCCTCCGACACGACTGCAATCTAAGGAAAACAAATAATAAAGGGTGAGTCGAAACTCAGTAAGGTATACTATACTTCTGCATGTATGTAACATAAGTAATTCCATGATGCCAATTCAACAGTTAATAGCATGTTTCTCAATATTGTTCTCAGGTAACATATAAGAGCTGAAGTATAAACACTTGTAAGTATACATGATTGAGATACATTTCCGATCAAATCACTTCCAACCTTGTCACCCCCACTATTGTTGTTGAAGCTTGTATATCTTGATCAATCTCTTGTATTGTTTACCAACTAACCAATTTACACAACCCGAGTACAAGTTATCATGAAGCTAGATCCCTACAACCCTTGACAAGTCGTGATACTTAACATGTTTTTCATAGAGTTCGCACAAATAAGGAATTAACATATATGGAGAATCAATGGGTCATAAAGTAAACTAGTTGCTTTTCTAAGCTAACATGTACCAACTAGCAAGTATTGTTCACATAGCTTAATAATTCAAATGTACAATCTCATCATTTAAACAATTTTCAAATAATAATTATAACATAGTTTTTTGAACATATATAAGCAAGTAGCTCCCTTACCTCAAAGGAAGATTATATACACTGATTAAAATATATTAGAAACCTTCCACAATAATCATCAAGTCAAACCCGCAAATCTACAGTGTCGGAAGAATCGACCGCTCTCCGCTTAAAACTATAAAACTCGCACACACTTATGCATGGTCCACTTTCTTTACTAAATATACACGGTCAGGCTTATTTTTTCATAAACAAAGGAGATAATGCAGTACACAATTTATAGGAACAATGCCATGCAGCAACTTCAAGAGGAGTAGCTAATATTGCTAACTATAGCTGTTAATCGGTCCAACATAGGTTCGGTTTAGACGGTTAGCGATATTATTCGGTCAAAAATCTAACGGTTTCGGTTCAAATCTGCGAAACCAAATTAACAAATCTTTGACCGAAACCGTTAGGTTTTTGACGAAACCGTTAGGTTTTTGATAAAAAATAAAATTAATCATCTTAAAAAACATTAAAAATAAGACAAATACAATTTTAATCGGTTATTTAACATCATACATTAATAAACAAAAACTCAAACTTCTCTTACAAACATCAAATATTAACAAACAATGAAATATTAGTCAAGATATTATTTGAATTCATAGAATTAGGTAAGAATGACGTTATTTATAATATAAATGCCGAAAATACATATATATTATATATAATAAATTATCAAATAAAAATGGTTTGGTTTGGAAATATAAACCTTGAATCGAACCGGTTGATTTTTGAATTTTGAAAACTAAAATCGAACTAAACCGCATGATTCGATTTGCTGGTTTAATGTTTGGTTGTACACCCCTTGGTTGTTCCTCTATTTGGTGATGAACTTGAACAACCATTGTTCGTGCCCTTACTACAAGCCTCCACGTGACATTCTTCAGTTTATTCATACAATTAACTTAATTCCCATTAAACCCACATCTTATATTTCAAAAAAAATTCAATAATTATACATAGAAACCTATGTATCTATACGTATTGGGCAAGTCCAATAATATGAGTCAAAATCAAATTTTGATACCTATGTAAAACTGTGAGAGTATTATACTCTCCAATAGTTAAAGGGAAAAGTTTTAAAATTAGGTCTGATACTTAGAGAAATATCATTATACCAAACTTAATTTTGATATCCTTTTATAACAAAAAAAAAAATTTCGGTTAAAAAAGGAGAGAGAGTAGTGGAGTAGTTAAATCTTTGGGACAAAATATTGTTCAACAATTTCCTCTATTTTTTTGGGGGGAAAATTAGAGATGGACCCCTTTGGATAGTTTTTAACTGTTTTACAACCCTATATATTTTATTATATTTGGAAAAAGTCATGCTACATAGATGTATAAAATAAAACACTTTCATACAATGTGATGTACAATTGATGCATCACAATGCATGATTTTGTGTATCGCGATGTATGAAGTGTCTTTTTTTCGGTTACGAAAAAAATAGTGGTATAAAGTAATTGAAAACTTTAAAAAGATGATTGACCGAAAATTTTTCCTATTTTTTCTAATCACGCGAGTTAAGATGGTTTTGTTTCTTCTTATTTCAATTTTTCCCCTCTTTGTGCGAGATTAGCCTCTAATAACAAATTTTAAAGTCAAGATTCTAAATAACTCCATATTGACTGCGTTATGTTTGGAAGACTGGATAAATCAGGTTTTTTCTTTAGTTGAATGTTTATTTTTGGTTGTTAGAAAAAAAGGTAACAAGTGTGTGAGATCAATCTTCAATATTAGTTGTTTTTTAGTTGTTGTTATATACATTATACTTCATTCGTTCCGAGCAAATAGTTCATTATTCTATTTTAGGATATTTCATTTAAAAAATATATTTTTTAAAATTAAAGCACAATAGTGTCGATCATTTCATTATTAATGAAAAATTAAAAATATCTTTTTTTTTAATTTAACTTTTAAATAAGAATTTTTTATCCGAAACAAAGAGAGTAATTGATAACGTGATTCAATTCGTTGGAGGCATCTTGATGTGTTAACATCTTGCAATTCAATTATAAGTTTTAATAGCCATATATTTATCCACTCTTCACCAATAAAACAACCATTGATATCATTCGGCATTTTCTTTATTGACTTAAAAATGATATGCTCAATGTAACTAGCATAAGCATTCTAAAATAGGATGCACTAGATGATAGGAGTAAGCCTATCCACAATAGCTTGTTTCTACTTCTAATTTTCTATGTTTGTCAGTGTTATGACAAACGGCAACCCCCCAATACAAGAATAGGTCAATCCTTATCTCATCCTATTCTATATTTATTCCTATTAAATGGAATAGGAATATTGCATATCTACCCCTTCTCTATTCTATATAAATTGAAATTATAATGTCTATAATATCTTTAGAGGTTTAGAGTTTGCCCTACTTTTAATTGCCGTACAAAAGAGTAATTGATCAGGGATGTTGTGACAGAAACACAAATATCCAAATACAGTATATCCAAAGATTTTGTGATGACGGAAAGAGGCAGGGGAGGGGAGAAATATGTGGTGTTAATGATTTTTAAAAAATAATTTTTTAAAAATGATTTGTTAGTTCAATCATTTTTTATTTATTTTTAATTATTAGATTTTTGTGTGTTTTAATCTTTACAGTTTTTGAAACTTTTAAATTATGTTGTGTGCTTAGCATTTCTGATATTTTATTTTTCGGTCATTTATAATGTATGTTTTTAGTTATTGCATAGCAACGTATCCTACATATTTTTCTTTTTTGTTGGTTATTTTTAAATCTTTTTTTTAATACCAAACATGAATTCATTCATTTTTATCGGTGTGTAAATTGAAAACAATTCAAACTTACTATCTTAGATAAGCACATTGTTGTTTGAGACTTTGCTTATGTCGTTTTTAAAATTTATGACTCTTTAAAAAAAATATTATGTTAGAGAATCAAACTTTCAAACACAAAGTATATAGTTGCACTACAAAATACAAAATTCCACCAAAGTATCTATGAAGTCTCACGTTGCCACACCCAACCTAAGTTTTGTGTCATTTTCATATCATTTTATAACTTTTTTTCTAATTTACCCCATAGTCACGACAAAGGTTACCAATCTGACATTAGGTGCACATGAGATTTCACGTGTAGGACATTTTGGTCATTTTCTGACAACGCTTTCTCTGCTTTTATTACCCAAAGAGAAACTTTTTTTTCTTCTTCTCCAACAATTCTTTATCTGCTTCTTTTCCATCAATGACCTCTTATATAAATTTTAATTGAGATAAAACTTAAGAGTGTATGAATCTTTTATTCAAAATTTTATATTAAAAAATAAATAAAAATAAAGCAGAATCATATCAGATATCAGAGAGATATAACTAAAGATAAGATAATCAAAAGAATCGGTCTTTTACCTAACTCAATTTACCAATGTAACTAAATTTAACTTTCTCTCGCTCTCTCACTCAATTATTTTTAACTTATGTCTAACTCAATCTTTTATTGTAATTTACGGTCTTATTGTAATTACTTGAATCAATTTAATTTTTATAAAGAATGAATTTTATTTTTTTATATATTCTTAATTAATGGTAGCACATGTTTAAATTATGAAATATAAATTAAAGTCATTGACGAATGTCAAATTTTTAAACGAAAAATTATGTGCGAGCATTCATTTCAATGTAATATTGATATATATATATATATATATATATATATATATATATATATATATATATATATATATGAAATATAAAGAATTTCTCTTTATAATGCTTAATCTTACAATCTCAATCGCTTTTATCACAATTTTTTTTCATCCCTATTTTATTACTGCGAAAATTTGTATTTGTATTTTTTTATTTTTAATTGTTATCGTAATTAACTTAATCAATTATTTTTTTTCGACCCGTAATTTCGTATAAAAATTAAAAAAAATCGTAAGTTTTGTAATTTGAAAGATTTTTTTTTCTTTTTAATTGTTATCGTTATTAACTTAATCAATTTAATTTTTGTCCAACCCGTTTTTTTCGCCAACAATTTCGTATACAAATTATTAATTAATCCCTCTCCGGGCAAAAAGACCCCGTTTGAAAGTTAATTTTTTTTAAGAAAATAATATTTTTAATAGTTAATTTCCACAGTATCTGCTTCATTTATTGATAAATTCTCAAACTGACGTCGTGTCATCGGCACGGACAAGAGTACTAAGAATGGCCAAGCATTTCACTTAACATATCTTGTTTTTTTTGTTTTTTTTTTTCCCATGTATCCTTCCTTGCGATGATCAGAATTCAGAAAAGGAGGAAGTAATGTTTTAAAATTCAATACGGGGGATGCTACTTTTTTTGATAGGCAATATTGGGAGTGTGCAATATAATGCTTGAACTGAGTTTGTAGTATAAGGCTAAGAGCCTCTTCTTCATCATAATCATCAAGACTTGGACCCTCTTCTATATCTATTTTCAATGCCAAAAAAAGAAGCTAGTTTTAGACTTGGGATCCACTGAAAGAAGAAATCCCAGTATAAAAAAAAAATACTATTCATTTTGTTAAAAACGAATTAAGGGATTAAAGACCCTACCCTAACTCCTTTGACTTCTCTTCCAGAGGTCAGTCTTTATGAATAATTTACCAAATAAAATGTTTTTTTTAATTATAGATTTTTGATCAATTGATTGTTATAATTCCTTTATATGTGTGATTTTGGATACCCCCGTGTTTTTTTGACATGAAACTCATGGCTGGCAATAGCTTTGAATGGAGTCACAGAAACCAGTTACATCTAGTGCGGAATGTTACTATTAGTTTACCATCTCGACGTTATATTTGCATTCTTCTAAGAGTTCTTAAACATGACGAAGGTAAGTTTAACAATTGCACGTTTTTGTTAGATTTAAATTATATAGTTGATTTATATTATTTTAATTATTCGTGCAGAAACATGTATTATTAATGCCTGCCTTAACTCCCTCGAGACGAGGATCAGAAAGACCCTGACCATGTTAAGAGGCCAAGAATTTGACACACGCTTGTCAATTCGCCATGTCATCAATGTTCTTGGAGTGGGATCGATGTGTGTAGATACTGTTTTTAACTGGCTAATTTCGCATAGTGTGCCCACGGTCAAAACATACCACTGATGCAAGATCTGGATGAGGTACTTTTAAGTTTTATAAAATAAAATAAAAACATATATCAGGTTGTTTGGTATTGTTTGATAGCATGATAAACATTATGAGTGGCAATTTTCAATGCTACATTTTTTTGCTTTTTCACTACAATGAAAATTATTACATTAAATAAATGAATGTTTAGACAAAATCACCCCTTAACTACTTGTTCATATTATGTTAACTAACAAAATTACTTTTCTAATTACCTTTCACTATTTTTTTTTCTAATTTAATTAAATGGTCTTTGATTAACATTCTGATGAACAACATAATTATTATCTTCTGATAATTTTTTTAAAAAAATATTTATTTAACCAAGCTCCTGGTTGGAGTCTTATTGCATAATAGAGAAGCTAATATCATAAAATATATAATTATACGTGATTTTTATTGAAATAAAAAGTCAATCCAATAGCTAGTAAAAATCATGATATTGTGGTATCGTATCTTAAAGTTTTAATAAAGTTTTCTTACCATAAAAATCAATTCTAAGTTTTAGATTTAGATTTTATTGAAATAGGTAATCAATTCAATAGTATGCCATGTTGTTATCATTGAATTGATTTTTCAAGTATAAATTAGATTAAACCTTTTTATTTTAGTAGTAAAATATCACATATTTTCTAAAATTTTAATCAATTATTGCTTTTATATACTTTTTATAATGGAACATGAAACAAGTCATAAGCATAATCAACATAAAATATTTAATAAAAATAAAAATAAAAACAGAAAACACAAAGCGACCTTGTTAGTTGATATGTTAAGAATAAAAAGGTAACTTGGAACTACGAAATGTATTACTCAACTTTTTATGTTAAGTTATTAATTAAGGGATAGTTTTGTTAAACATATATTACTTTAAATTTACAATTAATAATTTAGTGGATACACAAAAAACGTAGTAATATAAATGATTTAAATCTATGTAAATGGTGTCTCCCTAAGCATTATCTTCTTTACTATAAAAATGTGAGTTGTTTCTTAGAAATTAATGTATGGACAAAATTAACCTTTCATCAAATAAATTATCCACCATTTATTTAAGGACAAACAAGTAAATTAATCTTCTTTACTATAAAAATGTGAGTTGTCTCTTAGAAATTAATGTATGGACAAAATTAACCTTTTATCTAATAAACCATCCACCATTTATTTAAGGACAAAGAAGTAAATTTATCATGATAAAAAATAATATTTGTACAAAGTAATGTTTAATAAATCACTCCCCATTGAATAAGGTCAAATAAATAATTTATTATTTGCTAATCAATTCCATGAATAATAACAAAAAAATTATCATAATAAATGATAATATCAAATTAGTAAATTCTATCTCTATCTTTCTATCTATTTCTACTATAAAATTGTGAGTTGTCTCTTAGAAATTAATGTATGAACAAAATTAACCTTTCATCTAATAAATCATCCACCATTTATTTAAGGACAAACAAGTAAATTTATCATAATAAATGATAATGTTTGTAAAAAAATAACCCTAAATTTAATAAATCACTCACCAGTCACCATTGAATAAGGTCAAATAAGTAAATTTGTTATGAGCTAATCAATTACATGAATAATTACAAAAAGAACCCAAAATTTAATAAATCACTCATCATTGAATAATTAAGGTTAAATAAGTAAATGTTATCTCTATCTATCTATCTATCTATCTATCTTCTTTACTATAAAAGTGTGAGTTGTCTCTTAGAAATTAATGTATGGACAAAATTAACCTTTCATCTAATAAATCATCCACCATTTATTTAAGGACAAACAAGTAAATTTATCTTCTTTACTATAAAAATGCGAGTTTTCTCTTAGAAATTAATGTATGGACAAAATTAACCTTTCATCTAATAAACCATCCACCATTTATTTAAGGACAAACAAGTAAATTTATCATGATAAAAACTAATATGTGTACAAAGTAATGTTTGATAAATCACTCCCCATTGAATAAGGTCAAACAAATAATTTATTATTTGCTAATCAATTTCATAAATAATTACCAAAAATAACCATAAATTTAATAAATCACTCACCATTGAATAATGTCAAAAAATAAATAAGTTAATTTCGGAACCTTTAAAGTGTTTCTCATATTTTCAATGTGAGACAAAAACTATAACTAATTATGTATCTCTTTTTAACCTTTAAAAATTGATTAGTTTGCTTGTTGGTGACATATTCTTCTTCCAATATTGGATGACAATTGTTTGCAATTTTCATATGACCCCCTGATTTCTATGATGTTACAAACAACCTATATTTTTCTGACTTTATGGCACTTCAACTAACGGATTTAGGGTTAGGGACTATCAGTGTCCAAAATTTGCATTCTTTGGTGTGTGGCCTGCATTTGCGTTGTGTCTAATGTACTTTCTTAAAATTTAGGGACTAATGTTCTGATTTTCCCTTAAATAAAATTTTATTTTTATTTTTGGGATATTTTCTTAACTTTAAAGTTAATAATGAGAATTTTTTAATTATTTTTCTGATTATTGAAACAATTATTCATTAATTTTTATTACAAACATATCTTAAATATCAAATGGTTAACTAAATGATAGAATTATAACTAAATTCAACTTTGCACCCAAGGAAAAGAACCAAAATAATCCTCATGTCATATACAATGTGTCATTTTCCATTAATATTATTAACTCTCATGGACGTGATGGGGCAAAGTGAGATGAATAGCAAAATTGTGTATGAAAGTGAGACACATAATTTATAGGTTAGGGTGCTAGGTGAGATTTAAGTAAATACTTCCGGGAGCGAATCGTATTTTGGCCCCATAAAAATTAGGCCAAAAAAGCAAATATCTCATCAAAACTTCTATCAAATCTCACTTTGGTTTTTTTTTTTATGATTAATTTAATTCATAGGAGAAATATACACACACATATATGTATGTATATATTTACATATATATATATATATATATATATATATATATATATATATATATATATATATATATTATTTCTGGTGAAAAATATACATTAAAATTTCATAAAGGACAATTTTCAGAAATATATATAGTTTTTTTAATATAAAAATAATAATTAAAATTAAACAAAAAAATGAAGACAAAACATTTCGCAAAAATCATTAAGAACACGTGCAAAGCATGTGTATCCTAACTAGTAGATTAATGAAAATATGATTTTCTAGTTCGGGTGTAAATATTGGATGGTGGGCTTTAAAATGAGATGTGTATTTTAGGTCTCGTTTGGTATAGCGTTTTAAAAATGTAGTATTTTCAAAACGCAACGTTTTCAAAACATAATTTTTTTCCTTATAAACACGTTTAGAAAATTATTTCAAAACACTATTTTCATAAATAAAGTTTTCATAAATAAAATAGTTGTAAATTGAAGCAAATACAATGACGCATATTCTAACTCTTTAACCTCCGTTTTCCCTCTAGAAGAAGAAAATGTACCGTTTCTCTAAATTGACTTTGTGGTGTGTGTGTGGGGAGGTTGTATTTAAACTTTTGGGAGAGAGGGAAGGAGAGAGGCTGGCTGTTGACTTTGTGGTGTGTGTGTGTGGGGGAATTTAATTTTTTTTTGTAAGAAGATGTATTTATGTGGGATGATGATAAATTTAATTTTTTTTTTGTAAGAAGATGTGTAAGAAAATTATATAATGGGAAGATATTTTTTTAAGTGGGTAAAAAGATAAAAATGTGTAGGTGACACTTGGCAGTGGAACCCAGCTAAGAAGTTGTGTAAGAATTTTACACAATGATGATGCTCTTAAAACACTCCATCAAACAAACTATAATTTATAATAGTGATAAAACTTTAATATGCGTGATTAATTATTCTGGTTCTTCCATTGCATTTTAAAACGTGTGTAGTTGATGACTAACAATGGTCTTTTAAAAGAACACATTAGGAATTTGTTGTGGAGATAAGCTCATTTTATCATACGTTGTTTACGAAAATTTGCATTTACATATGTTCTTAGGCTGAAACAATAATAACTCTGTTTCACAATCTACGCAGGTATACGCAGTTGGTAAAGATTTTGGAGCATGGGTTGCTTATGATTTAGCCCTTGTCCACCCAGAAATGGTCTTAGGAGTTGTAACACTTGGTGTGCCATATATGCCCCCTGGTCCTCATACACCTGATAAATGATAATAGCCTTCCCGAAGGCTTCTACATATCAAGATTTAGGGCATGTTTTTGTAGTTTTTTTTCAAATCACCTATTGTTGGTGATCGATTATCCTAACTTTGTGATTTTCATTCATTCAAGGAACCTGGAAGAGCTGAAGCTGATTTTGATCGACTTGATGCTAAGACAGTAGTGTAGAACATCTACATCTTGTTCTCGAAAAGTGTAGTACCCGTGGCTGCTGAAAACCAATAAATAATGGATTTGGTGGAACCGTCTACTCCTCTTCCGCCATGGCTCAGTGAGGAAGATCTCGCAACCTATAGGGCTTTGTACGAAAAGTCTGGATTCCAAACTGCATTGCGTGTTCCTTATAGGTAATACAATTGTGTTGGTAATTGGTCGGGCTTGTGGCCGATTATTTAGTCCCGCCCACATGGAATATATTTATATTATTATTATTGGTTAATTAATTTCCTAATCCGAATGGGTTTAGGATTGACTTAACCTACAAGAAATAGGATTTCTTGGTAATAATATAAATAGGGCAACTAAGGGGATAAAACCCTACCATGAATTACACGCCTAAGTCAGTTGGCCGCCCCCTCTCTCTCTCCTAATTCTATCTCACCAAAATCCTCCCTTTAGCCTAACCATCAAGAGGCTTGGATTTGCGGTGCGAACCAATATTGATATCCGTGCTCCGTGGTATCAATCCGACGAGAAAGACTTGCAGGTTTGTAGATCGTGACATACGAAGATCGTAGCTCAAGCTAAATTCTTCCGCTTCGCACAAATTTCAAGTTCGCACAAGGTAACTCATGATTATTGTCTTGATAACGAACTTGTATGATATATGTTTAATATATCCTTCAAATTGCATATAAGTTGTCCAAGGGAATTTATATATAGATCAATACTGGTACCTAAGCATGATGAAAGGGCATCAGAATGTGTTATGTTTGACTTAATTTGGTTTGTTTGTTCAATAACATAAGACTCAATATAATTCATTTATATTTGTTTTGTTTAGGGCATTTCACACAAGACCCGTCGTGGAGGATTCAAAAATCGAAGCTCCAGCACTGTACATCCAGGGAGAGAAGGATTATATTTTGAAATTTCCTGGCATAGAGGATTACGTAAGGAGTGGAGAGGTGAAAAGGTTTGTCCCCAACTTGGAGATTATATACTTGCCTGAAGGAACCCATTTTGTTCAAGAGAAATCCCCTGACCAGGTCAATCAGTTACTCCTCACCTTCCTCAGTAACAATGCTACTAGCTAGCTCTCAGTCATGAACCCTCAACGAAGATTTGATGCATCTGTTTATTTCTGTGATGTGTTTCATTAAGTTACGGCCTTGCCTTTTGGCTATGATTAAACGTATTTTGCAAGTTTAAGTCATGCAATATTGTGTGTTCGTTCAATGTTCATCTTGCTGGTTGATGTCAAGATGATATGTACTATATAGGCACAGGTCATAGCAAACACCAACCATAGAACAACTTTTTGATTGCTGGTTCTCCAACTTCATAATTGAGATTTAAATCAGACCCATTTTAGCTAGTAATTTTAAATAAATGGGGCCTCCCCTAATATAAATAGCGAGGAATTGAGCCCTTTATTCAGATTTATTTGAATGAATAGTAATGTTTGGTATCCACTACAAAATATTTATTAGAATATTGTATTTATTAATTCTATCTAGTCATTCAAATAAAATCTCATATATAAACCACATATGTAGAAATGTTCAATATTACTTAGAATATCGGTAATAGAAATTTAACTATGATTGTTTGGATAGAGAAATTATTTCTTGAACACTAGTAATAGAGCCCGTTGTCACGGACTTAGAGTTTTCGCCCTAACTTTGCCCAATTCGTGCCGCACTAAGACAATTTCGTAGTCCTAGTCAGTCTTACTCAACTCTTGCTTACCAACTATCCCCAAATACCAACCCTAAGTTATGTGACGATCACACCCACTAGGATTCACATCTATTTGAAGGTACTAAGTTGGAAAGAAGAGATCACTCAAAGAGACTCAAAGAAGGAAACAAATGTTTATTGAGCTCTCCAAAGTTGTCTTGTTACAAATGAGGATCACCTATTTATAGGCTACCACCTTTAATCCTACCAGCCTCTAGAATATTCTATACAAATCTAGGGTATTCCTATCATTTCCTAGAATTCTACTATATTCTAGAATACTCTACTACACTCTACTATATACTAAAGAGTTCTCATAACTTCTAACATTCCGAATACTCTAGGACAAACTAGAGGACTCCGGAAGACTCTAGTAACTTCCAAAATATTCCAGAGTACTCTAGAACAAACTAGATGACTCCAGAAGACTCTAGTAACTTCCATAACATTCTGGAGTACTCTAGGACATACTAGAGGACTCTGGAAGTCTCCGTAATACTTCGAAAAATTCTAAGTGCAGGACGTGACATCGTGCTCCTCATGCGATTTTCACTTTGAGATTAAACAGGGGAGTAGTTTTATAAAAGATTATAGCTATTGAAAATATATGCATTTGTTGACTTAATGTCTTACAAAAGTTAGGTATTGTCAATATAAATTAGTGGTCGTTTAGTTGGTACTTTCATTTAAGAATAATTATTTTTTATTAAATTTTATATGGATATGAGTAAATAGTTGTTTCAACACATTTTAGTTTTAAAGTATCCTTGAATGATACCTAACAAGTTGTTGGGTTTCGTTGTTTTTTTTTTAATTTTGCACTTAATAACAATATTTTTAGACATATACTTGAAGAATATTTACGAAATTGAAATTAAATATTTACTTTAGATCATACTAAAGAAAGATAAAAGTCATCTACTTCTGAACAAAGAGGATTATTTAAGGAAATAATATAATTACATTTCTAAAATAATTTTTAAGGTACTATTTATATAATTTTTGAAGGTCGTTCAATGGTTAGAAAATATAAATTTGAATACTATATTTACAATATAGTTTATTTTTTATTCAATGTTAGTGTTAAAACATGTTTACACAAATATTTAAAAGTACATCAATTTTGAATGAAATGATTCAAGAAGTTTGTTGATATGTATCACATGTAATGGACATTATTTTGGGATGTCCCAAATAAGAATAGGATACACATAATTCGGCATGGAGAGAGTCACAGTTACAAACAAAAATTTGGTGGTTTTATGATAAATAAATTTGTTGAATAATGTAATATAATATAATTTATTTAATTTTATGCAATCGCTCAAGTAATTATTATTATAATTGCAGTTATCTAAGTTAAGTGAAGCTAAACTAATTTCTTAAAAAGTGAAAACAGAACTAGGAAACTGGTAATAGTTAATAGTAGTAGAGAAATTAAGTTAATAAGACTATAAATATAAATAAATAAATATAATAAATAAATAAATATATATATATATATATATATATATATATATATATATATATATATATATATATATTCTCTAAATCTTTAAAATACATGTGTTTGATTCGGCCCCAGAACAGGAGAATACCCAAATATTTCATTGGCAACAACTGATGTGCACATCCACATCATTCAGCGATCAACCTCGTTTTACGTTTAAAAAATTTGTCGAGTGATAAAACCTACTCTTGGCCAGATTAATAAGCTGCCCCGATGCTTGCTCATATTACAACAACACTTTACGCATAGCCCACACCGAATTCTTGCCCACATCTAATATACAATAGAGTTAATATTCACACATGTGCAATTGACTAAAGCTATTTAAAGGTTGAAATTAAATTATCTTAAAAGATTTAACTGTTGTGATTCACCCCCACATTTACATGTGTGAGAGTAGTTATCCACTTCTAACTCCCTATTTGTTCTTCATTATTACAAAGTTAAATCCTACAATTAATATTATGAACAGTCATCTCTTTTTCTTTTCCCTATGTTTTCTCTCCATATTACAAAGTCACACCTTGCAATTATTAATCTTTTGAACAATCACCCCTTATAAAACATTAATCTCAGTTGATTGACTGAGGCTGTTTAGCGGTGGGGATTGATTTCAGTCACAAGATCCAATGGTCATGAGTTAGTTACATATAATTCCTTACAAATAATCTCTTTCAACTATGAGTCAGTTCGAATAGCGTCCCTCAACTGTAACATTTTTTTAAAATCAGATATAGGCACGGACACGAAGATCTAGACACCTTCTATTTAGGCAATGTCGTTTCAATTGAAATACCGTGTCATGACACATGCATGAAGATCTAGTTAATAAATAACACATATCATCCGCAAACAAAAGGTGTGTAATGGCCGTATCTCCTCGACCATGCATATACGGTCATTTATTCGACCATCATCCACCGTACTCTTAATATTAACAAAGAGAACTTCTTGAGCCAAAATGAAAAGCGTGTTGTGCATCCATTGTCACCCAACTCCCAATTTTCCTCTAAGTCTGCCAACGAAAGTCAACAATTTTTAAAAAACCAATATCAAATCAAACAAGACAATAATTTAGGACGTGAGAAATATAATATTCAATGGTGGATCCAAAAATAAATCTCAGTGGTGCCACTAATGATAATTATTACTTAAAAATAAAATTAAAATTAAAATAATATCATTTTGTAGTGTATAAATAAATAAATAAAAACTTCAGCGGGGCACTTGCACCCCAAGTGTTGTGCATAGATCCACCCCTGATAATATTATATTTACATTCATGAGTGTTTCTTATGATGTCCTAATATTGAAAAACTAATACTCCATTCGTTTCGCGTAAAAGTCCACTATTCCATTTTGAGATATTTTATTTAAAGAGTTCACTTTCAAAAATTAACGCATAAAAGTGTCATTTTATTACTAATGAACTATTAAAGGTATCAATTTATTAAAAAACTTTAACTTTCAAACAAGGATTCTTTGTCCAAAACTAGAGGTGGCAATTTTTGCTCGTGCCCATTTGCCCGCCCAGACCGCCCAGTAAATAATGGGTATGGGCACACCCAAAATTTTAAGTGGGTACAAATGGGCATGCTCACTTGGGCACATTGATTATGATGGGCTAAATGGGCGCCCACTTGAGCACCCATACTAAAACTCATTAACTTTCTCTTCTAATTTTGTTTTATCAATTACATACATAATTATAAAATACTTAAGATTAATAATGACATTTAATATAACTAATATATTTATATTGTACACCCACTCTTCCAACCACCCCACCACACACACACACACACACACACACATATAGTACATCCGCTCATCCAACCGTCACCCCTACCCCAAAATTGCAAAACAAAACATGGAATGTTATTCTATGACTATTTACCCTCAAATGAAACACAACATCACTCCCAAATTGTTCTATTTTTATAACTCTGTAAATATTCGTCCTTGTTACACTATAAATAGATTCATAGCGCTTTTGTGAGCAGTGTGCAACATGCGACATTCTTATTTGCTCGAACCTTCTCATATATATTTGTACATGTGGCTTAGTTAGCTTGTTCAGTTTTTTGTCAGGTTTCCACTCGTGTGTTTGTCTATTGGGCTTCAGCGAAATTAAAAATCTAACCACAAAATAGAAGATTGAATTGAGGATTACAACAACAAAAATACATTTTTACATACTAATACATAAAACTATTAGTAAAAATTAAAATACAATTTCGAAGAAAAGTTATTTTCTTCACAAACTACTACTTCCGTTCTTAGTTCATTTGTCACGTTTTATTAGATCCCTATCATTTTCCTTTTATTAGTGTCATATGTGTTAAAGAGAAGAGAACATAGAACTCTAATACTAACTACTCCATCTGTTCCACCTAAACGTCCACGTTTGAAAAGTTAATTAATAAGAAGTTATATTAATATAATTGGAGTTAGTCTGAATTACAAAAATATACTTTAGCACAAGCAATATGTCGGTCTTTTCCAATTATTGTGATTGTAATTATATATATATATATATATATATATATATATATATATATGATTAGTTGTAACTTTTGATAATTTTTTATAAAAATTTTTATTTTTTTGTAATTTTTATATTTATTTGATAAGTGCATGTTAATGAGTACATGGGCGCCCATGCCCATTTAGTGCCCGCCCATATATACCCATACTATTAAATTGACACTTACTTGCCCGCCCATTTGAGCCCGCCACCCATTTAAGCCCGCCCACGCCCGCCCATTTGCCACCTCTATCCAAAACGGAAGGAGGAATTATGTTATCGATGATAGAATACTCCCTCGGCCCCCGCCTCGGCCTTGGCCCTGTCCGAAATGAGATCATTGATAAAACTGAATGTTCATTTTTGGACGAAAAATATATGAATAAGTAAGTGCTCTTTTTTTAAATCTCAAAATGGGTTTCAATTTACTCTTTCCATCCCTAAATTATCGTTCTAGTTGACCCGACGTACGGATTAAGAAAAAACAATTGACTTGATTATTTATATTGGTTTAATGTGTAGTTTCCAATAAAGCCTATGTGTATGTGAAACAGGCCCTAAAAGTTTGATCAAATTCATAAACAATATATAATAAAATGAAAATATTCCTATACTATAACAGTTTCATCTGATGTTACTTAATTCCTGATGCTGCTTGTTCTTCATTGCCATTTTCATCTTAAGTTGCTTGATTCTTGATGCCTTTCTTCATCGCTACTTACATTGCTATTTCTTGTTCTATCCAAGGCAAAAAAGTATTTTGGTCTGTGCTATCACCGCAGCTACACAGATCATCAGGACCGGCCCTGTAAAATCAGGGGCTCAAGGCCAATTACGTCGAACGGGCCCCTTCCTTTATAGCATAATTTTTTTCCCAATTTTTGAAAAATTAAAAAAACAAAGGTTACGCATGCCATTTTTTTTATTGGTAAATCTTTTGAAAATATGCCGAAAAACATTTTCGGGTGTTTGACAAACACACGGAAAACAATATATTAAGAAATACAAAAAGCATATTCTAATATTAATGTCCATATTGAATATAAAATAATGTTTAACTTTAAGTAATTTTCCTTTAATAATCATTAATTTATCATTAATGGTGTCAAATCAATAAGGTCCATTTTTTTCAATGTCATAAATACAAACTAAAAAATTGGTAATAATGAAAAAACGTTTTAAAAAAGAAAATTGATAATATTTGGGACGTCCCTAAATAATATAGTGGACACTAATTTTATAACGTAATGAGTATTTATTTAAATTATAATTTATAAATAATTAATGTGCACAAACTCTAATTATATTTCTAAACAATGTATTTGTTAAATAAAATATTGTGTGTTTGTAAATATGTGTAATTGTGGAAGAGGGCGAAGGGATGATCGAACATTTGGAAAATGAATACGTAAGTTATTTTCCTGAAAAGAAGGCTTCACTTTTCGTTGACTTTGAAAAGCTTTTATGTTGACTACATTTTCCTCTATTTACCAAACACTGGAAAATAAAGAAAACGTTTTCCAAAAGTCATTTTTCGTGAAACAAACGGAGCCTAAGTCTTTTTTAAAACTTAGAATATGGCATTTATTTTATTTTTTTAATAATATGTAGGATTTTTATGAGATTTGGGGGCCCAAAAAATTGGGTATTTTTAAGGGGCCCAAGGCCATGGCCTCACTTTCCTTATGACAGGGCCGGCCTTGCAGATCATGCAGGTCTCCACTTTAAGTTGAAAGTAGTCTGGAATGCAGGTTTAGAAAATAATGAGCTTGGAATGCAAGTTAGAATCTCTTGATTTTCAGCTACTGTACTCATCTCAATACCAACATCCTCCAAGTAATGCAACCAGCATTTCTTCATGTAGTACGTACAACAACTTGGATTCAATTCTCTGCTCACTATCTTCTCAAGTAGGAAATGCAAAACAGGCAAAGCAACCAATACAATTGAAGCAAGTCAAGTATTGTAGGTTTCTTACTGTAGAAACTAATAAAGTTTAGGAATAATGGCATAACCTTTCTATTGATATTGTGAACATATTTATAGGAGTACAATACTTGCTACACAAGTTTAACCTAGAGAGTCTAAATACAAGAGGGATTAGGAAACCTAAATACAAGAGGAACTAGGAAACCTAAATACAAGTAAATTAGAAAAGTAAATCTAAAGATAATTATAATATATTACATATATATTATATTTACTAATACTATAAATATAATATATATTAAATATATTATATTCTCTTATATGCTCCCGCAAGATGGATCATCGTTAGGAGAGACAAATCTTGTGAAGAATATACGGACAGCGTGCGAGTTGAAAAATGAGAGGGTGATAAGTGGCGAGCTGGTGAGGGAGGGGTCGGCGAGCTGGGTCTTCCGAGGAAGACAAGTTGTTGAGGAAGGGGTCTTTGGCGAGCTGGTGAGAGCTTGGTTTCTTTGAAGACATGGTTTGCTCGAGGCGGCTGGTTGAGGTCATCGGCGAGCCGGCAAGAGCTGGGTTGTCCGAGGAGTCCTGAGTTGCTCGAGGAGCGAGCTAGTTGAGGGTCTTCGGCGAGCTGGTGAGAGTCTGGTTTGCCGAGGAGACATGGTTTGCTCGATGAGCGAAGCCGTGAGGAGAACTTCGGTGTGAGTGAGCCATTTTTTAGCCGAAGAGTCAAGTGAGGTGCTCGAGGGGCGAGGGAGGACTGGTGAGGCCGGGTTTTGCCGAAGAGTCAGTGAGTTGCTCGGGAGCGAGGCGTTAGGGAGGGCCTCGACGCCCGGTGGTTTGGGTTTGTCGAGAATCCTTGAGGGTGCTCGAGGCGGTGCATTTGAGCCAGAGAGGAATTTGCAAGCCGCAAGGTTCTTTGAAGAGTCGTGAGGTGCTCGAGGGGTGGTGAGGCATTGAGGGGCTTGGCCGTGGTGAGGCGGGTTCTTTGAAGAGTCAGTGAGGTGCTCGAGGAGCGAGGCTAGTGAGGGAGGGCCTCGGCAATTTGGTTAAATTTGGGTTTGTCGAGGAATCCTTGAGGTGCTCGAGGGGCGGTGTTTGAGGGGAGGAAGCTGCGGTGAGGCCGGGTTTCTTTGAAGAGTCAAGTGAGTTGCTCGAGGGGCGAGGCTGAGGACTACTGTGAGTGAGGCCGGATTCTTTGAAGAGTCAAGTGAGGTGCTCGAGGCTGCTTGAGCGGTGGCGGCCGTGGTGAGCCGGGTTGTGAGCCGTGAGTTGCGAGGCAATTTGGAAATGAGTTGAGGAGGACCTCGGCCAGCCGCCTTCGAGGAGAGGCGGTGGGTTTGCCAAGGAATCTGGATCTCTCCTGAGGCAGCGGCCGGGTTAGGAGGCGTCGGCGAGTTGATCACAGTGGGTCGCTTAGGAGACTGGATGCTCGAGTACGTGAAGAGGGTTTGGCGGGTGGTGTGATAAGCTATGAGGTGTCAAGGTGTAGGAGGGGCGTGAGGTGTGGTGGGATGAAGGGTTATGGTTGCGGAAGTCTAGTTAAGGGTGGTGGAGGAAGATCATCGGCGAGCTCGATAGAGCTTGGTTGGCCGAGTGTAGGAAGAATTAATCGGGGTGTCGGTGGTGGGATGAAGGTGTATGGATGCGAAGTGTGATTAAGGGTGGTGAGGAAGGTCCTCGGCGAGCTCGTCGAGCTTAGTTGGTAGTGAGGTCCTTGGTGTTCTGTGAAGCTGGGCGTTACAGGTGATGGGCGGGATCCCCGAACTTTTGAGTTTGACTGCCGATCGAATCTGGTTTGGGCGGCTTTGGTGGGATGAAGATATAAGGAGGCGGAAGGTTGGTGGTTTAGCGGTGCTAACGGAGAGGCGGTTGAGGAAGGACCAAGGCGAGCTTGTCAAAGCTTGGTTGGCCAAGGTGTCCTTTGGTTGCTCAACGGGAGGCCGGGTGGAAGCCAGGCTGGTTGCCAGAAGTCGCTTGGGATCTGAGCGTGGAGTTGGTGTGGTGGTCAGATCTGGGTTGGCGACGGATGTGATGGGAGGAAGTTTTAGGGTTGAGGAAGTGTTGGGTTGGCGGAAGATGGTGGTTGTAGGTTTTAAGAGCGAGGTTCTGATACCATGTAGAAACTAATAAAGTTTAGGAATAATGGCATAACCTTTCTATTGATATTGTGAACATATTTATAGGAGTACAATACTTGCTACACAAGTTTAACCTAGAGAGTCTAAATACAAGAGGGATTAGGAAACCTAAATACAAGAGGAACTAGGAAACCTAAATACAAGTAAATTAGAAAAATAAATCTAAAGATAATTATAATATATTACATATATATTATATTTACTAATACTATAAATATAATATATATTAAATATATTATATTCTCTTATACTTACTACACTCTATTCATTACATTTTGTTCAATCATCTTCAGTGACCACCACTGTTTACGGCAAGTACACTGTACTTGCGCTTTATGGTAGCATCCATATCTTTTAAATGCAACAAGGAGCAAAGTCAGAACAACATTACCCACAGCACAGAAATTTAATTAGCAAAAAGACTTGAGGAAAAAAGGAAGACAGGTAAAAATTAAATAAAATGTGTGGACCTGATCTACTCGTGAAATTACTAAAGCTCGATTACCTTCAGGAATTCGCTGGAGGGAGATGATATCAAGGATAAAGTTCGGGCGAGACATTCGTAACAAATTATCCACACTATCCTTTAAGTGTGTGGATGATTTAGTTAATTCCACCTTGAAATTATTTGATGGACGAAACTGGATCTCTCCCAATTCTTCATATAAAGTTACATCCTTCAAGAAAACAAAAAATTAAAGACTACAAAATTTCAGGAAAACAAGAATGAGGCATTACAATCATAGAACAGTAATAGTGAATACCTTTGAGCTTACTACCAGCTTCCAAGCTTCATCTTTATTAAACTTTCCAATGAATCTTCGCAACTCAAGGAAAAGCAGTGGCTTGCCTTTCCTTAATGATTCAAAATGGAACTTCACATCAAGAAGGCTAGTACTATTCATGGAAGAAAAAGGAATTTTATCACCAGTATACTCCAAGGAAAACAAATTCGGAGCATCAATAATGGCTTCCTCAAGATTCTTGCATCGGATGATGGAAAGTCCATGTAGCTTTTTGCTCAAGATTGTGATCTTCTCAAGGATGTTGCATTCTTTCAGGACTAATTTCTCTAGATCAGGAAACTTAGAGATCTGTTCTTGAAACAACTCATCTGTCATGTTTGAATCTTGCAATGTCAAATATCTCAAGCTTTCACAGCCAGCCAAATTAATTTTGCATTGCCAGGATTTCTTCCCACAATACCAAAAGCTGGTAAGATTTGGCAATTCAATCTCAACCAACTTGAGCCCATGGCATTCATGTACCTCAACCCTTTTGAGCTTAATAAGTGCCGAAATGTGTAGACCAACCAACCCAATGCAGTGTACAAGTCTCAAATGCTCAACCAAAGGGCATCTTCGAATGAAACTTTGAATTATATCTACATTTAGATGGGCTTTTTTTTTATAGAAAGCTCTTTCAGACAAGGCAGGTTTATAACACCAAAATGATCCAATTTACAACCATATAGCTTTAGTGAATGTAAGTGTTGGCATGGCCCCAAAACGGGCAGCCCACTTCACCAAACCCAACCCAGCAACCCAAAACCCAAACCCACTTACCTTGCCCCTTTGACTTTCGGCTGATGAAGAGCTATTTTGGGAGAATGTTTGATTTCCCAAAATTACTTTCAGTTCCTTCCTTTCTTTCTCCAATCAGTCGTACCTTCCATTGCTTGGGCCGGAATCTTTGGTCCTTGATTGATCCCTTGAGCACTATATATACTCCCTTGGTCTGCCGCCTTTGAGATACATGCAGCAACCTTGAATCAGTGAATGGTTGTTGGGTGAACAACCTAAAACATCACAGTGCCATGTCTCTCTCTCTCTCTCTCTCTCTCTCTTTGCGTCTCTGTTCTTGAGCCGGTACATTGGGTATACATTTTGTGTGTATGTGAGCTTGAGATTACTGTGATTGAGAGTTCTATGAGGGGGGTTTTCGGGTTGTGGGATTTCTTGTTGGAAGGCTGGGTGGTATATACAGTTGGGTGAAATCCTTGGAAACATTGTCCATTCGATAGTGAACTCTTGGATTGGACTGCTATACTTTGTGTATAGGCAGGGGGATCTGAGCCTAGGCAACCATAAGCCCTAGACAGATCGAGTTAGGCTCTGTTGAGCCGAGGATACTCGTAGCACTAATATTATTATTTATATTGCTTTGTTATAAATTGTTTTTGCAGGTGATACATTGCAATATACTTTGATATTATTAGTGGGCTATTTTTCGACTTTGGTATATTGTAAGTTCTTGCCAAAGTCGAAGGACTATTCAAAGTCCTATTATAATTTGGTGTGGCTCCGGTGTTTGTTTGATTCGGTAAAGTATCCTTATTTTTACGTTACAGTGGTATCAGAGCGTAGGTAGATTGAATCAAATTTTTTGGGAGCCTTCTTTAGTCCAAATTGGGTTTGTGACTTTGGTATTTTAATTATTCGCCTATTAATTGTGTTTCTTGTCTGCTCTATTATTTTTTGCTTCCGGATAATTTTTTGCCCTTCTCCTATCTTTGTTGCATGCAAAATTAAAATCGGTGATTTTTGGTATAAACGTTAAATTGTAATTTTTAGACTATGTCTACTTACACTTTGGAACCGTTTAATGGAAAATCTAATTTTTCAATTTGGCAACAAAAGATGAAAGGAATTTTGATAAAAGAAAAGTGTTTTTCTGCCAGAAATTTAAAAAGGATGCATCTGAAGATGCTATACTTAAAATTGATGAATGTGCTTACTCGTCTATTATTTTGAACTTGACTGAATCTGTGATTTGTAAGTGTGGTAAACAATCGCATGCTAAAAATTTTTGGGATAAACTTGAGGAAATTTACTTTGAGAAGAATTTGCCTAACAAGACGTATCTTTTAGAAAAATTATTTAGTTTTAAATTAGACATCAATAAAGATATCGAAGATAATATTGATCGTTTGCAAATTAGTTCAAGAAATAAAGCAAGCGGTGATGAGCACATAGATAACTATACTTCTATTGTCTATTAAATGTTATACATGAATCTTACTCGATGTTAAGTGCGATCAAATATAGTAGAGACGGGTTAAACTTGATCGGGTGATTAACGGGTTGAAGAGTAAGGAGGATTTAAAGGCCAATAAGGGGAAGTTTAGTATAAATGAGGTTAATATGGTTAGGGGTAGAACTCTCCATAAGAATAATGCAAAATCTCATCAAAATCAAAATCAAAGTAAAAATCAAAATTCGGACAAGAATAATGGGAGAAGCAAAAGTAGGTCGAGCTCTAAGCAAAGACATAGAACGTATTACAATTGTGGTGAAGTGGGCCATTTTAAAAAGGAGTGCCCTAATCTAAAAAGGAAAAATCAAAATCAAGAACAAAACCAAGGTGATTGCAACTTAGCTACGGTAGTAATGTTTCCGTGATGTGTTTATGGTTATTGATTCTTGTGATAATGTTGTGAATTATGTGCATTCTGCTTTGTGCTAGTGAATGACTTATAGATTAGTTTGCACTTATCACATGACACCATTGAAATCATCGTTTACTACTTATAGAGAAGTTAATGTTGGTTACGTTTCTCGGCTAATGATAAAAAGTGTGATATACTTGGTATTGGATATTGATTTGAAATGCAATTCAGTTTATGTTTTAACTTTGAAAAATGTGAGACATGTGCCTGAATTATGTAGCATTTGATTTCATGTGCCTCGTTAGAGGATGATGGTTTAGAAGGAAAAATGGGGTAAGGGTGTTATGAAAATACTAAAGGGGTCTTTAGTTATTGCAAAATGTGAAAAACGTCGGAACTTATATGTTTGTCAGGCTTTACCTATGTCTACTTCTGAGATTTATGCTAATGTCGTTAAGGAAGATAAAAGCGATGTTGTGGCATAAGAGACTAGGTCACATAAGTAATAAAGGGTTAGAAATTTACAAAAAACGGGTGTTTTGGAAATGACAAATTTTAA
>CM028384.1:83175007-83362068 GCA_013146195.2 Codonopsis lanceolata
GGAATGACACTCGCTACCCTACAGCTTATAAGTCTTTTTCGAGACTTTACATTGAGACCCCACGAGATTCGGATCTTCATGCTAAGTGATCTGTTTGCTACCTTTATACATTTGCTTGGATTAACTTTATGTTAACATCCCCTCCGAGTTACTAGTTAAATTGAATAGATTGAGGGGTAGTAACTTGGTTAGAAGATGGTAGAATTGAGGTGATGGTAAAGCTTTGGTGAGCAGTCTGCGGTGATCATCGGAGGGTATATATCAGTTGAGACAAGTCCTTTTTGAATCATTTCACGACTAAGTGACAATCTATGTCAATGTGTTTTGTTCTTTCATGGAACACTTTGGATTGTGAGAGATGTGAATAGCGTATTGATTGTCCTGATATAGAGGCCGAAGATTGGGTTTGATATTGAAGTCTTTAAGCAAGGATGTTAGCCATTTTAGTTCACAACATGTAGACCATACTTACGTTCGACTTCACCAAGACTCGCTATTGCTGTAGGTTGCTTTTTGCATCTCCATGATATGAGAGAGTTGCCTAGATAGATGCAGAAGCCTGAGAGGGATTTTCTTGTGATAGAGCGGTACTTCCGATCCGAATCATGAGGTGGTGAGGTATAAGGTAGATGAGACACTAGGGAAGAATAGGCCCTGCCCAGGGGTCCCTTTGACATATTTAACTAATCTTAATGCAGCATTCCACTGATGATCCATGGGGTTGGACATGAAGCCGACTAAGGACACGTGTAGAGATATGTCAGTGCAGTGACGAGAGAGAGGTAGATGAGTGCGCCTATTAGTCTTACGTAGGCGTGGGATGCGCCATACAAGTAGAAGATGTAGTGGCCGGTTGTGGTCCTTTTCAATTGGTGTAAGGGCTGGTTTGGCATTTACCAGTCCACTATCTGTGATTATTTCCATTGCATACTTCTTTTGATGTAGACAGATTCCACTCTTATTTCTTGCTACTTGCAGTCCAAGAAAGTACTTTAGGGGACCAAGATCTTTCACAGGGAAGACAGATTTCAGGTAGTCCTTAACTTGGTTGATCAGGCTTTCATTTGTACCTGTTATAAGAATATCATCTACATAGACAAGCAGGGTTATGAAGTGAGACTTGGAGTTAAGATAAAAGAGAGTGTAATCACTTTGAGATTGCTGAAAGCCATAGTTGAGGAGAGTGGTAGACAGTTTTTCAAACCATTGTCTGGGGGCCTGTTTTAGGCCATAAAGAGACTTAGATAGTTTGCATACAGTGGGGTTGATTCCTTGAGTTAGATTAGGAAGGTATCCAGGGGGAAGATCCATGTACACTTCTTCATGAAGGTCTCCATGAAGAAATACATTGGATACATCCAACTGGGATATGGTCCAGTGTCTGGTGGCAGCTATGGCAAGAAGGACCTTGACAGAGGTCATTTTAGCAACTGGTGAAAATGTCTCAAAGTAATCAATCCCTTCAATTTGGGTGTACCCTTTGGCCACTAGTCTGGCTTTGTATTTGTTGATGGTGCCATCAGTATTGTACTTGATCCTAAAAGTCCATTTACAACCTACAGTTTTCTTGTTGGCTGGGAGGTCTTGAAGGGTCCATGTGTTGTTCTTTTCCAAAGCTTGAAGCTCTTCATTTATGGCTTGGGACCATAGAGGGTCCTTAATGGCCTGTTGATAGGTTTTTGGCTCATGAGTGGTGGAGATATTGCAGGAGAAGTCTCTGTATGAGGAGGATACATTTGCATAGTTACAGAACTTAGTGATAGGGTAGGGTGTGGTACAATTGGCAGATGGTTGAGTAAGTGTTGGAGGAAGATCGGTATAGTCTTGGAATCTAATAGGGATGGTCTTGTGTCTTTGGGGCCTGAGTTGTGGAGATGGAAGTTGTGTGTTGAGATCATTGGTGATAGGAGTGTGATGATCATCTTGATCCTCTTCTGTATGAGGGTTAGAGTCCTGATCATGAGTGGAGCTAGTGTTTTCAGTTTGTATTTGGTTTTCTTCCTCAAGGATAGGGTTAGTGGTGTATAAGGAGAATAGGCTATCATGAGGTGGTTGAGTAGTATTCTCTTTGAAGGGGAATATTGACTCATAGAAGACTACATCTCTGCTGTAGAAAACTTGATGAGTAGTGATATCATAGACCTTGTAGGCTTTCTTATTGCTAGGGTAACCTAGGAAGATGCATTTTTTTGCTCTAGGGGAAAGTTTGTCCCTATTGTGAGGTAGGGTTGAGGCATAGCATAGGCAGCCTAGGGTTCTAAGGTGATTGTAGTTAGGAAGGGAGCCTGTTAGGGTCTCAAAAGGGGTCTTAAGCTTTAGGACAGAACTGGGGAGTCTGTTTATAAGGTAGGTGGCTGTTAGGAGGCAATCACCCCAGAATTTTTGGAAGGTTTGCTTGGAACCTTAGGGCTCTAGCAAGTTCAAGAAGGTGTGCGTGCTTCCTCTCAGCTCTTGCATTTTGCTGAGGGGTGTCAACACAAGTACACTGATGTAGGAGTCCTAGGGAGGCCAATAGGTTTCCAACACCATCATTAAGAAATTTAGTACCATTGTCAGTTCTGAGATGTCTAACATTTGTTTTGAATTGGTTTTTGACCATATTAAAGAAGAATTGGAGAGTCTGATGTACTTGACTTTTGGCTTTTAGCAGAAAGGTCCATGTGACCCTAGAAAAGTCATCTACTATAGTGAGGAAAGATGTGTGGCCATCATAGGTGGCTTTTCTGTAGGGACCCCAAACATCACAGTGAATTAGGTCAAAGGGATTGGTGCTGTGAGAGTCACTTAAGGGAATGGTGCAGTGCTCTAGATAGATGGCAGATTTCACAGTGAACATTAGGAATAGAATTAGATTGCATATTGAGAGAACTAATATGTTTTATAGATTGTACAGGAGCATGTCCTAATCTGGTATGCCACAGGTATAGTTTGTTGATAGGTTTATTGATAGAGAAAGTATTGCTATGTTTACATAGGTCTGGATCAAAGTATTTCTTGCATTCAGAGTATGCGGTTTACTGTGACTACCGAGTACGTGGACGGTTTGTAGAGGCCTCCATCAATTCTACCAATCCTCCTGAATGTTTTTTGAGAGAGGTCCTGAATGAAGCATGATGAAGTAGAGAAGGTTAAGCATATATTGTTGTCAGTGATCAGTTTGTTTCCAGAAATCAGGTTGCATTGAAATTCAGGAGCTAAGTAGACATCTTTAAGGATAATGTTACTGCTAGAATAGCGGTGCCTTTGTGAGTGATGGAGGAGGACTTACCATTGGGCAAGTGTATCATGGTGCTAACACTTGTGGGATTGGTGAGGCATTCAAAAGAAGTGGTGATATGGTGGCTTGCACCAGTGTCAATGATCCAGTCAAGATGTGATGGCTTTGTATAGGCAAGGCAGGAGACTATAAAATTCTGATTAGAATTACCTGACATATGTTCTTCTGGAGTATCCATTTGAGCATTGCGAGTTGGTGTTCTTGGAGCATTCGAAATTGACATGGTAGTTGGAGTTGTCCAGGGGTGAAGCAGTCTGCATTGTTGTTTTGGTCATCCCTTTTCTTGCTTCCAGATGTTTCTTTGACAGGTTGAGTGACTGCATTGTTGATAGATGAGTTGATCTTGATCTTTCCCTTGTTTCTTGGCATCTTGCTTGGGTCAGGCTTTGTGCCAAATAGGGGATGCCACTCAGGAAAGCCCTGTATAAAGAAGCATTTATCCTTTTGGTGAGTGTCACCATGGCAGTGGTCACAGAACAGTTTCCCCTTATTTGAGGGCATTTGAGGTGATGCTGCAGATCTTGGCTTGTTAAACCTGTTGGTGACAATTCTTCCCATAAGAGCAGATGATATGCTTTCAAAATTTGTGGAGTTACTTTGCAATCTTTGCCCCTCTTCTTGAATAAGCATTGAGACTGCCTTGACAACAGTGGGGAGAGGGTGCATTCTAAGAATTTGCCCCCTCACATCTGTGTATCTTTCCGATAGCCCCATGAGGAATTGGGTTAATTTTGTGACATGGTCATGTTCTTCTTGAACATTGATTGCACCACAGGTACAGCCACATGTACACTTTGGTTTCTAAAGAAGGCTTGCAAATTCATCCCATAAGCCTTTGAATTTGGTGTAGTAGGCATTGATGGTTAGCTCTCCCTGAGTGCATAATATGATGTTCTTCTGGATCTGGAAGATCTTTGGGGCATCACTTTGTGTGAATCTGGTCATGATGTCATCCCATATTTCATGTGCAGTTGAAAGATACACGATACTTTGTCTGATCTCTGAGTTAACTGAGTTTAGTAGCCAAGAAATGACCATGCTGTTACATCTTTCCCATGAACTGATGTACTTAGAAGGAGAAACTGGTTTCTTGTTTAATCCTTTTACCATGTCTAGTTTATTTTTTGCAGAAAGGGCAGTTGTGATGGAGATCTTCCATTGGTTAAAGTTTGTGTTAGTTAGGGTTTCGGTTACAAGGGTCATCCCAGGGTGATCATTGGGATGAAGGTAGAAGGGGTGACCAGAATTGAGTTGTAGGGTAGATTCAGGGAGATCATAGTCATCAGAGATCGAAGGTGCTAGAACTGCCATCTTTCATGGCTTTGGTGTCATTTTTGGTAGTGGGATCAGTCATCGTGGAAGGAGAAGAACAAGATTCAGATTGAGGAAGAGGGGTTGAGAGAGTTACTAGTATGATGCTTGATCGGATGAGAGTGATGAAGAGGGATTGGGATTGATTGTTGGCTCTGATACCATGATAAAATGAGGGAGATCTTGACAACATTGATCAATTATGATCAAGAAGTAATTTGAGAGTTTTATTGTATTTCTTGATGATTCAATTTACAATACGGGCTGCTGTATATATACAGAAGAGGGAAAGGGAGATGGGATACCAGCCTAACAGAAATAACAGACAGTTTACACTCGCTTCCCTTATTGATCTGGGAATGACACTCGCTACCCCTCTAGCTTATAAGTCTTTTTCAGACTTTACATTGAGACCCCCTGAGATTCAGTTCTTCATGCTAAGTGATCCTGTTTGCTACCGGCTTCTGTTTGCTTGGGTTCTTCATGTTAACAACTAGGATCACTATTTTTCTTCACTCTCTATCTCTTGTTTTTTCCTTTTTTCTTCTCACCTCCTATGACGATCACCCTCTATCTCATCAAAGATTCACCCCAAAATATGGTTTCTAAATTTTAATCCAACTTAATGGGCAAAATTCAACAGTCCACTTTTCTAAATTTCTAATCACTAAATTACACTTTATTTAAATCAGAAAAAATTACTTTTGAACGTAAAAATGAATAGAGTAAATGGTATCCAGTTAAGTTATCGTGGGAAAATGTAAATTGTGCAATTTATTTTACGAGCCATAATTTCAAAGTTACAAACTATGCCCTTTAACTTTGTATTCTATTTATTTGATTCCCTTATTCTTATTCAAATATACAATTTGTAATTTTCACTCAAAATTTTCTTTTTGGTACTTATATTTTCTAAGGATTTGCACTTTATGTAATGAAATTAAATTGTTAGATTTAAGTTTTTAATCTTGTAAATTGTACTATTTTCATAATTTTAATATTTTTAGATTATTAGATGGTATTGAATCTTATTATATATGAAGTTTTTAATACTTGTTAGTTAAATTATATTAGAAAAATCAAAAATAATTGTAGCTATCCCTTAATTTCTCGGCCCCGCCTAGGCGCTAGGTCCCAGTTTAACGCCTAGCATCCGTCTAGCGACTTTTAGAATCTTGTGACGCGGTGCAAAGTTTATAAAGTACAAATTTATTTATCGCGATGCAAAAATTAATGTACTAAAACTGATAAGTTGCGGTTCAAAAATAGACTAGCAATTACACTATATATTGAACCATGATGCAAAAATAAATGCACTAAAATTGATGATTCGCGGTTCAAAAATAGACTAACAATTACACTATTGAACCATGGTGCAAAAATTAATGCACTAAAATTGATGAATCGTGATACAAAAATAGACTAGCAATTACATTATTGAACCGCAATGCAAAATTAATTCAATCAAAATTGATGAATTACGGTTCAAAAATAGATTAGTAGTTACATTATTAAACCGCGGTATAAAAAATAATCCGATAAAATTGATGAATTGTGATGCAAAAATAATAACATCCGTAGCGCGCGTACAGTTCATTAAGGATATCGTAATCATTTTGCCACCAAAAGTGACTTTTTATGATTAAAAATAAAAAAATATAATTTAACGATTAAAAGTTTCAAAAAGTAAACCAACCCATAATTTTATATATATATATTATATAGATAAAAGACCTATTTACAAATTGAAAAGTAAACATTTAACTTAAATTAGAGACGTGTGAAATCTCTCACTAAAAGAAGGCGGCCACACCAATTGAGCAAGAAAAAAAGCCTGGAAAAGTGGTGGAGTAGAAGCAAAATCAAACTTTGATAGCTACCAAATTTTTGAAAAAGTTATCTCTTTCTTCTAAAACTATTTTAAAATTTTGTTTGGGTTTTGTTTTGTTTTGTTTTTTTTTTATATGTAAACTCTATCGGAAGAATCAAGATATTTATCTAATTATAAAGTAATTAGCCAATTAGGTTTTAAGGTTTAATTATTTAGGTTTTGCATATTTTTACTACATTCCAATGGATGTTTATTTTAGGGTCACGCTATTCCGACCCCTCGATTCCTCCAAATTGACTCTCTATTTTAATTTTTTTCTTATAACAAAAATACCCTAAAGTTTAAAGATAATTATACTCATGAAATTTATAAGTAGACCCACATCCTATTTTTAAAAAACAAACAACCTCTAAGTAAACCCTCACCCCAAAACAAATATACCCCTTCTTCCCAACTCATTATTCATTTTCTTCGTCCCCTGCATTCTTCATAAGACATTCTTCTTCAAACTCTTCTTCTTCAACAAATAAACATCTTTATTAACACAACATGTTGTTCTCCTTCATCTTCCTCTTCTTTTGTTGTGAATAAATCACCTTCCAAAAACCTTTAATTTCAAAAAAAACATAGGGCTTCAACATTGATTGTGAAGATATCAAGTATGGATGAAAAACAAGTCATTATGACTTTTATAGTAAGTATTTAAAATATTGTTTTGCTTAAATTTGTGTAAAAAATCTTTTTTTCTTCTTAAAAAATAGGTTCTCGACGTAACTGGTCCGAACCTGAGGATCATAACTTTTTTTAATTGTTCGGCTTCATCCATTCGAACATTTTTGAAATGTTCGACTGATTCCAACCGAACATTTTGGGAATGTTCGGATGGTTCCAACCAAGCATTTCAAAAATGTTCGCATGGAACCAACTGAACATTTAAAAAATGTTCGGTTGGAACCAGCCGAACATTTAAAAAATGTTCCAATTTCACATGCTGAACATTTGTACTTTATGGGAATTTGTCTAGACTGTTCCAACATATCATGCTAAACATTTTTAATTTGTTCAACCAGCAGTGGCCGAACATTTTGTAAATGTTCCACATGTAGTAGCCGAACAGTTTAAAAAAACTATTGGAGTTTGTGTTTTTGATGGGTTATTGTATTTGGTAACAAGATTCAAACATGTTGTCAACAAATCCTAGTGTTGATGGTCCTGCTAATAATGAGATTGTTGATGTTGAAAATAATGCGATAGTTCCTATTCAAGAAATTGTGGTGGATTACACCGATGTCTTCATGACGCATGAACTCTTTTCATCTCACCAAATGTTGATTGATTGGGTGCGTGCTAGGGGGAATGAGCTTGAAATGGTAATAATAGTTAAGAGGTCAGACAGTGGTTTTATTTGCCAGAAATGGGTCACTTGGTTGCATCAACGTATAATGTAGCTCTGGTATGTCTCGATACATGAATGTCCGTAACTTATCTCCCGTTGAGGACTGCGGCTAAGACTTTACCAAAGCTTATTTGTATCGGATTAATAAATGAAGACCATTTTATCGAGGTACACGTAACCCAAGTTACGTAAGTGTTTTTACAATTATATTATAAAGTTTGTTGATATATATAGCTTATTTGTAGGTTTTGTTGCGCGAGAGTTACCCATTACCACTGGTCTCTATACATTGGGATTCGTTTCACGACCAGTGTGCATCAGGGTGGAAAGACTTGTTTCAGACTCAGCTTGATTTGTACTCAGATAGCGTAGGATACAGTCGTGTTAGGCGAAGTACTGAGACTATTATTTTAAACTAGCAGGTTTTGTAATCATGGTTATTGATAATAGTATGGTTATGGATATTTAGACTACTATGTATAAAATTAAGATCTAAAAGGTACCAGTTATCGAACAAGTTAAAATTATATATGAAAATTGTCTAAAATGTCATTCAAACTACTCCAACAAATTCAGTTACAACGCAATCAAGTGTTTCTTCTACGACGGTGGCTAGATCGTTTTCCCTCAGCTTGACCACTCGTAGACGGTCCCGATCCCCCATGTTGTTGCCCTCCCAATGCTCCGTATGCACTCTGGATCGCTATGCCCAACTCGTCGTACGATATATCTCGGTCTCCCGCACCATAACACATCGCCATCGGTTCCAACAAACCGCGTGCTAAGCTAACCATATCCCATGGATCTGGTAAACCTGCATCAGAAGCAGTCCATTGGAAGGTGGAATGATGTTCGGGGTTACATACGATTGGATGAGATACACGGTTGTACCAATCCATATAGCCAGGTGCACACTGCCATGGCCGCTCGGCAACTGTACCAAGTTTTTGCTCAGATAAGATTTGTCTTTCCCAAATATCGAAGTATCGGACGAGCATTGCTTGCCAACAGACCTCTCTTCAAGATATCAAGGGCAATAATCATCCTCAGAATCGTCTGCACGTATCCAAATTGTCTGAGGACACGATTAGGGTGGTATGGCTCAACATGATCAGTTGATCCTATGCATCCATGGTGTAAGGCTATCCGGTGAAACGGGAAATGCTGTATGACCTGCTCGGTATATGGCATCCAAATAACCTACAACAATTGAAAAACAATTGATTAATAATATAGAAAATATGGTTATTTTTTGCATATTATCAATACATATAAACACATTAAGACTCACATCATTCGCACGAAGGGCGTCAAGTTGTTCCCGTAGACCTGCCAATTGGTCAGCGGGCACACCGGCAACACTTTTGTGCTCCCACCTACTTGCATGTTCCTGACCTTCCTAATAGTGTACGTTAGGAATAATTGTTGTACACATTCGGAATGGCTCAAATATCCATGTCTATTTGAACAAAATACACACAATTTAACTATAAATACAGTATACAAATTAAAATATAAATACAAGTATATAAATTTAACTATAAATACAAGTAATTACCTCCAATAATGTGGAATATCCGGTCATCTGTCTCATATTCACCTCTGTTGCACTCCCTAGATGTTTATATAGAAAGGCTAGGGCTCCCGCTCCCCATGAGTAAGTATGCACAGCATCCAAATCACTGAGGAACTCCAAGTAAGTTGTGCTAACCCTACTTTCGCTCTTATCGGCAAAACTTGTACAACCCAACATGTATAACAAATAAGAACGAAGAGAGAAAACAATTGTTTCTGGATCCTCAAACAATGCATCAGAAGCAAAATGAGTGCATAGCCATTCTAGACTCATAGACGGTCCTCTAGCACCACGCATTCCCTCTCTTGCCTCATTTTCAGACACTTGTAAATACCGACAAAGAACATCAACCGTACTTTGCACAAAAACTGAACCTTCCAAAAAGACTAGTAATCCAGAACACATCATTAAGTGTTACAGTCATCTCACCAAATGGCATGTGGAAGGTATTGGATAAGATGTGAGAGCCCGTCCTATTAATTCCGAAAATCACAATAATTGTTTGCATTACGTGAGACCGAGAGGAGATCGTGCGTAGATAGTTATTGGGTGTTTGGTTTGACATACAACTATTTTCTCCTATCTTATACGATGCGAGAGCCCGTAACTAGGAGTTGTAGCTAGATTTGTTATACGTTATGAGATCCCGTAGTGAATAGAATAGTTCACCCGACTACCAAGACTTGATTTAAAGAAAAGCAGAAAGAGGATTAAAATTTAAACACCGGCTAGACTAGAAATATTGTACTCCTATCTTTTTATCTGAATTTGTTGTTGCCAAACCACCTCCATAGTAGATTAAATTTAATTGCTTTCTTAGAATTTTTTTTATATATTTTTAGATTTTAATTCATTTTCTTTTCGCTCAAATATAATTAGTTAGCCTAATTTTGGTGCTTAGTCGGAGTGAAAATTACGTATATTCTTTGTGAGATCGATAACTTGTACTTATGTACACTTTGATACGGTAGGGTATTTTTCTCTGAGTTGCATTTTTGTACATATCATTAGTTTTGTTTATATCCAGTAAAGGAAAGAGCTACCTTGCAAATTTCAAATCTTGGCTGGTTCATTAAAAAAAAAAAAAAAACCAGTCTTTGATGTTCAATAGTATCTCATTGAATCTTATCATGTGAATAAAACATTGTGGCTACACTATTTAAGTCAGTCCATAAATGGATAAAAAATTTAGGCTCTTAAAAAGTGTAAAAGCTACCTACTGGATATATCCTAATTTTTTTTGAGATCAATAGTATCTCTTAATAATGACTTTTTGAAAATATATTCTCATATTTCAAAATGTTTTAATGCATGTAGTGTTCAATGAGGTGACATTGATGAATTCATTGGAAGTAAAAATAGTTATCTCACCCCCTCATATATTTTTGGTTATACACTTTCATATATTTTAGTCATCCAATAGGACATGTATTATTGGTAATTATGTGTGCTCCTTGAGATGAATTATCTATGATTGGTCATGTATGAAATTCGTTTTTCTTAGAATTCCAATATTTGATTAATTTTGGAATGTAGGCTGATTTAGAGAAATTTCATAGTCTTGTTATAAATCTTTGCATGCTTATCCATGTGTAAGAAGTGCGGTATACTAGGTGTTTCCGTAACCTTATAGAATTTATTAGTCCTTAGTCTATTAGGACAACGGTTGCTACTTATTTCCAAATTTAACTATACCTTATTCCGTCGGTTTTTAAAATTCAAAATCCTTTTAGTTTTATGATTCCTTGTAACCCAATGTTTCTGTTTATCTCCTATATATATATATTGTAACTCTCTTTAGTTTTTATTCTCATATCTCCTAGTTGCAATTTTATTCCTCCATATGTCGTATTTTTGTCTTTCATTATGTCTTTAAAATTTGGCTGTTCATACCCCCCTTTTATTCACATATCTCATGTATATCGTATTCCTCCCATTGATTACGAACATGGATGTTGTTCTATCCATGTGTCTGGACCCTCTAGGCTGGATGACCGTTCATCCAAGTCTTCATTCAAGACTACATTCTTTTCAAAACCTGATACTAGAGACTGTGTCCTATCTACCCAAGTTTCTATCAATGCCTCATTCATTCTTGAGCGTATGGCAGATATTGATGTGCAAATTGTCAACGTTTTGAATTAATATGATTCTTTGATCAATAAACTTCGTTATCTTCGCAAAACGCATGAGTTGATGTGCAGATATACCTAAGTTGCTTTTTTCTGGCAAAACCAAAGGGGGAAATGTTGTGTTGCTACCTAGACATTTAAGTAATTTAGGGGGAGCACCTAAGTGTTATAACATGTGTGGGAGTGTGTGCCATAATTGTTCGAAGTTCAAGGGAAAAGCCAAGGTTGATGGTGATGAAGATGTCAAACATGATGTTGCTGAAGATGTTGTTGTTGTGACTGAAGCTGCTCAAAATTAGGGAATGCTCAACATATCTCAGTGTGTTAATTTTGAAGGAGTTGATCCTATTGCTAATCCTTGTCCCAGTGTTGATCAACATCGGTTTCCTTAGGAAATTGTGGATCATGAAGAATGCTTTAATTCTTTCTTTAAAGCTTAATATGATTGTCTTATTTAGGGAGAGTTCATTTGCTTATATTAAACGGTTTATTATTTGTTTGTTTGCTTTTTCCAGACAGGTAAAAAAGGGGGAGATTGTCGGATATTATTGTTACATCTTTTATAGAAAAGTTATTTTGGAGATTATATTCTAATTGGTGTTTTAGGGTTTGTATATGAATCTTTATTCTAGTAGGATTATGTGTTCTTGGAACACAAGTCATTGTGTGTCGTTGGTCTTACTTCCATAAGACACTGCTTGACCTGATTTATTTAGGTAAGGAATCCTACATATTTGGTAACTCTTTATGAGGTAAGATTTAGTCCTTGTTTATTGCACTAACCTACTAATCTTTTCTTGGAAGTGATTTTCTTATTCTACAAGTTTCTAGGTCAAGAATGCAAGTATAAATAAGAGGACACAAGGCTGAGAAGAAGAAGAAACAAGACTGAGCATATACACCACATAGATTGATAGAGACAAAAGAGATCGTGAATTCAATGGCTGTTTTGTTCTGAATGTATTGTTGAATGAAGCAACATCGAAGCCTTCATTCATTCTAGGGGTGCCAATTTGAGGCATGACACGATTGACCGTCACGAACACGGCACGAAATTATAGGGTTTGGGTTAGGGCTTATCGGGTTCAGGCCGTTATAGGGCCAGCACGATAAAACACGATAAAAAATGGGTTGTTATCGGGCTGGCTTGATAAACACAGTAAGGCACGATAACTAAAATATATATGTTTTAAAAATATTTTTTAAAAATTTACTAGGGTTATTAACTTCTTTCGAACTATTTTCATGATTATTTCATAGTTTTATCATTTGAAAATTTATGACTTTTAAACTACTTGACTATTTATATTGATAAATTTTCAAAATATGTATTAAAAAATCAGAATTATATATTTTATAATGGTTATTGGGCTTAACGTGCTTAACGGGCCTGACTAAATAAATCGTGTTTTTTTGCTTATCGTGCCGTGCCATGCTTTTCGTGTTTTTATCGTGTCGTGTTCGGGTTTCAATATCGTGTCGTGCTTATCGTGTCGTCTTTGTTATCGGCCCGATAACCCAACCAATTTGCCACCCCTAATTCATTCTGTCCCGGCACTGTTTTCAAGATTACACCTTCTACTGTCATGTTAAAAGCTATTGAGCATACATCAATCTAGGTAGTCAAAGGTGTTAGTGTTTGTCCCAAAGGGCACAATAATAAGCTAAAAGGAGGGGGGGTTGAATAGCTTATTAAACACTTAAAACTTTTCGTAATAATTCCAAGAACAATCACTTGCAATCTATTAAAGAGATTGACGTAGAGGAAGACTTGTAAGGAAGACAGTTCAAGTCTATCGGTGAAGCACTACCGGTAGACTTAGCTGATTACTAAGTTTGCTTGCACAAAGGAATAAGTTAAGAGATATGAAACAATATAAAACAGTACGTAAGGAACACATGTATTTTGAGATTGTTCACACTATAAAAAGTGCTATGTCCACCACCAAGGCAGTCAACTTTGGATTTAAATGTGCACTATATTTTCCACTAGTTCTATTATAGAAATATCCAATGGATCGTGTACAAAATATTTGACTTGTGTTTGGGGGTGGGGAAATGGAATATCTAGAAAAACAGAATATTCAATGTGCAGAAGAATAGTAAAGATTACAACAATAAGAAGTAAATGAATAAGAGTTGATGCAGATCTTCTTGTTGTTGTTGAGGACTTCGTTGATCAGTTAATGATCTCTTGAATGCACTGAGTATAAAGCTTGATGTTGTTGGATCGATTCATAGCATTGTTTTTTCAGTCTTTAATGGCAGTATTTATAGCTGTGCATCCTTGAGACCGTTGGAGAAGACGATGTGAGTAACAACTCTATTAGGTTAATCGCATTAAAGACCTGGAGCTGCTTTGTTGACTTCATCTTTAACTGGGGCTGATCAGGGAATGGAGAGGATTAGGTGCAGCAATTGGCAGGAGGGCGACAAACAGAGTTGCAGACCTACAGTAGTTGGTACAGTCTGGTTGTGTCAGACTGTGCACCTTCTCAGTCACATTTAGGAGGCGAAAGTCTTCATGCTTTTTGGGAAAAGCTAGAGGGGCGTGTCTAAGAAGTCAAGCGCTGATTCAAAGATGGATTCAATTCAAATTCAAACTTATTTAAAAGTTGAATTAAATAATCCACTTAAGCTTGGTATCTGGAAGAGCTGGACACGTCATGCTTGTACGAGTGCAGACAAGGTCTGCCGCTAGAGGCTGCTTGAAGTCTGTTGGTGAAGCCTTTAGCCAAAGTCTTCCGCTGAAACCTGTAAAGTCTATAAAACTATTCTAAGGCAAAGTTCTATACACAGTTGCCATGCTAACTGGTACGCAGCCCAATTAGCCACTAAGCATAGAATCTAATGTAATGAATGAACAAATGCAAATCAAGATACAATGAGAAATAACAATCTCCTCCTATTTGCCTCTGGTCATCATTACTTACAAGTGATGGTATGTCAGAAAAATACTTTTAAGTTTTATACCAGCAGACATGCCTTTATCAAAAAAGAAAGCACCTCAAATTTTCAACTAATCTAAGTTCTTACAATCAGAAGAGACATAAGGAACATGCACAAGGATTAGAGATAAACAGTTCAAATAAATTTAAACCGGATGTTTAAATTCTAATCAGATGTATGATTTAAAATAACAAGAATTTAAACAGTAGACATTTTAGAAAATAATGAACTTTTCTGTATTTCAAACAAGAAGTTTAATTTGTACAGAGTTTTCAAAAAAAGACAGGTACAAAGGATTAGGGATAGAAAGATATGAGCTACCATGGCCTTTTTCCCTTTCCTTTGGCTACTCTGTCAGCTGCTTCTCTTTCTTGGCGTAGACGCACAAGTTCTTCAACTCTTCTGCTATATTCATTATCAGTAGAGGATGGTTGTCTGGTGGAGCGAGAACGGAAGTCAAGTTCTTCTCGAAGTCTTTTGTTCTCCTCCATCAGAGTTTGGTTCATAGACCTTAGTTGTCTCTCCTCCGTGATGGCCATATCACGTTCACGCTCAGCATTGATCCGATCATGTGACGCATTGAAAGCTTGATCATTGAGTTCTAGAACAGAAAGGCGTTCGTGACCCAGGTGAAGGGTGATGCTGTGGAAGAGTTGGTAAAAGAGAGTGGAGCAGAGCCTGACACACTCGTTGCGTTGAACTTCCATGTTGATCTTCAAATCGGTAGACTCGTGCCTTATTTCTCCAAACATGGTCCATACATCCTCTTGGAATTGGCAGAGGATGGTGGCATTTGTATCGGCAGCCCTGGACATTGATGTTGCAAGCTCTACAGTAGCTGTGGAGATACTGGTAAGTTCTACCAGTTTGTTGTATATGGCATTCAGACGGCTCAGGATTTCTGCATTTTTCGGTTGGGATGGAGAAGGGTCGATGTCTATATGCTCAATTTCTACAGACGAGGCGGCGTCGACAGTGTTGACAGGTTGGAAGGGCTGCTGGAGTGGTCGGTAGGCAGAGTTGGAGGTAGAAGAAGAGTCGAGTGTGGGGAATGTATGGGTAGTTGAGGAATTGGATGGAGGTGGGGATGAAGGAGGGGTTGGAGGGATGTCAATATCTGGGTTCGAAAAACCACAAATATAGGAAGGGGTTGGCAGGGGTGCAATTGAGAACCAGAAGGACAGACGGGGATAGAAAAGGGCTTATGGTCTCATAGGTTGAGGTTGTGGAGGAGGGGGAGCAGGTTTGGTGAAGAGATTTGTTACCGACGAAAGTTCAAAGATGAACTTCGTGGCAGTAGAGGATAGGATGGGGGGAAGCCAGGGGGTTAGGATGAGAGGAATGGGTTTGTCTGGTTCTGATTAGGTAGGATTGGCTGAGTGAGGGGTAGAGGGGTTTGGAGAACAGTTGAAGGGAGAAGGAGGTGTTGGAGTGGGTGATCTGGTAGGCTCCTCCTGAAGGATAGACTTCTCAAGAGTGTTTGGCTCCTCCTGAGGTATAGACTCCTCTGGAGGGGGTGATTCCATCTGAGTAGATGACTCAGTTGGATGGGTAGGAGAAGGGGTAGATGGTTTGTTGCCAGCAGACTTCCTTTGCTGCCTCAGCGGCTGGACAGGAGATCCAGCTACTTCATCGGCAGAGATGATAGGGTCTGCTGGTGGTATGGTCGGTAGGCCTTTAAGCAATCACCTGCATTTAGGCTTGGGTGAAGGTGAGGGCTGGTCAGAAGAAGGTTTGCGTTTAGGGGTTTGGGATGACTGGGGAGTAGGAGGTTGTTGGTTCACGATTGGATGGCTGGGGAGAAGATGGTTGTCCAGTAGCAGCAAAGGAGCTGCCAACAGACTTTGCACGTCTACTGGCCTTCGGTTCCTTGCGAATCCATTTAGCATGGAGCTCGTTTGTTTCTGCTTCCTGCCTAGCCTTGTTGGCAACATCAGCCTTGGTCTTGGCAAAGATGTCAGCCAAGACTTCAGCCTCATCTGGTGAGAAACCAGTTGCCTTCTTGTCTTGAGCAGCCATTCACCTCTTCCACATATGCTCTGACTCATCTGCTAGCTTTCGGACTTCTTGCAGGATGTCACGAGCAGCGGTAGAGGTTGCCTTTGCAAATCTTGCCTTGGCAGCACGTATGCTTGCACTGGCATCATCATATGTGTCCATGTTGAACCACATGACTATCATGGGAGTGGGCTTTGCTATCTTTTCAGCAGCAATATTTGGGAGCCCTCTTTGCTGCCTCTTCTTGTTCTCATGTTCAACATATTTGTTGAGGAATGTAGTAGTCAGCTGTTTGTCCTTGGACACCTTGATGAGCTCGTTTGTCTTAACAGCAGACTTGATTTAAGGCATATCCCTTAGCAGGGAGTTGATTAGCTTGACAAAAGGCCTTTTGGTGTTGGGGCTATTCTTCACAGTGGCGATGTAGTTTCGGAGCTCATTGAAGATGATAGCACCGTAGTTGAGGTGAGACCTCTGGTGTATTGTGCTTGACAGATTGAGCTGTTGGACTGTGAAGATATCGTGGGCCCCATTCTTGAAAAACAGAGATTTGTCCAGTAGATGACTGAAACAGTAGACGTTCAAGGGAAAGACGACGTTCCTCAGCATTTTGCCTTGAGGTTCCCTTGGAGTATTGGTTCCCCTCATTACTTCACAGGCTCTGTTAGCCTTAGCAATGGATAACTCTATGTCTCGCCATAGTGAACTCCGATGACTTTGGATATCACCTTGGCACAGAGAGAGAAAGGAAATCCGCGAATCCATCCTCGAATGACAAACGGAGTCTTGGGGTTGATTTCCATCCGCTGGTAGAATTCTTTTGCGAAGAGGTTGCTGTAGTCTTCATCACGGAGACAGAAGAGGGGGAGAATCCCAGACTCGTTCATGTCGTCACACATCTTGGCTCTAGCAGCGAATGTGCGAACAGTCTTCAGGTCAATGCACATGCCGGACAAGTACAATTTTGGATGATGTCGTGTGCAGCAGGATAAAGAGGAAACCCAGGGACGTTGACGGAGGGGCTTGGGTGAATGACCTGTTCTGGGTCAAATGCCTTCTTCTTGTCGGTATTAGTCTTGGCAGATGATTTCACCTACAAAAACCATTTCAGAAATTAGGGCTTTTCCCTCGACAGAACAAACAACCAAAGATTTCTTTTTAAGAAATAAAATAAATTTTCAGAAAGAAAAATTGAAACCCTTGAATGTTTGGAGAGTTAAATGAACAAAAACATCAACAGATAATTCTCGAAGAAATAAGTATTCAAAGTACAGTGAAAACTGTTGGTTTTAAGGTTTTAAAATGAACAACAATGGCGGAAACCGCCAGGATACGCAAAACGTCCTTTCGGATTCCTCAAGAGAATGACTCAGAAGAAGAAATTTTAAGCATAAATCAAAAGAGAGTAATCTAATGAGTATCGAAAAGCTTACCATTATTGCTATAAGGAAGAAGAAGCAAAAGATAGTCGGAGAGATGAAGCAGTTGCAGAGAGGAACTAAGGGTTTGAGTAGAGAGAGAATATGTGAGAGAGAGGGTTCGTGATAGTTTTGAAAAAGGCGGTTCAAAGACTATTTAAAGGAAGGGAAAAGTTATTTTTAGTGAAAATGCATTGGATGAGTGACGGGTGTCTTTGAAAAGGCTTTTAACATAAGATATTTTCAAAGTAACAACAAAAAGTGATTTTGACCCCTTTGCCTTTTTAATTAGAAAATCTTTTACCCTTTAATAGACTTAAAATTGATATACTAACCTGGTCTTAACGAAGTTGAGCTATATCATTTAACAAAGTTAGTAACAATTAAGTCTTTTGGTATGAAAGAAAACTTGTAAACTTAAAAATAGAATTTAAGATGTAGGATCAACCATACCAAGATTTCTCCTTAAATAAGCAAACCTGGTAGCATCCAGTGGCTTGGTGAGAATATCAGCCAATTGATGTTCAGTTGGAACATATTCCAAACTGATGATACCCTTTTCCACATGATCCTTGAGGAAATGATAACGGATATCAATGTGCTTTGTCTTTGAGTGCATCACTGGATTCTTTGAGACTGAAATTACAGAAGTGTTGTCACACATAATAGGACAATTTGCAGTCTTGATGTTGTAGTCCACTAGTTGCTGCTTCATCCAAAGTAGTTGAGAGCAGCAGCTGCTGGCAGCAATGTATTCTGCCTCTGTGGTTGAGTTTGCAACTGATCCTTGCTTTTTGCATGACCAATAGACAAGTCTATTTCCAAGAAATTGACAAGTCCCACTGGTGCTTCTTCTGCTAACTTTACAGGCTGCATAGTCTACATCTGAGTACCCAACTAGATCAAAGTTGTTCCTTTTCGAATACTAGATACCCATATTTGTAGTTGTTGAAACATATCTAATGATACATTTAGCAGCAAGCAAATGTGATTCCTTTGGATCTGCCTGAAATCTAGCACAAACACAAACAGCAAACATTATATCAGGTCTACTAGCAGTAAGGTAAAGAAGTGAACCTATGATTCCTCGATACTTGGTCATATTCTTTTGCTTTCCCTTCTCATCTTTGTCAGGATGGTAGTCGGTAGACATTGGTGTCTCGAATCCTTTAGCTGAGTCAAGACCAAATTTCTTGATAAGTTCCTTTGCATATTTGGTTTGGCTTATGGAGATCCCATCTGAAGTCTGTTGAATCTGAAGTCCTAGAAAGTAGGTGAGCCTTCCCATCATGCTCATCTCGAACTTGCTTTGCATCAGCTTCTCGAATCTCTTGCACATGATTTGATTTATTGATCCAAAAATGATGTCGTCCACATAGATTTGTACCAGAAGAGAATGGCCTTTGTGCTTGACGATGAACAAAGTTGTGTCTATTCTTCCTCTCACGAATCCTTGTTCGATTAAGAATTTGGATAGAGTTTCGTACCAAGCTCTGGGAGCTTCCTTGAGGCCATAGAGCATTTTCTTAAGTCGGTATACTTGATCCTGTTTGTCTTGGGTGACAAATCATGGAGGTTGTTCAACATATACCGTTTCTTGAAGATCACCATTGAGAAAGGCACTTTTTACATCCATCTGATATACTTTGAAGTCCATGAACGACGCGTAGGCTAGAAAGAGTCTGATTGCCTCTAACCTGGAAACATGAGCAAATGTTTCTTCGAAGTCAATTCCTTCTTCCTGTCGGTAGCATTGAATAACCAGTCTAGCTTTGTTTTTGGTGACATTTCCATCTTCATCTCTCTTGTTCCTAAATACCCATTTGGTACATACTACTGGATGGCCAGTAGGTCTTTGAACTAAGCTCCACACTTTGCATCTTTCAAACTGGTTTAGCTCCTCTTGCATAGCTTCAATCCAGTAATGGTCTTCGATAGCTTCATCAATCTTCTTCGGCTCAATTTCAGACATGAATGCGAAGGCAAACATAGTCTAATTTCGAACATTACTTCTCGTGCGAACTCCTGAGTTGAGATCACTAATGATTTGAGAGATGGGGTGATCTCTTGTGTCAATAACAGCTGGAGGAAGATCACTTCTGGTGAGTTCTTCCCTTAAATAATCTGGAGAGGGTGGAGAAGGTGATTCACCAAAATCAGGTTCAGAAGAGATAGGATCTTCGAGACCTTCATTTTCTGGTGAACAAGAAGGGTGAGTGATCTGCAAAGGTGTTTGGGGTAGAACAGAAGAGATAGGTTCAGGGTCAACAGAAGGGTTGAAAGGGGTACCAGCAGAGTTGAAGTCTGCTGGTGCTGGATTTGCAGAACTTGAGGAGTCTGCAGTTAGAGGATTCTGAGGTGAAGAAGAAGTAGAAGCTTTATTTGTACATGTCTCAACATCATCAGAATCATCAGCAACATTTGGGGCCTTTCGAGGCTCTAATAGATCATATTCATCAAAAGTAACATGCACATATTCGAAAATTTTCAAAGAAGTTTTGTTAAATATGTGAAATGCTTTTAAATGATTGTAATAGCCCAGAAAAATTCCTTCATCTGATTTTGAATCAAATTTGCCTCTATATTCTCTTCCATTATATAGAATAAAACATTTACAGCCGAAGATTTTGAAAAATCCTATATTTGGGGCTTTTCCTCTCCATATTTCATATGGAGTCTTATTGTGGAACTTGTTTACCAGGAATCGATTCTGAGTGAAACATGCAGAGTTGACAGCTTCTGCCCAGAATTATTTCGGAAGTCTTGCTTCTGCTTGCATAGTTTTTGATGCTTCATTGAGTGTTCTGTTCTTCCGTTCAGCTACACCATTTTGATGAGGAGTTCCGGCAGCAGAGAAGTTATGGCCGATCCCGTGGTCATCATAATATCTTCCAACACCGTTGTTTTTGAATTCGGTGCCATTGTCTGATCTGATGTCACTTATGTCTTCAAGCTTTTGAGTTTGAAGTCTTCTGAAAAGAGCGGTGACTAGATCATATGTCTTATTCTTTGAGGTCATTGTTTCGATCCAGGTGAATCTAGAATAGTCGTCAACTACTACAAGAGTATACTTGTCTCCGGAGATACTGACGGTAGTGATTGGTCCAAAGAGATCCATGTGAAGAAGTTAAAGAGGTCTTGAAGTTGACATAATTGACTTGCTCTTGAAGGAAGACTTGGAGAGTTTCCCTAATTGGAAAGCTTTACAACTTCTATCGTGGTCGACAGACACCGTAGGTAGACCTTTGACAAGCCCAACTTTGGAGAGCTTGGAGAGGTACTTGAAGTTGAGGTGACTGAGACGCTTGTGCCAAAACCAACTGTTGTCACGAATATTGTTAGCAACTAGGAAAAGGCTGGAGGATCTCCCTAGAAGGTTTAGGTCCACGACATAGACGTTTCCTTGTCTATTGCCGGTCAGCAATGTTGAGCAGGATTCACAATCTCTTGATGAGACATTGGTTGGAGGAGAATTTGCAGATAGGGCCTTTGTCGCAGAATTAGGATATGCTCAGAAGATTATGCTTTAAGCCATTTACTATAAAAACTTTGCTGGCTGAGAGATTTCCTCTAGTGATTGAGCCATACCCAATCGTTTTCCCTCTTGCATTGTCGCCAAAAATCACCATAGGACCTTTAGCTTTAGCTATATCTGAGAGTAGACTTCTGTTCCCTATCATGTGCCTTGAACAACCACTATTGAGGTACCAGATGTCCTTATCTTCTGAATCTATAGCCATGAAGCAGACCTCACTGAAGCAATCATATGCTTGTCTCAAAGTCTCCTTGGGATCCTTTTTTAAGGAGTCGAATTGTTGAATAAAGGTGTACTTCCTGTTGTCTCTTGTATCTTGGTCTCCTTCCAAGTATTCGACAAGAGCTTCCCACATCTCTTTGGCAGATGTACACCGGATCACTTTTTGGTAAGTACTGGTGTCTAGTGAGCTTGTAATGATGTTAATGGCTTTACTGTCCAGCTCTACTAGTTTTTTTTTCATCCTCAGCCCATTCTTTTTCTTCTTTTGGAATCTTGGGAGGATTTCCACCAACGGTTGCCAGAAGGTTTGACTTCATTGGTACATGACGTCCTTCTAGCACGCACTTCCATAGCCTGTTTTCAATAGAATTCATAAAACACATTATCTTAACCTTCCAAACATCGAAATGGCCTTCGTCCAATATTGGGACGTGGTTCGCATTTGACGTAGGTAGCATGTAGTATGTTTGTTACATTGGATCGTGTCTCAAGAGTTTAATCTTGGAAAAACTAGTTTTCGAAAAGTTTAGCTCTGATACCAATTGTTAGTCCCAAAGAGCACAATAATAAGCTAGAAGGGGGGGGGGTTGAATAGGTTATTAAACACTTCAAGCTGGAGGGGCGTGTCTAAGAAGTCAAGCGCTGATTCAAAGATGGATTCAATTCAAATTCAAACTTATGTAAAAGCTGAATTAACTAATCCACTTAAGCTTGGTATCTAGAAGAGCTGGACACGCCATGCTTGTACAAATGCAGACAAGGTCTGCCGCTGGAGGCTGCTTGAAGTCTGCTGGTGAAGCCTTCAGCCAAAGTCTTCCGCTGAATCCTGTGAAGTCTAGAAAACTATTTTAAGGCAAAGTTCTATACACAGTTGCCATGCTAACTGGTACGTAGCCCAATTAGTCACTAAGCATAGAACCTAATGTAATGAATGAGCAAATGCAAATCAAGAAACAATGAGAAACAACAGTTAGGATTATACAAAGCCCTGTCTACTTCTTAGAGAGTTTTTACATAAATTCCACTTTATTAGTCATTCTTTGTATTATGCTTAAATTGTTTTACTAGTAGAATATTTTTAGACATGAGGCCCAATCAATATGTTTATTTTACATATTGATCAAAGGTATCTCTTGTGTTCAGTTTTGTTCCTTCCTATTTTGTTTATTTAAATTCCACAGCATTGATATCTCAATGAATTCTTCAATGAACTTTTCATTGTAAGCTTCATTGACCAGATCATATATCAAAACAGTTTTAATTTTTGCTACTTCATTATTCTGTTTTTCATCTTTGCTTTAATCTACTTCCCTTCAAGGTCATGATTGGACCTCGGCGTGGCGAGACCAAAGATAACAACTCTCACGAGCGAAGGTGAGCACTTGGCCTTGTGATCTCGGTGTGGCGAGCCTCCCCGATGACGGGCAGTTGGGCCTTGTGATCTTGGCGTGGCAAGATCACCATAAAAATAGCTCTCGGGGGAAAATGAGGGCTCTTAGGCCTTATGGTAGTGAGTTTGATTCTTTAGCTTCGAGAACAGTGAGATTGTGTGGATTTAGTGCCTAAAATTTTAAAAGCATCATTTGTAAATCAAGTATATTTCCCTCTAAATAAGGTTGAGGTAGGTGTATGATACATCGAATCTCATGTAAGTGAAAAGGATATTCATGCTCACATTGTATGTGACTGAAAATAAGTTAATGTAATATTTTTCGTGAGAAGGTGAGCTCGTATCTCATATAATCCCTTATGCGCGAAACGATTATGTGTGCGAGCATCTGTTCACAATATTATATAACATACTAGGGAAAATTAACGATGTTATTAAATCTACAATGTTTAATTTCTCTCGTGATGATGAAATGGATGGCAGTGAATGTGAGAGTTCAAGCATAGTTTGTCGGTTGTGTGTAAAGAAAGTGTTTTGTGAGCACTATTTTTCTAAAGTCAACGCTGTATGTTCTCGGGAAAAGGTCAACTTGAGGTTTAAATATAAGCATGTGTTTTGTTTTATCATTTATGGTCGAGAATATGAGAACACTAGTGACTTGTAGTGATTTTGAACTAATACTGGTCGTAGTTTAGTGACATGTGCTAAAACCGATACATTTATGATGTACAAGACGAGTTACATTATGCAATATAGGAGATTAACGATGTTGTCGAGCCCGCGTATCCTCGGTTGAAATAATAGTGTCATGACTTTTGTAAATAATGTTACGTGTTACATTATTAAGAATGCATGTTACCCGTTATAAGGTGTGCCGATGCATGCTCGCAAAATCATCACATAGGTGTACACAATTAATCACACACACACACATACATATATCCAAATTGTTCTCGTGTCAATTTTCTAGTGTATGTGATTTAATGACTATGTACATATATAAATTGTTATTAGTTTGTATGAATTTTAAACAATCAAACAGTACACGAGTCGAGCGCAATCCACAGTTAAAGAAATTCGTATGACATGTGATTTGTGTTATAATTCAATCAATTGAGTAAATAATTTAAGGTGTATTAAGTTTATTAAACCCGAGTTATGCGGCGTGTATCTCATGGTATTAAATAGAGCATGCCATAATTGGTTGAGAAGTGATTTTTAATATTGCTAAACAATTTGAGGTTATAATTTGGTTGCACATTTCTCTTAATCATCACATATGATCATCAAACTTTTATATATGGTTAATTGTATATGTCATAGCAATGTATGTTGCATCTATTCAGTTAAGTCATGTTGTCATACATCATGCAATTTTAAATTAAAAGTTAATGCCTAACGTCATTACTTGCTAAATACTATGGCGATGTTGCATTATTTAATTGTTATATTGTGAATTTGTGAGTAATCATCATGGTTAACAGATAGCTAACAGAGTGTGTCACGTTAATATTTGTCTCTTTTAATTATATAAATAAAGTTGCGATACATTAATTTTTATTAACATGTAACATATTGCATTCTTAATGAAAAGTAGCAACGACAAGTGCATTCATTTTGTTTAAATTAGTCTCGACCTTTGCAATCGTGTCAATGTATAACATGTTCATAATATTTTCAAATTATAACGTAGCTAGCATTTTTATTTTTTGATTTTTGTATTTATTGTGTATTTTAATCGTTCTAGTATCAATCGTCGTGGGTATGCGAGTTATCGTTACACAAATGCGTAAATCATAAGTGATTTTAATTTTAAATAGTTAAAGATGAAATAAATCATATTTGACACGTAAATATGATAAATTCACAATCGTGTGAGTGGATGGTCAAATACGTGATCAATTATTCCAAATATAATTTATGTATAATCAATACATTACTTCATTTGTATAAGATTTATTAAATGGACACAACGGTATAAACATAGCATCTCAAGCATTATCATGATAATATTTATAAAATGTCGGCACCTATTATTCATAATTAATTATTTTACGCAATGCCCCCTAATTATTATCATGAATAAAGATTTTCAAGGAAATTAATGTCCCAGAGTTATAAGTTGATCACGTTGTTTATTAATTATAGGCATAAATATGCTCATTTAAAGCAATAAAGTAAGCATGCATGTAATCTGTAGATTTTAATTAATGTTTCGTTAACAATTACATGCAAATAGCACAAAAACAAGGTCACATGAGCAAAATTTGCAAAAATGGTGGGTAGAAATGGAAATAATACACCTGAACTTCTTAAGAACCAGTTTGAACCAGAATTGAATTGGTCAGAAGAGGGGTGAACCAGGTCATGAACCCTTGCTGTGAAATGGGTCGGTTCAGATGACCCCGATTAAGTCTTCGTTAACTAACTGACGGAAGCCGATGGAAAGTAACAAAATATGATGGAAACTAACGGAGGATAACGTCATGGATGACATATCCATGTCTGAAGTCACAGACATTGCAGGCGCGTCAGATCCATCAGTCGGCGTCTGACCGGCTCGTAGAAGGACGATCAACGTTGCAGCCGATATAGGCAGCGCGTTGCAGCTCATATCGAAAAGATTTTGGTGGCCTTAAGCTTGTCCAGCCAAGGCACATCCCATGGGGTTGTTTATTTTCTGTTTCTAATGCCGAAAAGTCATCAAATCTGCTGTCGAAGCACTACGGGCGTGTGACGAGGGCGGGAGGCCTCCAGTAGCTTGTTATAGCACGTGGGGGAGCGTACGTGATCGGATGAAGGCGATTTTGGTGTCGTCTTTCTCGTCCAGCCAAGAAGCATCCAATGGTCATGTTGTTTTCTGATTTGGGCTTTCCTTCTCTGCCCAGTCCGCATCAAAATAAAGACACGGTATGAAGCTTTGATGGCTTCCATGGCAGAATCTGGTGACCCTCGAAACTCACTCCCTTTTTGCTCATAGAGACGGTAATGTATGAGAATCGAAAAAGAAAACTTGATTCCTGGCAACGGAACCAATTAATCTCGCCACGAGAGGGGGTGCCGAAAGTCTCGTCGTCCGTAACTAGTCCGTGATGTCGTCTGGTGGATATCTGATTGTTTAGTCTGGAAAATGGGACACCGTGAGTCGACGGGGAATGTTCCCCGCCAATACCCTCCGGTGTGCGAGTAAGTCTCGGTTGATAAAAAAGGAGCATGTCTCTCGTGTGTGCTCAAAGAAAGAGAGAGATTCAGAGAGCTAACAATGAGGGAGGACCCATTTATTTATAGTGCCTCATGTGCTTTATCTGCTTTGGGATTGGGCCCCTCCTTTGCAATGGACCTTTTGGCGAGTACTTTGGGGGTTATATTTTCGGTGCACATCAACTACTTTAGTTTGTTTCATTTAAACGTCGACTTTCAAAAACTATGTCTACGATCTTATAACATTTCAACTATACTATTTGTTTTTTAAATTAACATATTGATTATACTCAAATATTTTTGTAATTATGACTAACTCTAATACTAGTTATATACCAATAAAATTAAAATCTCATCGGTTGTCCGTCTCCTCATAATTTTTTATTATGATTAATAAAGTTGGTCAGGGTATCGACCTTTTTTTTATATATAAAATACTTTTGGTTACTTTCTAATTTTTAAAATGAGAAGGTTACAAAGTCTAAAATATTCAAAAACAATAATTTTGGTTACTTAAAAAAAATAAAAAATTCTTTGTACAAAGTTAAAACTTTAAAGATGTAATTATTTCAGAAAAAACTCAAAAAAGAAAATAAAGTTTAAACTACCTTAAACTGTAAATCATCGGTGCGGTTTCACTACCCCCCCCCCCCAAACAAGTTTTTGGAAACGTCGGTTCAAACTAACTAGGTGACACAACAAAAATAACAACATGAATTCTTTCTACAAGAAATTCCTCAACAAGCCTATGACGGCTTATTTCACACAAAAACGTATGAAGGAAGAAACTATGTATTAATTATCAAAACTGTCGAATAAAACGTTTAAAATGGTATTTATATGCCCCGAAACAATCCAAACCCTAAACGGAGTAAATAAGCAAAAATGAAGAAAAACTCAAAAAACTTTCAAAGTCCGTAACAGTACTTAAACAACGTTTTTTTAGGGGCTTAAAACGAATTCGTAATTTATCCAAGATCATAAGTTATGGTTAATTGAAGGAAGCCTCTTAACAATTTGATTTTTACTATTGCCCTTTTTTGTCTCAAGTTACATTTACCACCCTTAAACTTCAATTTTACCTATAGACCCCTCTAACATTTTCCGGAATCTGTCCGCTACATGATCAGTAGGCATGGTGCCTAGGCTTTATCAATGGTATTCAAGATTTAAATGAAACTTTAGAGTGGAACTAGTTTGGCACAATCTCTCAATATGAGACAAATTCTGGATGACGGTCCCATAACTCTCTATCTCCTCCACATCCACATCAAAACCCACCACAAACTTCAACAACAACTCCTCTCTCCCTCCTCCGACCACTTTCCTTTGTCCTTTCCTTTTTCTAAAATGTTCTCTAATGTTCCTTTCTACATGTCTTTCCCATTCTAATTAAAGTGTCAAAATCCAAAGAGAACACAAGCCACACGCAATCCTTATACGATAATATTCTACTCATTTTATTTTAGACAAATAGTCCACTATATTATTTTAATTTGTTTCATTTAAAAGTTGACTTTCAAAAATTATATCTACGATCTTATAGCATTTCAACTATACTATTTACGTTTGAAATTAATATATATATTGATTATTGTCAAAAAAATTTTTTTGTAATTATGACTATCTCTAATACTAGTTATATACTCTTTCTGTTCTGGACAAAAAGTATTCGTTTGATTGTCAAACTTTTTAACAAAATAACATTTTTAGTAGTTCATCAGTAATAAAATGACACACTTATACCTTCATTTTTAAAAGTGAACTTTTTAAATGAAGCATCACAAAGTGGAATAGTATACTCTTTACCGGGAACGGATGGAGGATTACATAATTATTAGGCTTTAAAACATGGACTCTTTGGATGGAATAGAGAGAACATTATTTATTTGTTCAGAGCATAAACAACTGTGTATCAAACACTGAATCAAACAAAATTTTAGCTTATAACAATGAATCTAAAGTGTATATAATCTAATTCTTATTTAATTTTGTTTGATTCGTATCAATATAGGTTACAAATCAAAAACAAATTCAAAAAAATCAAACCAACCGGTCAAACCATTAAACTACACCGTTTTTACCTTTAAAAATGCAAAACTGCCACATTTGAAAGGCCAAAATAAAAATTTTAAAAAAAAGACTTGCGGCAGACAACCACCGAGCGCCTCTTGCCTTCCCCATTCCACTCCCCCTTTCCATATGACAACTTGCTAGTGCCGCAATTTCTTTTTCATCTTGTTTTTCTTGGTCAACTTTCGGCCAAATTTTTTTTTGTTAATGAATTAAAGTATATATTTTTACCTACAAATGGAGACTTGGTTTGTTTCATTTGTGTGAGTGTTGGCTTGGCCCAAATGGGCATCCAACTTTCAAACACCCAACCCAGCAACTCAACACCCAAACCCACTTACCTTTGACTTTCGTTTTGATGAAGAGCTATTTTGGGAGAATCTTGATTTCCCAAAATTGCTTCATCTTCCTTTCTTTCTCCAATCAGGTCCTTCCATTGCCGGGCGGATCCTTCGGTGATTGATTGGTTCCTTGGTACGCTATATATACTCCATGTAGTCTACCGCCTTGGAATATGGTTTTGTGTGAGAACCACACGACATCACAGTAGCATATCTCTTTCTCTCTTTGCGTTTCTGTTATGAGCCGGTACTTTGGGTATATACTTTGTGTGTGTGTGTGTGAGCTTTAGATTTCTATGATTGAGAGTTCTGTGAGGAGGGGGGGGTTTCGGGTTGTGGGATTTCTTGTTGGAAGGCTGGGTGGTATACACGGTTGGGTGAAATCCTTGGAAACATTGTCCCTTCGGTAGTGAACTCTTGGGTTGGACTGCTATACTTTGTGTATAGGCAGTGGGGATCTGAGCCTAGGCAACCATAAGCCCTAGACAGATCGAGTTAGGCTCCGTTGAGCCGAGGATACTCATAGCACTAATTTTATTATTTATATTGCTTTGTTATAAATTGTTTTTGCAGGTGATACATTGCAATATACTTTGATATTATTAGTGGGTTATTTTCGACTTTGGTATATTGTAAGTTTACTGCCAAAGTCGAAGACGGGTTCTATTCAAAGTCCTATTTTAATTTGGTGTGGCTCCGGTGTTCGTTTGATTCGGTAAAGTATCCTTATTTTTACGTTACAGTGGTATCAGAGCGTAGGTGGATTGAATCAAATTTTTGGGAGCCTTCTTTATTCCAAATTGGGTTTGTGACTTTGGTATTTTAATTATTCGCCTATTAATTGTGTTTCTTATCTGCTCTATTATTTTTTGCTTCCGGATAATTTTTTGCCCTTTGCCTATCTTTGTTGCATGCAAAATTAAAATCGGTGATTTTTGGTATAAACGTTAAATTGTAATTTTTAGACTATGTCTACTTACACTTTGGAACCGTTTAATGGAAAATCTGATTTTTCAATTTGGCAACAAAAGATGAAAGGAATTTTGATAAAAGAAAAGTGTTTTTACGCTATAACTCGAAAATTCAAAAGGATGCATCGAAGATGCTATACTTGAAATTGATGAATGTGCTTACTCGTCTATTATTTTGAACTTGGTGAATCGTGATTCGTAAGTGTGGTAAACAATCGCATGCTAAAAATCTTTGGGATAAACTTGAGGAAATTTACTTTGAGAAGAATTTGCCTAACAAGACATATCTTTTAGAAAAATTCTTTAGTTTTAAATTAGATCTCAATAAAGATATCGAAGATAATATTGATGCGTTTACCAAATTAGTTCAAGAAATAAAGCAAACGGGTGATGAGCACATAGATAACTATACTTCTATTGTCCTATTAAATGTTATACATGAATCTTACTCTGATGTTAAGTCTGCGATCAAATATGGTAGAGACCAGGTTAAACTTGATACGGTGATTAACGGGTTGAAGAGTAAGGAGTTAGATTTAAAGGTCAATAAGGGGAAGTCTAGTATGAATGAGGTTAATATGGTTAGGGGTAGAACTCTCCATAGGAATAATGGAAAATCTCATCAAAATCAAAATCAAGGTCAAAATCAAAATTCGGGCAAGAATAGAGGGAGAAGCAAAAGTAGGTCGAGCTCTAAGCAAAGACATAGAACGTGTTACAATTGTGGTGAAGTGGGCCATTTTAAAAAGGAGTGCCCTAATCCGAAAAGGAAAAATCAAAATCAAGAACAAAACCAAGGTGATTGCAACTTAGCTTACGGTAGTAATGTTTCCGATGTGTTTATGGTTATTGATTCTTGTGATAATGTTGTGAATTCGTGCATTAGCTTGTGCTAGTGAATGGCTTATAGATTACAGTTGCACTTATCACATGACACCATTGAAATCATTGTTTACTACTTATAGAAGTTAATGTTGGTTACGTTTCTCGGCTAATGAGAAAAGGTGTGATATACTTGGTATTGGTGATATTGATTTGAAATGCAATTACGGTTATGTTTTAACTTTGAAAAATGTGAGACATGTGCCTGAATTATGTAGCAATTTGATTTCATGTGCCTCGTTAGAGGATGATGGTTTAGAAGGAAAATGGGGTAAGGGTGTTATGAAAATACTAAAGGGTTCTTTAGTTATTGCAAAATGTGAAAAGTCGAACTTATATGTTTGTCATGCTTTACCTATGCCTACTTAGAGATTTATGCTAATGTCGTTAAGGAAGATAAAACGATGTTGTGGCATAAGAGACTAGGTCACATAAGTAATAAAGGGTTAGAAATTTTGCAAAAAACGGGTGTTTTTGGAAATGACAAAATTTTCTGGTTTACCTTTTTGTGATACTTGTGTTAAGAGCAAACATCATAAAGTGAGTTTTCCACCCCCTTCCCTAGGTAAGCATTCTAGCAAGAAATTCCTTGACTACATACATGCCGATGTATGGGGGCCCTCTAGTGTGCCCACTCAAGGTGGCAATAGGTATTTTCTATCCATCATTGATGACTTTTCACGAAAAGTCTGGGTTTTCTTAATGAGACACAAATCTGAGTCGTTTGAGAAATTTAAAACTTGGAAAGTTTTTATTGAAAATCAAACAGGAAAGAAAATCAAAATGCTTAGGACCGATAATGGATTAGAATTCTGTAATCATGAGTTTGATGAATTATGTGCTATTCATGGTATTGGTCGACATAAAAGCTGTTCCTATAACCCGCAAGAATGGTGTTGCCGGCGTATGAACATGACTCTTTTGGAAAGAGTGAGAGCTATGCTCAATACTTGGTCTCTCAAGCGTTTTTGGGGAGAGGCGGTTATAGCCGCCTATATCATCAATAGGTCCCCCTCTATGCCTTTGCATGGTAGATGCCCTGAAGCGGTCTTTACGGGCAAAGAGATTGATATCTCGCATATGAGGGTGTTCGGTTGTGCGGCTTATGCACATCAAAGACATGACAAACTTGAACCTAGGGCTGCTAGGTGTGTGTTTTTAGGGTACCGGAGGGTGTGAAGGGGTATAGACTTTGGTTAAAAGAGGAAAATGGTTTTAAGACCATAATTAGTAGGGATGTTGTCTTCAATGAACTTGAATTTCCTTGCTTGATTCCTGCTCAACCTATACCTATGTTAATGATGTTCCCCCTCCCCCGGCTCCAATTGCGGTGGAGCAACCCCATGTTATTGATGATGTGCCAACCGAAAGTGTGGAAATTGATCATGAGAATGTTGAAATTGAACACAATGAAGATAATGAAAATGTAGAGGATGAGCACGTCAGGAAATAGAAACTCTAGATGACTACCAACTTGCTAGGGACCGACCTAGGCGAGAAGTTAGGATACCATCTAGACTTAATGATTTTCATATGACATCTTTTGTGTTTAGTGTGTTTGATTCTCTTGACAATTGTGATGAACCTAAATCTTACCATGATGCTTTAAAGTCTCCTCATTCTGCTAAGTGGTTAAATGCTATGAAAGATGAAATGAACTCGTTGCATGTTAACCAAACATGGACCTTGGTCCCTAAACCTAAAACATGTTCTCTTGTTGCTTGCAAATGGTTGTTTAAGGTTAAGGCGAGAATGAGAGTGTTAGATTTAAAGCACGGTTGGTTGCTAAAGGATTTACTCAAAAGGAGGGGATAGATTACAAAGAAATTTTTGCTCCGGTTGTCAAATTTACTACGGTAAGAGTCATGCTTGCTTTAGTTGCTCAGTTTAATTGGGAATTAAAACAAATGGATGTGAAAACGGCGTTTTTACATGGTGACTTGGATGAAAAAAATTTCATGAGACAACCCGAAGGTTTTGTTGATAAGAGAAATCCTGACTATGTGTGTTTATTGAAAAAATCTTTGTATGGCTTGAAACAATCTCCTAGGATGTGGAACAAGAAGTTTGATATGTGTATGTTGTCTTTAAAATTCACTCGTAGCTCTTATGATCATTGCTTGTATTTTAAAGCCAACTCTTCTACTCCTGTGTTCCTATTGATTTATGTTGATGATATGCTAATTATCAGTCCTTGTATTAAATCAATTGAAGATGTGCAAAATTGTCTTAGTGCGAATTTTGACATGAAAGATCTAGGAGATGCTAAAAAGATTTTGGGAATGAACATTGTTAGGGATAGAAAGAATTCCACTATTTCTCTTAATCAAATTTCTTATGTGCAAAAGATTTTGAGTAAATTTAGGATGGAGGATGCTAAACATGTAGATGTGCCTCTAGGAGGACATTTCATCCTTAGTAAAAATCAGGCTCCCCAAACTGATTTTGATAAAAAGCAAATGGAGAAAGTGTCTTATTCTAATGCGATTGGTTCCATTATGTATCTTATGGTTAGCACTAGACTGATATAGCCTATGCTATTAGTTGCTTGAGTAGATACATGTCTAACCCTGGTATGCCTCATTGGGAAGCGGTCAAATGGCTTCTTAAATATCTTGGTTATTATGTGAATTATGGCTTGAAATTCTCCAAATGCAATGAAGGTGTTGTATTGAAAGGTTATGTGGATTCTAACTATGCTAATGATAGAGATAGTAGGAAGTCTACTACTTCTTATGTGTTCACTTTGTGTGGTTCATGTGTTAGTTGGAAATCTCAATTACAACCCATTGTTGCATTGTCTACTACCGAAGTCGAGTTTGTTGCTATAAGCTGAAGCTTTTAAAGAAGCGACTTGGTTGAAAGGATTGATAAGCGAAATTGGTTTTCTAAAGGAAAAAGTTGTGGTTTATTCGACGGTCGAGAATTCAACTTTGCAAAAACCCCGTTTTTCATGATAGAACGAAACATATCGATGTTCGTTTTCATTACTTGAGAGATTTAATTGAAAAGGGTTTTATTTTATTAGAAAAAATTCCATCTCAGTATAATCCTGCGGATATGAATACGAAATGCTTACCTGTGTTAAAATTTCAAACGTGCTTGAAAATTTTGAATTTTGATACCGGTGGTTGAATGCATGCTTCGTGTCCCTGTTTCCCTACTTTGTGTTTGGAAAGTGATTCATGTCCCTTCTACGTTTTTCTTTGTGAAAATCGTCTCCCGTTCTTGGTTCCATTCTTTGTGTTGGATCAAGTTCGGGATAGGCTATGATGCACCCCACTTGTGTCCATGAGTTCAAAGTGATGGTCCCGATACTTGTTCCAAGGTGGAGATTGTGAGTGTTGGCATGGCCCCAAAACGGGCAGCCCACTTCACCAAACCCAACCCAGCAACCCAAGACCCAAACCCACTTACCTTGCCCCTTTGACTTTCGACTGATGAAGAGCTATTTTGGGAGAATCTTTGATTTCCCAAAATTGCTTCTTCCTTCCTTTCTTTCTCCAATCAGACCTTCCATTGCTTGGGCCGAATCTTTGGTCCTTGATTGATCCCTTGAGCTATATATACTCCCTTAGATACATGCAACAACCTTGAATCAGTGAATGGTTGTTGGGTGAACAACCTAAAACATCACAGTGCCATATATCTCTTTCTCTCTTGCTCTCGTTTGACATTGGGTATACATTGGGTATACACTTGTGTGTGTGTGAGCTTGAGATTACTGTGATTGAGAGTTCTGTGAGGGGGGTTTTCGGGTTGTGAGATTTCTTGTTGGAAGGCTGGGTGGTATACACAGTTGGGTGAAATCCTTGGAAACATTGTCCCTTCAGTAGTGAACTCTTGGGTTGGACTGCTATACTTTGTGTATAGGCAGTGGGGATCTGAGCCTAGGCAACCATAAGCCCTAGACAGATCGAGTTAGGCTCTGTTGAGCCGAGGATACTCATAGCACTAATATTATTATTTATATTGCTTTGTTATAAATTGTTTTTGCAGGTGATACATTGTAATATACTTTGATATTATTAGTGGGCTATTTTTCGACTTTGGTATATTGTAAGTTTATTGCCAAAGTCGAAGACGGGTTCTATTCAAAGTTCTATTATAATTTGGTGTGGCTCCGGTATTTGTTTGATTCGTTAAAGTATCCTTATTTTTACGTTACAGTGAGATTATCATCTTGGCAGTGAGAACATTCTCAGGTAAAATATAGTGTCTATTTTTTTTCTCTTCCACATGAATCTCTACCTCTTTGACATTTTTGTTAATAACAGCAGATAACCAATGATTCAAATGAGGGACCAACGTAGAGTTAAAAGAGATCATATAGACCCTGAATTTCTGTATTGCGAGCATTGGCTCAAGTCTGGTGGCTAAGGAGTTTTCAACATATTTTTTGAAATTATCATTATCTAAGTTAAGTGAAGCTAAACTAATTTCTTAAAAAGTGAAAACAGAACTAGGAAACTGGTAATAGTTAATAGCAGTAGAGAAATTAAGCTAATAAGACTATAAATATATATATATATATATATATATATATATATATATATATATATATTCTCTAAATCTTTAAAATACATGTGTTTGATTCGGCCCCGGAACAGGAGAATACCCAAATATTTCATTGGCAACAACTGATGTGCCCATCCTTATTTCAATTTTAAATCGGGTATGTATTAAGGCGGCCCCCCTCTTCCCCAGCTTAGAAATATGTTCTTCTGTCAACTGCTCCTAGTAACTCCTTGATCGAAAGTCTGGAGCATCTTCAAATTCTTTGTCCTACCCCCCACTTTTACTATTCCCCCTCCTCAAGGAAAATGTCTGAAATGAACGTTGGCCTTATGGGCAGAATAGTCAGTCTTCAATTTTAAACTTAGGCCAAATTATGATCAGCCCTGATATATCCACCAAATCCCACAATGCCCCAACAACTTACAAAGTGTGCCTGTCAACCCCAATTTTACCAATTGTCCCAGATTGCCCATCCCGTCAATGGCCATTATGAAATTCGCATCCCAGGTAGTAGCTAACAAGGATACAAGGGCTGCAGCCCAGCCGATTGCATGATGCAATTCGCATCCCAGATTATGGAAAAACAATCAGAAGTCAATGAAATATCTCAAGAGTACATGTGTGCCTGAGCATGTTAACAAATACACTAGTAATGTGTCCGTACTATAGACACGGTATCAGTATGAGATTTATTTAGTGAATGGTCGGGATAAACAAAACCCACAACTGACGGGGTAATTTAAACAAAACTCACAACCGAAGATTTTATATGTAATTATAGAGGGGTAATTCAAATATAACTCATAATCGAGGGATTCATTTGTTAACTCATATACTTACAAATCAATCTGAACCGTCAGTTGTGTTTAGCACAATTCAATCAAGGCCATCAATTAGACCATGAGCTCTTTTATAATATAGAAGATGGGCAAAGAATAGGACACAAATCTTGCCATAGGCGGTAAATTTGAAAAAATAGCATAACTAAAAGTAGATGTTATAACAACCAAAAACGCATTCATGGGTTTTAGAGGAAATAAAATTTAATTCATAAACTTTTACGACTTTGTTAAAACAAATAAATCCATGTGATCCAGAAAAAAATGTCAAATATTACCCTAGGGGGTGGTCCAGTGGTAGCATGTCACAAGTGCCTCGTGCTCGATCCCTTCCCATACCCCTTAGGAGGAAAATAAAAAAAAAAAGGTCAAACGACCAATACTTTGGTAGGTGAAACTTTAGTGATCATAATATATTTCTCATTAACAATTAATGGTAAATAATTACGAGCAAGGATTAGTGGTGAGAAGAAGGAAAAATATAAATTGTTATCTCAGTCAATGAAACTGGGAAACCGATACATATGCTCATGAGAAATCCTCTTTTGGAGAGAGATCATAATCTGGAGAGGAAATTAAGTTCCCTTCTCGATCATTAGATTCAATCAGCATCAGCACAACTTCCCGCATGGATGGCCAATCAAAGGGAGACAGACATACTTGTGCACAATATAGCAACTTTTAAGACATTAAGCATGTGACTGATAGTCCTTTCATCTTCTACATCGACTCGACTATCAAGTATCCCCGATGTTAGCGAATGATTACGAATATTATTTCTCACCCATGTAACAAGATCACCTCCTCCATCTATTGGCTGTACAGGAGCTCTTCCAGTTACTAGTTCTTAGAGAACAACTTGTCAACTCCATAACTATATATATCGTACTTTTCTGTAACCTTCATCGTGTATGCATGTTCTGGAATGAAGGAAAGACGGTCGATTAGACAATGAGTAAAAACACAATTTATGTCTATTGCATCATGAGTAAAGGCTAATTAACTCAACAGGGTGTCTGTCCGTGTATATTTGAAGAGAGAGAGAATAATAGTCAAGGATCACTTCAGGCAAACTATGAGTCTATGACAATCTCGACATAAAATGGTTAAATGTGAATAACTATCAGGACTTTAAGCATTCTGAGAGCTAATTGTTTATAAGTGGCATGAGAAGATATAATAAGAGAGCTTACCAGGAGCTATATATCCGTAGGATCCTGCAACAGCAGACACGGACTTAGATTGAGGCATGTCCATCACTTTTGCCAAACCAAAATCACCAACATGAGCTTCAAACTTCTCATAAAGTAGAATGTTGTTAGATTTTATATCGCGGAGAACTATCCTTGGTTTGCAGTCGTGATGCAAGTAAGCAAGACCTTGAGCAGCCCCAAGAGCAACTGAAAGCGAGCAGGCCATAACAAGCTGCAAGATGTGCCATGAAGTAATTCACCCAGGCTACCTCTAGCCATGTATTCATAAAGAAGCAGATTGGAACCCTGGTGATAGAAATAACCGTGTAGCTTCACAATGTTGCGATGCTTAATCTTCCCCAATGTTAGAATCTCAGCCTGAAAGCTGTTCTTGATGCTGTTCCCTTCTCGGTTAGAAGCAAGCTTCTTCACTGCAATTCTTAGTCCCGACTGCATAACTGCCTTATAAACTGTCCCAACGGCTCCCCTTCCAATAACATAACTATCATGAAAATTCTTTGTGGCCTCTACCAGATCTTGGAATGTGAAACCTCCTTTGGAGGGAAGTAAATATCTGAGACAGAAGAGGATCTCTCATTATCTTGCAAGGAAACAACCATCTCCGCAGGACGCCGTCTCATGAAATATAATATAACTACAATTAAAATAAGTGAAACTCCTCCTACAAGAGCTGTAACTATTGTAAAAAAATTTCCTCGAGGAGCATCCACGCTTCTCATAGAAGGCGGAATCGAATAAACAGATGAAGTTCCATCACAGTTGCCTAGCTAGGGGACCACCACAAAGACCGTTGTTTCCGATGAAGCTGCCGATGACCATGTTCTGAAACAATGGTATGGAAGGCAAGGGTCCAGTGAGGTTATTGTATGAGAAGTTGCACCCTAGTAAACTTGACAGGTTTCCAAATGTGCTTGGAATTTCATCGGTCAGATGATTGTTTTCAAGAAAGAGATATTAGAGTAAAATGAGATTCTCAAGCTGAGGGGGTATACTGCCAGAAAGATTATTATCACTAAGATTCAATGCAATCTGCGAACCTACCAGAGGGCGAGTTGCCACCCATCTGCAGCTCAGTCAAATGAGAGAGATTTCCCAGTGCTGTCGGAATGCTTCCGGAGAGCTTATTTTCTGAAAGGATGAGGAGCTCAAGTTCAGAAAGGCTCCCAAGATCACTTGGTATATCATCCATAAAGCTGTTCCAGCTAAGATCAAGTCATTGAAGCATCTTGCATTTGAGAATTCCATGGGGTATTCTTCCAGTTATCAGATTAGACGAAATGTTAAAAGTTACTAATTGAGACAGTTTTCCTATCTCACCTGGCAACTCAGATGTGAAGAAATTTCCTGACAGATAGTCTTTGCAACTTTTGGTAATTTCCAACCACTGAAGGAATAGGACCACTGAATTTGTTTTGGGCCAATTCAACAGCAGAGACGTTCACTTGTTCACAAAGCCTAGAAGGGAAACTCCAAGTTATCCTGTTCCCGTTGAGACGTAGTTGCACCAATGACTTGCAATTCACGACCCCAGTTGGGATATTTCCATACAGTTCATTAGACTCAAGATTTAGCAACATCAAGTTAGAACGCCTGCAAAGATGAGGAGGAATTCCTCCCGTAAGGCAGTTGCCTGAAAAATCAACTACCCAAAGCCTGCTGTAAAGCCCAAGTCCTTGAGGAATACTGCCAATTAGAGTATTGTCGATGAGTTGTAACTGAATCATTTCAGGTAGATACTGAAATCCAAATGGAATAGGACCCGATAAGTTATTAATAGAGAGGTCAAGCTTGGTCAAGTTTCTCAGCATACTAAGCTCATTTGGTGTAACACCTGTTAGCTGATTCTGGAAAAGGTATAGTATATATAGACCTTTTATTTGACTTAACTCGATGGGGATTTCTCCAGTCAAATAATTCTCGGAGAAATCAATTTCCATTGCCATAGAAAGATTTCCAATCTCCCTTGGAATCGTTCCATTCAATCCATTCCTGTATAAGTACAACTTTTTTTAGTGACTTGAGGTTCAGTATCTGTATTGGAATTTCCCCAACAAGATTGTTGTGATACAAGGCAAGAGTCACGAGATTGGAACAGTTTCCAAGCTCCTTTAGCACAAAACCAGACAGCTGATTATCCCAAAGAATTAGATCTGTCCCAAGCTTGCCAAGCTCTGCCAGTACATCCCCCTCCAAATCATTTTGGGCAAGACCAAGATATTCCAAACTCTGACAATCGCCAATTTCTGCAGGGATGCCTCATGTAATTGAATTCTGCCCAGCCCGAAAAGTTGTCAAGTTCTTGAGCTTCCCGAGAGAATGAGGCAATGGGCCTTTGATATTGTTTGTGTATGCCACAAAATTAACCAGAGCAGAGAGATTTCCAAACGCCATAGGAATCAGACCTGATATCTCGTTGTTGCATAAATTCAACTCAGTTAAACTAGCAAGTTTACCCAATTCAGCAGGAATTTCCCCATCAAACTGATTATTGTGCAAATAGATAATCTCCAGGCTCCAGCCTGGAGCAGGAGCAATTTCCAATCTCCTTTTGGAATGTTTCCAGCAAAATTATTGTGAGAAACATCAAGATAGGTTAGAATGACCAAGCCACCTACACTAGAGCTTAAGGTACACGCGAGATTCATAAAATTCAAATAAAGGGATGTCACTACCGGATCATAAACATAACCTGACATACAATTCACACCCGTCCACCCACACGGCGTCAGATCATAAGAATTCCAATTACCCAAGTAGTCAAATTCATCACGAATACTTTTCTTCAATTATAAGAGATATTTCCCTTCTGGATTTAACCCTCAGAAGGAAAAAAAAAACTGAATAGAATAAACAGCAAGTGCAGAAAGGAACCCTTATAATAAAAAACATAAAGAATAAGATAAACATCAAAGATCAAAGTATGAACATACCTTTGAGTTCATAAATCATCAAAAAGAAAGAAACCCATAACAGCCCCTGTCATCCACTATATTCAAGTGATTCCTTGAGATGCTAAAAGGTGCACCATTGAATTCATAAATGAAAATACACTTTTTCCAAGAGTGGTGGGGAGGGGATCTCCAATCTACACACAAGGTTTTCTCTCTAGTGAAAATAAAAGATTCAAAGCCTTTTATTAACGAACAAGCCTTTTTTGAAAACTCCCCAAAAAAATTGGAAACCCAATGCAAATAATCAAAGCTTTTTATTTATGATCACGCCACAAAGATGCGGTGACTAAGCTGGTAGTCCACGTAATGGACCGGAGCTGACGTGTCTTGTATTGGATGATCACGTCGGTGTATGTGGGTACCGGAGGTACCAAATTTGATAGAATATCTGGGCTTCGTGCTTGCTCTATGGTTGTTAGACACCTGAAAGGAGAACTACCGTTAGGTTGCTGGGGTTTCCCAGCTACAGCCCTCCGGTGTGAGAGTCAGTAATCAGGGTGTCAAGTATGTGCCGGAGCTAAGCGTTCCCTGAAGCTTCCGGTAAGTCTTTTTGGTAGTAGTCTTTTGGTCTCTATCGTGTATAAAATGCTCTTGGTTAGTATTAGAATGCAAAGTAAATCCTACCTTTCTTCAAGGGAAAGGTTTCCTTTTATAGTAGCTTAGATTTGGGATCATGAGTGGCTTGGGGGCCCCTGATAGTGGGTTTTGTTCCCTGGTCGGCTTGCTGGCAGTTCCTGAGTGGTCAACAGGTTGCGTGTGATGTGCCAATTGTAGGCAGTTTGATGAGCCGATAAGATATGGCGGCTTGCATGGCTTGTCCAGCTCTTGTGGGGAAGACAGCTGGATGCTATGTACAGGCTATGCGTCAGGTCTATCCTACCATAGAAGAGTTGTCGGTCGAGCATAAGTGGTCCTTGCCCGTGTGGTCGGGTGTCGTTCATATGTTTCGAATGGTCTTGGATTCATCAAGGGCGGAGGTTGGTGAGCTCATGATTGTCGATGGTGGTCGTGTAGTTGATGGTCGCCGCTGATGATCGGCTGGTTGATGATCCTCGGCCTCTGGTGGGACCTGCCCAAGTCTGATTGGAGTCCACGTGGTCATCCCACGTAGGAGGACCCACTACCCAGGTCGGGTCCCTTCAATAGCCCCCGAGTTTCCAAGCGCGAGGATTTATCCTTAGCTTGGAAAGTATAATCGAATATTATGCTCGGTTTGAATGTCATTGATCTTTGCTATGGTTCCTCGGTTCTTCGTTCATTTCTGTTTGTGGTCGCTCCTCGATCTTGATGATTTGTTGCTCGTTTCGTTGAACCCAATCATTTTGATGTCGAGGATGTGTATAGGAGTTATTAGTGTTATTTTCCTAGAAAATTGGTCCGCCGTATGCATTAAATGCACAGTATACGAGGAGTCGTAAGTAATCATTGTAATTTACTTTTCCACAAATGTGACAGCGTCCAATTATCAAAATGTCGTCGGTTTGCAGTCATTTAGCTGCATGCAGGTCGCCACGTGTCGTCCATGGAGTGGTTGGGCAGGATCCGCGTCTTTTTGGTCGGGTCGACCCGGTGTCATCGGGTTTGCATAAAAGAGTGAATTTTCCCGGCTTTTCACTCACTCTTCCTTCTCCCACAATTTTCTTCAGTTTCTGTGAGCTCTGGATAGGCGAAAGCTTCTTCCTGCTACCCTTCTTATTTCTGACATTTCCAGTCGTTCCTTTGCCCTATAATCCTAGTTTTTAGGTTCGCCTTCTCTTCCTCTTTCATTTGAAGTTAATTTCACAGCTTTTGAGTCTATTTTGAGCGTTTTCTGGGTCTGTAGCTTTTTCCGGTGACTTCTGGTTTTTCCGATACACCGGAGCTAATCTTTCGACGTTTGTCCCTTTTTCAAATCTTCGTTTAGGCTTCATCTACCTTCCCTCGTTCGAGCTCAACTTCTATTCACAGGTACCCGTTCCCCTCTTCCTCGTTAAATTCTGTTTTTCACTTGCTAAGTCTAGGTTTAGGCTATATGTTACCTAGCTTCTCCGTCCCTACCCTTACTTTGAAGTGAAACCTCGTCCTCTTCCTCGCCCAGCTCCTCAACTGCCTTTAAACCGAACATGAGGACCAAGCACGTCAGCCCGAACCTCGCCCATGTCCGATCGCCGAAGACGAACAGGTTATACTCGCAAACCAATGGCGCTTGGTCGCTTATGAAACCGATCCAAGCGATGACGTTACTGGTCGACAGAGGTTACAACATGGAGGGTCTGTCTACTCTTCCCGACAAGAAGTGCGTAGCCGAGGATATCCCCGCCGGGGCACAAATGCTAGTATGCGGGGATACGACTAAGGCGCTTAGGTATCTCTTCAATCAATACTACCGGGAGATAGTCGCCCAGGAGATGGTTGAGGCGAACAAAGCCCTGGCTGTAGAGAAACGAGGGGGAAGTTCCTCGGCTGCTGCCCAGGTCGAAGAGGGCTCAATAGAGGCCAACAATGCTCCTCCCACTCGTAGAATACTAAGGGAGTGGAGAAATAATGTGTGGCCGAGCGATGTAGAAAGCTGGGAGGAACAATATAATCATAGTCGGAAGAGATTCCGGGGATTTGCCCCCCATAATTCACTGAGTATGGACGAGCTCTGGGATATGCGAGATAGGGTAGGGTTCTGTATTTCATTTTTTGAGGCGGGTCTTCGGCTGCCCCTCGATCCCATTGTATTCGAATTGCTTGAAGAAGCAGGTGCTCACCCCCTCGACCTATCCCTCTACTTGGTCCGTTACCTAATCTCTTTTGCCGCTTGCGTTCAGATGCTCGGGTTCGAGCCGACCTTGCCCCTTTTCAAGACTTACTTTGCGGTGACAAAGTCTTTGAACCGCCTTCAGTGCAAACACCACAATCGAGGGATCAACTTGTTTGCCAAGCCTCCCGGGGAAACGGGGCACTAGGATGAGAAATCCTTTTTGGTTGAGAGTAGGTATGGGTGGAACTTCCCGGTATCCCGGCTTTCTGCTGCTCAAGTTAAGTCACTTTCTCCAGTCGGGACTTTAGATGAGTACGGGAGTCTGCTCGAGAAGCCATTGAGGATTTTGAGGATGATCGGTACGTCGACCAAAAGATTTGAGGGGCTGAACGTTCGATGCGAGGTCCCCAAGTACATTCAGTACCCTGGATGGTCGATGCATGAGGGTAATAAGTTTAAGCTGGACTTCCCTCAATGCAAAGATAAAATATTCGATCTTGAAGGATGTAGAAGTATGCATTATTACTCGTCGTTTTTCACTTGCTTTTATTTTCTTATTATTCTTCACTAACTCTCTGCTCGTTCTGACCCATTCCTGTATTATTTTAGATATGATCGTGGACATAGGCAGTATCGAGGCGTTTCGGGCGAGGCGGGGCGAGGTAGCCCGAGCGAAGATTACGAAGGCGAGGCCGATCCTGGGAAGGCTTACCCCCGCTCATGGCGAGTAAGGGGCGGGTCTTCGGCCGCTTCCTTCCACAAAGCTTGACCCCTACAGGGCCCCTGCGAAGACCCTTCTGGCCAGAAAAGGCAAACCCCCAGCCCCGGCGAAGAAAGTTCCTGCTCCCATCGCTCCTGCCCCTGCCGTCAAGCCTGCCTTCGTCGAGAGTGCTCCTGCCACCGTCCCGAAGAAAAGGCAGTTGATCGAGGATGCACTGAGGGGAGAGGGCGAGTCTTTGAGAGAGTGTGCCAGCCCCTGTATCAATCGAAATCGGGCAAGGCGCGTATCCCCGCTCGCCACCTCCAAATGGGGAGACCTATCCACAGGGGATGATTTTACCATGCCTACTACTCGGTCAGCGGGAATCAAGCTGGGCAGCGATATATCTGATGTCCCCGGGCTGCAAAACTTTGACGTGACCCGCCGCGATGCCCCAACCGCCTTGGGCGGGCAAGGAATAGCCGTTCGGGCAAAAACGACGGATTGGTTGGGATTGCCAACTCTTTGCCGGCCAACGAATCACTTGGCTGAATAGGGCTATGTGTAAGCAAAGTAAGATACCTTTGCTTTGGGGTTTCTTATATATATATATATATATATATATTTTTTTTTGGTACTTATCCTTTTCCAATCTTATCTTTTCATGTAGTTGTGCTCCTTCGCGATCTCTCTGAGTGGCCGCTCCGACCGAGCCGAAACCAAAGTCGAGAAGCTCAAAGCCCGCGTCCAGGACGAGATCGAGATCCTGAAAGGTCGCCTAGCCTCGATGGAAACCGAGCAAGCCAAGAAGACTGCCGAGCTGGAGGAGTCCTCATCCAAAGTAATAGCCCTGGCCAAAGAAAAGGAGCTTGCCGAGGTTCGTGCCAGTGATGCCGAGAGGAAGGTCAAACAGGTCGAAGAGAGGGCTGCCCAGGCCAAGCAAGCCAAAGTTTTATCTGAAAAAGAAACTGCTGAGCTCACGACCAAGGTCACTGACTTGGAGAGACATGTCGAGGAGGTAAGGGCCTCGACCTTTGAACAATTCAGGGGCACCGAGGAGTATAATAAGGAGATCGTTCCTTATTATAAGCGGGGTGTCCGTCATATGCTCCGGGTGGCCGCTGCCTCTGGGATGAGCCTCGGTACCATTAACGAGTGGGGCAGCGAGAACTTCATCGGCGAGGCTGCTCGAGAAGGCCACAAAATGATCCCCTTTGAAGAGGGCGAGCTGGAGATGCTGCACGCGAAGGATGCTAAGTATAATTTGGAAGAATGGGTGCCACCAACTCCCTGGTCTCTGGACGTCTTGGCCCTGATGAAGGCCGTGGAACAGGGCGAGGAGGTGGATTTTGACCCCGAGCTGAAATTGAGGCAGTTTATGGGTGAGCAGTCTAATCGCGCATAATTTGAGGATGCCTCCATAGCTGCTGAACAACGAACTCTTCCCTCCCCACCTCGTGATGGAGATGTGGTCGATTTACCAGAATAGCTTCTAGTTTATCCTCGCTGCGTCGAGTGGTATCAAGCGTGTGTGCCTATGTTCCCAAACAATTTTACTGCTAATTTTTTTGAAATGTAACTTAACAATTTTTGTTTTTTATTTGTCTTGATCGTTTTATCACTGGATGAATTTATACAAGCCGTAGAATGTTTTTCAAATTTTCATTTGTATACTTGTCATTTTTCGTTTATTTCTAGTTGTCCTCGCGTACCGAGGACAATCAAAAATTATTATTTTTTGAATAGTCAGCTCTTTTTCTTCGGTGGTTATCCTCGGAACTCTCCCTCTTCCGTACGAGGATGGGAATGAGCATTTGGCTCATTTATAATTTTTGATGGCCTTCCTCGTGTTCCGAGGATGAGGTCTTTCTCCCACCTCCGTACGAGGATGAGAATGAGCACTTGGCTCATTTATAATTTTTGATGGTCTTCCTCGTGTTCCGAGGATGAGGTCTTTTTCCCACCTCCGTACGAGAATGAGAATGAGCACTTGGCTCATTTATAATTTCTGATGGCCTTCTTCAGGTGCCGATGATAGGTTCTATTTCCATCTCCGTTCGAGAATGGGAGTAGGTAGGAACACACTTGTTTTTGGATAAAACTTGCAATTCATTCAACTTGTGACCTTTACAAAATTTACATCAGTGATAATATGCCTTGAAATGATCTGCATGCCAAGGATTCTTAAAAGGTGTACCATCTAGTTCGGCCAACCTGTAAGTTCCTTCCTTCACAATGCTAACTACTCTGAATGGACCCTCCCAGTTCGGAGATAGTTTATTTCTTCCAATCTTTCTGTCAGTTGCTTCAATTTTTCTTAAGACCAAGTCTCCAATTAGGAAAACTCTTGGTTTTACTCTTTTGTTGTGGTGAATCTTTGTAAGCTTTTTGTAATTGATCATTCTGAGTCGGGCCTCTAGTCGCCTTTCCTCAAGGTTGTCCAGATCGAGCTGTCTGGACAAATCGTTCTGTTGTTGATCAAAGAAGGTAACCCATTCTGTTGATCAAATCGTTCTGTTGTTGATCAAAGAAGGTAACCCGAATGGTAGGGAGAGGTAGTTCAACTGGTGCCATGCCATTGCTTCTGAGCCATATGTTAGTACAAACGGGGTTTCACGAGATCCCGTATTGATGTTCGATTCCCACGAGCGATTGGCAAGGCTGCTAACCGACTTCCTTTTCTCATCTAAATTCCTCTTTAAAGCATGCATGATCTTCTTATTTCCTGTCTCTGCCTGACCATTGCCTTGTGGATGGATTATCGAGGACATCCCGTGCTTAACATTCAGCCTATCACAATTCGTTGTAAATTTTTTGGAAAACTAAGTGCCATGGTCGGAGACGATCATTCGAGGGAGTCCGAAACGACAGAAGATCTGTTCGTATCTAAATCTGACCGCTTGATCCTCGGTTATGCTAGCGAGTGGCTTTGCCTCTATCCACTTGGTGAAGTAATCGACGACCACAATCACGTACTCGTACCCATGTTTTTCTTTGGGGAAGGGACCAATAAGATCGATTCCCCACATGTCAAAGGGCCACGCTGTGACTACTGGGGTTTGCAAGACTGAGGGTAATCGTGGGATGTTCGCATATCTTTGGCACTTGTCACATTTCCTCACATACTCCGCTGCGTCCCTTCTCATGCTCGGCCAGTAATAGCCGTGAAAATTCATTTTGTCCGATAGAGTCCTCGGACCTGAGTGTCCTCCACACTCGCCCTCATGTACCTCGGCCAACAGATCCTTCATTGTCTCTGGTCGTATGCATCGAAGGAGAAGTTTAGTGTTAGATCGTTTGTATAGCATACCTCCGACAACCGAATATCTCCACGCTCGGTTTCTGATTATTTGGGCTTCACTTTTCCCCTCTAGTAAGACACCTTGCTCGATGTAATTTTTTATGTCGTCGATCCAACATTTTGGAGTTTCTACGACGACCATAATTTCCTCCTGGTTGATGGCTGGGTTTTTGAGGAACATGAGTTCAACATTAGGAGGAACTTCCTCGACTTCCGAGGATACGATCTTGGAGAGATAGTCAGCCCGGGAATTTCTCTCTCTCAGGATTTGCTCTAATTCCAAATATTTAAAGAGGGTCAACAATTTTTGTGTCAATTGTTGATATTTGGCCAATATTGGGTGATTTGCTTCGTATTCACCCAGTATCTGCTTTACCACCAGCTGGGAGTCACTGTAAATCACTATATCCTCGGCCCCCAAGCTCAGTGCGAGCTCGATTCCAGCGACCAAGGCCTCATACTCGGCCTGATTGTTTGAAGTTTTGAACTGGAATCTTAAGGCCATATCCAGCTCTCCTGAATCCGGGATAATCAGCGAGAGGCCAGCCCCACTTCTTTCTACTCATGCAGATCCATCTACGAACAAGGTCCAATATGAAAGAGGCCTTGTCTTTGCTTGCTCGCTAGCCATGGTCGCTTTTGCGGTCACTGGGGTGACTCCTCGAGCATTTTCTTGCTCGCCTGTTGGTCCGGTGAACGAGGTTTCAGCAATAAAATCGGCAAGAACTTGTGCTCGGATCGTCTTCCTAGCTTCATAGTTGATATCATACCCGGAGAGTTCTACCGACCATTTCAACATCCTGCCCGCCATGTCAGGTTTGTGCATGATTTTCCTTAGAGGAAAATTGGTGTATACCATAATCGAGTGTGCCTGGAAGTAAGCTTTTAACTTTCGTGCAGCGATAATCAAAGCGAGAACCAATTTTTCGACCTCTAAGTACCTCCCTTCAACGTCTGTCAGTGCATGGGAGACATAGTAGATTGGCTTTTAGATGTTGTCTTCCTCTCTGATCAAGACCGCAACAGCTAAGTCGATCTTTGCCAAATAGATGTATAGTTTCTCTCCGCACCTTTGGGATGCGAGGAGTGATGGTCGGCCTAAATATTCCCTGAGCTCCTCGAAAGCCTTGGTACAATCCTTTGTCAATTCAAATTTTTTGCCTCCATTTAAGACCTTAAAGAAGGGCAAGCTTTTTTCAGCTGATGTGGCGATGAAGCGACTGAGGGCAGTGACCCGACCATTGAGTTGTTGGACATATTTGATCAAGGATGGTATGTCCATGGTTGTTAAGGCTTTTATCTTCTCTAGATTGGCCTCAATTCCTCTTTCATTTACCACGTAGCCGAGGAATTTCCCTTCTGTTACTCCAAATGCACACTTAGCCGGGTTGAGCTTCATTTTGTTCTTCCATAAACTCGAGAAAGTTTCCCGCAAGTCTTTGGCGTGGTCGGAGCGCTTGGTTTTGATAACCATGTCATCAATGTAAGCTTCTACATTCCTGCCCAACTGGTCCCCGAACACTTTATTTACCATTCTCTGATACGTAGCCCCCGCGTTCTTGAGGCCAAAAGACATCATTGTATAGCAATACAACCCTCTCGCTGCTCGGAATACTGTATGTATCTGGTCGGTCAACCACATCTTGATCTGGTGATAACCTGAATATGCATCGACAAAACTGAGAATTTTGTGCCCCGATATGGAGTCCACAAGCTGGTCGATTCTTGGTAATGGATTCCAATCTTTCGGGCAAACTTTATTTAGATCAGTAAAGTCTACACACATTCGCCATTTCCCCGTTACTTTTTTCACCATGACTACATTTGCAATCCAGGTTGCATACAAGACTTCCTTAATAATTTTAGCTTTCAACAATTTTGACACTTCCTCCTTGATGGCTATCTATTTTTCCGAGGAAAAAATTCGTGCCTTTTGCTGTATGGGGATGAAGTCTGGATCTATGCTCAATTGGTGCATAGCGACGTCCTCGCTAATTCCCTCCATGTCCTCGATCCTCCAGGCGAACCCGTCCAAGCTTTCTTTCAACAGCTTGATGATCGCTGATCGCTCTTCTTTAGGGATTTCCCTTCCTACTCGGACCTTCTGCTCGGGGAAATCAAGGTTGATCACAATTTCATCTGGGTCATCGTTAGGCTCGATGGTTGGGTGATGATCTATATCCAGGCTTTCGATAGTGATTCCTTTGGTGGCGGCCTGGTCTTTTTCATGTTCTGTGATAGCCATCATGCCGATCATCAGATCCTTGTTTTCCCCTTTTTTGAGCGAGATGGCGTTCCCAGCTCGCTTTCCCCATTTTAGTGACGAGTTGGCGTTCACAGCTTGCACCTCGGGCCTTTTGTGCGAGCTGGCGTTCCCAGCTCGCTCTAACTGCTAGGCCTGAGTTGGCTCAGAAACATTGAGATTATTTCCTCTTTTGTTTCTCGGAGTCTTTTGGTTGATCTGCTAATTTCAACCACTTCTCCTTCTGGCATGGAAATTACCACCTTCTCTTTGTGCGTCTTTTCTTTATAAATGTATTCCAGAGTGCTCGTTGCATCATTTAGAACCATGCCAATCCCTTTTTCCGTAGGGTACTTGATTCTCTGATGAGCCATGGACGCGACCATCTGGAACTTCGTTTGCGAAGGTGAGCCCAGTATGGCATTGTATGGAGATGGCAGGTCGAGCACTAAGAAATCAACCTCCTCTGTTCGAGGAGTATTGGTTTCTTCACTGAGGATCACCGAGAGAGTGATGATCCCTTTCACCGCGACTTTATGTCCAGTAAAACCCTCTAACTGTACGCTGCTAGGTCTGAGGTGGGCGTTCCCCAACCCCATTTCCTTGAAGCACGCGTAGTACAAGATATCCCTTCCTGCCCCTGTGTCCACGAGCACCCGCTTCACTTCGCTGTTGTGAATTCTTACTCGAAGAGTCAAGGGTTGTTGGCGAGCAGTCTCACTGGCAGTTAGCTCGCCTGGCCAGAAAGTGATTCCTCCTGCTTCATCAGATCGCGACATCATATGAACCACATGTTTCAAGTTGTAAATCATATTTTTCAACTGGGTCCCGCTTAGTGATGCTTCCCTGATGGTGTTGATTACGTTCCTCGGGCCTCCGTTATCCGGTCGAGGATTCTGATGTCTCTCGGGCTCTCTCGGCCTTTCTCTTTGATCATTGCTCCTTCGTTCAAACCTCCTGAGCTCGCCTTTATCAATCAACTTTTGGATGGCCCTTTTCAAGTTGATACATTTCTCGGTGTATGCCCTATGTCTTTGTGGTAGGCACATTTTATCGGAGGGTATCGACTTTCTTTCAGCGGCCACGGCCTATCAATCTTATCCTGATCGAGCAGGACATTCAGTATATGCTCGCGGCTAGTCGTGAGTGGGGTCCAGTCAACGTTGTCCCACATATGTAGACACCTATTCATCTTCAAGCTTTCTTTTTGGGACAAAAAAAAAGTAGCATTCATTAATGAAGAGGAGAAACAGAGGTGAATTAAAAAAGAATCGACAAAAAATCGCCATGTTTTTTATTTTTATTTTGAAAAAAGTCGCCACTTTTTTTAAAAAAAATATTGACAAAAAGACGCCAAGTTTTTAATTTTTTTAAAAAAGACGCCACTTTTTTAAAAAATATTGACAAAGAGACGCCATGTTTTTTTCAAAAAATTGAAAAAAGTCGCCAAAGTTTTTTAAAAAAATTAACAAAAAATCGCCAGTTTTTTTAAAAATTTTGAAAAAAAATCGCCAGGTTGGTGAAAAAAATCGCTAGCCTCAAAAAATTGCCAGTCGAAAAAACGCAAACTTTTTTCTTCTTCTAGTTTTTTTTTCTTCTTTAAACATGATTTTTAATATCTAATATATATATATATATATATATATTGAACACAATGTAGGTAACAACTTACCGTAAAAGAAGAATCCGAAGAATCCAAAGAATCATCAAGAATGTTGTTATTCGGATCGGAATTCATTAAATAAATTGTTGGAAATGAACAAGTTTAGGGTTTATAGTTAATTGTGAAGGAGGATTTGATATATATTTATAGGAGGATTAATTGAAACTCCTTTATATAAAAGGATAAGGATTAATTAGTAATTAGAGTTTAGGGTTAATTGTAAGTCTTTTTTATAAAAGGAGTAATTAGTAAATAAACTATTTAATGAATGTGGTATTTAGTGTTTTTTTGTGTGGCATTTAGTGCCACTCTAAAATAATAATAACTATAATGTACTTATAAACATAAATTAACCCTTAGATTGATATATATTTTTAGATGAAAATAATTGAAATAATTAATATAATATATTTTTTTCATAGAATATATAATATAAAATATAAATATTTTATTCCAATTGTGTTGAAAAATAGAAATAAAAAAGTTGAAAAATATGGTGGTAGTTAGGTTTGTTAGTTGAGATGAGAGATGTTTGAAATTTTTAGAGGATTGTATAGAGGGTGATTATTGAAGTGAATTATTTTTTAGAGGGTTGAAAAAGTGTAAAAGGAACAGAAAACGAGGTGGATAGAGTGTGGTGTTGGGTGTTATTATTGTGGTTGCTCAGCATCTCCAATGATACCACTCTCTAGCTACCTCGTTTTTTGTTCCTTTTATACTTTTTCAATACTCTAAAACAATTTCCATTTCAATAATCACACTCTATACAATCCTTTAAAAACCTTAAATTTCTTTCATCACAACTAACAAACCTAACTACCACCATATTTCTCATCTTTTTTATTTCTATTTTTCGAACACAATTGAATTGAAATATTTATATTTTATATTATATATTCAAAGGAAAAAAATATACTATTTTTTAATTATTTTGATTACTTTAATCTAAACATATATGTTATTTTAAGGGTCAATTTATGTGTATAATAATAATAATAATAATAATAATAATAATAATAATAATAATAATAATAATAATAATAATAATAATAATAATAATAATAATAATAATAATAATAATTTTATCCTCTCATAGATTACAAACACAAAACAAATTATTTCCTTTGGTTGAAAAGAATTCGCAATTAATACACACATTTCACATAAAAAATAAGCATCTTTTAATTTGATCAATCGATTAAGTTTACGATAATAATGTAATACGATAATAATATAAAAAAAAGAATATATGTATATCGGTAGCTTGCAATAGTAGGAAAATTTAAGAAGACAAATAATTAAAGGAAACCATACATTACACCAATATTTGTAATACAATCAATTAATTTTTTTAAATAGTGTGTCTGGTTAAAGATGACGATTATTTAAAAACGAAAGGAATATGTGTTTTAATAATTTTTAAAATTGCTTTTATCTCAAAATAAATGTCAATTTAAAAGAAAATTTATGGAAATTTTTATTATTATTATTATCTAAACTTAACTCCTATTGAAAAAATGATTTTTTTTTAATTTTAGCACCAAATAAAATTTATTAAATTAATAATAACTATATAAATAGTGGTGAAAAAAAATAATCATTGTAAGCTTAACAGTGAAAAAAAAACTCTAAAATGGCTTTTAGAGGTTTTAAAAAAAAGGGCCATTGTGGATGCCATTAGGATGCTTACATATAAACACATGATCCCACCCATTGTTCCTCTTCCAATACACCTGTTCCTCCAACCACTCAATCAAATCCTCCTGCATTTCCTCATCACTGTACACCAACCCTCCCTCCGGCAACATCGCCGGCCGAATTGGACTCACCACCAAGCTCAGCTACGAGAAGAACGGCACTTAGAACAAATCGGCGTCCTCGGGATCGAAACCCGAGTCACGGGCGAGCCAAATTGGTCCCGTGTCAAATCAGCGAACAAGTACCACTCGGATTTTGGGTCGCGGGTTCATCGCTCTGTAACGAAGGGGGTGACCGGCGGCGAGGGTAGCTCGAGTTCAGTCGCCGGAGAGTTCTGTCAAATAGACCAGCTTCGCTCTTGGCTTTGCTAGTGTAGACAGAACGAAGAAGACCGGTGAGGAGACAGAACGAAGAAGACGGTTGGGAAGAGAGAGAAGTGAGGGAATGAAGAGCAACTGTTCACGCTAAGAGTCCCCGATCTGTTGCGATCCATTTGCCGGGTTATAGGGATTGAGTGTGGAATTGGTAGTCCTGTGTGGTTGAGTTCTGCAAAAAGACTCCAAAATCACTTTTGGAACTAGCGATGTTTATGAAATTTGATCAGCTTGTTGATGGCACCCAACATTATTCGACCGTGGTTTCTCTGTTTAAAGGTTGTTTAAAGGTTGGTAGTCATTTACTGTTATATTTTGATTATCTTGTTGATTATACTTCCATTTTTATGTTTTCACTTTCTAATAGGCAATTAATCAGTTATTTGTTATTATCAGTGTTTTTATATATATATATATATATATATATATATATAAATGGCGTACGATCAAATTTTCTATCTTGCAGTAAGAGCCCCAAATCTCTCTCTTCTTTTTCGTTCAATTGTAGCTCAAATCTCTCAGTTCCATACCCACCCAATTTCTTGTCAAGAAATTCGGTTGTGTGAGTTCATGTTTTGATTGCTTAACATGATCTGGTTAGATGAAGAAGAATCGCCTAACAAAAATTCAATATGCATAACTCTATTTTTCGTTTTTCATTTGATTGCATGTTCTCTTTTATTACCCGTGGCCGTGACCCCTGTTTCACTTGGAGAGTCCCATTTTGAAGAGTCAACAACCACTCTAAACAAGTAATGCTACTGTACAGTTGAAACAATTATCATAGAACGATAGAGATTTTGGGGCTGTTAACATACATGCTAACTTCTGTATTTTGTATTTTTTTAAAATCATTTTCGTTTAGCTTTATCCACATTGATTTTTATTATCAGTTAAAAAAGCTAAGTTCTTTCCACCTTCTTGGTGGGTATGGGATACTTAAAGATGGCGAGTCTTTAAATTAGTATGTTTGTCATTTATTTATATGTATCAAAAAAGTTCAGGCGGTATTAATTAGGGCTGGCAAAAATCCCGTTTTTCCCGACCCGTCCCGACGCCCGACCCGATCCCGTCCCGACAAATCCCGATCCCGATTTTGTCGGGATTTTTCCCCGTCCCGACTAATTTTTTTAATTTTTAATTTTTTTAATTTTTATGTTTTTTATATTTTATTTATTTTATTTAATAAATATTGTGAATGTTAGACAATGTTTATTTTTTGTTTGCTAAAATTACTTAATGATGTTTGTTAAATTTATTTTCATAATTAATATTGTGGTTTTTTTTTATCTATCCCTTTTCTGCACTTAGTGTAGCTCTTCTCCTACGAGTGAGGGGTGCATTTTGTTCATAATGACATATTCAGCAATATTCACCATTAAGTAAATATTCAAGCATACTTTGTAAATATACAGTTTGAAATCTTAATTACGATGAAGACATTTTAAAAATATTTTAGTGTCAGAAAATATTGTTCATAAATATTATAGTCGGGATTACGGGATTTTTATATCCTGATTCGTCGGATCCCGACACTTATCGGGAACGGGATCGGGAAGGAAATTAAAATCCCGAAATCTATCGGAACGGGATCGGGATGAAGGGTATCGGGACGGGTCTTGTCCCGATTCCACCCCTAGTATTAATTGTGTTTATGGTCCAAGTGTTGATCCCTATATTATCATTGGTGTCATGGGTTAGGAAGGCATAAGCTATGGTTAGTACCTATTACCCAATATTGTTGCCTGTCATTGGTGTTATAGAATGAGTGAAACATGAAATTTTGGTTTCCCTAAGTTGTATTTCCTTTTAAAGAGATGTTCCTTGGTAATTAGTATAAAGGAACTGTGATGGAATTAGTGACAAGTTGGTTTAATGTAATGAAAATATTTTAAGTCATAAGTGGATGACTAATTGGTTTAATGTAATAAAAAGATTAAAAATAATAATAATTAGTCCTGGTTGGCAATAGCTTTGAATGGAGTCATAGAAACCAGTTACAGCTGGTGCGGAATGTTACTAATAGTTTACCATCTCCACGTTATATTTGCATTCTTCCAAGAGTTCTTACACAGAACCTAAGTTTAACAATTGCATGTTTTTGTTAGATTTAAATTATATAGTTGATTTATATTCTTTTAATTATTCGTGCAGATACATGTACTATTAATGCCTGCCTCAAGACGAGGATCAGGAAGGCCCTGCCCTGTTAAGAGGCCAAGAATTTGACACACGCTTGTCAATTCGCTATGCCGTCGATGTTCTTGGAGCGGGGCCGATGTGTGTAGGGACAGTTTTCAACTGGCTAATTTAGCATGGTGTGGCCACGGTCCAAACATACCACTCAGTGCAAGATCTGGATGAGGTATTTTAAGTTTTATAAAATAAAATAAAAACATATATCAGGTTGTTTGGTATTGTTTGGTAGCAGGATAAACATTATGAGTGGCAATTTTCAATGGTGCATTTTTTACTTTTTCACTACATTGAAAATTATTACATTAAATAAATGAATGTTTAGACAAAATCACCCCTTAACTACTTGTTCATATTATGTTAACTAACAAAATTACTTTTCTAATTACCTTTCACTATTATTTTTTTCTAATTTAATTAAATGATCTTTGATTAACATTCCGATGAACAACATAATTATTATCTTTTGATATTTTTTTAAAAAATATTTATTTAACTAAGCTCCTGGTTGGAGTCTTGTTGCATAATAGAGAAACTAATATCATAAAATATATAATTATACGTGATTTTTATTGAAATAAAAAGTCAATCCAATAGCTAGTAAAAATCATGATATTGCGGTGTCGTATCTTAAAGTTTTAACTAAGTTTTCTTACCTATAAAAATCAATTCTAAGTTTTAGATTTAGATTTTATTGAAATAGGTAATCAATTCAATAGCATGCCATGTTGTTATCATTGAATTGATTTTTCAAGTATAAATTAGATTAAACCTTTTTATTTTAGTAGTAAAATTTCACATTTTTTCTAAAATTTTAATCAATTATTGCTTTTATATACTTTTTATAATGGAACATGAAACAAGTCATAAGCATAATCAACATAAAATATTTAATAAAAATAAAGAAAAACAGAAAACACAAAGTGATCTTGTTAGTTGATATGTTAAGAATAAAAAGGTAACTTGGAATTACGAAATGTATTACTCAACTTTTTATGATAAGTAATTAATTAAGGGGTAGTTTTGTTAAACATATATTAGTTTAAATTTACAATTAATAATTTAGTGGATACACAAAAAACGTAGTAACATACTAACATAGACGATTTAAATCTATGTAAATGACATAGGAACCTTACCTCAGAAAGGAAACCCAAATCTATGTAAACGATTTAAAGCCCGTGCTCCTCTTGCAATTTTCACTTTGAGATTAAACAGGGGACTAGTTTTATAAAAGATTAGAGCATCTCCATTGTATAAAAATGTCAATTCTTAACCAATTTTCTTATTAAGAAGTTCCCAAAATTTCTCCATTGTACAAATTCTTATTCTCCACATAGGAGAAAGAGGCAAAACAACTTCCACAATAGGAAGTTACTATTCATCTTGGGAAATGAGAGAAAGTTGGTATTGGTAAATGGTCCAAAGGAGCTGTAAGGGGGAGGGGGGGCCGGGTGGTGTGAGGTGGAGGGGGCTGTCAGAAGAGAGAGGAAGAAAGCGAGTGGGCGGTCAGTGGGGTGTGGGGGGGGGGGTTGTGTGTGTAAAGGGTTTTGTTTTTATTATAAATGGTGTTAAATTTAATATTTTTGTGTAAGAAGTTGTGTAAGAATAGTATACAATGGGAAGATATATTCTTAAGTGGGTAAGAGGAGAAAAATGTGTAGGTGGCAGTGGGACCCAGTAAAGAAGTTGTATTAAAAGTTTAACATTGAGGATGCTCTTATAGCTATTGAAAATATAGGCATTTGTTGACTTAATGTCTTACAAAAGTTAGGTATTGTCAATACATGCAAATTAGTGGTTGTTTAGTATAATACTTTCATTTAAGAATAATTATTTTTTATTAAATTTTATATGGGTATGAGTAAATAGTTGTTTGTACACATTTTACTTTTAAAGTATCCTTGAATGATACCTAACAAGTTGTTGGGTTTCGTTGTTTTTTTATCTTGCACTTTGTTAAGCTTTATATTCATTGTTGGGCCCCTATCTAACAGCTTAAGCTTTTAGATGAGTTGGTTACTTAACATGATATCAGAGCAGGTTTCTACATAACAAACTTGATTTGATACACCTCACTTCTATTTTTTTATTTTTATTTTTTTTTTTCTTTCTCTACATGCAACGTTAAGGACGTTGCGTTCCTTACGGCGTCGCCAGGCTGTGCGATGCTCTGAGTTGCCGGAGTGTGCAACCTTGATTGATAGGCCAGCCCAGGTTGTGGTTTGGTAGTTGTGTTTGTGCCCGAAGTTTTTTTTGTTGTGCGCGCAAGGGTTCGCAGTTTCAGAGGCATCGTCAGTTTCCAGCACGTTTGAGTGGCGACGTCTTTTGGCCATCACCTGGTTTGCTGCGCGACCCACGCACCACACAGACTGGTTCGCCGTCTCTGGGCGACGCCGGAGACCAGTTCCTTTCGCCGGTGCCGGAGTTCAGACCCACTCGCCGGCGCGTCTGCCGGAGTTTCGCCGGGATTTTCTTCTCATCTGGTTCGCCCTAGTTCAAGGAGTCCACCTGTGTGGTTAGTTTTCTTGGTTGGCGTGTGTTGCAACTCTGCTGCTGCTTGTTTGGTTTCTTGGTTTGTTGGGACTCTTCTGTTCAGCGAGTTATGTCGACTTCTGAGACTGTTTCAGCAGTGATAACCACTCCTAATAAGCTTACAGATAAAAAGCTTGATGGTTCAAACTATATGATGTGGCGTAAGGTGGTTAGTAAGAGTCTGATTGGCATGGAAAAGGGTGATCATCTCACGGATATTAAAACATGGTATCAGAGCTCTGGTTTGGCAAGGTCGTGGGTTCGAATCATCCCGCTTGCATTTGTTACCCGGAATATTGTGAGTGCATGTTGTCACTCTGTTTGCTTTGTGATGCCCCTGGTGAGGCATGTTTGTGTATCTCTCCACGTGTGAACGGGTCACACGTGAGGGGGAGTGTTAAGCTTGATATTCATTGTTGGGCCCCTATCTAACAGCTTAAGCTTTTAGATGAGTTGGTTACTTGACACACTTAATAAGAATATTTTTAGACATACTTGAAGAATTTTTACGAATTGAAATTAAATATTTACTTTAGATCATACTAAAAAGATAAAAGTCATCTATTATTTGAGGATATAATATAATTACATTTCTAAAATAATTTTTAAGGTACTATTTATATAATTTTTGAAGGTCGTTCAATGGTTAGAAAAGATAAATTTGAATACTATATTTACAATATAGTTTATTTTTGATACACTGTTAGTGTTAAAACATGTTTACACTAATATTTAAAAGTTCATCAATTTTGAATGAAATGATTCAAGAATTTTGTTGATATGTATAATGGACATTATCTTGGGATGTCCCAAATAAGAATAGGATACACATAATTTGGTATGGAGAGAGACAATTACAAACGAAAATTTGGTGGTTGTATAATAAATAAATTTGTTGAATAGTGTAATATAATATAATTTATTTAATTATTTTTCTTGTTACGTCTTTTCCCTCGATTAAATCTGTTTATGCTTCTTGATCTATTTCTTTCAAGTTACATTTTTTTATAGTTAAGTGTGGCCGCTCGGTATGGGGAGTTGAATCAAGTACCTCAACGTCTTTGCCTTGAGTGCCTTTGCCATCTCTCCCACCCGTTGGGTTTATTTTTCTTCTCAAGTTACATTACGGAGCGATATTTCAATAAGAAATATATTTGAAGTTCTTGATTTGCGAATTAAAGGGAGAATGTCTATTCCATTAAACGTGGTTCTACTGCATTTATTATTCACCTTATTTATTTAATTTTATTATGCTCTCCCCCCCACGGCCCCACTGAGTTATTTAGTTCTGTCTTTTAGGGTAACATAGAAATTTAGAAATCAGTGAAATATATTATGGTCACCAATGGTTTAGAAAGAGATTGGCAAGCTATGTGAATCGTTGACTTTTGAAAAAAATAAAAACACTGATATCTGATAAATTTTTATTTTTAAATTAGTAATCTTAATCTTTATATGTGGACAAAAACAATAGTTTTGATTATTTATTATTTTTTTTCGTTTTCGTAATTTTGCAACTGAAGAGTATATTAAGAAGGACAAGATCCCACGACTTTCCTAGCACCAATGTGATTAGTGTTTATTAGTCGATTGAGATTTATGTCTGATGTACCGCACTTCTTGAAAAGGGGAAGCAAAGAGTTTGAATTCAGCAAAGTTCATCTCTTATCAGCCGATACCCGTCCTTGCAAAAGAAGGAAACCCGAGGAAACAAACAAGTCATGGGAGCACTTTTGTTTGCTGCGTTCCCAAGCGGCAATAGCTCACTACAATGCCAACAACCCAGTATGTTTTCTTTTCCCTCAATTCCCCTTGCAATTTTTTTTTTCTAAATCTCTTTTTCGCTCCCATTTTTTTCTTACTCCATCTTATAAGTGATTTTATTTTGTATACTGATATACTGATTTCTTAACTAGGGTGCCGAGATTGAGTTGGTGGAGGCAGGGTGGCTTCGTTATCTTATCCATGAATACGCTATGTGGTTCCATTTCAACTTCCAGGCGATGCCTAAAAATTCTGATTCTGCTGATCCCTCTCCAAAACTTTATTTTGCTGAATTTCGACACAGTGAAAAAGAAGATCATTTCACCACTGTTTGCGTCGTGGATCCTCTTGATTCTGGTACGCTATCCATATATTGCTCCTAACTTGATGCTTTTTTTCTTTCTTAGTTATGAATCTGTTTCTTACCACCTTCACTCCGTTCTTTCTCTCCTTGTATATACCTTTCACGGGTTTATTAGTTAAGTTATTTGTTATTACATGATATTGCAGAATCTACCATCACGCTATGTGGTTCCATTTCAATTTCCAGGCGATGCCTAAAAATTCTGATTCCGCTGATCCCTCTCCAAAACTTTATTTTACTGAATTTCAACACAGTGAAAAAGAAGATCATTTCACCATTGTATGCGTCGTGGATCCTCTTGATTCTGGTACGCTATCCATATATTGCTCCTAACTTGATGCTTTTTTTCTTTCTTAGTTATGAATTTGTTTCTTACCACCTTCACTCCGTTCTTTCTCTCCTTGTATATACCTTTCACGGGTTTATTAGTTAAGTTATTTGTTATTACATGATATTGCAGAATCTACCATCACGGGTTGTAAATCTTGTCTCCCCAATCCCATGACTACCTATCACCCTAAGGATGGCGAGTGGACTGCGAGCCCATGCAACCGTTTAGGTTGCCCGATTCTCCATGGGGTTAGTAACATATTTAAAGCACTTTATGTCCAAGAATGATATTATTGGAAAACCTTATTAATTGTTAGTAGAAGAATCATTTTTCTATGTATTTGTTCGGCCATAGACTCTCATAAGGCATCTCGCAGCCTTCTACTTATTCCCCGGTCCACCCCAGCACACACAACACTAACACCCTACAGACACTCTTGAAATGAATATAATAAATTGTTTTTGGAAAAGCACCTGTAGTGGCTTAGGAATGTCTCATCCTATTACTAAGCAGCTAAAGATTCAATGTGATGATTAGAGTCCTATTGTTTTGTATTTTAGATCTCAAATGCAAAGATCAAATTGGTTCGATTTTGATCCCCTCGCAAGCGAGGAATCCGAAGTGCAACAACGATAGATTGTGCTCCCCTGCCGAGTAATCCAAAACACGGATCCGCTTCATTTTGGTATGCAATCAATATTTTTCTCTTAGCTTGATGCTTTCTTTCTTTGTTTACTAGTTATGAATATGTCTCCTGACCACCTTCACTCTGTTCCTTGTCTCCTTACTAGTAGCACATGCATTATATGTGTTATTGTCTGTGATTGTAGTTTTTGTTTAGATATATGTGAAATTGTTTAAGCCTGTGCTTGAAGCCATGAAATTTTGTGGCGGAGTGCTTTGGGGTTTTTGGTTTATCGTTTGAAACATGTTTCGGTTCAGACAAGCTGTTTGTGAAAATGTGTCTATGGCACCATATTATTCTAGTTTGGAAATAGATTTCACAGATGGCAATGGTGCCATCTTCTGGTTTGATTTCCTTCGTTATGAACCAGAAGTAGTAGTCAGTTTTGCTCCTCAACATCACAAAGAAGTACACTGTGACATTAATTTAAGCTATAAAAATCAGTGTTAACTCAATAAAACTCGACAAGGTGTTGTGTTGTGCAAGCTAAGGCTACTGAGGAATTGCAATTAATTTTGGAGATAATTGAAAAGGGTTAATATTAATTTTATCTTTATATTTTGAATAACTTCTTGAAGTATTTAGGCCAAAATATGAAAATTACACATAACCACCCAATCCTTTTTATGTCTTTTTTTATATCTTTATTTTTTGAATAATTTCTTGAAATAACTTTTTTTTTGTCTTTAGATGAATTTGCAAGGGATCAAAGTTCTCCACACCGTGCATACTTGACGATTGATGGTTTAATTCTTATTTTGTTGGTAATTTTCTGTTTTTCTGTTCAATTTAACAATTTCAATTTTAATTTATTAAATCTTTCGAGTTCAGTTTCTGTTAGTGTTAAGCTGCTTCAGATCTTGTTTTATACATTGTAATGCATAGAAATCTCGGAATATCTGTTAGACTGTTGCCCTATGTGTAAGCCAGATTTCTGGTTTTGCCAGTCTACCTTTCCTGCAACTTACTTAATCGGAAGACTGTAACTTGCTTTTGCTGCATATTTCTCTCTATTGATGATGGCGAGTTTTGTTGCAATGAGTTTCAGAGTTGTTATTATGCCTCATCTGATTAGAATCACTGTTCAGCTAAGTGTGTTTTGTTCCGTAACTTTTACTCCCTCCGTTCTGGGCAAAGAGTCCACTATTCCATTTTTGGATGTTTCACTTAAAAGAGTTCACTTTCAAAAATTAAGACAAAAAAATGTCATTTTATTACTAATGGACAACTAAAAATGTTATTTTAGCCTTAAAAAAGGCGATCACTTGTTTTGACCTATGATGCGGATCGAGTTCGAGGAACCAAAGTCCTCGGCGGCATCCGGAAGGTGATTGGAGATGCGTCGGATTTGGATACGTCGTGGATACTACGCTCACGGATACGTGCGGGGTGCGTTTTGACAAAAGTTCAAACTCTAGATACGGGTAACCGGATACGCGTTTAGAGATCCTGGGATACGTAGGATCAGGATACGATGTCGTCGTTTCGTCTTGGTAGGTAAAGGCAAAAAAATGTCGTGGTCGGCTTCGTCTTCAAAAACGGGTATTTATTTAGACAGAGGAATGAGGAACATATTATTGGGCATGAACATGCCGAACCCTTCGCCGAAGCCTTTGTCTTCTCGCGGAAGTCTCTTTGCGCCTGGAAAAAGCCGCCGCCTCTTCGGGTTCGAAGCCTCAAGCCTGTTAACCCGCCTTCAAGTGACCGTTAGTTCTTAGCTCTTGAGAGGTTAGTGTCTTGGTGTCTTCGTAGTTCTTAGCTCTGTAATGAGTTATACTTAAGTTATAGTCTTTACTCTATAATATAATAATATTTAGGGATAAGTGTACCATTAGTCCCTGAACTTTGGCCGAAGCCATCATTAGTCCCCAAACTTCAAAAAGTTTCACCACCGACCTAAGTAGGTCTTTTTTGCTCATAGAAGGTCCCTAGCCCTAACGCCGTTAGTTTATTTCATTAAGTGAACATGTGCCACTCACATGTACAAACTAAGGGTTATGTATAACTTAATCAAAGTAAGGGGTAAAGTGAATATAAGGAGGCATCGTTGGATGAGTTTGAGGCGGCCTAACATGGAGGGAAATGGCGGAGCTAAACGGGGTTGGATGAAGGTGCGGTGATAGAGGCGAGATGGAGGTGGGTGTACAGGGCCTTGCCCTCTGAGAGAAAGTTTAGAGTATGGTAGAGAAAGGGAGATCTGAGATGGATGGAGGCCGGAGATTGAAATTCGAAGATGGAGATGCGGGCAGGCGTTGAAGAACCGGTGATAGAGGGCGTAGATGGAGGTGGGTGTACGGGCCTTGCCCGCATGAATCTCGGCGTGAGAGAGCTGAAGTTTTATGGTATTGGATGGAGATTGAAATTCTGGAGATGCGCGTTAAGACCTTCATTTGGGAAAAGGCGGAGCTTAAAGATGTCGGTTGCTATATAAAAGGTTGTTTAAAATTTGTAATTAATAATTTTTCTAATTAATTAAAAATTTAATTAATCTATAATTTTACAATGAATATAATTATTTTAAACAATCAGATTGTCAATTGTCAAAGAGTAATCCCTAATTCCTTAAATGGATCACATTACCCCTATATTTTGATGATGTTATACATTGCCCCTTATTTGGTGCATGTGAGTGGCACATGCTCAGGAAATAAACTAACTAAGTTAGGGCTAGGGACCTTCTATGAGCAAAAAGACCTACTTAGGTCAATGGTGAAACTTTTTGAAGTTTGGGGACTAATGATGGCTTCGGCCAAAGTTCAGGGACTAATGGTACACTTATCCCTAATATTTATAGTGAATGACTGAATGTTGTATTGTTGTACTTATGTTACTGTGTAATTATATAAAAGTAATAGTCTAATATAGCCTACTGCCAATAGGTGACGGCCCTGAACCTGTATCACTGTATGTACAGCCTGTCTACCACTCAGTACTCACTAGTATTTAGTAATACTCAATTACTCATGCTTTGTTATTTTAACTTGTATACAGCCTTGTCCACCGGACCACCACTCACTTGTAATGCTTTGTAATTTTAATTTGTAATGTATATTGTGCAGTGTGCACTTTTGTAGGCTAGGCTAGTAGGGACAAAATGTAATTATATATTTATATAAATATCTAATATATCATATAATATAATATATATTATATGATTTATAATATATCTATGAAATTTGTTGTTTTGTGTTTTTAATAAAATTTAGTATCTAATTGTATAAATTATCAATTGAAAGTTTGAAATACTTACAATATTTTTTAATTTGTTTTTCAGTTTTGATTATTTTGAATATGGCATCTTCCGGTTCTGGTTCCGGAAGCGCTGCTTCTTCATCCGTTCGAAAAATTGGAATTGATGAGGAACAAAACCCTTTATGGAAGTATGTATCAAATATAGAAAAAGAGGCAAGCATTGGTGGAAATAGGAAATGGGTATGTAATTATTGTAATAAGAGTTTTGCGGGTAGTTATACCCGAGTTAAAGCTCATCTCCTAAAGATTAGTGGAAAGGGAATTGGGGCATGTAGAAATGTGACCGTAGAACATTTGATAGAGATGAAGAAGCTTGATGAAGAAGCAGAAAAGAAATTAGAATTACAAAAGTCTAAGACAGTTCCGCTCCCTGGTTGCACTAGTTCTTTACCCCCTACTGGAATTACCCAACCCCAAGGATTCTCGTTCTCCCAGCTCACATCAAAAAAAAGAAAAGGCGACTCTGCTATTGAGATGGCTTTTGACATGCAAAACAGAAATCAGTTGGACGCTGAAATTGCTAGGATGTTCTATACTTCGGGTTTACCTTTTAACTTGGCTAGAAATCCACATTTTGTGCATGCTTTTTCATTTGCAGCTAATACTAATCTGGGTGGTTATGTTCCTCCTGGGTACAATAAACTTAGGACAACACTTTTGCTGCAAGAAAAAGCACACGTGGAGAGATTGTTGGAGCCAATAAAAAGTAAATGGGATAAAAAAGGGGTGACTATTGTGTCCGATGGTTGGAGTGATCCTCAACGCAGACCAATTATAAATTTCATGGTTGTCTCAGAAAGTGGCCCTATGTTTATCAAATCAGTTGATTGTTCAGGTTTTGTTAAAGATAAACATTTTATAGCTGCAAAATTGGAAGAGGTGATTAATGAGGTTGGAGATAGTAAGGTTGTTCAAGTAATCACGGATAATGCTGCTAATTGCAAAGCAGCTGGAGAGATAATTGAAGGCAAGTTTTCGGGTATTTATTGGACTCCTTGTGTTGTGCATACTCTTAATCTTGCATTAAAAAACATATGTGCAGCGAAGAATGTTGATAGCAACCAAGAGGTGTTCCTTGAATGTGGTTGGATTACTACAGTGCATGATGATGTATTGTTTGTAAAAAATTTTGTGATGAACCATCAAATGCGATTGGCTATTTTTAATCGTTTTAGCACATTGAAGTTGCTTGCGGTAGCGGATACTCGGTTTGCTTCTATTGTTGTGATGCTTAGAAGGTTTAAACTCATTAGGCGTTCTTTAGAAAATATGGTGCTTAGTGATGAGTGGAAAAACTATAAAGACGATGATAGAGGAGCCGCAGAAACCATTCGTGACTTTGTGTTGAATGATGGATGGTGGAAGAAGATACATTACATTATTGATTTTACTGGCCCTATTTATGACATGCTTCGTGCTTGTGATACTGATAAATCTTGCCTCCATCTAGTTTATGAGATGTGGGATTCCATGATTGAGAAGGTGAAGAAGGTTATCTATGAGCACGAGGGGTTGTTGGCAAATGAGGAATCTGCATTTTGGGATGCGGTCCATGGAATTCTTGTGGCAAGATGGACCAAAAATAATACGCCACTCCATTGTCTAGCACATTCATTAAATCCCAGGTAACTATAATTTATTAACTCATTTTTCGTCAATGAATCTGTCGGCCTTTATACATTATGGATATGGATATGATATGAAAATCATGTTTAATGTAGGTACTATAGCAAGAAATGGCTTGAAGGGGGAGAAGGAAGAGTTGCTCCTAATGAGGATGCAGAAGTTTCCTCTGAAAGAATCAAGTGTTTTAAAAGGATGTTTGGAAGTGAAGATTTTAAAGCTGCTACTAGTGCTTATGCTATATTTGCTATGAGTGAAGGTATTTTTAATAATAGTGCTGCCATCGAGGCGATGGATGATATGGAGCCACGGTTATGGTGGGCAGCTTATGGGCAGCTTATGATAACATCGAAGAATAGTTTTTGTTTGTTGAATATTTCTATTTTAGATGTTCAATATTTCTTTATTTGTGAAGAAGTCTATTTTGGATATTTCTATTTTAGATGTTCAATATTTCTTTCTATTTTGGATGTTGAATATTTATATTTTAGTGCTTATGTTGAATGTTTACATTTTGGTCCTTATAGTTTGAATATTTACACTTTAGTCCTTATAGTTTAAATATTTACACTTTAGCCCTTATAGTTTGAATATTTACACTTTACCCCCACGTATCCGTATCCACGATTTTTCAAAAATCTCGTATCCACGTATCTCGTATTCACGAATCCGTATCCGCGTATCCGTATCCGTGTAACATAGGTTTTGACTTTTAAACGAGGACTCTTTACCCGGAACGGAGGGAGTATTTTCCATTGCTGATATCATATCCAGAGGGATTGGATGGTCGATAGTTGATTAGTTCTATTTGTAGTATGATACCATCTGTTTATTCCAGAATCATTTCAATAGCTAGTATATATTATTGGCAGCAATAACTATGAACTTTTTGTTGCAGTTGCAGTATAACTAGCTATAGTAGTAGTCCTACTAAAAAGCAAGCTTGTTGAGTTCATTGTACGGATATTGCTGTTTATGTGGGACTCGGTACTTGAAATGTTTGTGTGTTCAATTATCTCTAATCTTTGACCTTTTTTTTCCATGATTTAATTAGTGTGCTCAGATCAATTAGTCAATAACTTGGGCCTTTGTTGCTTAACGAAACTCATTCCTGGTAAATTGAGTCCTTTTCTTTTTTTTTTTTTTAAATTATGGGTATTACAATTTACAATAAGACATGGAACTGTGCATCTTGTTTCTTTTTGTACTATGAGAGATTTCTACGGTCTTTATATATTATAAAGTCTTTACTTGTTCATTTTTTGTATTTTGTCTCCCTACTGTAACAGCTTTATAAGTCTGAAAACCAATGAGTCTTAGCAGTTAAGGTTAATTTGCTGAGAACTCATAAATGTATACCCGATCGAAACGAATATGCAGTAGTCTTGTCTTTTTTTTTATAATTAAAGCAGGGTGGCACTTGCAGGAGTTTTATTAATAAAGGGAAAGAATACAAACTTGAAGGGGACAACCAGCCTTATCCGATATATGGGGGACAAAGGAGCCCGACCTCGAAAAGGAAATACAATCAAATAAGGAAGGATTAAACAATACGAATATAAGGCGTGTTACATTTATCCAAATTAAAAAGCCCCCGAATGCGACTAGGGACAACCAGCAGAGAGGAAAAATCTGTCATAACCAAGATCGCAACCCAAATTAGCGAGAGCGTCCGCAACCGCGTTGACCTCCCTATAGCAATGCAAGAAATCGAAACGCATGCGCTCATGAATAGAGAGAATGGCACGCATCATATAAGTCCAAGTCCAAGGGGGAACTGCATTACCCTTCAAACAATCAAAAAGGATTTTAGAGTCAACTTCTATAATAGCCTCCATCATGTTATGCTCCTGGAGCCATTGAACACCCAAATAAAGGCTCCTGCATTCAGCCTGAAAACTAGTAGAAGGACCAAAGAAGATAGAATAAGCATGAATCAAATTACCATGAGAATCACGAATTATTCCTCCTCCTGCACTAAGCCCGGGGTTACCGCGACAAGCCCCATCCGTGTTGAGCTTAACTCTACCAGCTGGAGGCTTAACCCAATAAAGTATTCTCGCAGGGAATTGATGGACTTGCCCTTGGAGGGGAATTCTTTCACCTGGTTCGAGGAGGGTCGGATCGGCAATGTTCAAGGCTTGACAGGTTTCTTCTTAGCTCGATTGGGAGGAAAGGATAGGGGTCTTCGCTCAAAGGACTCTCCCTAGGGTGGTGTCGATCATTCCCCTATAATTCTTCGGTTTGGGGGTGACAAGGGTAGAAGAAAAACTCCATTCGGGTTTGAGAACATGTGGTGAAAGCTCTGGTTTTAAGGATTGGGTGAGATCAAAATGGGATTCTTACGAGGTAGGTAAACCGTGTTTTCGAATTGCAAAAAATTGAAGCTTTTAAAGGATGATCTCAAGATTTGGAATAAGGAGGTGTTCGGGAGGATAGAAATCGAATTAAGCAAGCTATGGAGGAAGTCAAGTGCACGGATGCAAAGGAAGGGGAAGGATCTTTAGAGGAATCGAGTAGCACGTCGTGAAGAGCTTAAGTTGGAAATCAAAAGATTGCTCATCGGTGAAGAGATAAGTCGGAGGCAAAAATCCGTGGTCTTGTGGCTTAAAGAGGCGACAAAAATTCCAAATTTTTCCATAAGATGGCTAATGCGCACAAAAATTTCAACCAAATTAACAGTGAAAATTGATGGTTTTGTGACGGAAGATGAGAACCAAATCAGTAGAGGCTTTGTAGAGTTTTACCAAAAGTTGTTCTCGAAGGGCGGTGGGAGAGTCTTTGGATGTAGGAGGGATCACTTTCAACGGCTGATTGAGGAGGACATGAGCTTCTTAGAGCAAAGTTTTAATGAACAAGAAGTGGTGGAGGCATTGGGCGGTTTGAAAGGTGACAAGGCCCCGGGACGATGGTTATACCCTTGAGTTTTTTAAACATTCTTTGGGATGTGGTTAGAGTTGATGTTATGGAGGTCTTCCGCTCCTTCTTTGAGGAGGAGGGATTTGAGAAAAGTCTTAATCGGCGTTCATTGCTCTTATTCCCAAAAAGAAAGGGGCCGAGGAGTTTAAAGACTTCAGGCCCATAAGTCTTATTGGCGGCGTATATAAGGCGATCTCAGGTTACGTCCAAGAATGAGGAAAGTGATAGGCAAAGTAATTTCGATTCGCGGCATGCTTTTGTGGGTGATCGTCGGTGCAGGCGGCTTTGATAGCAAATGAAGTGGTTGATTCAAGGTGCGGAGTGGAGTGCCGGGGATTACAAGGCTGGGCGTGGAGAAGGCCTACGATCATGTCGGATGGGAATTTCGATTCATATTTTGGATAAAATGGGATTCGGTGAAAAATGGAAGAAGTGGATTCTATTCGCATTTCTGATCGGGTTTTCGGTTCTTATCAACGGTCGGCTGAAGGTTTTTCTCGAGCTCGAGAGGTTTGCGTCGAGGGATCCTCTTTCTCCATTCCTTTTCATTGTGGTAATGGAGGCCCTCGATCGCCTCATTGATAAGGCGTCGTAGGAGGATTTATAAAGGGCTTTGAGGTGGGTAATGATCATGGTCGGGGGTCTCTATTTCTCATCTCCTTTTTGCCGATGATACTTTAGTTTCTTTGTGATGCGATGATCGATTGGGCTGCCTTCGTCTCCTTTTGCTGATTTTCCAAGATCTTTCGGGCTTGAAGACTAATGTGTCGAAATGTGAGTTAATTCCATAGGCGGAGTGGATAATGCGGAGGCTTTAGCTTCGTTCTTCGGCTGCAAAGTCTCTAATCTTCCTACTTTATACCTAGGATTACCTCTTGGTTCGTCTTTCAAAACGAACGTGTGGAATTTTTGGACAGATTTGAAAGGCGGTTGGCGTGGTGGAAAAGACGGTTCTTATCCAAGGCAGAAGACTTACTCTCATTAAGAGTACTCTTTCCAATCTTCCCACTTATTTCCCTGTCGGTGTTTATGGCCCCTGTCTCGCTTTTAAAAAGGCTTGAAAAGTTAGAAAGAGATTTCCTATGGGAAGGAGACAAGGAGAAAGGAAATTATCATCTAGTTGAGTGGGAATCACGTGTGCTCTAACAAGGAGAATGGGGGTCTTGGAGTTAAAAATCTCAGATTGTTCAACAAGGCTCTGTTGGGCAAGTGGCTATGGAAGTTTCTAGTGGATAAAGAGGCATTATGGAGGAGGTTAGTGGTGAGCAAATATGGAGCGGGTGATCATTTTTGGTTCCCAAAGAAAGTTCGATCTCTCGCGGCACTAGCGTGCGGAAAGGAATTACGGGAGTATGGAATGCGATCATCGGGTTCATCAAATTCGAGGTAGGGCAAGGGAATCAAATCGAGGTTCGGAAGGATTTTTGGTGTGGTACAAATACCTTGCGGTGATGTTCCCTAATCTTTATAACATGGCGATTAATAAGGAGGAAATGGTGAGTTCTTTGGTGGTCAATCAAGGGGTATGATTTATGGAGTCTGTTTTTCAGGAATCTGCATGACCGGGAGATTGACGAGGCGATGCAGTTCATGGATTTGCTCCAGGTTACAAGAGACAAAGCTTTGAGTGAAGATAAAATTATATGGGAGGCATCTAGTAACATTGTTTTCTGTTAGATCTTTCTACTCGAAGTTGATTGAGAAGGAAAAAGTTCATTCCCTTGGAAGGTAATATGGAAACAAAAATCCCGATAGGTAGCTTTTTGTTTGGGAAGCGGCAGGTGTCATATTGACGGGGAAAATTTGAGATCTCGGGGTTTGACATATGTTAATCGATGCTACATGTGCAAAAGTGAAGAGGAAGATGTAAATCACTTACTGCTTCATTGCCCGATGGCTAGGGAGCTTTGGAACTCCCTTTTTCTCTCTGCGGATGTCCCGTGGGTTATGCCAGATTTATTGATACGCCGGGGTTGGCCTTCCTTTACCGGAATAGGAGTAATTTTTGGAAGTATGCCCTCGGCTATTTGGTGGACCATCCGGAAGAGAGGAATAGAAGGGCCTTTGAGAACATTGAATCTGATCTGTAGGAATCAAAAAGTCTTTTCACTTGTACTTGAGATTACGGTGCTTATCCGTTGACCCAACTTTAGAGGATCCTTTTGTAATTAGGTTGGGGACTTTTGGTTTGTAGTCTAGTGCATGTATACTTCCAGTGTACAAGTTAGCGTCTCCTTTTTTGACGCTTGTTAATAATACTTATACTTTACTTACCAAAAAAAAGTATTCTCACAGTTTTGTTGGCCAGCCTACCTAAGATAGGCCTATGCACTGAGAACTTGAGCCCAGCAGCAGTAAGGATGCTAGACAATGACTGCTTGATGCGAGCGATTAAATTCCACGAAGAACATCAATTCCCCTCATGAAAGGCGTTGTTTCGAAACTTCCAAATCTCCCACAGAATAATCGATGGAAGAATAGCATGGAGGGTAGAGTTGTTGTGCCGATACCACCAAGCAAAACGGGACTGAGGGATAGAGCTCGAATCAGAGTTAACATCTCCAATTCTGTTGAACTTGGACCAAGCATGGAGGGCCGTTTGACTCTGAAGAAAAACATGCAGGAAAGTTTCCGTATGGCCAATCTCACAACAAGAGCATACTTTCATCTATAGCCAGCCTTTGACGACAAAGTCGCCACATGAAAACACTGATATTGCGAGGGATGAATTTGTGCAAAATGTTCTTGGAAGAATTGAGAGTAGGCAGCAAGTTGCGTACTAGATTCCAAACCGAAGCTAACGAGAATTTGCCATTCGAGTTTGCGCTCCAATAAGCTGTGTCGGGGAAGTCAGAAAGACAGATACCATGCCTTTTAATAGCTGCAACAGCCGAAGGACCAAGCAAGGTTCTAGCAGAGGGCATAAAGAATAAAAAATATCACAAACCTTCTCATAAGGATTGGAGACCTGAATATCCAGCCGCATGTCCGGCAACCATTTATCATATTGGAGAGAGCAATGACCATGACCTATGACCTATGACCCACGCAATGTTGGATTCAGCAAGAGCACGAACTGAACTCATTCTTCACCATATGTGAGAACCGGAGTCAGTCGCAATGGAGGGGTGAGAGTTGCTACAATATTTTGCTTCCATGAACCGAGACCACAGAGTCTTCGAGGACCGAAACCTCCACCATATTTTCAAAGAGTAAGCACAAACCAGATAAAAAATGGAACGAATCCCGATACCTCCTCCTTGAGTAGGCCTGCAACAATGGTCCCAGGAAATCCAGTGGGCTTTAGCTTTGCTATCTATTTTCTCCCAGAAAAAAATTGGCTAACATTCTATTAATCAACTGGAGAACAGCCACAGGAGGGTTTAAGGAGGCTAGCTGGTTCATTGAAGAGGAATATAGAACCGAATTAATTAAGGTGATTTTTCCAGCTTGAGTCAGAATAGCACCAAACAAGGAACTTATCTTGTCTTGGATCTTCGCAATTAAGGGATCAAAAAGGTTCTTCTTTTTGCGACCTTCATACAACGGGCAACCCAAGTAATTCACAGGCAACTCTTTGTTAGCAAACCCCAGATGGCGGCGAATGTTACTGATCCTGACAGAAGAAATTCGGGAAGAAACCATGAAGCAGGTTTTGGACTGATTTATTAATTGACCAGAGCATCGCTCGTACTGAGAAAGGAGGTCCTTGTGATGCAACAAGGAATGTCTGTTCCCATTGCAGAAAATAATAATGTCATCGGCGAAAGCCAGATGAGATGTGATCGGACAACCGCTAATAGTAGAGTAGGCAAAATGGGGCCGATCCTCCTGGAGATATTGAGCCCGCGACTGAGAATTTCAGCAGCCAATATAAAAAGACTGGGGGATAACGGATCACCTTGGCGAAGCCCGCGCGACAAATTAAAAAAACCCAGCCGACTCTCCGTTGACCAAGACTGAGAACCAGTTGTTGGATATAATCCTCCAAATTCTGTCAATAAAAACTTCACTAAAGCCGAACTTCCGGAGAACTTTGATCAGAAAGAACGACGACACCCGGTGAAAGGCTTTGGCCATATCAAGCTTAATTATAATGTTGGAGCCATAAATTTTTTCCCCCAAGTTGCTCCTTGAAATATTCCACGGCTCCAGCCTTAATATCAGAATCAGTAGTGATATTATTACCATGAAGATCAGTGATAGAATGGATATGCATTCGGTATGAGACTGCTTAACCGAAGAGTTTTTAAGTTTAGTGTTGCCGTCGCCTTCCTTAAGCCATTTCAAATGAGACTTCTGACGCCAATAATCTTCCTCTACCGTAAGTTTTCTTTTCAAATGAGCTTGAGCCAGGTGGAGGGCTGCTCGGTTATCCTCGCTGTTATTCTGTTCATAGCAAAGCTCTTTCTCCAACACACGATCTTCAGCCATTTTAAGGTCTTGGAAAATGTCACCGAAGGTTTGCTTGTTCCATAATTTCAAAGCGGCTTTGACAGCTTTAAGCTTGGCAGCAAAACGAAACATGAGGCGGCCTGTTATTGGAATAAGCCAAGCTGTCTTTACCGTGTCCAAAAAAGTGCTGTGGGAAGTCCAAACATTAAGGAAACGGAAGGCAGATTTCTTCCTATCATTACCTGAAGAGATTGTAGTAAGGAGAGGACTATGGTCGGAGTAGGTGCGATTTAAATGCTCAACCTGGTTGATTGCGAATTGCGAAAGCCAACTAAAATTGCAAACAACACGGTCCAAACGCTGATAAATGGTAGCTTGCCCCTCGCGGTTATTACTCCAAGTGAATTGGCTACCTTTATACCCTAAATCAGATAGCCCTGCCGAGGTAAGACACTAAGACACACCTGAAAATCTGTAGCCCCATTACGGTCCAGCCATTTCCTCCAATTTTCTCATGAGACGCAAGGATAATGTTAAAGTCTCCTCCCACAATCCAAGGAGAGTTCATAAAAAGAGATACCAATCATGTCATTCCAAAGCTCGGTACACTCCGCTGCCGTACACTTAGCATAAACCGAAGTGCAGTAAGTAGGGAGAGGCCACGTAAAATGTTGGATCTGGAGAGTGAGGTGCTGCGCAGAATCCTTGATGATCATGCAGCTAAAAGAGGATTTGGCAAATATCCAAATAGAATTAGCAGAATTACTAAAACAGAAACGAAACTTAAGACGACGAGCAATAAAAGAAATTTGAGACTTATCTATCATGGGTTCAGAGATCGAAAGCAAAGAAACTTGATGGAGTTTGACAAGCCTTTTGAGCCGGGAGATGGTGGACTCGTTGCCCACACCGCGTAAATTCCAGACGAGAAAGTTCACCGACATTTGAAACAGTTGGATGCTGATCTTCTTGGGGCTTAGCTTGCGATTGAGAATGGGTTTGTCTGGCCGTAGGAGGGATAGTCTTAGCCTTTTTGATAGTCTTCCTTGTAGCAGGGATTTCCAGGTTCAGAGCATTAAGGTGAGGACCATTGCTCATGTCCCCTTCTTCCTCGAAATCTTGTAAAACCATGAAGCGGTTGGGGGATAAAGAAATGTTGTGGTCGTTATTTTCATCAACTGAGGGAGGAGCAATGCCCTCTTCGTTGACAATTTTCTGCCTACTGCTGGGAGAAGGATTCAGTTCCAGATTGTGTTGAGCATCGTTAACCACCTTAGAGGGTTCCTTATTCGCGCCCTCGGCATTAACATTAGTTTCAGTATTGGCAGTATCCTCTACCCCCTTATCATTGTTGTCTTGAGAATCCAAATTTGAGGGAAAGTACCCCTCTTCCACTAAATTATTAACATCACGATGGTCTGGTATTACTTTTGGCCTCTTCAGTCCATCTGCTGGCCGTTCTTCCATATCAACGACATTAACTTTATCTTGAGGGAAGGTAGCGATTTTTTCCCCAGTAGGGTCAACGATATGTATGGGATCCTTGGAAGTACCCGCTTTAGGTTTCCAAACAACATTTTTGGAAATGTTTTGCTTTGGTTTTTCCACTGTCAAGACATTAATAGGAGCTGTATCTTCATCAATTTCTTTTCCTTTTCCGGACTGCTTTAGGTAGAGTTTACAAGAATCCCCGTCATGACCTTGGCGATGGCAATAAGTACAATACAGTGGGAGGTGTTCAGCTTCTATAGGCTGCCAAAATCCATCAGCTGAACCACTTTCAATCCAAATACGGCTGGGAATAGTTTTAGTAAGGTTAACTTCGATGCAAACCCTAGCAACACTCGGCCTAGAGAGGTTGACTGTAGGGGAATCAATTATCAAGGGAGATCCGATCATGTTAGCCAAAGAGAAAAGGGCGTGCTTGTTAAGTAGGTAAATGGGGAGATGAGGGAGGGAAAACCACACCAGAACAATCGGGCTTTCCACCTCTGGACGAAAGTCAGGAGACCATCTGAATACACGCATGGGGAAGGAGCCAACGTACCATTGGGCTTTGATCCATAATCTCTGCAAGTCAGCTTCATGGTGAGTCTGTATAAGCACATGTTTCTGATCTAAGTGTCCTAAAGTGACTGCTGCCTTAAGGCTGAACGTGAGAAACTCCTTCCATAAGGATTCCATTGATGAACGTCCATGGGAAAACTTTCCAACCAAGGTTAACTGAAAAGGTTTGGAGAGGGCTGGTACAATGGCCGGGGAAAGACGGAGAGCTGGTTCTCCTTTGTACGTTGATGGAGGGATTATAGAAAGAGGGGATAAAGAGGGTGACGATAAAGACACAATAGAAGCAAAGGATTTCTTAGAAGGAGAGGGAGGCGCCAGGGGATCCACGACAGCAGCCACGGCCGTAGCCGTAGCCATACCAAGCCAGAACCCTAGAGAGAAAAGCAGCTAGAGAGAGAATTGATGAAGATACTCGTCTTGTCATGATTTCAATTAGGTGAAGAAGTAGAAGATGAAATTTGCATGGCAAACACCTTAATTCAATTCTTTGTCCATGACTCCATTCATGATAGACCTATATCTTCGGAACTGAAAGTCACATATGATATAGGAAACCATAATCAGTTTACTTTTTCTTTTCTGTCTACACCAAAAACATTAAGGTTATTTTATTTCTACAAGGTTTTAGCCTTACTTCGCTACCTCTGGTAAGTTTTGCAGCATTAATGCTCTTGTTTTACCATCTGGTTTCAGACTGATTTTACGCATTTTCAAATAATGCTTCGTGGAATCAATGGTGCCTCTTAAACAGAGTCCTGAATAGCAGCGTTGTAAAAAGATACCTTTGGTGAATAAATATGCAAGTGTATATGATAATTTTCAAGAAAGTTTTCATTGTGGTGGATCTATTGCTCCAATACTTAATTTTATTGATATATTTTCTTCTTTAATTTGCCTATTTTCTTAGCTCTTTTTGATAAAGAAAATTATCTTGTGTTTCTCTTTGATATCAGGTACTTTATGGATAAAAGATAAGCATAGAAGTAAAGGTGGAGCTAAGCCGGACACAGATATTTGTTTTGAAGTCACTTTTTGAAGATTGAACTTTGATAATCCCTGAATTTGTAGAGTTTTAATTAATTTTCTTTTTATTTAGAATGTTGGATGGGCTTGTGGACTACTTATTTAATATTTGAATTTTTTTTTCGTCTTTTTAGAAAGCAAGCTGTTAGTTTTGTTTAGTATTCTTAAAATTTGGTATTGGTCAATGTTTAATTTATTAATGGTAATTTAGTTTTTTCATATCCAATTGGGCTGTTAAATTGGGCTGGCGAACATGCCAAATTAACTAAAATTACAAAAATGAAGCAATTAGATTTTTGGGGGAATTTCAAGTGGGTACAATTTTGAAAACATCTTTTCATCTAGGACCATCAATTTTTTGGACATTTCATATAACTACAAATTGCTTGTCAAATGACAAAAATGCCATTAATGAAAACTCTGATGTCAAGCCTTGGCATGCCAAAAATGCTGATGCCAAATCTTGGCATCAGGTGAAATGCTGATGCCAAATCTTGGCATCAGGTGAAATGCTGATGCCAAATCTTGGCATCAGGTGCAATGCTGATGCCTACAATTGATGCTGATGCCAAAAATAGTGCTGATGCCAAAAATGCTGATGCCAAAATCAACCTGATGCCTGGCATAAGAAGTCAACCTGATGCCAGGCATCAGAAATCAACCTGATGCCAAAAATCGACTTGTTGATCGAAATCAATCCTAATACCAAAATCAACCCGATGTCCTCGAACCTTCAAAATTTAAAATCAAAATGATAAGTAGATAACAATCAAATATATATATATATATATATATATATATATATATATATATATATATCACCCGAATGAAATGTAATCGATTGATTGGCAATTCAAACGTGATGATTCGCTTTGTATCGGCTTTGAACCGAAAGAGATGCTTTAAAATGTTTGCAGTCCTTTCACCAATCTATCCCATGACCACATCCCACCATCATCGGTAAATTAACATGCCACAAGAGAGTGTAGCATAAGCAGTATGAAAGTCTTAAACATCATTGTCATGATTGTCATTCAGAAAAGAATGTGAACAAAACCATACTACAAGAAAAACCAATAAATTTCAGAGCGGTTATAATGCTCGGTTCCTGAAGGATTCATAATCTTCAGGCGTTCGTCGAATCAATTGGTCTCGCGACGGCCTCGATTTCCTTCTGCGTTGCTCGCCTCCGATTCATCGCGACGATCGCCGCATCTGCAAGAGAAGTCCTCCGTCGTCTTCGCCTTCGCGCAGATCTGCGATTTCTACTGGTCCGTTGTTTGGCCCGAATGCGGCGACGATTCCAACAAGCTATGGATGTCTCTGAAACTCTTTAAACATATTTTCAGACTTTATTTTTCTAATATGGTTCTACTTTTGAAGTGAAATCATCAAAGATCACAAAAGAATCCGGTCGAATCACAAATCTAAACGCCGTGATCCTCACCATTTTTTGTTTCATTCAAACCCAATCGATCTCAAACAGAACAAATTTCGGGAGAGAGAGAGAGAGAGAGAGAGAGAGCCTTGGGGGCAATGATGTACATTTATCCTAAAAATGTACCTAAAAGATATGTCAAAAAAATTGATGGATTGATTTGAAAAAATGTTTTTAAAAATGTACCGGCTTGTAATTATCTCTAGATTTTTTTCTTTACTGGCCCAATTAGTTAATTTAATTAGATTTGACCAAAGGCCCAAAAATCGAAAACCAAAAACCAAACTGAGGTTCTCTGTACTTTTCCAAAAACCGTCTTATTGATTTGGTTGTGGTTTTAGCCCAAAATCATTTCGCACTGCACCGTGTACACCCCTAGTACTATGATGTATTACAGGATCACCATCAATGCGTGTGGACTGTGGAGTTCTTGACCCCAATTCCAATAAATATCCTATTTATCAGCCAATGACTGCAGGGAGGTTTGTGGATTGTGGACTTGTAGTTGATGTTCTGTGACAACTTGACCTAGATTCCAACACGGAATCCGAAGGTCGTGTCGCTAAAATAATTAAAAAAAGGCGACTGCTAAGGATTATGGCACCCGTTGCACAAACGAGCTCAAGAAGCTCTAACAAGAAAGTAAAGCCATAATGGCGATACGAAACAACAAAACTTGTGGAAACGAATGATAGGATTGAGCCCGAGCTATCATGATTCAAGCGCAAACACAACCAAATAGATGGTAAACTTAACTTAGTTTCATAAATCATTGAATTTTGAAAAAATAAAAACACACTCATTTACAAACAAATTTTTATTTAAATATCAATCATTTGAGTCTTTATATATTGACATAAACACAAGTTTTGATTTTTATTAGTATTTTTTTTTCAGTTTCTTAATTTTGCAACTGAAGAGTATATTCTTAGTGGGACCAACACCACCAATGTTAGTCATTACCTTTTGCTTACTTTCATTTTTGTAATTTGATAAGTGTTTCTCTGTGATATATTGGATTTAGCTCGATTGAGATTTATATCTGCTCTTTGACTCTCTATTTTCATCTTAAGTTTGTAATCTAATAACGAACTGAGCTTCTGCAGTAGAGAGTTTAAACATTGATATACGAACAAATTTTATCTTCAAATATCAGCCATTTTAATCTTTATATGAAGACAAAAACAATACTTTTGATCATTATTATTTTTTGTTTTCTAATATTCAGTAGGACCCAATCCTAGGACCGATCCCTGGACTTTCCTAACACCAATGTGAGCAGTGTTTAATACGCCCTCCGTTTTCAAATAGGCAAAACACACAATTGTTTCACCCAACTTTCTAACTTCTTGCAATTTGGCCGTCAAAATTTTGAAAATGTTATTTGGGCCACCGAACTTTAGTTATGTTGCAATCGATCACATTTTTTAACGGACGTTAGACTTAGATATTAAGTTTGAGTCAAATCCCCATTTTATCTCTCTAAAACTTATTTTGTGTGATTTTAGAAGGCCAAAGGGATTTAATAGAAAAAAGAAATTGTAGAAAATGTTTTCCTAATAGTCACAAAACAGAAAATGTTTTCACATTTTCTGATAACTCTGAGCAAAATGAGAAAGTAGGATGACAATAATCATTATTCTATTTGTTTTTGCCTCTTCCCCTTGGACGACGGGGTTTATAGAGTTCCGCCCTTGGTGAATTGATAGGTACATGATAGAAAATTCTTCTCCATTTTGATGAAGATTTTTTAATGAGATTATTATCTTAAAAAGGAGAAAAGTCTTTCAAGGATTTCTTCATAAATTGCCACTTCAACAGTGGTGATTATAAAACTAACCTAACGTATAGAAAAAAAAAATCTTATATGACCAGATTTAAATTGAAAACCCCAAAATACCCTTATTGAGTCGATTAATCATCTCAACTCAACTCTTTGAGTCGAGTACTCAACCCTTTGAGTAGATTACTCAACCCATTGAGTCGAGTACTCAACTCATGATTGACTTATGAGTCGATTAATCAACTCATAATCAACCGATGAGTTGAGTACTCAACTCTTTGAGTCGATTACTCAACTCTACATGAGTCAATTAATCGACTCACGATCAACTGAAGGGTCGATTAATGATTGATTAATCGACTCAAGGGTCGATCATGAGTTGATTAATCAACTCATAAGTCGATTATCACTGGGTAGAAAAGAGAGAAAGACGAGCAATGTTAGGGTTTAGGGCTCTGACCGAAAATGGAGCTTGCGGCACTGCAACGGATAGAGTGAGTAGCTGGAGATGGAGCTTAACCCCCCACATGGAATGTAGATAACATGTATCAAGTGAGGGGTCCTTGGGGTGAGCAACGCATTGTGAGTTTAAATGGTAGAACTTGTAATTGTGGACTGCGGAGCTTAACTGGAATTCCATGTAAGCATGCTATTTCTGCCATGTATTTTAATGGGGCCAATGGAGGGGATGGGGTGCCTGAGCATTGGGTGCATAAGTGTTACAACTTGCAAACTCAGGCCAATATTTATGACCACCCAATTAATCCCATAAATGGAATTGGTATGTGGGCACATCAAGAGGCCAGGGATATCATATCATTGCTCCAATCCCACACAAGCAACCTGGTAGACCCAAAAAGTTAAGAAGAATAGGGACTCATGAGAGGCCAAAATCACATATGGGTGCAACTAAGTTGGGAAGAAGGTTGGTAAAATTGAGATGCATTAGGTGTGAACATGTTGGGCATAACATTAGAAGATGCACAAAGGAAGAAGGTATTGGTTTCCGCACCAAAGCCAACAAAGAGAAATAACAGTGAAGACCAACAGGTAACTCCTGTGTAGTAACTTAAATTAGACTATATAATTGTTCTCTGGTGGAATATTTGCTTAATGACAAAACAAATGATTTGGTGTAAATTACACTGGGCGGAGGCAAGAGGCAGAGAAAGAACAAGTGTAGGAGGGGGACTACTGACAATGTGAGTATCACAACCTGCTCAAAATGAAAGGCCATCAACTCTGCCAACAAGATCTAGCACCCAACCCCAGCCACCAGAACAAGCACAACCATCTGTGTCAAGCCCAGACAATTTTATGATGGGAGGAAGATTGGTTGGGACAGAGAGCAGAGAAGTAAAAGAATACAAAACAGAAAAGGAAAGATAGCAATGTCAATATTTACTGTATATGGTTGGGAAGCTGCCTTTTTTGTTTATGGTGAAAGTTGATGTCTTTTGGATAATTAAGGGTTGGGTATGTATTACACAGTTGTTTTTTGGATGATTTAACAATCAATGTTTTGGATGTCTTTTTTAGGGATAAACGTGCAATGATAATGATATGGTATGTATTACAAAGTTGTCTCATTGCTTTGTGAAAGAGGATTGCCTAAAAGGCATAATATTTTCAGACATATGTCTTAAGATGTGAGACATAATGAGGTTAGATCAAATTGCCCTTTTAAGTTTTGGGATGATTTCAATTGTAGATCCGAAGAGTATGGTATCTGCAGGTTTGACCAGCGTAACATCCTGTAATTATGATCTGAAAGGTGCTGTATTGGGGAAGAAAACGATGAAGATTTTGTGTGTAGGTCATGACTCATGGAGGAGGAAGTTTGCCGTTATTTTTGGCTTCTCAAATTCCAAGTGAATGAACTGAACTATTCCTTCTATTCGTGCTTTTTGAATGTAAATTCTTTCGGTAGAAGCCAGAAAATAAAAATCTGTCAAATTGGCTAGTATAAAACACCCTACATCGTCCATTTCACATGCTTGTACAGTTGTCCTAATCTTACACTCCATTCCTAAAAAAGAGTCATCCTCTCCCCTTTAGATTGTTCCAAAAAAGTTGTCGACTTTTTAATCTTTCTTTTTTGAAAGTTACATTTTATCATTGATTTAAATCTCACTTTCATCAATGGGTATCCTTGTAATGGACACATTATCCTAATATTTATATTTATAATGGAGTCAGTTATATTTTCTTAATACGTGTCTCGAGTTAAACAAGACAATCTTTTAAGAACACGGGGAGTAAAAGACATTGATGTTTTATTTCTTCTTTTTGGGCTCGATAATAAATGATGAAGTTAGAACTTTAAAATGAATTCATCATGACAACCAACAAGAACAACAAGTGCAAAAACCCCAATAACCTAAACACGAAATCTCAATCTCTCTTTTCGTTCCATCCAAAGAGTCAATATTTGAAAAGTCTAATTATTAAGTGATATATAACTAGCATTAAAGTTGGTCATAATTACAAAATATTTGAATATAATAACTAATCTATATCTATATCTCTATATATATAAAGCTTGGGTAGTCTAAAAATAGTAATTTTCCGTCAAAATTTGCATCCCTAAAATAGTAACCCCTATTTATAACAAACATTTAATGAATCCTATAATTAAATAATATAAATTTAAATACTTATAACTCCTTGAAACTAGAGTCTAGGAACTAGAACCACTGCATTCATTGAATTGAAAGGAATCACAAATACTCACAATTAATTCTAACTGAATGACTAATATGTGTGTGTATATATATATATATGTATGTGTGTGTGTGTGTGTGATTTTATTTATGATTTTTTTGTCTACTTCACCAAATTAAAAGTTATTAAAACAAATATTTTCAATGAAATCACAAAAACTTACAATTCATTATAACTAAATGAAATATATGAATATTTTTTTGTCTATTTCATCGGATCAAAATTCTTAAAAGAAATATTATGAACAAAATTACAAATACTCATTATTGATATTAAATATATGACTGACCAACAAAAATATATAGATTTGAAATTTTGTTGTCCATTTCATCATATTCAAAATTTAAAAATCATCAAAAGTTCATCTAAAACACGAATGCACATGATTAATTATAAATGACTGACAGATCTAAAAAATATATCGATTTGAAATAAATAAAATTTAACAAATACTTCAAGTAACAAGAACTATATAATGGTAAATAACAAAACAAAATAAACAATATTGCAACATAATTTTTCCTCTAACAAAGAGGAAATGTTTCGGAAGTGTAAAGTTGCCTCTTTTAAAAAAAATAAACTGACCATTTAATCATGAACGAATTGATTTGTCGTTGTGTTCGAAAAGTAATCCGATTTATATCAAATTGTAGAGTGCCCAAGTATTCTCACTTGGAAAGCTACCTTGATGATCCTCTTTATAGAATTCTATATTTTCGAGGATAGAGAATGGGGAGAGGGATAAAGAGTAAAGGGAGTGAGAAGAAAAACTAAAATGGGAGTTGGTTCCATAAGTTGGGTTAATAGTTTGTTTTTTCTTCGGTGAAAGGGCAAGGTTGCTGGAATAAATATCATGACAAGAGGTAGCGAGACTCAAGACAAGAGTTTAACAAGAGTATATATATATATATATATATATATATATATATATATATATATATATATATATATATATATATATATATATATATACTCTAAAACGATGTCGTTTTAATATGTTTTTAGAACCCTAGTAGTATTACCAACATGCATACCAACAATTGTTGATTATCACCTTTTTTATAACCGCAACATTTCATTAATGTTTTATGTTGGAATATGTTTGTTGATAAGGAACTTATCTTCTTGCATATCTCAAATACTTTGACTTGATTGTTCCCATTATAGTGAGTCATAGCAAGTGGCTAAAAGGTCTACGTACCGATTAGTGTGACAACTTGTTTGACATCACATAGGTCTTAGATTAGGTTTGTCCTGATCTAGTCATACCTTCTAAATGATGATCAACAGACTAATAATTCATATGCACCAACACTAGCAGACTTGCTGTAGCCTCAAAAGTCTTTAGAAAACTCACCACTAACAGACATGCTACGGTTTGATTGCTTATAGCAGACAGTAGTCCTCCCTCACAGAAGACTCACTCCTCTAGTCTGAACATCTCACCAACATACTTGGTTCTGTACGTGCTACAAAAAGACAAGACTGCAGGAGATCAAAACAAGACAAGAATGTTCGAGCCTCAAAAGTCATTCAAATCTTTATAAAGCCCAACATATCTGATGCTGCAACCTTCTCTCTCTCTCACTCACGTGGTTTGGAAAAGTCAAAAGAATCTACTTTATCGAACAAACCACCTGACAGTGCATAAATGATTTAGACCATTCTTCAAAGACTTATCATACAACCTGACAGGGCCACAGTTCGGAGATCTGAAAAACAAAGTCTTTACCCAACAGTTAAAGATCTATCGAACCACATCTTTATCCATCAATTCTCAAAGACAAATCTTTCAACGGATAAAAAATCTATGGACATATATCAACGACCAAAAATCCCTCGGTCTATAAAAGAAATCATTCCTCCTCTTCAACAAGCGTGAAAAAAAACGTGTGATGAAATATGCATCATCAACACAAGACATCTGCAACAAGAATCTATTCGATAAAGTTGTGAGATCTACAAAGAGATCGTCTTCACCAACGTATCTCAGATCTCCATAGAAGATTGCAATGAGCAAACCCGGACCTTAGCAAAACACTCTTTGTGGATTGTTAAGAAGAAAAGCATTGGAGAAGAAGAAAGAGATCAGAAATTTCTATAGACAGAGATCGGTGTCCTCAATTCTTGATTTGAGTTCTTCATCCTTCTTCGAAGAACTCAGCCTCTAACAGAGCTTCAGAACTTTATTCCTAAAGTTAGAGGTCAAGCTCTTTGATCGATTTAAAGATAGATTTTCAGATGGTGCCCAAGGAAGATGAATAGTTGTATGTATACATTGCATTCATATCTTCATATTTGTACTCCATTACAAATGATGTTGATTGTGCAATAAATTGATCATCATAGAAGGTCGAGTCGAGTGCTCGACTCAATCGTTCGAATAATTAAAAATTTATCCGAACGACCTTAAAAATATTCTCAAATCGTCTCTATTGCTTTCTTTACTTAAGAATTTGTCTATGAATAATTAAGTAAATATTAAGATTTGGAATGACGAGGACAGAAGTAAATCATAGAGAGTCTAGGTTGATGTATTCTGTAATTTATCCTTGAATAAATTAAGAAGTTCTTACAAATGGTTTATCTGTCATTATTCAATCTTTACTTCTCTATGAGCTTTCATAAATTGATTTATTCTTTGAAAAGTTATTCTCTAATGACTTCCTAAATCTGCATTTGGAAGAAAGATTAAGTGTACTGTTATTCTGAACATATATTCGTGTACAGCCACTTAAGACTTCCCTAAATCTAAGCCTTACAATTTTCGCTGCTTAAACTCTCTCTTACAGGCTTTTGATTTACCGGCAGTTCACCAGCAGAGTTCATTACTCTGCTAAGAGCAAGTCTGTTGTTCCGTATTACCGGCAGACATGCTCGTTGTGATTAACTGCCTATGCCTTTAAAACCTACACTTTACGAATTCAAAAAGAAAAGTTTTAAACTGGCATCATAGACTATTCACCCCCCCTCTAGCCTATTTGAGTATCATTGTAGACCAACACTTTATTTTATTTATACTCAATATTATACTATACACATTATGTTGTAGATTGTTTAAATTAAGAATTATAGTGTTAATAGCAATTTTCATGTTACCATTTTATTTGTTTCTAAAAATTTGTATTGTTTGATTCAACATACATATTTAAAAATATAATTAATTTTACTATGAATATTATGATAGTTTATATTTTTCAACTATTTTTAATTAACAGTGAGACCTAAACTACAAATTAACTTTAAAGGTAGAATAATAAAAATTACTTATATAAGAAAAGTTTACTTGTAAAACATAAACAGTTTCTCTTTAGAATTTGGTTTTTGAAAAAGGAGGAAATTTTATTTTTTATTTATTTTTAGGTTTAATATATTGTGAAGATAGTGATTATTCTGGGAAGAAAAGTTATATCTTTCTCATTCATAAATCTAGAATATATACAACAAAACACTAATGAAACTTTGGCCACAAAAAAATGCCTAAACTAATGCTAAACTGCTACAATTAAGGACTGCCTAATATATGACTAAAATATATACCAAATTAAGATACATAATTACGCACGTTGAATATATACACACACTAACACCCCCCCCCCCCCCCCCTTCAAGTTGGAGCATGGAGATTCGTAGTGTCCAACTTGCTCAACAATAATCAAACTGGTGCTTGCCAAGAGCCTTAGTAAGGATATCGGCCAGTTGATGAGAAGTTGGCACATATTCTATCGAAATGGTTTTGCGACGAATCTCATCACGAATGAAATGGCAATCCACCTCAATGTGTTTGGTGTGTTCGTGAAATACCGGATTCTGAGCCATGGTGAAGCGCAGATTTGCTATCACACAATACATGCATTGGTGCATCATGAGTCACGCCAAGAGTGGAGAGTAAACCCATGAGCCATTTCAGCTCATATGTGGTCGCAGCTAAGGCACGATATTCAGCTTCGGCCAAAGAACGGAAATTGTTTGCTGCTTCTTGGTCTTCCAAGAAATCGGAGAGCCCCGAGAAACACAAAATAAGATGTCAACGATCGACGCGTCAAGGGACAATTGGCCCAATCAGCATCGCAATAAGCTATCAATTGCAAAGGGGAGTCGGATCTGAGCAGAATTCCCTGTCTAGGATTGGATTTCAAATATTGAACCACACGTAACGCTGCTTCCCAATGTTCATCACACGGTTGTTGCAAGAATGTGAATGGAGTAGGAAAGTTCTGGACGTGTGATAGTTAAATAAATGAGACTGCCAATCAAACGACGATATCATTCTGGATCTCATTACCTCACTATCAGCGAGGGCTAAATGATGATTTTGTTCAATGGGTGTGTCGGCAAGCTTGGCACCCAACAGACCTGTCTCGGAGAAAATGTCAAGCGTATATTTGCGTTGACATAAGAAAAAAACAATGGAATTCCTTGTTATTTCGAGCCTCAAGAAAAACTTCAAATGAACCAAGATCTTTCATGTGAAAACATGTTTGCAAGTAGGACTTAAATCGACTGATAGCAGCACCATTATTTCCACCAATTACCAAGTCATCAACATAAATCAAAATGGCAATATGGTCACCACCCTGTACGAGAGTGAATAAGGAATAATCAGAAGTGGATTGTTGAAACCCATAGGCAGTGAGAGCCATAGCTAATTTTGCAAACCAACATCTGGAGGCTTGATGCAAGCCGTAAAGAGACTTGCGAAGGCGGCAAGTTGTACCAGGTTGATGACCCCCAAAACCCGGAGGGAACCTCATGTAAACCTCCTCTTCAAAGTCACCATGGAGGAACACATTGTGGACATCCATTTGATGCAATTCCCATCCCTTCACTGCTGTTACGGCGAGGAAAGTACATACATATACAAGCTTAGCTTAGGGGCGAAGGTTTCATTGAAGTTCAAACCTTCGATCTGATGATTTCCAAAAATCACTAAACACGCTTTATAACGCTCAACGGAACCATCAGCATTATACTTGATTTTATAGACCCATTTGCTCCCAAGGACCTTCTTTCTCGGAGGCAATGTCTCAACAATCCAAGTCTCATTGTCCTCCAATACTTGTACTTCCTTTGCCATTGCATCGCACCAATGAGAATGTTTCATTGTTTCAGCGAAATGTGAGGGTTTTGTACCTGTGGAAATAGCAGCCAGAAACCTCCGATGCGATGTGAAAAACTTATTACAAGACACATAATGTGCTATAGGATAGGGCGTACCTGAGGATACCGAAGGAGATGGGTGATTAGACGATGAACCGAGGTGAATTGTATGTATAATGTGAACCTTCAATCGAACTGATTAGAATTTCTGCCGCTGACCGCGACCAAGAACTTCAGTGGTCGTGGTCGATTCTTCAACAGTGTCAAAATCTGGAGGGACATCCACAATAGGTTCAACAACATGTTCGGAAACATGTGTTGATGTTGGGACGGAGACATGAGGGTCGGCATCCACATCCCGAATAAAAGAAGCCCAATGGACATCGTCCTCAATATGACTAACATCAAGAGAGCAATGGAATTTGTCTTGATGTGAAGCCATACTATCAAAAGGGAATTGGGTTTCAACAAAGATCACATCACGTGACTGAAAGAAAGTTCATGTTTCCAAATCATTTAAGCTCCAACCTTTCTTGCCATAGGGGTAGCCTGTAAAAATACATTTCCTACTCCTAGTGGCGAATTTTTCACTCTCTCGGTTGAGACTTTTAGCGTAGCAAAGACATCCAAAAACCCATTTATGAGTAATGGATGGTGGTTTTCCAAAGAGCAATTCATAGGGTATTTTTCCGTCTAACACTGCGTTAGGAGTGCGGTTGATTAAATATCATGCGGTTAAAATACATTCGCCCCAAAATTGTATAGGTAATTTTACTTGAAAACGAAGTGCTCGTCCTACATTCAAAATATGTCGATGTTTTTGTTCCACTCGCCCATTCTGTTGAGGTGTACCAACCATGGATGTTTCGTGGACAATACCTCGCTCTTGAAAATAAGTAGTCAAATAAGTGAATTATGTGCCATTGTCACTACGGATGGTTTTGACTTGTTTATTGAATTGAGGTTCAGTTAAAGCAAGATTTAAAAAAAAAATTTGAGGCACCTCGTCTTTTCCTTTCAACAAATAAACCTACACACCACGACAGTAATCATCCACAATGGTCAATAAGGACCTAGCTCTACAGAAAGCTGTCTCTCTATATGCACAGCACAAGTCACAATGTATCAAATCAAAAATTGTATTTGCTTTATTCGTACTAGAAGTAAAAGGAACCCAAGTTTGTTTTGCCCGAAAACACACATCACAATGCTCAAGTTTTTTGCTACTAATTTCACGATTTAACTTCTCTATAACACACATAGAGGGATGCCCTAACCTTGTGTGCCACAACTCTGCACGCAAACTATTTAACTTGTGCACACGAATCAACAGATCATCCTTGACAATATAGAGTCCTTCGTGTTCTTCACCCATTCCAATCAGCATCCTCGAAGTACGGTCCTGTATAACACAAACGATAAGTGAATTTCATAATATATTCTTTGTCACGAGCCAACTGTGAAACAAAGATCAAATTGCAATTTATTTTAGGCACAAGTAAAACTGCTTTGAGGAGTAATTTCCCCAACGCCACAGTCCATTCCTTTGTAGTCGTAACCCGTTCTTCATTCGACATCCAAACTGGACACGGAGGTATATCTTTCGAATTAGAAAAACACTAAATAGCACCGTCATGTGATGCGTTGCCCCTGTATTGAAAATCCATTGCAATTTCGTCTTACCAAAGAGCCTTGCATTTGCGCTGGATTTGTGAGAGTTCCAAAGTGTCTTTAGCATTGTCCAGTCTTCAACGCTCAAGTCTTCCAAGCCTGCTTTGTCTGCGTCTCCAAGTCCATCGACCTCTGTGGTGTTGCTTATTACTGGAGCCGCATTGATACGTGTTGCTCCTCCCTTTCCGCGACCTTGCTGTCCAGTGCACCCCCTGCCATGACCCGGTTGTCCAGCTCCCCTCAATTTTAGATAACCATGCAATTTATAGCATGTGTCAATGTTGTGTCCCGGTTTGTGGCAATGAGAACACGCAGCCATCTCTTCTTTTCGGTCCCCTCCTGGAAACTTCATCCCGCCAGTTTTTATTACAAAACTCATCAGGTCAGATCGTTCCGGCACTCCCTTGGTCATTGTTTTCACTTGCTCATGTTATGTTACCTGTGAGTAAACCCGGTACATGTTTAGGAGTGGATCCATGGAAATGATATTAGAACGAAATGTGCTATAGAGTGATTCATCAAGTCCCATTAAAAATTGATGAACACACTCTCCTCACTTTTTTTCCCCAACTTAGTATTTAAATTGCACTTGCACCCACTGCACGTACACATGAGCATCTGATCATAATCGGTCAAATCATCCCAAATCTTCTTGATTTTTACATAATACCTCATTATGGTATCACCATTCTGTTTACAGTTCGAAACCTCCGTTTTCAATTGATGCACATGCGCACCATTACGAACGGAGAACCGTTGTTGTATGTTGTCCCATAATTCTTTTGCCATGTCCATGTATGAAATCGTAGATCGTAGAATCAGTTCTATTGTATTAAATATCCATGAAATTATCATGGAGTTTACCGTTCCCCAATCTTTGATTTCATCCAAATCTTCTGCAGGTTCCTTGATAGTGCCATCAATGAAGCCTTCCTTCTTCTTTGCCGTCAATGACGTCCATATCGCCTTCGCCCATTCTTCATAGTTCGGTCCCTTCAACTGGGTATGGGTAATCAGAATCCCAGGATGGTCATTGGTCGAGAGTGCAAACAAATAGATGGGTTTCTTTCCATCTTTAACATCGTTGCCCACTGTAGCATTCGTCATGGATCGTTAGGTAACAATTGCTATGATACCATGTGAAGATAGTGATTATTCTGGGAAGAAAAGTTCTATCTTTCTCATTCATAAATCTAGAAAATATACAACAAAAGACTAGAGAATCTTTGGCGACAAGAAAAGGCCTAAACTAACGCTAAACTGCTACAATTAAGGATTGCCTAATATATGACTAAAATATATACCAAATATAGATACATAACTGCACACGTTGAATATATACACAAGCTAACATATATAATTTGGTCCCTGAACTTAACACTTTAAATTGATTTTGTTCAACTTCTTTGACGTTTCCTAATTTGGTCATTGAACTCAAATTTTGGCCTTCATTTAGTCCATCAATTGACGGCGGTTAACTTTCACGTCATATTTTTAATTTAATGACAAAATTTCCCTTTTTGAATGTTGATTAGTATTACCAAGGGGCATACATTGTTAAGATGAACAAAAAATGTAAAAAAAGATTAAAATCATTTTACTTTCTCCATCCAAAAAATATTCTTTTATAAAGTCAACTTGATTTTTTTAAAAAGAAGTTATGATCGATATTTACTTCTTTTTTAAAAAATTAATAAACATGAGATATTTATCAATTCAATAAAATAATGAATTTTAAAAAATAAAATATGACCTCTTTTTTTCTTTGGGTTAGATAAAGTAATTAATTTTGACAAATTTAAGAGTTAAATTTCACAAATTAAAACTAAATACAAAAATATAGATAAAAAATTGACGTGTGTCAAATCGTCAAAATTAATTCACCTACTGCCCTAATAACGAGTATAAGGTAAGTCATGATCGTATCCACAGGGAACGTTGTACTATTTCCTTTTTAGAATTTTACTGAGTAAATAAAAAATGAATTTAGATTTTTAATTAACTAAGAATTGATTAACAAACTAATTAAATGAAAATTAAAGATTTTAATTAAACTAACATATTAAAACTTGATTAAATTCAATCAAGTAAAGTCCAGTCAATGAACCAATTTTCTTCTCGCATTTTGCTTCTGATCATCGATGCAAAAATATCTCATTTAATTACAAATAAACCGGTTATAAGTATCAACAAATGTCTAACACCAAATCTCTCCTTACCATATTGATAATCAAGAGAAGCTCGTTAATTATCGTCTAACCGAATTACAACCTCCGAGACGCTCGTAAGATTTAATAACCCCGATTACATTAAGAAGAGAGAGACTCGATTCAAAGTCATGCATATTGAAGTAATAACATGTAACTAAGTTGTCCGTTCTCGTAACACGGTCCGATTATGCTTGTGATGCCTAAAATGTGTATTACTTGCCATTTTGTTAAAACTGAAGACAATTACGGATCAACAGTGTTAACTAGCCATAGACTATTATGTTAATTAATATTCTGGCCACAAACATCAATTAAACACAATAATCATAGAGCGTGCTAAATGGAGAACAAACAAATATTTGTAACGAAACAAGGATTAATTTCATTAGATCTCACATAATTAAAAATGTTGGAGATTTAATTGTTCATTGACTGGAAGAAAATATTTAGCTACTAAACATAATTAAATTAACTTACAAATACCAAGAATAAAATATTTCCAGCAAGTGTTGATGAACTAAAGAAAGAGTATAAATCTTTTCTCCACTTTCTCTCCCAAAAATATGTGTGACTTTCCTCTCCAAGTTACTGCCCAGTTCCTGCAAATCCCAGCCTATATATATGACCTCATTTTCCCCTACTAAAGCCACTTCTTAGCAGTTTTTTCTATCAATAAAACTACCATTAACTCCCCTAAACTACTAAATAACTACCCAAGCTGTTTTCATTTAACAAAGAAATAAGTTAGGAAGAGGAAATAACTCTCTAACTGTCCAGAACATCTGCTGGACAGTCCTTCAGCAAATTGACATCAGCTTCAATTCTGGAATTTAAACAGCACATGCCTACGTGACACCACATAATTTCCTTTTCTTTCAATCCAGCATTTTTTCCTTAGTTTCTCTCTTTTGTCAGCTCCCTTCACACCTACAATCATTAACAAGCACAAAACAACCAAAAGTGTAATATTTACTCTATAATTAATCATAAAATCGGCTAATAATATCACACAATTGTGCTCCTATCAAAATTCCCCCACACCTAAATGATGTTTGTCCTCAAGTATCCTGAATCAATACAGATATGAATGTCCCTAATCTAGACAACTCGTGAAAATCTGACATTACTCCAATGCATGTATTTCAATGTGCATTATCATATGGAAACTCAAAATTCAATCAAAGTGATGGGCATCTTAAAATGTTTCAATCTAGATTAACTCACATACCTCCAAAAGTATCCTTCAACACCTACATATGCATGTCTCAACCATTCTCAAAGAGGCACTCATTCACTCCAGTGTTTAAACAGGGATGTGTATAATAAAGCACTCAACTCAACACGACAGAATGAAATTACCATAAGCTTGCAAATCGATCAAATCTCCATCACTGAATATGAGTCCAATACACCAATCAAACGGTCTTTTAAGGGTTGTAACTGGGCTAGGGGTTAAAAGGTAGGATATAAGGATATAAGGTGAGATAAAAATGTCAAAGAAATGCAGTAATAACACATGAATTACTCATAGCTCAATCATCGTTGAATTATGTCCTCATGAAGCATAAACCCTTAATCAAAGCACAATTGAAAATATATATTCAAACTTGACTTCAGTCCTGCTTTCTTTCTTCTTCTTTTTTTCGAACTGATTTGGTCTGCTGCTACATGCTTTTATTTCCTCTCTTTTTTTTTCGTTCTTTTTTTTTTCTTTTTTTACAGCAACTACAGAAGAATTGACACTTTTATTTACATGCAATACTAAGCAGAACCAAACATAATGCATAGCTCAGCCGAACCAAATACAATTTCTCCTTTTTCTTGTACCCTCAGAATGCACTCAATTTAAATCTCCAACTCACATACCGGATTGAGACTATGATTCACATGATACTCTTACAATTCTTGACATTAGGTTAATCAAAACGAGAGTCAAACAGGCAAAGGTTCATTGAAATTTGGTTGAAGGAAAGAAATGGGTAAGGCTCAAAAGGGTTAACTAAAGGGTAATATTAATGGGTAGGATAGAAAAAAGATAGCTAAAAGTGGGTGATTCCTAAGTGCCTTAATCATATTGGTGCATGAACTCATTGAAGTGACCTCGAAATGTATACAAAAATGCAAGTTCTAGAATTAACACCCGCGTGCGAGAAACACTCAAAGAATAACCGAGAGCAAAAGTGAATGAAATGCTCCATAATTGGCCCAAAAACTCACTTAGAAAGGCTAAGAGTCGACACATGCATACATGACAGTTGAAGAAATATTTTTTTGAAAACATGTTAAACTAGAGCAGAAAAATTTCCACATGCCCATCATGTATCAAAAATTTCTTGTTTCACAATGAGAATGCACATAAAAACACAAACATCCCAGCAACATCATTTATCATATCAGAAAAAAAAATACCCAAATCATATCAGAACAAAAATACCCAAAGACATGCATCCAAATTCCCCCACACCTAAACGATACATTGTCCTCAATGTATCACATAAAAAGATTACCAAAACAAAAGGGGGGGCAAGACAACTTCAATAGCAAGAAGACGGAGTAGGCTGAGGTGGAGGCTGGAAACCAACAAACTCAAAATAAGCAAGCAACATTATCCGAGGAAGCAGAAGATTCATGAGGCGGAGCATATGATTCAGGAGAGGAATGTGAAACTAATGAAGGAGTGGAAGTAGAAATCTCTACCATTTCTTTGGTAGCCGCTATCACCCAACGAGGAATATCTGCAAGTAATCGGTTGGAACGCCGCCGCGGTGCCATTGATGGAGCAGGACGTTGCTTAGGAGCCATGGAGCTTGAAGAATGGCAACACAACAATAGAGATTGCTCACTTGAAAGAGATGAAGAGAAATGACGCTTGAATTTTGGAAAAAAGGAAGTGAGGGTGAAAACCCACAAAGGTGAAAATTGGGGATTTTAGCCCCCTATACGTCTCCTTCACTACTCATCCACTTTCTTTTGTTCTCTTTTGTTCTTTTGACAACTGACCCCCTGTAGTTTCAACTGTCAATGTCACCTTGAGTAACTACTGCTTTTACGAAAAGTACATTGTGTGCATCTTTCTCCTGTAAAATTACACACATGCTGCTACAAATAAAACTAAAAAAAGAACGAAAAACAACAAATAAATTAATTTAAACTAGTATAAACAGGAAATTAAAGCATAAAAAAAACATTGGGTTGCCTCCCAATTAGCGCCGCTATTTAACGTCTGTAGCTAGACCCAACGCCTACTCTTCCTACAACTCGGTCAAATTATTACCAATGATAACTGGCAATGGAGGAAGAATTTTTTCACTTGAAAATGGTAATGTAAAAGAAGCAAAATCAAACATGGGTGTTACCTCCAGTGTGGAATAGAATGCCATAGTATTTCCTTGCACCTCCTTACTACCTTGGAAAGGTACATCTTTATTTGTCAAACATTTTACGGGCACTAATTCCAGTTTCATTTTATTTAAGCACAGTTCATTGAGAAACTTAGCATAACAAGGCACTTGTTTTATGGCATCCAAGAGAGGATTGTTAATTTCGACCTTGCGAAAAGTATCCCAAATTACCTTCTCATCCTTTTCCTTATTTTGTAGTGCAAATTTTCCTAGAAAAGGTGGAAGGATGACAATTTTCTGATTTTGTGCACCCAATTTTCCAACTTATTTCTTCGACGAATCATGTTGTTGCACACTTTCTTCATTGTTGCTGCTATCAACTGACTTTTTCTCCTGTGCAATTTCTTCATTTTCTCGAGGATTCTTTTTAACTTGAAAAGGTAATCTTCCTTGGTTTACCTCCATCTTGCTCATGGACATGGCTAGTTGCGAAATTTGATTTTCAAGAGATTTTATTCTAGCCTTGGTTTCTTGTCTGTCTTGTTGAATCGTTTCAGCCAAACTCTCGATTAAGCTCTCAAGCGGAGTTCCTGAACTAGTAAAGGGATGCGATGGTGGAGATGGTTGGAATGATGGCCGAATTTGTTGCTGTTGACAGTTTGAATTTCTATTTTCATAACTCAAATTCGGATGATCACGCCATCCAAGATCATAATTGTTGGAGTACGGATCATATTTTCTTTGTTGTTGCCATTGAAACCCTCCTACAGCAATTACCTGCTCATTCGGATCCTCTTGTAAAGTAGGACACATATTAGTTGGATGACCAACATTCGCGCAGATTCCACACGCCTTGACTTTGCTGAACTTGCCCTGAAACTAACTTTTCCAATACAGAAGTTAAAGTGTCTAATCTACGATCAATAGAAAAAACATATATTTCATTCACTTTGCTTGGAACTTCCTGTTGTCTCGTCTCAAATTGTTGAACATTTTCAGCCATAACGTTACAATAAAATTTTTAAAAGGAAATAAATAGCAAAACCGTTCCCCCGCAACGGCGCCAAAATTTGACGTGTGTCAAATCGTCAAAATTAATTCACCTACTTCCCTAATAACGAGTATAAGGTAAGTCGGGATCGTATCCACATGGAACATTGTACTAATTCCTTTTTAGAATTTTACTAAGTAAATAAAAAAATGAATTTAGATTTTTAATTAACTAAGAATTGATTAACAAACTAATTAACTAAAAATTAAAGATTTTAATTAAACTAACAGATTAAAACTTGATTAAATTCAATAAAGTAAAGTCCAGTCAATGAACCAATTTTCATATCGCATTTTACTTCTGGTCATAGATGCAAAAATATCTCATTTAATTACAAATAAACCGGTTATAAGTGTCGACAAACGTCTAACACCAAATCTCTCCTTACCGTATTGATAATCAAAAGAAACTCGTTAATTATCGTCTAACCGAATTACAACCTCCGAGACGCTCATAAGATTTAATAATCCCGATTGCATTAAGAAGAGAGAGACCGATTCAAAGTCATGCATATTGAAGTAATAACATGTAACTAAGATTATCCGTTCCGTAACACGGTCCGATTATGCTTGTGATGCCTAAAAGGTGTATTACTTGCCACTTTGTTAAAATTGAAGACAATTACGGATCAACAGTGTTAACTAGTCATAGACTATTATGTTAATTAATATTCTGGCCACAAACATCAATTAAACACAATAATCATACAACGTGCTAAATGGAGAACTAACAAATATTTGTAACGAAACAAGGATTAATTTCATTAGATCTCACAGAAGTAAAAATGTTGGAGATTTAATTGTTCATTGACTGGAAGCAAATATTTAGCTACTAAACATAATTAAATTAACTTACAAATACCAAGAATAAAATATTTCCAGCAAGTGTTGATGAACTAAAGAAAGAGTACAACTCTTTTCTCCACTTTCTCTCCCAAAAATATGTGTGACTTTCCTCTCCAAGATACTGCCCAGTGCCTGCAAATCCCAGCCTATATATATGACCTCCTTTTCCCCCACTAAGGCCACTTCTTGGCAGTTTTTTCTATCAATAAAACTACCATTAACTCCCCTAAACTACTAAATAACTACCCAAGCAGTTTTCCTTTAACAAAAAAATAAGTTAGGAAGAGGAAATAACTCTCTAACTGTCCAGAAAATCTGCTAGACAGTCCTTCAGCAAATTGACATCAGCTTCAATTCCGGAATTTAAATAGCACATGCCCACGTGACACCACAGAATTTCGTTTTCTTGCAATCCAGTACTTTTTCCTTAGTTTCCCTCTTTTGTCAACTTCTTTCACACCTACAATCATTAACAAGCACAAAACAACCAAAAGTGTAATATTTACTCTATAATTAATCATAAAATCGGCTAATAATATCACACAATTGTGCTCCTATCAAAAATTTTCTTTTTTTCTTTTTTCTATCTGACTTCTTCCCCCCCCCCCCATTGTCTTCAAGCGCCATGAGTGTGTGTGAGTGAAAGAGCGAGAGAGAGATAGAGAGAGAGGGGGGATCACATATGCGGCAGAGAAAGGAGCGAGTTGCGATGACAGTTACGGAAGCCACCGATTCCTCTGAACTGGACGACATGTTATGAGGCAACTTAGGGTGCATGGAGATGGGTTGAATGATGCATGGACAAGTTTCAAAGTTGAGGGTAAATCAAAGGGGAAGGGGGAGGAGGTAAAAGCTGCACCAATTAAGGATGGTGGATTTGAGGGCCATCGGGAGGAAGGAAATTGATCTATCTGGGTTTTAGGGTCTACTAGAAGAAACATGGGATATGGTTTCAATAGAGCTGAAGCTATGCAAGGACCCTGGAAAATCATGAAACACATTCTCGTTCAAAACCTCTCCTCAAAATACCCATGTTGCATCACACATCTAGGTTTGAGATGGTGGTGTGTCAGTTTAAATTAGGGCTTTAAATGATGGTGGGGCATTGCTAGTGGCCCATCAAATTTGATTGATGACTTGGAGGGAATGTTGAAGCGGTGGTGCTAATGGTGGCGAAGCGGTTTGCAAAGTGGAAGTTGGAATAGTGATGGGGCATTGCTGGGATGGAGAGCTCAGTCGGTCGAGATTGGGAGAGATGTGGCGTTCGGGTTTCGACGACGGAGTGAAAGGGTGGTGTTTGCTGGTGTTGATGGAATTCCAGAACGTGTGTTTGAAGACGAATGGGATTTGCTTCTCGATAATTCAAAGCGTTTAACAATTGTCAACGATCATTTCAGAGCCCAAACTTTAAAATCTAGGATATAACATGTATATGGGGAGGTAATTACTTTTATCCAGTGAAAGCCAATTTTGAGCCTCCTACAACATTAGTTATATCTATCTGTCATTAATATTGTGAGAGAGAAATTTGTTTTGCTTGGGAGAGAGAAAAACCTATTTGTTCTGGGAACATGAATCTACCTAATTTTAATTAATTAAAACTAAATAAATAATTATTTAACTCCAAAACTAGTTATAATATATTAACTCCATCTCAATAGTACCGTTGGCCACATCAACCAACATTCTTCGATATAACTAAGGGTATAAAAGTTATTTTCGATAATTTTTAATGGCAAAATAGATGAACGTCACTAGAGGAACTAATCGTGCGTTCAAAAATTAAGTTTAATAATCAAAATAAAAAATATGTCGAAAAGGTTGAACCAAATAAATTTAAAACGGTAAGTTTATAAAGGAGTACTATTTTCGATCAAATATACCAGCTTACACCTCGATTCGGGTATAGAGTGGAGAGAGAGAGAGAGAGATGCTCCTCATCTCTGCAAATCCTCAAGGTAGCCCACCAAGATAAAGTAAAAAAGAAAATAAAAAAATAAAAATCCCAAACCCACCGTCAAGAAAATAAACCAAAGAAATCCAAGAACCTTTCAATCTTTCTCCTCCATTCTTTACCAGAACATTCATAAACCCAAACCATGACTTAATCAAACAAACCCCTTCCGGCAAATGGGTTCACTACCACTCTCCATTTTCTTCTTGCTCTTCTTCGTCCTCTCTCCACTGACCAAATCTGCATCTGATGGCACATCCTTAGTCTACAAGGGCTGTGCAAAACAACCCTTATCAGATCCAACTGGTGTCTACTCCCAAGCCCTCTCAACAATCTTTGGTACCCTAATCTCCCAATCCTCCAAATCCAAGTTCTACAAAACAACATCTGGTAGTGGCCAAACCTCAATTTCCGGTCTCTTCCAGTGTAGGGGTGACCTCAGCAATCTTGACTGCTACAACTGTGTTAGCAGACTCCCCATCCTCATTGACAAGCTCTGTGGCAAGCCTGTTGCTGCTAGAATCCAACTCCTAGGCTGTTACATGCTCTACGAAGTCTCTGGGTTTACCCAAATCAGTGGTCTGGAGATGCTGTACAAGACTTGTGGGTCCACTAATGTTGCTGGGAGTGGATTTGAGGAGAGGAGGGACTCTGCATTTTCAACTCTGGAGAGTGGGGTGGGGAGTGCGGGTGGGGGTGGGTTTTATACAACTAATTATGAAAATGTCTATGTGTTGGGACAGTGTCAAGGGGATTTGGGGACTTCTGATTGTGGAGATTGTGTTAAGAGTGCTGTCCAGAGAGCTGAGGTTGAGTGTGGGAGCTCTGTTTCAGGCCAAATCTATCTTCACAAGTGTTTTATTAGTTATAGCTATTACCCTAATGGGGCCCCCAAGAGATCTTCCTCTTCTTCTGATGATTCATCTCAATCTTCCTCTTATTCTTCTTCTTCAGGTTCAGGTATTTTCTCTTTTTTTTTTTTTTTTTTGATTTACTTCCAATTTTTGCTCAAAACCCTTTATTCTTTTTCTTTCCAAGATTTGATTAGGAAGTAGGAGTATATTTTAATTCTTTTAATAGACCAATTTCAGGGCTATATATATATATATGACTATATTTCATTTTTGACGATCTTATGACGTTGATAACGTAGGGTCAGGGACAAATACAGGAAAGACGGTGGCAATAATATTGGGAGGGGCAGCAGGGGTCGGATTTCTAGTGATATGTTTGCTATTTGCCAGAGGTTTAACGAAGAAACATGACGGTAAGTAAATTAGTTTATTAACTATGAATTTCTTTTAATTTACTTACGACCTTAGCTTCAAAATAAATGTTCATTTTAGGAAGTTATCTCTTTATTCTAATGTTAATGGTGGGACTGTGTTTGGTGTTTGAGCAGATTACTGAGAGAGAGAGATGGAGATGGAGATGGGTTTTTGAAGAATTGATGTGGGGTTCTTTTTGGTAACCATGGAGGTGAAGAATATTTTGTGGTGGGAGAGGAAGATGGAGAAAGAGAGGGTAATTATTGAGTACTTTTTTGTTATTGTTAGATGCCGAAAAGTAGAGATTAGAATGAAATTTTCACATATTTTAAGATAGGAAGAAAGAAAATCAGAATGAATGAATGAATGAATGAATGTTTTGCAAGTGGTGGAAAAAGATAGAGGAAAGAGTACTAAATTATTTTAATGAATTTTGGCTATTCTTTTAGCTCGTTGCCAATGCCATGTGCGTATTGTTTGTCTTTTTTACTTCTCTGTCTTGAGTATTGCATCTTCCTTCTCTTCAATTCATTTATTCTTTTCAGGAAAAGGTACCCCTACACAGTAGAGGTGCGCTAGGCGTTAGTCTCAATAATTTGGCGAAGAAATGCTATTTGTGTTATAATTTTTGCCCAACTATTACGTTTTTAATTATTTCATTAAATAAATACATATTTAAATAAAACTATTTTTTAAGTATTTGTTTATTTTAAATTAATTAATCAAGTTATTTTTCTAATATCAATTCAACGCAAACTCATTTTTTGTTTTTTTTTTGGCTAACGTTTTCTTCTAGTCGGCTATGGTACCTCAGTTTTGTTCCCTTTCTCTCCCCTTTGCGTTCTCAACCTCTCCCTTTTGCATCCCCCTTTTGCGCATCCCATTCTCGGATCTGTTCCTCCTTTGCTCTTCGACGTGGTTTTCGGCTTCAAGTTCCCCTTATTTTATCGATGATTGGGTTTATGTGGCGGCCTTGGATCGTTTCCTGTACAATTCCGTCGGCAGCGCCTCTCTCGCTCTCTTGTTTTTAGCGGATTTTGCCTAGATTCAGGGTGGTTATTTTTTCTTCTTGTTATCCCAACAGTATTTTAAAAATTTGCGATTTATTTTGGATTCGAGGTTCCCCGCCGCCGCCGTGGCTTCCCACTCCCCCTTGGGTTTTTGGAAACCTTTTTTTGTTGGGATTTGTTTGTTTTAATTTGTTTGGTTTGCCATCCTAGATTGGGGTTGTTTGGTTTCAAATTGTACGAAGCCGAGCAGAGTGATACTCACATCCTGGCAGTGTGTTCAGTTTGCATTGGAGCGTAACTAGTTTCGTATTCGTTGGAGGAGCATAGAGGGGTCTGACTTTGTCCTTGCAATTTGGTGTCACAACAATTTCTAGTTGTCTTTTAAAATTATTTTTTAGTCAAATATCAATGAAAAACATAGTTATTTTAATATATATTTTTTACCTTTTTAATGATTTTATTAATTAATCTTATGACTAAAGTTATAGTGAACGATAAAAAATATCATACGAACATTTTTCATCTACCAAACTTTGAATAAATATGTGTTCTTTGGTTATGGGAAAAAACTAAAAGTGAAATTTAAAGGATGTAATTGTAAAATTTTGATCCAATAGTAAAATCATAATATGATATATAGTATTGAAAATTTTAAATATTTTGTCTACCTTTAAAATTGATTTAAATTTAATTATTGAGTTGATTGAAATCAATAATAAGATAAATATCTATCATATTATTATTATTGAATTGATATTTTAAAATAATATTTTTAAACTAAATTAAATTATTTTAGTTTGATAATAAAATATTCATTTTTTCTAAAATTTTGGTAGAAAATGTATTAATTGTATTATTTTTAAGATAATGGAATATGATATATGAGTGATTAGAAGAATTGACTAAATATATTTATTACGAAAAAGGGAATAAGTACCTTATTTGTTGAGATTTTAAAATGTAAAAATAAAAATAGAATAATTATGGTGTTTTTATTGAAGTTTGAACAACAACAAAATAAGGTAATAGGAAAGTAGCTTAATTAGTCAACTTAAAATAGGTAAGTACTTAAGGGATAGTTTTGTCGAAACATGTAATTATTTAATAAAATAATTAAGGATGTAGTGGATAAGCTAAAATTGTAAATTTGTAATGGAAATAGTCTCTCCCTAGTTTTTTTGAAACACTTGTGTAAATTTCGCTGGTATATCAAAAATAAATGCTTATCTTAATTATGATCAACTTTAATGTTAATTATATACTCCCTTTGGTAGTCCACATTTAATAAGTACTAGTACTTTTGCCAGTACCGATGACACGACGTCAGTTTGGGAATTTATCAATAAATGAAGCAGATACTGTGGAAATGAACTACTAAAAATTGACTTTCAAATGGAGCTTCTTTGGGCGGAACGGAGGGATTAATTAATAATTTGTATACGAAATTACGGGCCGGAAAAAATGGGCAGGACAAAAATTAAATTGATTAAGTTAATGGGGGAATTTCAAGTGGGTACAATTTTGAAAACATGTTTCATCTAAAACCATCAATTTTTTGGACATTTCATGTAACTACAAATTGCTTGTCAAATGACAAAAATGTCATTAATGAAAACTCTGATGCCAAAAAATCAATCTGATGCCAGGCATCAGAAATCAACCTGATGTCAAGCATCAGAAATCAACCTGATGCCAAAAATCAACCCGATCTTTGGCGTCAAAATCAACCCGACGATCCAAAATCAACTGATGTCGAGCGTCGAAATCAACCCGATGCTTAAATCAACCTGATGTCAGGCATCAGAAATCAACCTGATGCCAGGCATCAGAAATCAAAAAAATTCAAAAAATGATGATGTCAAATCTTGGCATCAGGATTGTTTTTCCAGATTTTATTGATCAAAAAAATTCAAAAAATTCTGATGCCAAATCCTGGCATCAGAACTGTTTTTCCAGATTTTCTTAACCAAAAAATTTTTAAAAATGTTGATGTCAAATCTTGGCATCAGTACGATTTTATTGACCAAAAAATTCAAAAATTCGATGTCAAATCGGCATCGGTGTTTTCAGATTTTCTTAAGCAAAAAATTCAAAAATTCGATGTCAAATCAGGGCATCGAGATTTTTGACGTATAAAATTCAAAAAATTCTGATGCCAAATCCTGGCATCAGGGCTGTTTTTCCAGATTTTTTGAAGCAAAAAAATTCAAAAAATTCTGATGCCAAATCCAGGCATCAGGGCTATTTTTCCAGTTTTTTTTAAAGCACAAAAATTCAAAAAAATCTGATGTCAAATCCAAGCATCAGGGCTGTTTTTACAGATTTTCTTAACCAAAAAAATTCAAAAGATGCTTATGTCGAGCCTTGACATCAGGGTTGTTTTTATAGATTTTCTTAACCAAAAAAATTCAAAAAAATCTAATTCACTTTAAGAAACAATAGCGTGTGTTTTGCACTGGTTAGCTTGGCAAATCGATAGCCATGAATAGAATGCTAAAGATATTAGAGATGCTATGCTTCATTTATATTTGAAACAATACCACTTGTAATTATACAACCAAAAAAATCATCCCTATTTCAACAACACATTTTCCTAATTAATGAATCTGTGCTGCACCTCCAGCTTGAACACCAAGTTTTAACAGGGACTCAGTTCTTCAAGTTTGATACAAGTATATAAAACTTTATAAAAAAATAATAAATAAATAAATATTTGAATCAGGAAATTTACTTTGTGCCACTTCAGCTAGCTCATCTGCTCCCCAATCAAGTCTAACCCAACAAGGAAAGACAAACCTTGAAACAACAAGAAATTCTGATGCCAATGTTAAGAATATGGATATACTAATTACTAGCATAGAGCAACATACACAGTCAACTACAAACCCAGCAAATAACTTCCAGTTTATAAGCCCAAATTCAGATTTTTGTGAGCCCTCAAATTTTATATCAAGTAACAAATGTCGAAAATCTGACCAAAAATGAAGTAGTCCAATCTTTTGTTAGGCAAGTACTCGTAGACTAGCATCCTCTCTTCTCCTTCAAGGCAACTTTTGGATACGCAAAATAAGTAGGTTCCAGAGTCAAATACATACCCATAAGCAGAGGAAAAGCAGGTAGCTCAAACGGCTTGCTTGGTACACCGACTACAACAAGCTTTCCATTTGCCTTCAGCAGAGCAAGTAATGGTACAAGTGCGTGATCAGCAGAGACCGTATCAATGATACCATCCATAGTACTTGCAGCGGCGCAATTAGAAACAGTAGAGGAAAAATCAGTATCAGTAGAATCTCCAATTCTATTGCTAAAAGCTTCGTTTCGAGTCCTTTTCGGTGAGTAGTTAAGTTAATGAGAAATGAAAACAAAGAAAGAGCTTTTTCGAGAAAGGTATATATAACACCTGCATCTGATCTTGATCACGACTAACCAAAAATGAATCAGCACCAAGATGCTTAATAGCTTCTTCTTTCTTATTTGGGGAAGTACTAATGACAGTAACCTTAACCCTGAAAGCCTTGGCAAATTTGACAGCAACATGCCCCAACCCACCAAGACCAACCACACCCAAATGCAGACCAGGCTTGTCGAGGCCAAAATACTTGAGGGGGCTGTAAACTGTGATCCCGGCGCATAAAATAGGAGCACCGGCATCAAGAGGGAGATTTTCAGGCCAGCGAACAACAAAGTGCTCAAGTAACCATGCTATCCCTCCGTATGTTATGGTTCCATCACTGTACATGGAACTGTAAGTTAGGAACATTTTTGGGCAGTAATTTTCAAGATCAGCGAGGCAGTTGTGGCATGAACGACAAGATCCCACCAAGCATGAACGACATGCTCATGTAGAATATGTATATATCTGCATTACTATTGCAAGATCAGATGAAAGGAATGGTTACACCAGATAGTATGTATGACAAGTCAAGGCCAATCATTCTTATTTCCATTGGGTTCCAATCATCATCAAGGATTAATGTCAATATACTAATCAAATGCATGTATTCACATGTTAGTCTTTAATTGCGAAATATATTGACTCTGCATGCAAAGTTTTGGCCATTTAGCTATTGCAGTCAAGAGGCTTTGAGATGTTGTGACTCTTGAAAAGCACTGTAAACAAGGAACTCTTTATTGATGGAACCAAAATTTAAAAATCCAATCTAGCAGCTTTTCTGATAACAAGTCTTGACCACATCCACTATGTTTCAACATTCAGCAAGAAACAAAAACAAAATAACCCAAAACTATACATACTCACACTCGCAAAAAGATTTGAATCAACTTGAAAAGCACTATAAACAACAAAATTGATAGTTCTGAAAAAGCGAGTGAATATATGTCGAATCTTTATGTAGAAAAAAAGAGTCAAATCGACTCCGCAGGGTCCGAAATATTAATTTGAAGATGCAAAGAAGGAATTTGGCTTAACTAAACTGCCAAAAAATTTAGTGCGAGATAACCCTCATATAAAATGAATGATACATAACAGAAGTATGTACTTGTATAATTTAAACTTAAAAGGAAAAAGAGATTGAAGAAATGAAATCTAGTATAATTTACTGAATACAAACATGCCCATAAAACAGTTAACTCTCAACCAAATCAAAGTCTTAGTCAAGAATCAGAGAAATCCCGTATTAGAGTAACAAGATATTAGGAACCCAATTAAACCCTAATGATTAAACACACACTAAAGGGTTGTCTTTTTTATTTAAGCATAAAACATACGTACGTGTGTGTGTAAATATCATATAAACAGAAAGAGAGAGATAGAGAGACTGACCAGCTGAAGTCCCATGGAGATGGAATGCTCTGGGTATTTGTTACAGTGTTAGAAGCAATCGCCTCCATACCTTGCGTAGAGGTAAGAAACGCTGGCGACTGAATTGAATTTTCTGACAAAATCGCAGTTCTCTTTTTGATTATGGGATTAGGGGGAGGGGAAGGTCGAGGCGCGTTTACGCAAATACTCTTCTAGTCTCACTTAAAAAAAAAAAGCGCAAATTAAGATGGAGCGGTAGGACTGAGGATGAAGGCCGGATCTTTAGGCTGTTGGGTGTTGCCTCTTTGACTGAAAATGAAGATGAAGAAGGAGGGTGTAGGAGGCTGGACTGACAATGGGGTTGGAGGCTCCGATGAAGACAGCCAGAACTTGGAGTTGGCAAGGCCGGCGGCTGTGGTTGCTTTAGGAGATGAAGGTGAGAGAGGGGCATCGACATCAGGAGAGAGGTTTCGCCGGAAAAGGAAAAGGGGCGGTGATTTGACAGGCATATAAACACTCGGTATGTTAAATGGGGGGAAGAAGATCCGGATGTCAATCGGGGGCAGTGAAGTATTTTTACTTCAAAAATGTATCTAAAAGATATGTTTAAAAAATGACTAGATTGATTTGAAAATATATTTTAAAAAATGTACCGGCTTGTAATTATTCTTAAGTTAATTACGATAACAGTTTTAAAAAATATATATTTTAAATTACAAAACTTACGATTTTTTTTAAAAAAAATTTGTATACGAAAAAAATTAAAAAGAAAAAAATACAAATACAAATTTTCGCAACCATAAAACGGTAAAACTGTAAAACCGTAATATCTCAATAAAAGAGTAACTAATTTTCGCAAAAATTATTTAAAAATCTATAAATTAAATATTTGTTTAATCACACTCAATAAATGGCGGAAGATGGGAGTTGCAACGGCCTTCGCACATCTTAGTAACTTACAAATCAGTAAATTATAAAAATCAGGAAATCAGTAAATCACAAACCAGTAAACAGCGGAAGAAAGGAATTGGTAACGGCTTCCGCACATGTGAGAGTTGAAGAAAATACTGGTCGTTGGATCACCGTAAAACAGTAAATCCTGACCATTTTTTATCACAAATCAATTGTAAGCGTGCAACACTGAGCTGTATTGTATTATAAATAATAATTTAGAGATATATTAATATCATTGGACTTGATAATAATTATAAATCTACACAAACACAAGCAATATACTTATAACATTAGTGGAGGATAAATATGAAAAATTATGAAAATTACAAAAATAATTTTTAAATTTTAATTATTTAATTGAAACATCAAAAAATGAATAATGGATGTTTTATGGATGACGTGCCTTTTTACTTATTATACTTTTAAAATATGAAGTCTTCTGGTGCAACGGTAATAATAATTTTTTTTTTTTTGTATAACTTTGTTATATGGAAGCATCTCTTTATTATAAGACGTTAATTAATTACTGAATCTATTGTATTAAAACTTGAACCATTACTATGTGGATAAGTGATAAATTAGAGACTTCACAAGTGTTAGAAATAAAATAAAAAAATTAAAATTTAGGATATTAACAACTAAACTGTGTAATCACTTCATATGATTTTTCAAATGTTCAGTTTGTATCCTTATTGAAAAATATATAAATACCACTACAAACTTTTTTTGTAATAATAAAAATAAGAATAATAGAAATATTGAGAGAAAGAACAAACAAAATCAAAATTACACAAAGTTTAAAAAGTGGGAGGAAGACGTCTGAAATTAGGGAATAAGTATACGAGGCTTTATAGTTTGGTAAAACTACACAATTGGTCCCTATAGTTTATGACTTTTTGGTTTTGTCCCTGGACTAAAAATCGATTTCCAATCGTCCTTGTACAGCTTGTATTAGACAATTTAACGTAATTGGTACTTCTGTCTAGTACCATTATTTTTTTGCCGTTAAGCCGATACATGTGCACCTCACGTGTATTTTGACATGGATAAAATAGTTATTTCACTTTTAAAAGGAGAGGGACCAACTATGTTGGGGAAGAGTTCTGCAATTATATATGGCCAACCATCACCCCATCATTTTTAACTCTTCCACACTCACTCTCCTTCCTCTTTACCACCGGGTCCACCACTACCACCATAACAATAGTCACCACCCCCAACCCAAACACCCAATTTTGGGCCAAAATCCAACTTTCGAGGAATCGATCAAGCCTTTCAAAATCTTACAAATTTATTAAAAATATTCTAAATAGTAAGATAGGGTTGACCAAAATTTTCAAGGGAAAATCGACAATCAGAATTTTCCAATTACATTGATAGTACAAATTGTGAGTGTGGTAATGACACCGGAGATGGAGACATCGATGTTGAATTGAAGACATGTCTGGACACAACGCCTACATTAGCAGTAGCAACGTAGGTGGCCATCGCAACCTTCAAATCGACTACGAATCTCATTTGGGATTATTTGAGAAGTGATTCATTAGGTTCCAATGTGGGTTTCAAAATCCAGCGAAGTCACCAGAGTTTGCCATGGAAGGCGGCACAAGTAGGAGACATGAAAGTCCTTCGAATAACCAATCGCCTTGTCTTGACCCGACCTGGTCCCCAACGAGGAATCCCGAGTCGGTTCGCTTGGAACTAACACGAGTAGTGGACAAGCATTTGCTAAATAGTGGTGTAAGTCGAATAGTAAGCTAACAAGCTCTAAACAAGAATGTAAATCTGCACTAGAAATACAGGCCAACAAAAATTGAATCTGCGGAAACAACAATAGAGTAAAGGCCTAAGCTATAAAGCTCGTAACAAAACCAAATGAAACCAAGAGAGATGGTTGTCTCACGAAGAGAAAACAAAACTCGCATGCCACCAGTCCAGAGTTTCAACAAGGACCAAACCTAATTTAACAATCACTCAACGGCTAAAGCATACCGGAAAGAAACCCAACAACTAACAGCCACGAGCCAAGACATGCTCAGGAAGACAAAATAAGGAAGGGTTAAATCATTGCTTATCAGAAGTCTAATAAAACTAAAACACTTCTAAAGATGAATAACTAACTACTCTTGAGGAATAATATAAATGAATATCTACAAATTGCACGACGCAAGTCTGAACACGTCCTGAACATGAAAAGTTGTCATGAAGGATCAACTGCGACAACACGAACCACGCGATCTCACTAGTATAACATGTAACCTACACAGTAAATAAACAAAGGCGTGGGATGAGTCATAAAGACCCAGTAAGCTAGCACATGTAGCAATATGACATGTCAAGATGCACAATCATATAATCACACAAGATATCATGGTGCATATCAAGTATATCAATATATCGATAATATCAACATGTGTATATATATATATATATATATATATATATATATATATATATATATAGCACTTTGTAGTCACATAAGTGATCATAGTAAGCCACATAAGGGATTGAGAAGATTTCAAGATACCCCGAATATGTGCAGTTGTGTTGCTCCTCCAATCACAATGTTAAACTGTCTTGCGCCTGAGATACCCGTGATTAGTGTATCAAAGTACCGAGCTCTCTACTGGGTGTCGAGCTCTATACTCGGGAACATAACACTATCCAATGCGCTTTCTTGGTTACGACAAAGGGCTACATCTCCACTGCGACCAACATTGGAGGGGTGTGTGTAGTATCCGGTACGGCGATACATAGTAATCACGAATCTCATAATTCATGAAGCTGATGCATCGTCTCACCATCAACATATAAACTCAAGTAATGCCAGCTGGACTTATATGCAATACACAAGTAGATGTTTACTTTCCATAAAGCCAAATAGGGATCGAGCAAACTCGTCCAATGTCAAGTAGGTATATACTCTACTAAAATTCTCACGATCATGCATATCATTGCTATAATCAAGAAATCACGTAAGGAGCTCTTAATGAGTCTCAAAATAACAAGTGTCAAATTATGTACACTTAATTCAACGAAAGTTCCAAAAGCTAGTAAAACTTGTCAAATGAATTCTAAACGTCGTAGGATCTCACTACAATATTAGTAAGGTTTAATTGTTCCTTAAACTCGACTCTGTTGAGTCTTTACTACAATTTCATCCAAATTGGGAATAAATAATGTATGCATTTCTAGCCTTTTTTGTGTTCTTGTTTCAAGCATATCTAGGTTCTTGTTCCATTTAGAAACTCTAATTCAATAAGTTCACACCTATTAGTGAAATCCTAGCTTGGTCATACCAATCATACCATAATTAAACAAGTTCATAAGTCGAACATCATTGAAACCTTAAGGCATTTAAGAGTAAATCATGCTTCAAGCAAGATACACAATATGCTTTATAAGTCATATGATCAAACAAACATAGAAAATTCAGTCCTTAACAAATATCACAATCATGCTTTTATAAGTCATAATACAAAGTAGGCAAAGAGCCCCTAAGGGGGTGGCTCAGTGGTAGACATGGGGCTTCACAAAGTGTGAAGTCTCAGGTTCGATCCCTTCCCATGCCCCCCTTAGGAGGAAAAAAAAAACAAAGTAGGCAAAGATGTTTACCTTTAGAATAAATCCTTGTTAAGTTCATAACTTAACAATTAATAAATCACATAGACATAGAAATTCATTTCTATTATGATTCTAGGCTAACTTGTAATTAACAAGTAGCAACTTACATAATCTCCAAGACTACATTTGTGACCTAATATCATTTAATGATTTATGTTATATTCACTAAAACTCTTTTTAGAATGATCATTCATTCTATATTCACAGATCCATTTTAGTTCATGTTTTATCATAAACTAATCTTAACGAGTTCAAATATTACGATCCACACATAATTAGAAACTAGACATTTTAAGGTATTATTAATTACCATTTTGAATCAGTTGATTCAGATCTATATTCATTAATTTATGACTATTCCAAACACAAGATACTTTCCAGACTCTATGTTACGATTCACTCTGCGCAGCAATATTGCTAGTTCCATCAATAATTCCTCACAACTCCAAATGTCATGAATCTTACATATTCATAAACTAGACTCTTTGAACTACAGTTTACCATTTTAAAACACTTCACTCGGACAAGTATTCATCAAAATATGGTCACGTCAAGTTCTTGTTAACAACCTGAATTTTCTGCTATGACTTACTCTACATGTCAATCATACAAAATTCACAAAATATTCCTCATAGCTCTGAATGTCACAAATATTATATTTTCATAAACTATACTCTTTGAACTACAATTTACCATTTTAAATCACTCCATTCGGACTTATATTCACTAGGTTTTGCTCATTTCAAGTTCCAACTTCAACCCAGATTTCCTATAGTAGAACTCTGTGCGCAACGTTAATCCTTAACTTGATTGAGGTACTTCCCGACCTCGAAACTTAATGAAAATTTACAAAGAGTTGCTTAAAATATACAAAAACAATATCTCCAAAATTCAGCTTAAAATCATAAGTAGATTAGTCACGAACCTCCACGAATTTAGCCAAAAACCAGAGACTGTTCTGATTTTTAAGGTCAAGTTCTAGCTCCCCATTTTCAACCAACTGTTCTCTAATTCCTAGACTTTTTCCAACCCATTTGAAACATGTTGAACCCACACTAATACACCAAGAACACACACACAACTCTCTTATCTCTCTCTCTTGTTGACCAATGAAGATGATGAATGACAAGGAGGAGAAGAGATCAGATCTCTTAAGGGAGTTTAAGGGACCAAAGTACCCTCAAGGTAGTCCACAAGGAAGGGGGAAGCCGAACTAAATAAGGGCCAAATGGGTATTTCATAAAGAAAGAATGAGAACAAAAATTCTGCAACGAATAGTGCTCGCGTTTGAAAAGTAATGCGACCGCGTCACATGTTTTTTTCTAGGCTTCCCATTTGAACTTTGTTTGTCGAAACGACGCAAACTCTTCTCATGGCCGACCCTAAGGTCCTAAATTAAAAGGCTTAAAAGCCTCAAACCAAACTAAAACCTCCTTGGGTGATATATCGATCACAAATCTCACCGCGTACCAACAATCGGTCCGTAACTACTGTACCAAGAACGAAATGAAGCAGAACAAACCAACGATCGAACAAGTATATATATACAAACCAATGATATATCCTAGTATGTTAAAAGCCTAATGAAAGGTCTCAAACACATACCCAAAGTTAAACCAAAATTAAGTCCAACAAAAGTACAAAAGTCGATACGTTTACGAAACGCGAATCATGAAACAGAACTTACGATGACGACTATATTTTGAACGTCGTGACCACATGTAAACTTTATAAACATGATTATTATGAATGTAAATGCATCCAAAAAAGTACACGAAAACCTAGGATATCTCAAAGGTCGCGAGCAAGAACGAAATAAATAACGCTGTACCAAGTCGAGTTTCTAACAACGTCGAGTTACGTATTGTAACTTCAACAATTCTAGGATATTGATTATAGTCCAATCTTCCCAAACACATGAAGTCTCTCACAAGAAGTCTATCACAAGAAGTTTATCTTGCAAAGTCCCAGAAATATCCTAGGAATCAAACACGCAAAACAAGGAAGTCTAATACCTAAGGATTCAGGGTCTTGCAAGCTTGGCCTTGCAGCCATGGGTTCACACAATTCTTGCTTAGGTTTTCTTGAGTTTTGTAAATCTGAATCGAGTTAGGGGTTGCAGCATCCAGCGAACTCGTGGAGTTCATGATTAAAAAATCATAGGATCCCAAGGTGATTAAGCAGATTTCAAGACAATAAGTAAGCTATACTTGAGTAGAATTCAAAGTTGGTACGTGAAGGCCAAGGGAGAGAGAGAAATTGTGGATATTGATAGCAATTATTACCAGCTTAAGATAAAGGATGAAATTGCTAGGAATGAAGCACTCATTGATGCTCTGGTTCTCCAATAACCATTACCTAATTTATTATCAAAATATTTTCAAAATAATTTATTATCAAAATAAGAATTTGTTACTATGCACACTGGTTCAACATTGTTTGCTTTGGGGCTTAAGCCGCTTAACATAAGGCAATGATTCATTTGTTAAATGTTTAAATTGGTTTTCAAGATTGGGAGCATTAACATGTTATATTTATATATCAAGGTTGAAATAACTATTTTACCCTTCCATAAATACACATACGAGGCAAGTGAGCGTATTTAACGATCAAAAGTTCACGGAACTAGACGAAATGACCATTTTGATTAAAATCTTAAGTTTGGGGATCTTTTGCAAGGTGCATGGACAAAAAGTCAAAACCACAAACTACCGGGACCAATTGTATAGTTTGCCCGCCCTTAGTGTTTCATCCTCCTAGTTAATATGTTTAGGGCTCGTTTTGGACACACCATTTTGTTTTATTTGATATTTTTATGTTGGTGTTACTTTGGAAAAAATGAATCTTTGCATTTGAATGTGTTATTTTGCATTTTCACTTTTGATAAATTTAATAATGTTTACTGAAGTGATTGAAAAGCTTGCCAAAGTAGATTGATCTGAATTTTTTCCAATTAAAAATATAAGGGGGGGGGGGAGATTCGGGCCGGTCTCATCTGGATAATTTTTTACTGGTTTACACCCTTATATTTTTTTAAAACCGAAAAAGGTATCGCGATATACAAAATAAGAAACATTCTAATATTTTTTTCATAACCGGAAAAAGCATTGTGACTCAAAATAAGACACTTTTATGAATTGTGATATACAAATGATGTATCACGATGCATAAAGTGTTCTTTTCTTATACGAAAAATATAAAGATGTAAAAAGGTTGAAAACTTTGAAAAGTGAACTGACGTGTAATTTTTCCAAATATAAATGGGTCCCTATTGGGCTATTGACATGTAAATTTGAAAGGAATAATTGCGGGTCGATACCATTTACTTAATTGCAACCGTTCAGTGTCCTTTTTTTTTCAATCGCAAAAATCATTTTCTGTTTTTTTTCTTCCTAAAATGCCCACGCTACATCTCTGTCACGTCTTCTTCTACCCCTTTTCGTACTATAAGAAGTGTATCGTTTCAATTTCAAGGAAGAAGGAGCGGCTTCAGTTTTGTCGTCATCTTCGTCTTCATCATCCAAGGAAAAATCCAAATGGTCATCACCCATCAACAAACATGCATGGCCTCCATTTTCATTTTCAAGACTAAAAAGAACAAGGAAATGAAACATGTAGGTGAAATGATTGGTTGATTTTTCAGAGAGAGGGAAGGACAGACGGGTGGGTGGGTTCTCTCTCTCTTGCTTCTTATTCTTCTTCTGTTGTGTATATGTGTGTTTTGGTGGCTAAGCAATTATCATCGATGTCCAATTTGTGTATTATGATACTTAAAATTTTGATAGATTTCAATTATGTATAAAGATGCTTAAGTTTTTCATTTGATACGTCCAAAATCTTCCAAGGGCGCACTGGACTTGACAACTTGGATATTTGGCTTTCAATTATATCTTTAATCTTCAAGGCCCATTCCTGAAAAGTAAGAACAAACAGTAAACTAGGCAAGGGTTCTCCCTGCAAAAGCCTCCGGCGTGAGAGTTAGCTTAACATTCAATTCAACAAACAAATTGACAGAGTTTCGGCTCAGAATATGAATCACTTACTTTCCTCCTTTATTTTCAGGGGTTTTTATAGTCTTCACGGGAAACTGTATAACTCCCCATTAAATGTCAACGTATATGATGGGCATATTAACTGCCACGTCCAGCATAACGGCATCATCATGAATGTTAAAGCGAGTTTTTCGGTAGTAATTGTCACGTCCATAATGATCGTTATTTTTATAACCAAAAATAGTAAGCATGCCCGCTGATCCCTTGCTCGCTGGGTATTTAGCCCCCAACTCGTTGTTTCCATCTCGTAGCTCGCTACACACTTACCAACTTGATATTTAGCCCCCATATTTTGAGGGATAAATGTTGAGCTCTTAATCTTAACTGATCAAAGTCTAGCCGGTGCTTGCTTTACGATCTCGAGTAAGACTTTTGATTGCACGTGTTTCGATCGTGACTGAAGAAAATGTGTCAAGCACGTGTCTTAGTTTTAGACCTATTGGGCCAAGCAGTTTCATCATTACAATGCCTAAATTTGGGCAATGGTTTTATTGGCGCGTCTTTTTTATTATGGGATATCTTCGTTATTTTTTTTTCCAAAAGTGTATTTTAACGGTTTAAAACAAATATATGAGAATTAGACAGTTATAATTTCATAAAAAGGAATCGAGAATTTCTCTCAATTTGAAAACAGTTGAGTGCCAATAAAATTGGTGAATAGTGTGCCTAGCTGAGATCGGGTCGAATTACTGGTTACAAAAATATTATGTTTAATTGTTTATCACCAAGAACAATAGTTATTACTATCAAACTCTAAACAAGTGCATGTCCTATAAGGACACACACGCCTCAACTAACTTTCTTTTCCCAAAACATCGGTATTATTATTTATTTATTCGTTTCAATGTAAAAATTGCACACTCGCCTGTCGCCTCTCCTGTCACCGACAAAGCGTAAACTGAAAAGCACAAACCAGAAAGAGCTGCAACCCATCCGTCCTTCCATTCTTTCTTCGTAATTAGGGTTTGGAGAAGCTTAATAAATCAACGATTGATTGATTATTCATTAAAAAAACAAATACCACAAATGTACCGTTCGTGGAGAGACAAAGTAACGGAAAAGCTAACCCATCTCTTTTCCGATTCATCATCTTCCACATCTCCGACCCTCCCTGATCCTTCTCAGGTATGATCTGCTATTTTTATTTCTTTCCATTAATTTTGTTAATTTTGTTTTCAATGCACATTAATTTGAGCTCTTTGTACAATCATATCTTACTTTTTGATCTCCCATGCTCTCTCTTTTTCTCATGTGCATTCGTTAATCTATCTTAAACCTAGATCCGTGTTCTATATATAGCTTTTATGCGATCAACCAGAGATTTGAGCATTGCAAGTTTGTTCTGGGAGAGATAAAGTGTTTTTTGAAAATCTTACTTGGTATTTTGAACTTTTATTTGAGATGAATTGGTAGTTCAACCTTTGCCTGGTAGTGATCAGATTAATGTTTAACGTATTCACGGTAATATATATATATATATATATATATGTGTGTGTGTGTGTGTGTGTGTGTGTGTGTGTGTCGAAGGGAATGCTTTCTAATTTCACCTTTGTTTAAGTACTTGCAGCCTTTGCTGGCATACTAGCAACTAGTCTACGTAGGCATATGAGTGTAGAAAAGTTACAAGAGTATTATTTCCTTCCACACAGTTAGGCCCTTCCATTAATGAGTGTGGAGATCATCAACTGAATGAAGGCTTGAGTCAATCCTCACTCTGAAAGTTGTAAAAACACAACCCCACTGATCCCAAGCCATATTACATTAGAAAGGTGCATGTGTGTTTTAGTAGCTTGCATGCATAGAACACAAACATTTGGATTTAATGCTTTCGCCGCCGTCTTTGCCTGCAATCTTTAGTATTGACCATTGAGCTCTCCATGAATAAGATACCAAACAAAAGCTTAAAGTATGCATGAGACTCTTGCCGTCCAAATGAAATTGGATATAGGGAAAGTTGAGGGCATGATAGAACAACAGAGGAAACCATGCAAAGGCAGACTACTAAATAGACTTAAAGGATTAAGAGTCCTCATGCATCTATCATTTAGAAACCCTAGAAGGAACATTCCTCATGAGAGGCACGCGAGACAAAAGTTCATCCAGTTGTTTCTCATTCGGATTCCTAGAAATATGGATATCCCAAGAGAGGATATCATAGGAAGAGTGAAAGAAACTAGCAATAGGTGGCTCGTGTAATAAACACAAGCGCAAAAATAAGGATAATTACTACCCAAGACCCAAACCCAAGCATCCTAGCGGAACCGAATACAACGCCCATTCCCAGCACTTATAAGAAATATTAGGGGGAACAGAATTAGAAAGTGGACTTACATAGGAAGTATAAGAAAATTATATAGCATCCTGCCCATCACCAAATTACTTCTAATAACTTGATGCCTAATAGAAGTCGGTACAAGGAGAAAAAGTCAAAGCCATGTTGGCTCTAAGGATTTGTTTTAGAGTACTGTTACCCACTCCGAAGCCTCTCTCATCAAAAGGTAGACACACAGACTCCCAACTCAGTGGATGATCCCTCTTGCCCTCACGAGCTCACCCACCCTGCCAAAGAGAATATCATGTCAAATTTTCTGATGTGGAGGCCTCTTTCATTGGAATATTGAAAAGTGACCGATTTTAACTGGGAATACTCAATAAGCAAGTCATAATCAAGGAAATCGTCCCACATAAAGATAAGAATGCCCCTTTCCAGCCGTCAAGCTTTGTACTTGGCTTATCCTAAACAAAAACATCCCGAGGTAAAGAAAAGGGAAATCTTGCACTTTACAACCACTCCACTAAGAGATGCATTCTCATACTCATTGAATTGTCTACATTCAATATTGACTCCGTAGATGCTAGTTTAAACATGTTAATTTTCAAGCCATAAATGCGCTTGAAGTCCTGAATGATGCCATGGTCAATTATTAGGAAGATTATTAGCAATATAAGACAAGAAGAGGATACTTATCAAGAAAATAATGATGATGATGATGATGAATCTGAGAAATTATAAGCCCTTCCCTCCCCACCGGATGTCCCTCAACCTAACCGACCCTGGTCGACCTAGTAATAATTCTACTCAGCACATCTACAACCATGATGAAGAGGAAGAGGACGACAGGGATCGACAAAGGCCGAAATTAGGGTATAGGCTCCCCATCAACAATCATGGAAAAGCAAGAGAACAATAGGCAACCCAAAATTCATTTCCTCCATCTAACACTGAAAGCCTTGTTCTGCACAACCTTACCAAAAAGACCAGTTCACCCTGTCATAGGCTTTTTCAAAAATAAATAAATAATTAATTAATTAATACCCACTAAATCATGACTCCCTATCCTCTCAACATCCTCCACAATCTTGCTAGCTGCAAGAGGAGCATTAATGATTTGACATCCACCCAAGAAAGCACTTAAGTGAAGAAGAGATGGTATCACTAAACGTCGCTCAGCCTAGTTGCTCCATGGAACAGAGAGAGAGAGAGAGAGAGAGAGAGAGAGAGAGAGAGCCTTACCAGAACATCCTTAAGGGTATTTCAAGAATTATGACAAAAAGGCCGAAGTGAAACCATCAGCAGTAGGAGCTTTGTTCACTTACATGGAAAAAGTTGCTTTCAGGATCTTGGTGCTACATATGAATCACCCAAGAATAGTTGAATTACTGTATATAGCTCATATAACCTAGACAAATATACTTGGCCAGGGAAAAATGTAGTTCAAGTATAATCTTTTCTGATTTTCAGGTATAAGGAGGAGGTTGCTTCATTGTTTCTCTGTATTCTCTAAATTCTTGATGCTATTAATCTATGTAGTGTCTGCTTGGGGATTAGGTATGGAGAAGCATGGGAGTTTGAATTTTTCAAACAGAAAATGTTGGTGTATGATATCAATTTCAAATTTACATGCTAGAGTTTCTAACGCAAGGTTTTTGAATGTGTAGGCCAGGCCATATTCTAACGAGGGCAAATCTTTCTCTTCTTTACTTTCGTTCATTCTCCCCTCAGCAAGCTTTGATGGGTCCAGATCACACAATCATGAACATGATATTCAACCACTACAATCACTTCCAGTTAGATGGAAAAGTAAGAGTTTGTCGTGGCGGGACAAACCTGTGGACACTTATGAGTATGATCATGAAGTTGAGAAAAAAGACTCTTCAAATCCCCATGAAAGAAATGATGAACATGGCTTCTTGAAGAGCATAAGATGTGAGACCCGGGACATGTTGAATATGAGGGAAGAGAATGGAGATCAGGGCTCTGGAAGGAGCACTAGTAGCTCCGAAATGTTTGAAGATGCCACTGATCGACAGAGTTCAGAGAAATGCATGCCCAATCTCACTGATGATTCACTTTTTATTTCTTCAGATCTGTACGACTTTTTTCAGTCATCCCTTCCCAATATAGTGAAAGGGTGCCAATGGGTCTTGTTGTATAGGTAATATTCACTTAAAACTCATGGCTTAAGATACACGACTCTCGTCTCTTTACCTTGGGATGTTGGCATGTATACATACTTATTTTATATTTCATTCAAATGAAGGGCAGTACTGTGAAACATGGAATATCTCTTCGGACACTTATTCGGAAGAGTGCTGATCTTTCTGGGCCTTGTTTGCTGGTATGATTGTATTTGTATTTCTTTATCTTTTTTCATTTTAAGGTAATTATTGCGTCTGTGCTTCACCAATAGCTAGTATGTGGATTTCCCTGCCGAGTATTACATTGTTTAGTGCTATGTGGAGCTTTAGATGATGGGAGTTGTATTTAGATTACTTTTTGTGCTTCAGAGGGATTGACATGCTTTGCTTTTTTAGTTACTATTCTTTTTTGTTTTTGATGGGTTTCTTGTCCCTCATATTGTAATCGTCTATTCTTAATATAATATATTTGTTTCCTTTTTTAAAAAATTTACTCCTTAGATTACTGGAGATAAGCAGGGTGCTGTGTTTGGTGGCTTGCTGGAGTGCCCGCTGAATCCAACTCCTAAGAGGAAGTATCAAGTGAGTTATTTTGCTATTGTCATTATGAAGCTGAAAGTAGTCAATAGCACAGTTAATACCATGCAGTGCATTTTCCATCCCTTCTTCACTTGACAAAGCAAGCTAATATCAAGCTCGTTCTTAATTTTGGCAGGGAACAAATCAGACCTTTGTTTTCACAACTAAATATGGTGAACCGAGGTTATTTAGACCAACTGGTAAGCATTATCCTCCACTGATGTATAAGCAAACCAAAGGTCCAAAACGATAGATACTTTAAAAATATATAATATAATGCTGAATGATGTTGAAGTAGCTGTGGTGTGGGTCAGAAAATGTAAATGGTATAATTGTAATGGTTAGGACTTAGGAGGTCAATGTTAGAGGTGGGAGCCAAGAGGTGGAAGTAGTCAATGCCTAAGAGTAAACAAGGCAGGATGATGGTGATCCCTTGGTTTTTGAGCAAATTCAGTATGTAGCGTAAACGAAGCTAACTGACTCCTGTGTATAAAATAAGTTAAACATGACATGGCTCTGCCTTTCCAACTGTCTTATTGGGATAGATCAGTTTTACATTGTGGGTGCGTGCCACCACAGCTATTCTCACCATGGTCATGTGACACAAGGCAACAGAGTAGTCTGCTGTTTCTAAGAGGCAAAGACAGCTGTAGGCAACTCCTGCCTAGGATGAGATCCCCGTATCTACCCATGTAAGTCAAATACCTCTAGGATCCGAACTTACAGTTTTGTCCCAGCTTCAGAAATAAGGAGCTCCCCTGTACCTGAGAAGAACTAAGGGAGACTCAGTTGGTCCACCGCTGCTGACATGGCCAAGGTGCGCCAATCCTATCTACAAATAGGTCTCTGTGCGTGTTTTGGTGTAGAGGGGGTCAGTTTGGGGGTGGGGGTATCAACTATGAAACTCTGGGTTAGTCAAGTTGTGAGGAGCTTGAAAGTTGAAACTGCAAGGAGGTAGCCTTTCATGCCTAAACATTGCATGCTGCAAGTAGATTCCCTCTTTTACATGTGTAGTCCAAAGTGGATAATGTTTCTGTGGCCCACTTCCACTTCTTTAGACATGTCTGGCAAGGTGATCGCAGTCCACCTTTTATTCTGTGAAAGAAGTTGTCTTGTTTAGGTAATCGAAAAGTTAAAATTAAATTATGATATGAAGAAGAGCGCTATTAGAAATAATTTCAAGGTGAAATGACTATAAGTTTTATAGTATTTTTTGGATGTACAGTTATAAAGCTTGAGCTTTCTGTTATTTGATATAGAGCATAGATAATAATATCATGTTTTTGTCCCCCTTTCCGTGCTGTAATCAATTTATGATCATAACTTATTGTGGTTACAGCAATCGTTCTCGTTAGATACTAAATGTTGACCTCAACATGTAGAAACTCGGAAGGATCAAGTGTAAATATTCCATATTATTTTGTATGTTGTTTTTGGTCAACTGGTAGGAGACAATGAGGGCCACTCTAGTTATGCTAGAACCCCTTCCATTATGTTAAGAATCTAGCGTTTGAGGGTAAGATTGCTAGTGGGCACCTCGTTTAGTGGCTTAATCATGTCATCGTCCTTTCTATTTTTAGCCATGTTGATTGAAATTTGTTTATTGGCATTTTATAAGTTCTTGCTCTTCCCCTAGGTGCCAATCGATACTTCTACTTGTGTTTGAATGACCTGCTTGCACTTGGAGGGGGCGGAAATTTTGCTTTATGCTTGGATGAAGATCTGTGAGCTCTTTTCTGAAGCATTCTGTGCTAAAGTTCTCTTCATCTGTTTCGTATGGAATTTGATATTAAATTCTCTTTTCCTGATTTTGATTTTCCGGTTGAAAGGTTAACGGGAAGCAGTGGACCTTGTGAAACGTTTGGGAGCCTATGTTTAGGTCATAGTCAGGAATTTCAGTTAAAAAATGTTGAGGTAATTCTTAACATTATACGCTCTTTATTTTCTGCAAAAGTTCTCATCTTACTTGATAAAGAATGGTTGAAATAAAAAAAGCCTTCTGATATATCTACATCATTCACTTACGTGAAGTATCATCTACCCTGCAATGCAATTTAAAAACAAAAATATATAGATTTATTGTTACCCATTATATATTGATTCTTTTGAGGTTAATCACTCTCAAGACAAGTTGGGGAACATAGAATAAATAAAACAGGCCAAGACAGTATAGAATGCTTCTAAAAAGTCTGCAAAACGGTATTTCTTAAAGTCCTAAAACTCCAAGGGTGTGTTTGCCATGGGGTTTTTACTTTTTAGGTTGGTTTTTGGATTTTTGTCTTGTAATTATTGAAGAAAAAGTTACTTATCAAAAAAAATTATTGAAGAAAAAGTAAGAAATATACTAAGAAGTTGGTAGGGCCAAAGAGAGAGAAAGTGAAAAAAACAAAAACCAACTTGTATTCGTAAAATTTCCCATCGAGAGGCCCAATCTCTTTCTTGCAAAAAATACAAGAAATTAAATAGTTTCTTAAGACTCTTTTTTATCTGTACTTTTCGTAATTCACCCTGACTTTTAATATAGTTATCAATTATCAATTAACTAATTGTTATTCTATCAGGTTTTGAAATGTATTTTTTTAATTTGAAACACAAGTAATTAATCACATTTCCCTTACAAGGTCAAGAACCAACAATATGCACCATTTAAGAAAATTAAAACCACAACTGTGCTAAATATATTGTTAAGTGTGTATAAAATAAAGGTCATTCTAGACTATTTTTTCTCTTGTAAATTTCCTTGTTTCTCAAACCTTTAACAGAAAACATTCGCACAACTTTCTTCAAAATTATTTGCACAACCAAACAGTGAGATCTTAGGCTCCGTTTGTTTCACGGAAAATGACTTTCGGAAAATGTTTTCCTCATTTTCCGGTGTTTGATAACCTTAGGAAAATGCAGTCAACGTAAAAGGTTTTCCGAATCAATGGAAAATCTGAAAATGACTTACGGATTCATTTTCCGTAAGTCATTTTCCAAATGTTCGGGCACCATCCGCCCCCTTTCACAATTACACATATTTACTTACACACACAATATTTCACTCAACAAATAAATTGTTTAGGAATATAAATAAAGTTTGTGCTACTATTTATAAATTATAATTTTAAAAAATGCTTATTACGTTCTAAAATTAGTGTCACCTATATTATTTAGGGACATCCTAACCATTGTCAATCTTTTATTTTAAAACATTTTTTTCATATCAATTATCAAAAAAATTATTTGTAATTGTGAGATTGAAAAAAGATAAATATTGATTTGACACCACTAATGATAAATTAAGGGTTACTAAAGAAAAATTACTTAAAGTTCAACACTGTTTTATATTCAATATATGCATTAATATTAGAATATATTTTATTTGTATTTATTCATATATAGTTTTCCGCAACATTTTCTAGGGACATCCTAAACAATGTCTATTTTCTATTTTAAAACGTTTTTTTTTTTCATATCAATTATCAAAAAAATTATTTGTAATTGTGAGATTAAAAAAAGATGGATCTTATTAAAAAAAGATGGTCCTTATTGATTTTCTAGGGACATCCAAAACATTGTTTATTTTCTATTTTTATTTTTGTATTTATTCATATATTGTTTTCCGTAACATTTTCTGTGTGTTTGCCAAACACCCGTAAATGTTTTCTGACATATTTTCAAAAGATTTACCAAACACCTAAAAATGAAATCTTTTGATTTTCAGGAAATCATTTTCCAGAAATCATTTTCTGGAAATGATTTTCCGTGAAACAAACGGAGCCTTATTTTCTTTTTACTTTCTTTTTTTCACTTCTGATTCTTTTACTTTCACTTTAACCTATTGAAGCTATAGGTATATTAGGTACTCCGTCTTGACATCATTTTTTTTTCAAATCAGATGAAACTTTCAATCGTGCTACAATGTTTTCCCAACTTTGTCATGGATTCAATAATTCCTTGAGCCAGTTCAGTTCTTAGATAGTGATTGAAGCTGACCACATCTTTATAGAAACCAAAAAAAACACATAGCAAATAAAAGTTTAAATATTTCTTATTAAAGAGAAAATGCTAAACGATAACAAAGTAAGAATTTAACCATGTATCGAAAATATAGAATGTATGCTCTAACAACCATTCTATTTTCGACAATGAGGAGAAGTCTACAACTCAACTGAAAGAACTTTTTCTTCGCACACTTTATTTATGGTGTTCAGAGACCGACCGGCAATGCTCCTTCTCGTAGTCATTCTTTTAAAGTTTTTGTCAGTAGTATCTCTATAGATTAGTTCTTTTTTGTATGCTCCTAGTGTTCAAGGACGCGTCACTTGATTTGATGCGTTTTGGTATAATACATTACTTATCAACAAAAAGAATGTGATATCTAAACAAGAACATTGAACCGTAAGATACAGAAAATCAGTGCATCTGCCCTATACAATTTCAAGTGCTAATTCAGAATATGGTACTAACCCCCCACCCCAACAAAAAAAACAAAAAACAAAAACAAACACACTTTTGGAAAAGGATTACCTAAAAAAGCCTTGTCAGTTTGCTCTTCAAGAGCAATTTCCATTAGCTGAAATTTGAATCAGAACTTCCTCAACTTGTATCATTTGTGAATGGTTTCGCCACTTGATATGTGTCCATGAAAAGGAGCATGTAATATTCTACTACTTATGCTCCAGGCATAGTCCTCCTTTCTAGATAGTAGATGGTGTTGGTTTTGGTGTGTGGATGGTAGGGGAAGGGGGTAGCATGCAATAAATAATTGGAGTATTTTCTCTCACTATGAGGATTACCTCTTTATCTTTCTTCGAAGCATCGATTTCTCATATTGTTAGTGGATGATTCACTCATGAGGAAAGCTTTCTTTTGTTAAGGAGGATATCTTGCCCTCCATGTATTTGAGGATGGGGGAAGGGTGTGGGCTGGGTATAGACATGACCTTTCTCATTCCAGAATAGAAATGGCTGATCTCAAATTAAAATGAATAAATGACGAATATGATAAGTGTACTTTCATGTTTTTTGTATGAATATTTAGGCATAATATGTTTATGGGCAGATTCATGGGTACTTTTTGGGTTGGTTTTTAAATTTTCCCAAAAAACCGATCCATCTATTCTACTATTGGACATGTTGAAATGGCATTTGTGGACGAGCTCAAATGTGGACTAGTTTCATGTGCAGTTCATAAAGCAACTTCTTCGTTACTTCTGTCAATTTGAGCGAGAGTAATTCTGTTAAATTATAAATATAACCTCGCTTTCTAGTTTTCTACTTATTATGACTACCTCTTCCTTGGGGACAGCACCCAGTCCTCACTTTCACTAAGAGACTGGCAACCTGAAAGAGGTGTGCGGTCATTAAAGAAGTGGAATTTGAAGTACAGAATATAGCCTCTCAATGTTATTATAACCACCGATTTCTTAACTTTTTCCTCTTCCCAGCCTCCCACCCCAGCATGAGATGAGACCATGGGTACTCAAGATAAATTAGATGAAAAATAGTTATAAATCTAGAGAGAGAGTGGATTCACTGTGGCCTGTGGGTGGCTCGGTTGGAGAGGCTTAGGATAGTACTAGCTCTATTTCCTCTCTTCTTCAGATAGGTGTCAAAGGTTTAGGGTGTGGTGGAAATGCTACTTTATCAGTTTGTTGTGGCAGTGGCAGGTTTTTGCTACACTTTCCTTTTTTGCTTGAAGGCTAGCCCTTGGAGCCTTGTGCTTTAATGCTGTTCATTTCTTTGTTCCTTTTTATGTTGATTGGGTATTCAATAATATGCATATCAGATTAATCTACACCATAGTCCTGAAATTGTTTTGCATCTCTTTGAAAACCTAATGTTCTCTGCCACAGAACTTCAACACAAGTATTGTCATAGAAAGGACTAGAGATTGAGCTCTACTCTGGCCTGTGTACTTCCCCCTGGCAGCCTTAGCTCTGCTCTACTGCACAATTGGGGTTGAGCCTTCCCCTTCCCAAATCACTCTTTTCTTTGAAACTCAAACATGCGACCATCCGGTGGGAAGAAGTTGGTCCTTATCCAATGGGGAACCCTTGGTTTTAATCTCTCTGATCATGGGCTTAATTTAATATTTACCATCAATGCAACTGTTATCAGGATCATATTTTTCTTCAAAAAGGATCGAATGTCTCCGAACCGATTTTTTTTTTTTTTTTGATTAATTTGTATGTTGCCTGCAATGCCATTAGCAGCAAAATTAAATCTTGAATATGAATTTCTGGAGCTTATAATTGCGTGTCTCCTTTTCTCCTTTTGCAGTTGTGGGGTTTTGCACATGCATCTCGCTACCTTACTTGAGATGATGCAAAGTTTAGCTGCTGACTTTTTGTTTTAAAACTATTTACTACTACTATTTGTAATCTTATTCTTTATTCATTATGTCCCTTCTTAGAGCTTTGACCCCCTTGTTAATCTAGGAGGGTAGTACTTGTTGTACATTTAAAAGTTGGGAAGTATGCTCGAGCTTGATTTCTTTACTCGTGGGATCTTCTTGTAGACATAATATATTATTGTAAGGTATATTTTTGTTACTACTGTGGATTCAACCTTGAAATTGTCTCTGCTCATGGTGACAGTTCCTTCTAAGGTATCACAGTGTCGAGTCGAGCTTTTTTGCATTGGCGAATGATGCCTTGTATCAAAGTTACCTTCCCAAGCCTCAATAAAACACCGTTTTCTTTTTAAGTATAAATACAAATTACAATAATATTATTAAGAGCGATATTTTACACTTATAAAATTCCCCTATATTACGACTTTCATTGTTACCGGATAAATGAATGGCATCTACAAAAACCAAGTATTCTAGAAAGAGATCTCGACTGTCTTACCAATTCTAATAGATGGAGCCTCTCTCACAGTTCACAGCTCATAAACTTAGGGTTGATCAGGTTAGATGATCCTTGTTTTATAGAAAATACTCGTGTAAAACAGTTTTTCCTTATTTTTTACCTTCTAGAAAAGATAATCCCTCCATTCCAAAAACAAAAACAAAAAAGGTCTTTATTTAACTTCCTAACATTTTAAGAAATATAACTTGTTTGAACCTTCTCTAATACAATTCTTTTGAAATGGGACAATTTTTACAGGATGCCAAAGAAGAAAACGGAAGTAGTAAAACTAACGAACGAACATATTCATTGTTCCACTTTTGAGCAAGGACAAGTATTCTGAAACAAAATGGTAGATACTTGAGATGAAATCAAAAGGCATGCAATTGGCTAATAAACTAGTGGCCCCTCCCTTCCATGTAAGCATTTTGCTCACGCTTAAGTCTCAACTATATCTTAAATTATAGCCAATTCAAGTAATATATCTTTAAATTATAAAAAATAAAATAAAAATCACAGTGAACTTGATGACCGAAACTGAGACTGAGGGAGTAATAATTCGTACAGCTTTGCCAAATCCAAATTGCACAATGATCTTCCAAAGTAAAATAACTAGATATTGAACTACATTCTGATGTTTATAATGATACAAAACGAATTTCATGACCAAGTTCCCTCCATTCTGATCCCAACCTCTCTTCACCTAAAAAACTGACTGCAAACTTCGATATACACTAGGCTCAATTGATATTCCCCCACTCAGTATTTTCGAATACAAAAGTCATGTCTAAAGCCAAATAGCAAAAAACATGATAAACAACAAACTCAACTGTCGATGTTCTCTTCTTCAACATCTTCTGTCCATAACTTACACCAATCCTCAACAGTTTTGGAGCAGGTGGCGTAGGATGCGGGGAAACAACTTTTCAGGACTCCATTGTACCATCCTCACCTGGGAGACCAAATATTCGTAGATTTCGATCCATTGATCCCACTGCTATGTATTTTGCATCCGGACCAAATTTTACGCCAGTCACTTTACCTGCAATCAGAAGAAAGGCACTTCAGCCAGTACAAAGCTAAAGCATAACGTCGGTAAACAATTCAATTGAAAATAAACACACTTTTGTTGCCATTGCTTGACATTTAGACTGTTAGAAGATACAAGGTGAAAAGGAGAGCAAGAACCTGTGCCAGACATGTCCGGGAAGGTTTTAATGATGTTCCATTCGGACTTGACATTTGCCACTTGATAAACCCTGTAATAGATGCACGAAAATAGACCAAAAGTTACAAAAGATCAATGTCACATGCTGCAGTAATGATGGTAATGTAGGTCCACACCTACAATATGTTTTCTACCAGCATTAACAAATGGTTATTGATCACTAATTGAATAATCAAAATTCATTAGGTAACTTTCAGGTCAGTTTGTTGTTACTCATAACTCTTAGCAGTATAATGGGTACACAGCCAAGATTCAATGTCGGCCAATCCACTTAAAACTTTGTGTAATATAGTTTAATAACTACCAAGTTTATTCAAGACAAACCTTATATCTGAGCCTCCAATGGCGAGGTAACTTCCACTATGGTCAAAGTCCACTGTCAAAGAGACAAAAAGGAAATGCAAAAATTTCAGGAATACAACTTGACAGATTATGTTGCAAAAGATCATTTACAACCTAATCTTCAAATTTGTTATTTGTGTCGTACAAAAATTTCAATACAAGAACATTCATAAGCATGGATCGAGTGTTGAAGTGTTTGGAAAATATTCAAGATGTTCATGATTCTTCTAATCCTCCACCACCATCACAAGAAGAGTGAGTCTTGGCGCAATGGGGGACCCTTGCACTCTGGCGTCCTTTTTGTCTGCCCTAGAGTCTGTGCTCGCAAGCTCTAACATCAATCATTTCAAGAAGTTTCCCACCAAATCTTAGGTAATGATGGTAAATGTTAGCCGGGAAATGAAATGTGTACCAGATTGTGTTGGTGTATTCTCATCATATGGTGTAAAGGTCCTGAAGTTCCTCAATTTGCGAAGATCCCACAGTTTAACACCATCTTGAGCAGCGGTCTGGCAAGTTGGGACATAAAAAGTCGGCACAAAGCATGTTTATGTGATAAAATATTACATTTTTTGCTGAAGGATACCTACCGCAAGGAAGTAACCATTTTCTGAAAAAGATATAGCCGTTACTGCCCCAACATGCCCATCAAATCTTGCAACATTTGCCTGCAGATGAACCAAGAAACTAAATAGATTTGCATGGGAGAAGAAAACCAAGAAACCTAGGAACACTTTTAAAATACCTGGCTCTTAACATCCCAAATTTTAACCATAGCCCCAGAGGTGCCTGTTCCTAGAATTAGACCGTCAGGGTGAAAAGCTGCAGACGTATAGCCCTCGGATACAGAGCCCTCAGAAGCAGAAGTATCTTCAACCTACAAATTTTTCCAAATAAACCAATCTACAAGTCAAGGGACCTTCTAAGAGGCCTAAAAGGTGCAGGTAGAGAGAGAGAGAGATGAAAACCTGGGTGAGACATAGACCAGAATCTAGAGCATAGAAGCACCATGTATTGTCGAGTGAAGCAGTCACAAAGTAGTTATTTGTGGCATGGACGGTGACAGCTTGCACCTGTCAAAATAAATACATGTGAAGATCTAAAACTTCCAATATGCAAACATATATTTGAGCCTCATGAATTAGCTAATTTTGTAAAAATAAAATCAAGGGAGGAGATCTATAAGTGTTGTGCATGTAACACTAACAAGAAAACTTCCATACGTGATACATGGCAACTGTCCTAATTCCAATTATCATGTCCGTCTCATGTGACCTGGGCATAGAATGTGTGGAAATGCAATCGTATGTACCCAAAATTGGATGCTCGAACTTTTTATTTTGTTCTAACAACTGAAAGATAAGGAGTTCATATGTGATAATTTTCCAGTACAAAGGAAATAGCATTTTACAAAGGTCCTGCTCAATGTCAAGTACTCCCCCAGAAGTACTACAATTTTGTTGAGGCATAAGGTGCATATGATTCAATTTTACATACTAACACCTCCATATCCAACCTTTGGACAGATTCCTACATCTAATAAAACCAAGGAAACATCTTTGCACCACCCTTGTCCAAATCCGTGTAACAGTAGGGTAACTTTGTGCTGCAAGAAAAATTATGGTCGAAAATCAACCTATGAATTCACTTCTTAAAAATGTAAAATAGAGCCCAAATGCTGGGAATATACAACCCATATTATACATTATAGAGCTGGAGAAACCAATCATGAATTCCTGATCCGTTAGCGGAATGTTGATTTTTATTATTCAGTCTATCAAAAGAGATTTCTTTCCCACTCTTCTTGATGCCCACTCTTCCCTAACAAACTAGCAATATAAATATGTAGTCAAAGAAGCCATTCAGAGTTGCGTCACCACCTCAATCAAAGAAAAACACCCATCAAGTCTACACTTCTAGTCCAACCTTTCACAACCCAGCAGATGAAGGCCATTACTTGCCAGGAAATGAGTGTGACCACCTAACGGATGCTAATAACACAAAAAACGTTAAATCAGCACTATACATACTTACAATACAAAAGCCAACATTAAAGTTACTGATTCTAGTTTCCCCACTTCACCAGGTTGCTGAACCCAATTCCAGTATGCTCGCAAGTTGCATCATGCTCCCACTTGCCAAAGTCACAGAAAACAAAAATAGAAGTCGGAAGAGTTGGCGGGGGAAGCACAGTAGCAGGATGGCACACTCAATCTGCATCAGGGAGTTTCTAGGATGTTGACCTCATCAAGCATGATCGTTATACCATTACACAGTGCATAAACAAGTTTCAGGAACACAATGAAAGCTTGAGCTAGCAAAGAAGTATGAATGGAGGCCATACAAGGTTCCAAACACACAGAATTAGGGCTGGCGATTGGGTGGGTTGGGTCGAAATGGTTAACGGATTGAAATAGGTTGTGACCCGTTATGACCCAAAATTAAGCGTGTGGACACGGGTCAGGTCAATGGGTCAGAACAACACCCCGTTTTGACCCACAAATTTCCATCACGAAAACTTACATTTATATAGCAAAAAATAACAGGCCGAAATGGGTGACGGTCCGACCCGCTTTAACCCGACACAAATCGACCCGTTAATTTTTTTTGGCCGAAATGGGCAACCCATTTCGACCCAGAAAATTGACTGGTCGGGTTGGGTTGGTTAGCGGGTTTTGGGTTGTAATTGCCTGGCCTACACGAAATAAATGGGGGAAAAAAGGGGGTAGTTTCAGTTGCCAAGTGAGGGAGTTTGAAGGGGTATTTGCCTTAGCAAAGATAGGAGCACTGCAGTGCAAGGTTTACTAACAGGGGAGATTGAAAATTAAAGATTAAATAAAAATTAGAGGTTTTCATATAATCAGTTTTGATAGATGTCAGGTACTCACTGTGCTTACTTAACCAAGCACCTCCTTATTCCTCAAAGAATTTTTCTTGTAAAACATAATAGCAGTACCACTGACAGTATAAATAACAATACACATAGGGCCAAGTTTCGATCAATGATCATGATCCACCATCCAAACAACACCATTCCTTTGCTTGATAACCCTCCTATATTTTTATGATCTTTAGATGCATCTAAGTCACACGAAGACTGCACGGCATTATATCATTCTGTCACAAAGTTTGATAAACCAATAAAAACTCCGGTGTCAGCCTATTTATCTAATCTTTCAAAAACTCCTAAAACATTGCAGAACGAACAGGACAGTTACTAGCTTCAAAGACGAGGAATCCATCCACTTAGATGGACACAATACACTTGTCTCTTCTGGTGTCAAGATATTTTCTCCATATTGTCCAGATCAATTAACGATTAGGCTTTTAACTCAAGGTTTGTTGAATCAACCCCTGAATATCAGGTGTGCAACACCCTCATTACAAAAGCATGCCTCCGGGTCACATGTAAGCCTAAGAAGGGAGAGCAAAGTAACTTAATTTTAAGGTGATAAAATGGGGAACGTATGTCTTTCACGAGTGCCTGTTCTACACCGTGAACCTGAGCTTAACTATGCACATAAAAGATGTCCAATAAAAAGGAAAATTCATGAGGTATATGTACTCTGTTCAGACTCCCTGCATCCCAAAAAAAGGTCTCATTTGACCACCAGTCGGACTTTTTAATATTGTGCTTTTGTTTCTAAATATTTCTTTCAAATTGCACTAAATTTGTATATTATTTTGTACAACACGTTACATAATCTTTATATCTTCGAAAATAACGAAAAATTAGAAACAACATGGAGATATGAAGCTTAAATTTTGTAAATGCGAACTTTTTTGAGACGAACCAAAATGAAAAGTACAACTTTTTAGGGGGCAGGGGGGACAGGGGGAATATGTATGTGTGTGTGTGAAGAAGAGAAAGCCCCCATGCAGGGGTGAAGCAATTTTAGGTCGTAAATAAAAAGAAACTTATTTTACCTCAGCAGTATGATCCCTCAAAACGTGCCTACAATCATAATTTCCATTTTCAGAACCTTGCCAAACACGAACAGTCTGAAAAAACGTAAAGAAAATAATCAAAGATTACTCGCATTCTTCGTCGCATTTTTTTAATTGTTCAGCACTGCAGTCTTTGTTGTTGTGTTACCAAACATAAAAGGTCACCACCTCACACCAAGGTTGACAACAACAAAAAGTAAGCTAACCTTATCAGCTGAGCCAGAAACAACCAATTCACCCTCGGCCACAAATTTGACACTAGTGACCTAACAATTAAAGTGAGAAGAAAAATAAAGAAAACATATAACCCATAATTTTTAATCAGAATGTAAATCAGATAATAATAAACAAAAACCTTCTTTGAATGACCACTGAGTGTCGATAGGATCTCTCCTGAAGCACGGTCAAAGACAACAGCATTCGTATCAACCCCACCGGTTACAATAACATCCTGGTAAATCATGAAGAGATGTGATCTATGTGTACTATTTTTTCAGTTTTATCAGGATGAAGAGTGATTCTTAATCATAATATAAGCACCAATATTTTGCTCATCAAATGCAGGTAGACAGAGATAAATTGGAACCAAAAGAGTTCCCCAGATGTCAAAATTTACTAAGTTAAATCAATATTGTCAGATATGTATGTGAAATATTATCACCAAAACAACTCATTCATATATTCTGCACTCGAGGGACTATACCCTAATGTTAATTTCTCTTAATAAAATAGGATTTAAGCCAATAAAGTGAGTATAGAAAAAAAAAACCGCTTTATGGCATAGACCTCCAAAAGTTCATACGCAAGTAATCAAACAATTGTACGGACTTTTAAAAACATTCTGAGAAGAAAAAAAGGTGTCATGAGGAAGTTATAGATTACCAGTTCAATATCAAATATCTTTATGGGTCGCAGTATCAAATTGTAATGGAGATAAGTACCAGAACTACATGAGAACCAATTCTCAAGGAGTACACAAGGATCAAGCGTCAGGCGGAAGGCCCTCAACTATAAGTGCTTTTTCACAAGAGATTTGAGCAACCAAGAAAGAACCAACCAGTACTGAGTTGAGTATAATAGATATTAAGCTTCGATCGGTACAATCAATTAATTAACCAGATAAATGAACAATCAGGTTTGCATACTTCCAAAAATTAGCTTTTTTTGGTATAGAGATAGAGATCAGAAAGTAGATAGCTATGACCTAGGGAACCGTAGTGAGTTCCCTATCTCTAAAAAATTGGCCAAGGATCATGCAACACATTGAGTAATTTGGAACAAATGGTCAGTAGACCATTAGTTAATATATCCAAAACTTTTAGCCATAGCATTAGTTGTTACCTATATGTCCCTCCACTATGGCTTAAAGTTTTTGGATATAATAAGTCAGTACCATGTGACGGGTCAGAGAGTTTAGGTCCTATAGTGGAGGGACATATAGGTAACAACCAATCGTGCATTCGTTTGATGCTTTGCGTTTATAATTTTATCTTTTATTTAGCAAAAAAAAAAAAAACACAACCAATCATGCATTATGTTACTTCATGTATCCTAAATCCTAATTTGTGTAACATAACATAAATCTTCTGGAAACTATTCAATTTGCTTAATTAACGAATGAGATGCTCTGGGAAATATGCATTCCGAACACGAAAGAGAAAATATGTAACCAGGGTCATGCAGTCCAGCGTCATGGTGAAGGACAAATAATCTGCAGACGGATCGAGTTTCACTTAGGTGATGCACATATAGTGCACGACAACTAAAATCTAAAAAACTTTCTTGAAAAAGAGCATCCATGTGGCAAGGCTTTTTTTAGTTTCTAACCAAAAGCACGTGATTTTGTAAATTTCCACCATAAATTTACAAACAAGATTTGCTTCTCTGCGCTAATTGGCAAGTGAAACTTTTTTACAACTATGTGGGAAGTTACTTTCCTAATTCAAAAACAGAAACCAAAACCATTACATCATCTGGTATGTGATAATAATGTATCTGTGAAGTTTAAAAATAATACTAATAGGATCTGCCATAACTTTAACTTCAACAAAATCAAGTACAAAGCTTCTTCAAAGAATTATCAAGATACCCAAGGCTGGCGAAATTGAATACAACACCTGCAAAGAGCCGCACAATCAACTTTTAAAAAGGTTTACCCTAAAAGGATAAAACTCCAGAGTATCAATAGTCTAACTGTCTAAGATTCTTAGCAAAGATCTAGTTTACAATAAAACTACATAAATTGACTAATTTCAGCCTGATTAAGAAGCCTCATATCTGCTTGCTATCATATATGCAATACTGTTTTTTTGGTAGACACATATGCTATTCTCTGGTCAGTTAAATATGCACACTTTCCGAATTCAAACATACTGTCTAGTGGATTTTGAAGGCTCTGCTTCATTAGGACCTCATATTGCTCTTAAAGTTCCTAATCAGATTTTCTTACTACAACCAATATCTGTTCACCTTCACTTTTCACAACAAAAGCCTCGCTCCATTACATATAGTCCTTATTAGCCACAACCGACCAATTCTCAGCAAATAAAACAACTAATCACTCTGCATATCAAGAATTGTTAACACTTCAATTACCATAAAATACCAGCACAAATAGGACTCCGTCTCCGCCGGTTCATACTATTTTGCACTCTTCCTATAGCTTGGTGTATTGCTAGGTTTGGTTTAATTACAACTAAGCCTCTAAACCAAATCCTGCCTAATGATGGGCTTTTCATGTCCCTACTGATCCTACTCCATTGTCAGTCTCATATCCAGCTCGACAAGGGGCACACATGTCAAGACTGTTGCTATAAAATATGATGAAGATCCAAAGTAGTCAGCAAGTTTGTGCCAAAATAACGCAAGAGGTTTCAACCAGAAACAAAGCCCAGAACAATGTCAGAAACTGCATTATCATCAGTAGGATAGAGCAAACAGCAGAGCAATGCAAGACACTGGATTGTAACATACAGTCAACGACTGTAACAAATGAAGGTTATGGTCAACAAATCCAATCTTAGTTTGCTTCATTCACTTGGTCAATGTTCATCATCTACATATTTTTGTCACTTGACAGTTGTCACAACGAAGCTTTGCTTCCAAGTGCTCTAGTTACAACAGCAGAAATAGCAGAATCACTAATCTCTAAGTTCATATTATGCAAATGAATACGCAAATCATGTACAAATTTTCCTAGAGACATGCAGGTAAATTGGACAAAATCCAACAGAAGGAAATAGAATATAAGATGCCTAAATGCAGTTTGAATTGAGACGAATCTGTACCTTAGAGTGATGGACATCAATAGATAATATGCCAGCTTTGTTTGTTTTGTGGAGAGGATAACTGTTAAGCTGGGTATACCTCTCAACAACATCCACGGGAGCTAGTGTTGGTGGGATCTGGAAGATTTTCCCAAGGAAAAAGATAATGTCAATATACATAATACTAATTAATAAGATATCCAATGGGATGCCTACAGCTCTTTAACAAAGGTAAATATAGAGAACAAGTTGATGAAATTCGACAAAACAATAGAACAAGAAATGAAATTCTATTGTGATTCTATTTCATTAAAAAGAATACCTCCCGCTTCTTTCTTCGCTGAGAAAGAGCAGCATTGCAGTCGGTTAGCTCTGCAATTATACCAGACGATATTCCTAGGCGGAGTCTCTTCCCATCGGGGCCCATCTCATCATCCTCAGCAGCTGCATAACAGAAATAAAACAAACGTCAGCCTCATGAAACAAAGGATAGCAAAATTAAATAAACCTCAAAAAATCAGAAACCTCTTTTCCCATTGCTTAGAGCAGAAGCACTCGCTGCCATTGCTGTTGATGCAGACATTGGGATTTGTCTCTCTGCCTGTGCCAGCAATGACCTTGCTTCGTCTCTTTCTTTCTTAAGCCTAGCAATCACTCGGCAAGCAGCATCATGCTGCAAACAAACAAACAGATTATCTTCAACAAGCTTTCATGTGATGCAGGTAACATAAAAGAAACCAGGTTGGGGTAAGACTGATTGAAAAATGGAGGAAAACATAAGAGAGTAAAAGAAGATAACAGAACAAGTATTGACTAGAGAACAACAGTATAACATGGTGAACATAAGATTCTAACTACTCTTCACTTTTCAAAAAAACTCACTTGGCTACATGATACCTATTAAACCTCTAAATGAACTTCATCGTAAAGTCAAATTTTCTTCTGGAATAAGAAAACTAAACCACCTAAACTTACTAAACCAATATAGATAAGGTATTCATCCTCTATATCTATCATGAATATAGGTGGTAATTATTCAAACTTTTCATATGTTGGATTTCACCAGCTACAGTAAACAACTAAGAAATTTGCAAGCTGAAATTTGACTGTCACAGCAGCACACCAAAAGATAACTTTTTTTTGATAAGCAACACACCAAAAGATAACTTCACACTTGATCCCAAAGGACTGGTGCAAATATAAGCAATAAGCCAATAACATCACTTCTTTCCAGTTCAATGACTTCGTATCTTTGTAGTACCATTACAGCTCATGATGCAAGGCAAAAAATCAAAATCAATACCAAACTTGAAATCCTAGAGTCAAAGTAATGCCTTCATCACTCGAGTGTCCAAGTGTACATTTCATTTACTAGGCCATCCGTTTAAATATATGTTCTAGAGACTAATTACTCATATTTTTAAGTGGTGAAAATTCACTGGTTAAATTAAACAACTTAAGAACTGCATGGATGCTTGAAACTGCGAGTTAAAATGTCAAAAAAGATGTCAAATTTTACAAGCAAGCCCCAAGGACTGGTACATTTGTATGCACCCACATCATTTCTTATTACTTTCTGGTGACTTGAAATTATTTATAGTATGATAAAATTTAACACAATGCAACACTCTGGATCCTAGAATCTAAAATCAATACACAAATTTGAAATGCTAAAATCAATCAGATGCCTGTAGAATTTGAGTTTCTATAAGAATAAGCTTTTTTTCAGCTGTACTTTGAGTTTATTCTTTTACATATCTTTTCAAAACTAGCATATCCTAAGAACCCCCAACAGAGGGTCTGATATAGGTTGCTGACGAAGTTCAGTGTGCCAACACAAGAAAAATCTGAAAAATATATCTAGCTAATGTGTAAAAAAGAACAGTAAAGGAAGTACAAATAATGTGATGCTGTAATTGAAAAAACAGAAGTTTTCTGATCTACAACAAGGATGTAGGAATCTGGTCTTTTATACAAGGTTCAGCATAACAATTAACATACTAGCTTCTTAACAGCATTTTTTCTATAAAAAAAAATGATTTCCTGGAACTTGGAATGAACATATGAAAGATAAATAATCTCCGTTGTACATAGGATGTGTCACCTGCTTTACACCTGTTTATTAATTTATCTTACTTATCAGGAAAAAAAATGAAAGATAAATAAACAAGAAAACTGTGGCGGATATAAGGATAAAATCAAATTCAATTGAGAAAAGTGATGCAGAAAGCTATCAAATTCCATTGCTTAAATCTAGTGAGCAAAGAGCTTCCATCATTGTAAGACTCAACCCAAACAATAAAGGTGCCGGTGACCATGAGCACTGAGCTTTGAACACAGTGAGTCGTTCAAAATAGGTTCAACAGTTGGAAAGCTGTAAGATGAATGGTGATAATGATCACTGAGATTAGACGATCAGAATCCGTAGACCTTTGCAAAACCCACTTTTCGAATTTGGCAGTCTATGTAGAAAGAAGGGAGAGGGCTTTCTAAAATGGAATCCAACTTTGAAAGGAATTGCCTTGGATCTGATTAGGTACAATAATTGGAAGTCTGAAAGACGAATAATGACCATGAGCACTGAGCCTAGACCTCAAGGATTCCTAGACCTTTGCAGAACTTACTTTACGAAATGCAGGAGTCTATTTAGAAAAAAGAGAAATGGCTTTCTTAAATCGACCGACTTTTGAAGGAATTACCTTGAATCTAATTATTGAAACTGCATCGAATAACATTGTGAGCCTAGTTCAATTTGCATCAGCTATTCAGGTGTATTGTGGAATCATGCATCTCTTGCAAAAATTTCCACTGAATATTGCAGAATTTAACTCCGAGGAAATAGTAAAAAAATGCTACAACACCCCCCACCAAACTACTTTAAGCATCAGTTAGGAAGGATGTCCATGATTCTCTTGAAACCCCTGCTTCATGACTTCAGAAACAAAGACAACAAAATGCAGAATAGTGTTTTCTCTAGCCAGGCAGTAAGGAAGATGATAGCCCAGTATTATTCTTTTGGCAGATGCCTAGTGTATTCTCTAGGTTGAGTTGAGTCTGCTTAAAACGAAGGTTATAACATGCTTGTTGCCTCTCAACATTTCTTTCGCGTTACTCTTGTAGACAATCACAAGAAAATATGTTAGTTGGGTTTGGAATATGGTGCTTAGGATGTTTAATATTCGGTGGGTGATGCCAAGATCAGTAAAGGATCTCCTTTTGTGTTGATCTTTATTTAAACGCAGGAGGAGAAATTCCATTTGGGAGTCGGTCCCTCTTGGTATCTGGTGGACTATTTGGTGTGAGAGAAATAGCAGAGCCTTCGACAATGCTGAACGGACAATGGACCAATTAAAGGATCATCTTCTGCGCACTCTTTATCAATGGTGTTACGAGGGTTATGAGGCAGATAGTATAGATCATTCTTTTGTGGACTTTGGGAATAGTTTTAGTCTTGGGTAGTTCCTTGTTGTATACGTCCAGTGTACATGGATGCGCCTCCTTTTTGGCGCCTTCATTAATATATATCTTTACTTATCAAAAAAAACAAATTGTCTCACACGGAGGATGAGGTTGCTGGAGAGGCCTACAAGCGATGTGCAACCGAGGAGGCTGATGCATTTAGGCCTTCTTCTGCTCCTGAGAGGAATGCGTGACACGTGGCACAAGCAGCAGAGAAAATTCAAGTCAAGTGTGTTTCAACCGAGTATGCTGGACACTGGATTTGGAGGTGATTGTGAAAGGTATTCTTGCTAATGAGGAATTTAAAGGGCTCACCCATCTAGCTATTGCTGATGCAATGTGCAACTTCGTGAAGGGCAATAAAAGTGAAGAATCTGCAAAGGAGTGTGATTTTTAGTCTTTTGGTGTGTTCTCTGAAGCTGATAGGGAAGTGGAATTGCAGAACTTTAGTCCTAGGGAGCACAGGGCCAGTTCTCACAGTAGTTTGGCAGCCCCCTTCAAATTTGAATATTACTATGCACAGTGGTTGGAGAAACAGGTAGGATGCCTATTTTGATGGGAAGGAGGAGAATGAATATGACACCAAGGAAGAGAAGGAGCAGGAAGGGTTGCTAATTGAAACTTTAAGGCGGGACTATGAACTTATGCACAAGATTGGCAATCAGAGGTTAATGGTTCATTTGATTATTATGATGGGGAGTACCACCTGTTTTTCTGATGAGGAGGAGAGCAATTGCTGACTGAAAATTATATGCAAGGGCCGCCAGACTTACAGTATGCTTCTTTTTCTCAAGGAAAGTTGTAGGGGATGTTGGAGGTGAAGGTCAGTGAGAGGCCGACTTGCTTCTCATCTATGATAGTCCACATGGATTGAAGCCTTCCTTCCTCTCTTTTTTTCTTTTTTATTTCCTTTTTTTCTTGTAAAGAGGATCAATAATAGTTCCCCACGTACCCCATGGTGACTCAAACCAACAACCTATTAGGTGTAGGTGAAGCGTCGTTACCACACAAGTTGCGCTTCATTGTCAAAGGCATCCTTCTCATTCAAAAGTGCTAGTTATAAAACTTTGTTTCACATGATGTTCAAGAGGAGATAAGGAATGAAGGTCTTGTTATTTCCATGAGCCACTGGGGAAGGAGATTGACAATAGGGAACCTGCTTGTGTCATTTCTCAAATCAGAGTCAGGTTGGTGAATCTGTCGGGAAAAGATCGAGGAATTAGACAGATGCTTAGGTTGATGTCATCTGTAAATTATGGAGAACTACGACCAAGGCCTACAGGGAGTCCTCAGGTTGTTGATCGTCAAGTCCATGTGTGCTTCCTAGATGGTCATCTTTTCTATTAAAAAAATAAAGGAAACAAAAACAATGATAACAATCAAGAAAGAACATGAGATAGCTTGACTTGTATATTTCGCATGATAAACTATTCAACGAGGTAAGCTACAGCAGGAAAAGGAAAAGCATTGAAACCAAACTAGCTACTATCAGTACCTGGTATAGAGCATGACTTAACTCTTGCCTTGCTGTATGTAGTTGTTGCTCTAATGCAAAGTTAGCAAGCATCAAGCCATCCCATTCCTAATTTCAAATAGAAAAGAAAAATATAAATTAAATAAAACTGGAGAAATGCTATATGAGAGCAGATTAAGATTTTCTATTGTTAATAACCTTACGAAAAAGATAACACACAGGTATAAAGTTAGCTAAATGCTATGAGGCATTGAGAACAGACACCTATAAGGTACTTGTAAGAAGGGCAAAACAGCCCTCCTCCAATCTAAACTTTTCTAAATGTACAGATACAAAAACTTCCTTCCAGCATGGCATACTCCTAACCACCAGCTTGAAGAAGCAAAAGTAGTTTCCAACTAACGAGATGGAAAAGTTCCTCTCTTGAAATGGCCCAGTGATTAAATCATATATTTTTTTGATAAGTGCCCCAGTGATTAAATCATGAAAAAAGGTTAACTGGACTAGTCTTTTGGGCCTACATATCATCTGCAATAACGATTTTCTAACATAAATCCACATTACACAGTGATTTAATAAGGGTTTGAGTACTTTGTGATAAGAAAGTGTGATGATACACATGTATACATAGTAACGTACATGCATATATAACAGAGGACATCACATGGCGGTGGAGATACTTGGGGGAGAGGGATAAGTCGTGGAGAAGAGTAGTGGAGGGCAAATATGGTGAAGGAAACCATTTGTGGTTTCCAAAGGAATGGAAGGGCATTAGGAAAGTTTGGGACTTCTTCAAATATCAGATTTCATTTAACTTTGGAAATGGGGAGATGTCGTGTTCATATGGGGTAAATGTTTGGAAGGGTGTTAGTAAAGTATTTCCTTTAACATTGGAAATGGGGAGAAGGTGAGATTTTGGAAGGATAAGTGGTGCGGCGTGGTTTCTCTTCAAATGGGTTTTCCTAGTTTATTTGAGATAGTTGTAAACAAGGATGAGATTCTTCAAGCCCTTCGTTCCAAAAAATTTGCATGATTGGGAGATTGACAATATTTCTAGACTTTTTTTTTTTGATAGGTAATAATATCAATAAAAAGCGCCTAAACAGGAGACACATCCTTGTACACGGGACATATGTAAAGACAACGATACATTAGATACCAATAAGACCATCCTTAATTCTAACAACAGATTCCCCCTCGGAAAGGTTTGCACTGAAGGACCATAGCCCGATAGATTGCAAGACATACACCTTAAGACAATCGACATCTGCTTCAATATTCTCAAAAACCTTCCTAGTTCTCTCTAGCCAAATGTTCCACCAAATCGCAAGAGGGGCTGTGGTCCAACATTTATTTTTCCTCCGACGCTTATATACAGACCATCCTCGCAATAACTAGCTCACCGAACTTGACATAACCCATGTGATGTCGGCCATTCTGAACAACAAATTCCATAATTCCATTGCGACCGGGCAGTGAAGAAGCAAGTCATTCACTGTTTCTTCCTCTTGTTTACACATATACACCTATTAACGACTACTCTACCACGAGCTTTCAGATTGTCGCCCGTCAAGATGGCCTCCCTCGCAGCTTCCCAAGCTAAAAATGCTACTCTACTCGGAGCCATGGTTCCCCATAACTCCTTCCAAGGAAAACTAGGGCAGACCCTGCCTTCAAAGGAGTAAAAAGATCAGACAGAAAACTTTCTGCTCTTAGAATCTGTCCACACCACTCTATCTTCATCCTCCACATTTCTTTTGAATCCGTATAACAATCCAAACAGCTGATTTATATCTTCAAGCTCCCAGTCTTGCAGCTCTCTTCTGAAAATCGGATTCCACGAGTATCTCATTATGATTAACCACTATCGAATCTACTGGTTCCTCCTGGTTAACAGCTAGAACAAATAATCTCGGGAACCAATCCCTTTAGCTTCGCATCTCCGCACCAGACATCCTTCCAGAATCTGACTTTGTCTCCCTTTCCAACATCATAAGCAATGTGCTGCTTGAATGAGGTCCACTTCTTCAGAATTCCCTTCCATACACCCACTCCATGAGGCCCCGCCACTTTCTTCGGGTACCATAAATGTCTCCCAACTCCATACTTTTTTTCAGCTAGCCTCCTACACAACGCATCTCTCTCCGCCATAAAACACCACTGCCATTTCCCCAACAAAGCCCAGTTAAAAGTCCGCAAACTTTTAACTCCCAGACCTCCACCCCGAACACCAGAGCTCACAGTCTTCCAGTTCACAAGATGATATTTTCGCTCCTCCGACCCCCCTCCCACAAGAAGTCCTTTTCTAATTTCTCTAGCCTACTCGCCACCGAACTAGGAATCACCATGAGAGAAAGGAAGTATGTAGGGAGATTGGATAAAACGCTTTTGATTAAGGTCAAACGATCACCCTTGGATAAGAGTTGCCCCTTCCATCCAGCCAGCTTCCTTTCGAACCTTTCGATCACCAAATTCCAAGACGTGACACTTTTAAAATGCGCCCCCAACGGAAGGCCCAGATAAGTGGTTGGCAAACTAGCCTGCTTACATCCACAGAAAGAAACCGGCTGCTCTATGTCCTCCACCATCCCTACCGGAATAATCTCACTCTTTGAAATATTGATTTTCAGCCCAGACATCGCCTGAAAAAAAAGAAGCACCAGACGGAGATATCCCAGTTGGGAACTCTTTGCATCACAGAACACCAAAGAGTCATCAGCAAATAGTAAATGGGAAATATTCAGCCCACACTGATCCTCTCCTCCTATACCAAACCCTGAAATGAAACCATTCTCCTCTACTTTATAAATCAGACGGCTCAGGCCCTCCATGACCAGAATGAACAAGAATGGGGACAGGGGGTCTCCTTGACGAAGACCTCTCGAGTTTGCAAAGAAACCAGAAGATTCACCATTCACCAATACCGAGAACCGCACAGAAGAGATGCAAAAATAAATCCACTTCCTCCATTTTTCTCCAAAACCCTATCCTCGAAAGAATATACATAAGAAATTTCCATTCTACATGATCGAAGGCTTTTTCAATATCTAGTTTGCACAGCAGACCCGGAATCCCACTCCTTAATCTAGCATCCACCAACTCATTAGCTATGAAAGCTGCATCCATAATCTGTCTACCCTCCACAAAAGTGTGCTGAGAGTCAGAGACCACCTTGCCAATAACCTTCCTAAGCCGAGACGCGAGCACCTTTGCTAAAATCTTGTAGATACCCCCAACAAGGCTGATGGGCCTGAAATCCTTTAACTCATCTACCCCCTTTCTCTTCGGGATTAGAACAACGAAAGAAGTATTAAGGCTTTTTTCGAAAACTCATGTCTCATAGAACGAGTGAAAAACCTCCAAGACGTCGCTTCTAACCACCTCCCAACACTGCTGGAAAAAAGCTAAGGAAAACCCATCCGGCCCTGGAGCCTTATCCCCTCTCAAAGACTTAAGAGCCGCTACTATTTCTTCCTCGGAGAAAGGCTGCTCCACAGAAGCCCCCTCAGCCACAGAAAGGGAACTGAAAGACAAACCATCTAATTCCAAGAAAGGGAATCCCCCAGAAGTGTACAAGTTTTGAAAGAAAGAAACTGCACCTTGCCTGATCTACTCTGGGTCCTCTGAAACAATACCATCCAGCTTCAGCTTCCTAGTCTGGTTATGCCCTTTGTGTACATTGGCCAATCGGTGAAGAAATCTAGTGTTCTTGTCCCCTTCCTTTAGCCATAAAATGCGAGATTTTTGTCTCCAGTTTATCTCCTCTTTAATCAGTAATTTTTCAAGATCCCGCTGCACCTCTAAACATCGGGCTGAAACAGAAGATCCTGAAATCCTATCACTGTCCAACTCATCCAAGCTTTTGAGTTCCTCCATAGCTGATTTTATTCTGCCTTCAATCCTCCCAAAAGTCTCTCTATTCCACTCTTTGAGATCCTGTATAAGTAAAAACAGCTTCTTTGCCAATCTGAAACATGGTTTTCCAAACAGCTCATAGGACTCCCACTTGGTTTTAACCCAATCCTCAAATCCAGACTCCTCAAGCCACATATTCTCGAATCTGAACGGCGAACTCCTTTTCGAAGTACCTCCGAAATCTAGAACAAAAGTCTACAATCTTATAAGATTAAAATAGGGTAAGAAGTTACCTTCTTGAATACCTTTCTTAGTCCTAAAGCAACGGTAAGTGTTACCATATTTAAATACTTCCAAAAGCAATGACGAGTCCATAATTAAGTTGGACAAAATCTTTGATAAGATCCTTGAATTATATTAGGAAACTAATTTAGGAAACAAATCTTTTATTTCCTAACATTATGTTTTCTTGGAGTTGTTGGATTCTTATTTGTGTAGGATATATTCTTTGACTTAAATTAGAAAACTATATTTGGAAACTAACTCTTTGGTTTTCCTAATCCTTTAATTTCTTTTTTGTTTCCTAATTGAATTGTAGGTCTCCACCATCATATAAATATGGAGCATGGCGTATAGAAGAACTCACAGAGAACAGAATACACATAAGCAGAAAGAGCGCAGTGCATACAGAATACACCAAGAGAGAATATACAGAAAATTGTATTGCTGGAATTTGGATGAAGCTCCGAATGCACCTTCATCCTGAACTACATTGACCTATTGTTGTTGTTTGTCTTCCTAGTGTTTCTAGGAAGTTTATTTTTTAATCTCACGTTTTCTTTACCTATGTTTATGTGGGTTTTGCTCTCCAAGACGTGTTGTCTTGTAAGAGTTTTGATTTTGATGATTTCACATATTGTTTTGTTAAACACTTCATCTTTTTTAGTGAAATCTTTTTGGCCATAAGGCTGGATTTACAAGCATAGGCTTGTAGATAGTTTGGAATACACATGTGTTTATTATTGCTTTTAAATTAAAAGTCTTCCGCTGTTTTTTATTTCTGACCAATGCACTTCCTGGTGTAGCTACATTAACAAGCTACATTGCAAACTGCATCGACAATTTTTGTGAATCTTAGCTACTATTCATCTATCAGTCTCCGACAAGGGGATCCACTCTCCCCCCTTCTTTTTATCATAGTGATGGAAGCACCAAGTCATGTTCTTGACAAGGCTGTGGATGGAGGCTTCATACAGGGTTTCAAGGAGGCAGTGAGACTGTGCCAAACTCTCCGGTGAATCATTTACTATTTGCAAACTCTCCAGTGAATCATACAGGATCTCAACTTGGTTACCTTCGGATGGTTCTTCTTTTTTAAAAGCGGTGTCGGGGCTGAAAATCAACATCTCGAAGTGTGAAATTATCCCTGTGGGTGCGGTGGACAACTTGGGAGATCTTTCTTATTTCTTTGGCTGTAAAGAAGATAGCCTTCCAACATCGTACCTGGGTCTCCCTCTTGGTGCTTCTTTTAAGAAAGCAGACAAGTGGAATCGAGTCATAGAGCGCTTTGAAAAAAGGTTGGCAGGGTGGAAGAGACTTTATTTGTCTAAGGGTGGCAAGATGACTCTAATTAAAAAGCACCCTTTCTAACTAACCTCCCTACCTACTTCATGTCTCTCTTTGTGATTCCTGCTTCAGTTGCAACTAGAGAGGGACTTCTTATGGGAGGGAGGCAACGAGGAGAGAAAATTTCATGTTGTGGACTGGACCTCCATCTTTTCAAATACTCAATGTGGAGGTTTGGACATAAAAAGTTTAAGGAAGTTCAATAGTGCACCTATGGGTAAATGGTTGTCGAGATACATTATGGAGAAAGAGGCTTTGTGGAGGAAAATCGTGATTAGTAAATTTGGACAAGGTAATCAGTCATGGTTCCCTGCGGTTGTTAGCTGCCCTTACGGTCCAGTGTATGGAAAGGAATTTCAAAAGGCTGGGAGGATTTACATTGTGGCATTTTCTTTGAAGTAGGGAATGGGGAAAATGTTAGGTTTTGGAAGGATAAATGGTGTGGGAAAATTTCGCTCCAACAAGAGTTTCCTAGGCTTTATAATCTGGTGGTTAATCGTGATGCTAGAGTGAGCGAGATGTTTGTGAACCTTGATCGTAAAGATACATGGGTCCCTAAGTTCAAAAGAAATTTACAAGATTGGGAGGTTGGAGATTTGGCAAGTTTTCTTGAGAAACTCTACGCCATGCGATATGGACAGAAACTCTTTCCCTTGGAAAGCCATCTCGAAACCTAAAGTGCCCAGTAGAGTGGCTTTGTTTACGTGGGAGGCTGCTAAGGAGGTATACTTACGGGGGATAATCTGAGAGCAAGAAATAGGGTTTATGTCAATCGGTGCTACATGTGTAAAGAAGATGAGGAGACGACTAATCACCTTTTGCTACACTCCTCTGTAGCGAGAGAGGTATGGACTTATTTCTTTCTCTTAGTAGGCATTTCTTGGGTTATGCCAAGATCAGTAGTCAAGCTCCTCCGTGGCTGGTCGCTGTATAAAAGGAGGAATGGGGTCTCGAGGAATGGGGTCTGGGATTCAGCTCCGATGGCGATTTGGTGGAGCATTTGGAAGGAGAGGAATCATAGAGCTTTCGATGATATGGAAGTAGGGTTAGATGAGCTAAAGAAGAATATGTTTCAGCTCCTTCACTTTTGGTGTTTGGAGATAACTTCAAATGAATGGAATCTTTTTTTGTGGATATGGAGGTCAGTTCATCCAATTGTAATTTTTGTTTAGTATACTCCCCGTGTACAGGGCTGCGCCTCCCTTTTTGGGGTCGTAATTAATACAATCTTTACTAGTCAAAAAAAAGAAGGTATTTCATGGGTGATGCCAAGGTCTTCTCTCCATCTTCTTCATGGTTCGGGCTCTTCCAGAAGTATAAGTAACAACAGTAGATGGAAGTCTATTCCTTTGGCGATTTGGTGGAGTGTTTGGAAGGAGAGGAACCATAGGGTGTTTGACAATGAGGAGATAGATGTTGACAGGCTAAAGAAGGAAGTGCATCAGCTAGGATTTTTGGCATTACGATGTGGCTTCAAGTTCAAGGGACTCTAATGTTAATATCTTGGATAGTTTGTATATTTAATTATTTTGGTCTTGAATACTCCCAGTGTACAAGGACGCGTCACCTAATTTGGCGCATTGTTAATATTAAGATTACTTATCAAAAAAAAAAACTAACAATTACAGTTGAAGATGGAACAAGCAATTATTTTAACCTCCAAATAATGGGAATAAGAAGGGGGGGGGGCTACACATTGCTGAGGGCAGCAAGAAAACCTTTATGCCAAATGAACCATGAAAAATATAAGAAAACAGAATTCAGCTTACCAAAAAAATTTATAGGCAGGTTTGTACTCGAACAAAGTATGTTATAACAAGTAAAAAACTAAAAAGAGCAAACGACGACTAGGTATGCCAACAAAAGATGAAGCAGAATGCATACAAGAGTTCTTCTATAAGCCTACTAAGTTACATGCCAACGGTAAAATAACTTTGTTTCTGGGAATATACAACCCCCCCAAACTAAAGTGAAAATTGAATTTGATAAAAACCAAGCAGTAAAGATAGCTGTAAAAAGGGAATTTAAGAATAAGAGACATACAATCTGGAACATTCCAATCATCCCAGGAATGCTTGCAGCCTGTACGGTCCTTGGCTTCACTATCTGTATCATGTTCCCCATTGGATACGAAAAAACATCAATGCGAAACACCAAGCAATAAAGCATTCTGTTTTTTTTAAGTGCAGTCTTGCTCTTAATTAAGCTAAGCATAGCTCTTTAGACAAGTTGATAAGAAGCAGACCTTGCCAGCTTTGATTGGAACAAGATCATCCATAGATAACGCCTCACCAGTAACCGGGCACTTGCCATATTCCTAATTATGAAAAACAAACAACATCAGTGAACTCAGTACATCAAATAGAACCATCATTACTCCCTCCGACCAAGAAAAAGAGTCGCATCTAAACTTTTCAAAGTCACTTTGAGATTTCTTTGGTACGATATCTGACACAGTATTTACGTGATATCTGACACAGTGTTTACCGATATCTGACACAGTATTTACACGATATCTGACACAGTTTTTACTTAATTACAGACAATAATTATAACATTTGGTAACTACATAAAGTAAACAAAACTGGACACCCATTTTGGATTGGAGTGAGTATAATTTTTTTTAAAACAAGCAAACCTACATATAAATTTCATTTCAGAAAAGAAGAGAGGGGAGGTGAGTTGCCTTTGAAAAGTCTAAATGTGTAGGAGTATGTTGAACGCTATGTTCGGTTATGCACAATTGCACATCGTCAATGCCAATTATAGTGGGAACTGTTTTTTCTTTATTTCAAGCTCTAGAGAGTATAAAAATTGATTTAAAAATTAAGACTCAAAAATCTAGACTGAAATTCTGATAGGAAAAAGAAACCCTATATAAACGAAGTGAGAGCCAAAGAAAAACGAACCTTGACATGCCGTTCGATTAAACGCTTTTCGAAGAGTAGTCCGGAGCTCTTAGAAACGACGGGCTCTTCCGGCACCTCGCCGGAGACTATACGGATACAATACAACAGCAAGGAAAGAGATCAGTTAGCAACTCAAAATTAACAATGAGCAAGCTTACGCGTATACATAAATGTGATATATATATATATATATATATATATATATATATATAGAGAGAGAGAGAGAGAGAGTAACTTGAACAGAACATGGTGCCCGACGGAGCTAGGGTTTGTGAGAGAAGCACACAGTCGTTATTCGGCCGCAGTAGAGAGCAGCTGATGAGAGCAAGAAGGAGACCAGTGGAAGGAGGGATAGATGGATCGAGAGAGAATAAGTTTAGAATAAGGGTTTGGAATTTTGGATCAAGATATCACATGTTAACCCGGCTCTATATGAAACGGGCAGACCAAAACCAATTGGTTTATTTTGAAAGAATGCCGTAAAATAACTTGGGAAAAATTATGAATTTTCAACACCTTTAGTGGAGTATCTTTTTTTCAGACCCTAAAAACCACTTTGTTTCGTTGTGATGCATTATTTAATAAGGTGATGCATCATTTAATATTAAATGATACGTATTTTAATGATTTTAAAAAATTATAAAATATTAGAGTGGTTAAAAATTCACAAAAGTGTATCGATCCGTAAATTTGCTAAGCAACTAATAACTAGAAAACAGGTCTCCTCATGAATGGGATGTGTTTTGGGCCCATTGATGAATAATATGATTGTTTTAGCGAATTCATGCGGTTAACTTTGATAAGTTTTCAATTGTTACACTACTTGGCTTTTTTTTTAATCGGAAAAAATTATTTTTATGGATGAAAAGACTACGATATTCTTAATGAGCGAGAGGCGCGTTATGGATCACTCAAATGCATTGTGATGCCTTAATTTTTGCATCGTGATGCCTCAATTATTGCATCGTGATGCATCAATTTAATTACATAATCCAATTTTGTATCGCGTTGCATCAATTTTAATTTTATAATCCAATTTTGCATCGCATTACAAAATCATAATGAATTAGACCTTTATGTCATCCATCTTCTTTTTCTTTCTCCTCCGCTGTAAGTCTTCTTCTTCTTCATCATCCTTATTTGTCTACATCATTACAGAAAAATCTTTCAACTTAACACAGGTTTATTACAGTTCCGTACTTAATGAATCGAAAAAATTATTTAACTTTCAAGGGCGTTGCCCAACGAACCCCCACGAAGAGGCGCCGCCCCCTCGACCTGACCGGACAAGTCGATTCCCGTTTGTTGCACAACAATTGTGATTTTCGAACTCCAAAGTGTTGGTCGAAGTTGTGGAAGAAAATGATATGAGCATTTTAGGAACAATATTTCTAAAATGAGTTGTTGAAAAAAACGAACGGGGGACTATAGCGAGAGATGTTTGGGAAAAGTACAGGTCATCTATTTTTCCTTATTTATAGTAACTCCAAATTATGGTTGGAAAAGTGTGAAATTTTGGCCAGTACCTTTTTCCTAAATTTATAACCCCTCAATCGCTTTATTTTTTTCAATCGCTAAAGTCTATTTTCGAAATATTGTTCGTAAAACACTCAAATCGTCTCCTTCCACAGCTTCGACCAACAATTTGAATCAACGAAACGGGGATCGATCTGGGTCGCAGGGCTCGAATACACGGGGGTTGGGGGCAACGCCACCGTAAAGTAAATGAATTTTCTGGTTTTATTGAGTACGATTGTTAGTCTCAAATGGCACAATACTATGCTATAAGGGAGAATTGAATAGCCTAGTTACACTTTAAAACTTTTCGTAAGAGTTCCTAAACAAGTACTTACAACCTATTGAAATGGTTGAAGTAACGGAAGATAGGTAAGTCTACTAGGGAAGCACTACTAGTAGACTTGGCTGATTACTGAAGTTTGCTGCTCAAAGGAATAAGTTAAGACGAATATAACTAAATAAAACAGTAAGCAACAAAACAGTAAGAACACGGGTATTTTGAGATGGTTTGCACTATAAAGAGTGTTATGTCCACCACCAAAGCAATCAACCTTGGATTTGAATGTACATTATGTTTTCCACTAATTTTATTACATAAATCTTTAATGGATCGTGTACAAAATATTTGACTTGTGTTTGGGAGTGAGGGAATTGAATATCTGGAAAACAGAATATTCAAGGTGCAAAAGAATAATAAATGAGTACAAAAATAAGAAATAAATGATTAGTAGTTGAACCAGGTCTTCTTGTTGTTGTTGAGGACTTCTTTGATCAGTTTATGATCTTTTGAATGCACTGAGTATGATGACTTGATGTTGTTGAATAAATTCAGAGCATTGATTTCTTTAGTCTTCAATGGCAGTATTTATATTGGAGCATTCATGAGACCGTTGGAGAAGACGAAGTGAGTAACAGCTCTATTAGGTTGATTGCATTAAATGCAGGAAGCTACTTTGTTGACTTCATCTTCAACTGGGACTAATCAGAGTATGGAGAAGAGTAGGTACTGGATTGAACAGGTGGGCGACAAACAGAGTTGCAGACCTACAGTAGTTGGTACAGTCTGTTTGTGTTAGACTATATTCATACTCTGTCATGTTCAGGAGGTGAAAATCTTCATACTTCAGAAAAGCTAGAAAGGCATGTCTTGGAAATGGGGATTCAATGAAGATGTATTAATTCGAACTTTAATTCAAATATTTATGAATTAATAATCCACATGATGAGTTGGACATCTTGATACTCTTGACACGTCATGTTGTTCGAAGGCAGACAAGGTTTGCTGGTGAAGCCTTTGCCGAAGTCTTCTGCCAAAACCTGTGAAGCCTAAAAAAACTATTTTAAAGGCAAAGTTCTATATACAGTTGTCACGCTAAACGGTACACAACCCATTTAGCCACTATGTATAGAATTTAAAGTAATTAATGAGCAAATGGAAATTAAGATACAGTGAGAAACAACATCGATACTAGAATAGACCTGGGCAAGATTTGAGCATTTTTTATAAGAGACGAAGGTGGAGGAGGAAGAAGAAGGCGGATAAGATGCATTCGAAACCAGTTTGTAATTTTCAATCACGATGCATCGATTTGGATCCTCGATGCATCAATTTGAAGTCCTGATGCATCGTTATGATTTTGTTGCATTATTGTGTGCATCGTAATGCATGTTTTGTACACCGCGATCAACATAAGCATTCATCAAAATCTTCTATTACAATTGAATTTTGTGCAGCGCAATACACAAAAATTTGCAATGGGATGTACTGAGTAAATGATTTGTAGTGTGCCTTTGATTCATTAAGGGCTTCGTAGACTTATTGCCCACAAAAGTGTTTTTTTCCAGTTAAAAAAACATAGGCCACTGTAATGGTTACAAAATTCAAAAAGTGGATCGACCTGCAATTTCTCAAATTGAAAACATATTGTACAATGCTTCAACTGTAAGTATAGGGCTTAATTCTCGATATGTTCAACCGATTATTTCGAAAAGTCCGCTAAGCTCGTTCTTAAAAAAACACATTTTAATGATTGCACTTTATAAAAAGTATCACGTTAATCACTCTACCTAATTATTTAGACGAGAGGTTTGATTTTTTTTAAAAAACCAAAACTACCCTTAATATTATCAGATGCTAGTGACGTTGTTCTCTCACCCTCACCCTTAACTCAGTCAGTTAGATTTTATCTTTCCATTATATGAATCAAAGGGGGAATGAAAAGACTTGCATGAAAACTAACCTTCTAGAGCCCAAATCCAATAATCACCATATCTAAAAGGAATTTCCAATCTGCATCCAATCCCCTAATTTCAGTATTCATTTCATTTTTATCAACGAGAGAGAGAGATTGGCGATGGGTGCGTACTAAGCAACAACGATTTCTGTTATACAATTATGTTTACTGTATATCAATGGATGCCTACCTTGATTGGCGGTGGGTCGGTGCCTTTGCGACAGTAGTCTTAGTCATCTTGGGTGGTTTGTCGTGTTCATGCCTACGTGAGGGGGGTTCGTCTTTGTTGGGGAATACATTAGAGTAAGTGAATCCTTGTGGTTATGAGGAAAACCTCTAGGATGCAGAAAAGACATATACATGACGGTTCCAGGAGCGAGAGGATCTTTCGGATGGGGTAGGAGGCCACTGGCGCTGGGGTGAAAGGTGGGGATTAGGATCAGGTTTGAGATAGTTGTTCTTATGCATGACGAATTGGCCGCTGGCATTCAGTATGTTGAGGTGATGAGAGATAAGTGTAGAGTGTGCCCTCTAGAAGGTTGTCATAAGAGGCTTTGATGTGTCTGGAGATCGTTGACTTGTCACTCTATTCGTAGCGTTGACGGCCTCGATCAACAAAGATCACTGGAAAGCAACAAATAAAATATACTCGTCTTTTAAGTATTTGATTTGGGCATCAACATTGTAAGTTTTATTTGAATAGTCAATCAATTATTAACATTTGAAAGTACAAACTCTTAGCATTAGTAAGGATATTCCAGTCTTTTCAAAGACTTATGTCCAACGAAATTTTTGATAAAGTACATTTATTAAAGTGTGAAAAAAAGGTTATAGAACGGGTTTAGCGGATTTTCCAAAATAGTAGAGTGATCAAATTGAGAACTAAGCCTACGTATATTACTCCACTATTATTCATTTACATTTTTGAAGTGTAGTAAAACTCATATAACTATTTAGAAGCATTGTAATTCAATTCAAATAATAATATTATTTAGATCTCAAAAAAACTTTAGTATTTATATAGGTTTCCTATATGGCTATAAATTCATAAGTGATTGCCAAAATAAGTAAATTATTGAGTACTCTATTAATATAGAAGTTTGGCATAGTATTCATTTGGGAGATAGTATTAAATTTAGTACTTATATCAAATTTAATTGATGAAATTAAGCTCCTCTTCTTTGACTATACATGTGTATCTTTCATCTATAAAAGCAAGAAAAAGGCATTAGCATGGAACACAAAAGTTTGATATAAATTAATCAGAATTTATCTGCAAAAGTAGATGTTCCACTTATACGGCTCCAAATGTATATAGTTCTCAAACATTTGTAGTTCATGTTATCAATGGGCTCCATGATCCTCTCTGAGCTCTCTGTGCATCACGTCACGCGACAATGATTTAGGATTTAAAACACTCCTAATTTTGATTTCAATTAGGGTTTCACTCTAAATTTCATCCGGACCACTATTTTCTTTTGATGTTTTTACTACCCTCATGAAAGGATGATGCTTTGTTGTGAAGAGAGAAGTCTACAAAGATCAACCATGCTATTGGTTAGTAAAGCCTGGCAACATTTATTTTAACATCAAAATGTGACATTTCTCATGACATGATTGACAGCTAATTATCGTTGGAACACGAGTTTTACTAATTAATCCCATTTTAGAACCTATGAATTGAGGATTTATTCCTACCTAAGTTTAAGTGTCGTTAGAGTTAATGGAGGGGAAGGGATACCCCATTTTGCAGTATAATAATTAGTTTTTAGAAAGAAAGAGAAAAATGTTGAAAAATGCCTTATCGCTATCATACGTGATCTATATTATAAAACTGCTAGGTAATTAACTAGGGCTATCAGAGCCGGCCCTCCCACAAGCCCATTGAGGCAATTGCCTAGGGCCCCCAAAAATTTCCCTTTTATTTGGGCCCCATAATTTCCTTAAAAAACTGCCTTTTATTTATAAATTTTTTTATAGCCCTAATCTAAACCGCCCAAAGCGACAGACAAAGACATCGCAAACAGCAAACTCCTCGTCTCCTCTTTTCCTCTCCGAAGTTCGAACGAACGCGAACGCATCGCGCCTGGCTGAGTCGCTTGAGTCCTGATCGTCCGACGTCCGGCGCCGGCCTGAAATTGAATTGTCGAATAATTGGAAACTCACTCTCGGTAAGTTACTAATCTGAAATTCTAAATATTTCTGATGAATCTTAATCAGAATAATTGGAAACAATGAAACTTAATCTGAAATTCGGATGAATCTGATATTCTGATTTCTGAATACTGAATGAGATGAGTGAATGAATTAATTATTATTATGATTTATGAATATAATGAATCATGAATTGAATGCTTCATGCCCGAACTGAAGAATGACCTGTGAAGACTTGTGGGACTTTGGGAGGGCCGGCCTTGATTATAAAAAAAGTTAATGAAAGATAATTGAAGAAGAAAATGACATTTCAACACTATTGAGGAAGAGGTTATTTTTACCCTTGTAAGTCCAGATGGCAACAGTTAAGGCTAGAGGGGGGGGTGAATAGCCTTTAAAAACTTTTGGGGGTTGACTTTGTAAAGCTTAAAAGATTTGCAATGAAAACTTGATCTTGTCATCAATCAAGAATTGGTCGGTTAGGTCGACACTTTGAAATTCGTTAAGCTGAAGAAAGTTGGTCAGCTGGCTGACACAACAGTTTTCAAAAGAAATCTGTTTTAATGTTTGATCACTGAATATAGAGAGGAAACTGAGATACAAGTTAACTGAACAAATAAGCAAACAATTGTTGTTAACTGGCTGACACTTAATCAGTTGAATAACTTCTTAAGTGTTGAGTCAGTTTGCAAGAATATAAGAAATGGCTGACAAATCAGTTGAAGTGGTTCACAGATAAACTGCTACGTCCACTACCAAGTTGGTCAGACTTGGATTTTTGAAGTGCACTAATTTTATTAAAAATCTAATTGATCTCTAATGGATCAGTGTACAACAAAAGACCGGTGTTTGGGAGAATGATTGAGGAACAATCAAACTCGTGAGACAAACTGACTGAGTTCTAAATAATTTGAAATGAAATACTCAGTGTTTCGCCTAAACAATAACTAGAGAGAAATTTTCAATGAGAAATATCTAGCTAAAGTTTTCTTGAAGACAACGTCTGAGAGATTGAGAGTAGAAGGTTTCTTGACTTTTTAAAATTGTAAAGATTATTATCTTCACAAATGCTTCCAATGAGTATTTATAGATGGTCTTCGCAAGCAACCCGTTAGGAACACATTTGAATTTGAAAATGTGTTATGGCAGAGGCAAGATATCAAAGAATCTTGTGAGATATTATATGGCAGGACATCTACCAAAAACACAAAGTGGGAAAGAGTTAGTACAAGTGTATGATTAAACAAATAAGGAAAGATAAACTCATACTTTAAGTACGTATAGATCAGCTGAGATAAGTGGCTGACAAAAATGTTATTCAGCTGACCAAATATAATCTAATTTTCCTGACTGACAATCAAGTGGAATGTTTTTAAGCAAATCTTTTTAATTTCAAGATTCAACAACCCTATTAAGAGAGATTTTCTTGGATTGGGACTGGTCCGAAGAAGCTTGAATTAAGGGAGAGTTTACAGAGAAGAGAGAGATGGGGGGCACTAGAATTGAAAGAGAGCCCCAAAAGAGAGAAAAATGGGAAATCGGGGATATCATATGTGTAGGCTGTGAAATGAGAGAGAGCGCAGAATGTGGGTTTGTTGTTGGGGGAGAAAACTTGCTCGGGATATAATGAGTGATTATGGAGAAATTGATTTTTGGGTAAATTGGGTTAATAATTTAATAAAGCTGCTTAGCTGCACGCCAGCTGCTCGACGTAGTGTCTGACTGACTGACTCGAATTATGAATGGGTTTCTCGTTTAAATTTGGATTCAAAAAATAGATTTTTTTTTTGCTACATAGGATGACCCCGTTCAAGATGATCGGCCTTAGGCCCCTAATTTTACAGGGCCGGCCCTGAGGGCTATTTAGAGGTTGAGATTAAATTATCTTAAAAATATTAACGGTTGTGATTCACCCTCACATTGATATGTGAGAGTAGTTATCCATTTTTAACTCCTTATTTTTTCTTTTTCTATTGCAAGTCACCCCCTACAATTAATATTATGAGCAATCACCAATTTTTCTTCTCCCTACGTTTTATCTTCATATTATAAAGTCACACCATACGATTAATCTTTGAACAGTCACCCCTTATAAAACATCAATCCCTCAGTTTTCACTTGAAGCAATATATCATTCAACTGTAATATTTTTTTAAATAGCACCTTTTATTTAGTTACTGTCATTTCAATTGACGAAATCAGATATATTAGCACTGTGCCTTAGGTACGGGCATGAAGATCTAGTATTTGTATATAGAATGTCAGGCTTGATTAATTTTCTCGATTTTTATTTTATTTGTTATTAACGAAAAGACATCAAATGTTGCACGTGCACAAACCTTTATTTTGTGGTTGCCTTGTTGGTAGAATGGTAGTGTTTTTTCAATAGCTACTTTGACAAGAAAAGCCAAACAAATATATTAGAAATAAATTTGAGGGAATCTATAGATATTTCTAGTAAATTCTTTATTTCTTTTCAATTGAAACTTGTAAAGAGAGTATTTCAACGTAAGTCATCTATATGCATTGCATTAAACACACGAGTTTGTTTTTAGGCTAATCCAATAAATTAATTTAGTGGTTTGATAACCACTAAACTCAAGTAGTCAAATATGATGTCTCCCGTTAAATGAATCATTTGAATACAAAATTTATGATTAAGCTAGAATAACCCTCTTACCAATTGATGTGCATGATTCAGGGTACTTTATTGTGATGAGAAGAAATCAAAATAATTTGCATCACTCATGATAATCTTTTATTCACTTACTAAACTAACATTCTTTAACTTGATTTTTGTTGGTTTTCATATGGTGACTAAATTACCCTTCAACTTTATCTGTTGATTATCTTAGTAACATTAAGTTTAGGGAAAAATTCTAAAAGGTCCCACCTAAATATTCTCATATTCAAAAAGTTCCAAAAACAATTTGTGTATACCAAAAGTCCCAAAATCAGAATTTTAATACCGAAAAGTTCAAAACTTAACATATCTATGAACGTCGTCATGTTAAAAGCTTTCATTTGAACGAAAGTTTATTATTTATGACAATGATAATAAGAATTGTATTGAATATATTATTATTATTAGTATTATTATTATTATTATTATTATTATTATTATTATTATTATTATTATTATTACTACTATTATTATTATAACAATAATACTCTTTTTATAATAGTAATATTATTATCTTCATTAACATTATTAGTATCAAAAATACCAAAAAGTTTATTTAGAAATTAAGTTCTCAATGATCTTAAAACAACTATTTCATCTATAAAATCTAAAATTAATCTTTTCATACTAAAATTTAGAAAATTAACTTTTACACTTTTATGAAGTCGTGGTAATAATATTAGTAGTTGTAGTAGTGATAATAATGATAATAATAATATTATTATATATATTAATAATAATTACATTATTAATATCAATAATAATATTGATAGCAATTTTTGTAATGTTATTGTTATTATTAATAGTAAGTTATTTGTTGTTTTTGTCATCATCATCATCATCAACATCATCATCATCATCATCATCATCATTATTGTTATTATTAATAGTAAGTTATTTGTTGTTTTTGTCATCATCATCATCATCAACATCATCATCATCATCATCATCATCATCATCATCATCATCATCATCATCATCATCATCATTATTATTATTATTATTATCTCATCTAAAATATTGAATCATTAAAATCATTGAAGTTCAAAATAAAACCTCATATTCTAATTAAGGTATGGACATTTTGGTATTAAAAGTTTAGCTTTTAAACTTTTTAGATAGAACTATAGAAAAATAATTTTTGAGACTTTTTGGAAATGAGATTTTTTTAGTGAGACTTTTTTATATTTTTCCCTTAACTTTATTTATAGAAGTAAATGTGATATAAATATTTAAGGTCTTTTGAAAATTGTGAATGTACTGCTCTCTCTCTCTCTCTCACTATAATATACAATACAAAACTTTAATACAAATAAAATAAAAAAAACAATAAAATTAAAAATCGAAAATCACATAAATTTGAAAAAAATTATTATAAAATTTGGAATACTTCTTTATACACAACATTTGTCGTTGAACATGTACGACTATTACAACTACCACTATGAGTATCACTTATCAAAATTCGAAGGCCCCTATGATTAGTAACTCTAGACAAAGCAACATACAACTGGTCATGACTAAAAACATGTTTTTTCAAAAGAAGTCATACGTTAGACAATGACTGACCCTGATTTTTATTTATAGATATTGCGTAAGACACCATCAGTGAAAACTGTCTTCTCTGGAATTTGAAGGGAATTCTATGATCAGATGGTATCAATGACATTCTTGGAATCAAAACAGCACCACCAAAATGTATTTTTGAAAAAACTCGATCTTCTAAAACATGATTACTCAGCCTTGTAATAATTAACATCGTGCCATTATATAGCCCAAGGGAATGGTCAATGTTACGAAGCAACATTACTGGAGTTCCAACCTTCAAATTCAACTCATAATTTGGGATTCCAGAACCTGAAATTCCGTTTAAAAATTCAGGAGTATGTATATCATTCAATAGATCAACGTTTCTATCAGAATGACGCGGAAAATTTGAGCTCAAATACAGTCTTCCTTTTAGTAATGTTCTTCGATATCATGTAATTATTTATTGAATTAACCACATCAAGAGTCAGAGCCAGAATAGCTCTCTCTTCCAAAAATGATGAGTCGTCAGGGCTGCTTCCAAATGAAGGATATGTACTTTGTACAATTGCAGCAATTGGATCATCAAATTCTTTAATCAACAGCTGATCGGGAATATCAACAAAAGCACCATCGTCATTTGGTTCACCAATTTTTCCATCGCCAATCTTCGCAATCCAATCAGTAAAGAGTTTCAATTATTCAGAACTTTCATTGTTGTCAATCTTAATACAATACAGTCCCTCCACAAATACGATGAATTAATAGTGGCATGATCTATGTCTTGTCTACTTCCTTTTGGAATCACATGCAATATCTGCCGAAAATCTCCACCAAACACAATTGTCTTGCCACCAAATGAAATATTACCTCTCGATGGATGTATAACTTTCATGATATATCTCATACTGCGATCCAATGCTTCAAAACAATATTTATGCATTATCGGAGCCTCGTCTCATACAATTAGTTTGACCTTCAATATAAGCTCGGCGAGAGGACTACCTTGCTTTATGTTGCATGTTGAATCTTCATTCAGATTAAAAGGAATTGAAAATCGTCAATGAGGAGTTCTACCACCAGACAACAAAAGAGAAGCTATACCACTCGATGCCACGTTTAAAACGATCTCTCTTTTTGCTCTTAACCCAGCAGATAGAGTTTTCCAGATGAATGTTTTCCAGTGCCTCCATAACCATAAACAAATAAAATCCTTTAAATATATGAATTAACGGATTCGATAATAGCTTTATAAACATGGAGTTGCTCATCATTCAAATTTGACACAAATTTTTTGTGTTCTTCTGCCAAGCTTATTCATTCATAACATATTTCATCGTTTAACAATCTATTACGCGAGAAATTGAAAAGCTAATCATCTGGGAATGACATTGTTTGAAACTCGCGGAGACTTCTTCCAATACCCCTTAAAATCTCCTCAATTTCCACAAGTGCATAGTTTTTTATTTGATCCTCATTTAATTGCAATCCTACAATATATAAAGAATACAAATCTATATTATAAAACAAATTGGGGTATAACGGGTGGCCCGGATCGAATTGTGCTAAACACAACTGGCGATTCAGATTGATTTGTAAGTATGTGAGTTACAAATGAACTCCTTAGTTATGAGTTATGTTTGAATCACCCCTCTACAATTACATATAAAACTTTCAGTTGTGGGTTTTGTTTGAATTACCCCGTCAGAGTTTTGTTTATCCCGACCATTCATTGAGCTGATTCAATACCGACATCGTGCCTATGGCACGGGCATGTATACTAGTATATAAATAATAAAAATAGAGATACGTAACAAATCAATATTTGTAAAAGTAGCAATTGCTATATACATTGATGATGAAGCAAATTACGTTGATTGTACAAAATGTCATCAGATAGATACGACCAACACGTATCCCAAAATACTTTAGGTCGACTCATGGATCTAGATGATAAAATGGTGGAAAAAAGAGTTCTTAAGGATTGATCTAATGCCCATTGGCTAGCCTCAATGATCCAATTGATATACTCTTTATCATCATTTAACAATCCTAGTGCATAGCAAGTATCTCGAAAAGAACGATATTGCACCCTATTGATTCAACACAAATCATCATAGGAAGTGGCTCCACGTACTACATTCATAAGACATCACAAATAGTACAAATCGCCAAATCCAGGAGGAACAAAGAAAATTCGTCTAATTGTGTGACTAATACGTGATTTTGAATTCCAAACAATTTTGTTTGGGAAATTCTACATACGTCAATTCCCTTGTTTCCTCATATTTCTTATTAGCTTCCATCCACCCCAAAAACATGCTCTGCCTAATTGATTCTCGATTCATCAGAGTGTCAACTTTATCAGAATCCGATAACACAACACTTTGTTGATTCGGAAGATGAAAACTTAGACGCACTACCGGGGGGTCTTTGTACTGTATTTCAAATCCAAAAATTCTCCAAGCAGCTTCATAAGATGAAATATATCTACAATCATAATACAAATTAACTTTGTCGATCTTCTTTTCCTGATTATCATCACTTGGGCCCTGATAAAATGTTGCAGTCAAACGATCGTTGCCTTTGTTTATGTACTTAAACAAATATTTTATTACACGTGATTGATTACACCACTCAATATTCAGATGAACACCATAAGTAATCAATAAGTATCGATTATGAGGAACGACATGTCTATTGTAAAAAATGACTTCATTCTTAACGATCGTTCCTCCATTATCTTGTCGTCTGTACACTGGATACACATCTTCATCAATTGTGGTTGTTTCAACAAAAAAAAAAAAAATTGGAAAATGTTTTGAGCAACGACCATTTATCATGCAAAGAGAGTTCTTTCGATCGCCACCACAAGGACCGTGTATCACAAAATCCCAAACTGCAACATAGTAAATAGGATCCTCTTCTTCATCGGGAATCTCGATCGAAATGATACGATCAATTGCTTCTACTGTCGAGCTTTGTCTTCGATAGAAAGGAACAACAATATGTGAGCATACGGCAAACCCCTCTTTTGAAACTCTATGGTATAAATTACTATAAAACAAATTAAATATGTATAAACAATTATAAGTGAAAAATAATTTAGAATGTTAATAAAAAATAAAATTTGGGTAGATATTATCAATATAATATACCTAATTGAACATTTCTGAAAATCATATTTTTACAAAGGTCTTCAAGCAACCCATCAAGTTTAACTTTAAATACTCTGCAAACAATATCTGGACGATCTTCGGGTTTTAATCCACATTTTTCAACAAATTTAACAATTTCAGGCCATTTGGGATTACACGTAAACGTGAGGAATAGATCTGGGTAACCTACCCATCTACATATTGCCATAGCATCTTGATAGTTATGTATCATGTATCTGGCTCCTCCGGTAAAAGAATAAGACAATATTATTCTTTTCCCTTTAGTCGACGCATCTATTTCACCACGTAACAAAGCGTCATGCAACCCTTGGTACATTTCACAACGTAGTTGCTTTTGATGCAACAAAACAAATAGTAACCGATAACTCTCGACCATAGTGTACGCATCGACAACAAATTGTTGAAATAGTCTTCCAGAAAACAATATGGTTGTCGGCTCACAATCTCTTTCATGCAATTTGTAGGTGAAAAATTATCTCGTACTAACTCTTTTCCTTCCTCCTTCACTTTGTTTTAACTCGGAATACATAATATATTATTTGTATCCATCTTCCTCGTACGGAAAAACCAAGGGATATTGAAGAGAAAGATAAGTGGGATTCAATTCATTAACGCGCTTAAGTTGCCCCATCTGCGTCTTAACTAAAATATCTATTTCACCTAACATCTCATCAAAATCGCCAACAACTAAAGCAACAACTTCAGATGCAGTCGGGAGATTGTACCTTCTTGCGTCACGCACAACGTCTACCTATCAATTTTAATTTCATATATGATCTTCCTTCCTCAACAATTTTATCTTTAGCCATTCGAAATAATTTAACCAGAACATTATTTATATCTATCATGGTTTTCAATTTAAATACAATTTCGGAATGTAGATCGTTACAACTGGAATCTTACCTGAATAAATAAAAAATATAATAATTATATATTACATAGGCAATTATGACAACATATACCATGCATATATCAATTATTTAATTTTTGTTTACCTAACAGCAACAATGCGATTTACAACTTCATTTTCTGTATTGTAAATATAAAACTGTACAAACTTAGGTGTTGCACCCATCGATGGAATGAGACGACCAATTAAATGATAGTTTTGACCATGAAGCTTGAAAACAGAAGGATAGCCACCTTGATTTACACGAAAGTCTATCTCCCCCCCCCCAATCGAGGTGAAGCGAAACATATTGTTATAAGAACATATGTTTTTCCGGAAGTGTTTACTTTTATTGGTGTTTCCGTGCAATAATTCTTGTAATTCTGAATGGGTGGTTTCAAAGCAGGCAATTTTATTTTTCCTTACATACAACCTAAACTGTACTTTGGATAATTGGTATTATAACAGCGAGATAATCTTTCTTTATATTAAAAAAAAAGCACCACAAAAACTACATTTGAATATTGGATCGACCATGTCCAAATAACCTTAAAAAACACAAATATAATGTTAAATACAAAATTATTAAAATATTAAATTCACTAGGTTATTACCTGTGCGATGCACAATTAATTTAGTATTGTTTCTAAAACTTAATTTTGTAGATATAATTTGCAAACTATTTGAATGAACCAACAACAAGATGTCCACATAATTAATAAATTTTAAAAAACGCGAGATCACACCGAATCATCAAACCGAAAATTCATGCAAATTTTGTAGATATAATTTGCAAGATATTTCATAGTGGTTGTTTGTGGTGTTGGTGGAATACGTTTAATCAAATTTGATAAAATCTATTTTAAATTGAATGAGTTTTGGTAAAATAATAAAAATTAAAAAATTTCTACCATGAGAATTGAGGAGTCCTAATCAAATTAAATTTGACTAAATCAAATGTGATAAAATCTATCGTACAAACCGATTTTGTAAACAAAAAAATGGTCAATAAATAAAAAAAAACTTTTACCATGAGAATTAATGAGTTTTAATCTATTGAAACACGTCTAAATCAAATGTGATAAAATCTATCCACAAAAAACACTTTTACCATGAAAATTTGGAATCCTAATCAACTGAAACGCGTTTAAATCAAATTTGATAAAATTTATCTCGTACTAATGAGGCACCGGTTTTATAATCTATCTGGTGGATAATTTGTATAAATTAAAAATAATGAAAATGAAAAAAAGAGATAGAAATTGAAGAGTTTTAGTCAAATTAAACTTGTATACATTACATAAGATAAAATATAGTTTAATTAAGCAATACTTAAAAAAATTTAAAAAAATAAATCCTAAATCTCTATCATAAATTTTCTCGTAAAACTATATCCTAAATCTGTTTTATCTTATCAAATTAGTTTTAGGAATTTTATTTTATCTAATTAGATTTAGAATTTTTATCTTAAATTAATCGATTTTGAAAAAAGATAAAACTTTGACCATATCGAAGGTGACACGTGGCAACACAAATCTCTTTAATTTTTTAGTTTTTTACAGAAAGCCGTCACGTGGTAGTAGCGACTTCTATTTTAGTAATAGTTATAGATTGCAATGAGTAAACATTTCATCACAAACAAACAAATATATTCACCCCCGCTAAGATATGGACCATCCTTACTTGGATGAATATTGTCATTTACTCAAAATCCAAAAAGGAAATTAAAGTTTAAAGAGCAACAAAATAAATCATTGTAATATTTTAAAGTTGATTGAAGTACTATTTATTATATTTACAAACATTCAAAATATATTAATTTTTAGATGATTGATAAGAAATATTGTTCATATTCATACCTTTAATATTTTCACAAAGGAAGAATATATATATATATATATATATATATATATATATATATATATATATATATATATATATATATTTTTTTTTTTTAAGTAGTTTACCATTTATAACGTATTTTACCATAAGAAAATCTTACTTAAACTTGTTTAACAATTAAACATTATAACAATTAAAAAAGGGAGTACAAATTGTAAATAAGTTGAGTATAATTAATGACAAAACTTAGCAATATAAGAATGAAATAATAGGACCGATTTCGTCATGATTTTAATTGAAAAAAATTATAACATATAATATTTCTTATCTCGAAAGGTAGTTTTACAATTTAAAGCTTTATTTGATTCACACTTCGATTAAAACACATACAAAAAAGTAACTCGAAACATATTTAAAATTTCTTTTGTAATAAGTTTGTTTGTGTATACATATAATTCTTCAAACATTTTACATAAAATTTTAACTACTGGAGAATTTAAAAAAATCTAATATTATATAAATAAAAAATAAAAAATATCTATATGTATAAAAACGAAATAAGAAAGCACAACTAAAAAAATACAAAACGAAATAATACAAAATTTAACACACAAATACTAAAACCTTACTTTTAGAAAGTGACGCAATTTAAAAAAAAATGCATATTCTTATTCTGTAAGCCACGATTATTTGTTATTTAAACAACTTCGTTATTGGTTAAGTCAACAATTTGCGAGAGGCTTGTCCCAATGCAATTGAAAAATCGATAAAGACGATTGTCTCGTGTATTCCGCACTGACGTAGAAGCTGTGAAAAAAATAATGGTTAGTGAAAATAAAAACATATGTAAATAAATAAATAAATAATAAGTTGCTTTAATAAATCCTCAAATATCATACCATTTGTTATATTTGATAGAGGAATAATTGAAGTTGGAAATAACACACTCTCAACAGAACCTCCACTATTAAAATGGTGGGGAGCATCAATATCTGCATCATAATCTTTTATATTACTATTAAATTAAAGAAAACAAAAAAAATAACACAAGACTTTAATACATCTCATTCAAAAGACTTCAACAAAATTATCGAGGAACAATATTATTTTCTTATGACCATTTCTAAAATGATAAATAAAAAAACCTACCCCATTTAAAAACACTAAATGAGAAATATAACACTCCTTTCTTTCCATCAATAAAAATTGGAATGAAGGGTTATTTTCATTAAAATTATATTTTTCTATTTATCTTATCTTGAAAGCAAGTGTATAAAATTATATGTATAAATGATGTATGCTTCCCGGTTATGGTTATAGACTTGAATGATGCCAACATTTAATAAAGAATATAATAAGATTTAAAATTTAAAAAGTAGACAAACATTTTAAAAATGAAATTTTCCTCCACAGGCATTGTTGATTCTTTTTAATACAAACTGACCTTGGTATGTGATATGTGTCAGTCACAATCTTTGTTATATATATTTTTTTAAATTTTGGTTGAACACGTATAGCTTTCGAAATACCGCTTTTATAAAATGCTCTCTTCGTTTCGGGCAAAAAAAATATTATTTTATTTTTAGATATTTCACTTAAAGAATCTACTTTTAAAAAATTAAGTCACAAAAGTATTATTTTATTACTAATATGTTACTAAAAGTGATGTTTTTTTAAAAAAAAACTTTGACTTTTAAACAGGACTTTTTTCCGGAACGGAAGGAGTAATTGCTAATGACAGTTGGGCACATTCACATAAGCATCAGGCTTGTTCTGTCGAGTTAGGCCAAGCTACGAACTGATGAGTCCATTTCAAAAGCCCCCCCATCCGTCTCATGAGGCTCCTAAGCTAAGCCCAGTAGGGTTAGATTATTTTTCATTTCTTACCCTTCTAAACCCTACTATATAAACTCCATCTTTCCTTTGCCATCGTTACCTTTCAAATTTTAAGAGTAGCAGCTAGGGTTAATTAATATGTTCGAATCTTTCCCATCTCTCTCTTCTATCTCTTCTTCTCTCTTCATCCTTGAGATGTCTCTCCACTTGGAGAGATTTGATCTGGTAGAAGTTCATCTCCACGATTTGTAAGAGCAATCATGTCCTCTCTCCTCTTCTCTTTCTTCACCCTTAAGATCTTAGCCCAGAGAGAGAGAGGGAGTGCATAAATAAAGAGCATTATAAATGATTACATACAACCTTATAATATTAGTTAGTATAATTATTAAATGCTTAACAAAAGCTAAAATGATCTTAGTCCAGGTACGTTGTATGGTATCTGCTATGTGGGTGAGTATGTTGGGGTTGGGGTTTGTAGTTCGCCATTCCTAAATCTGGTGACAGAGAACGCTATTTGGGTTGTAAAATACACCATTGTCTCCAGTGAGTGGGTTTGTTGGGAGGTTTCGGTGGTCCACGGTTTGTGAGAGCAGTCGTGTCCTCTCTACTCTTCTCTTTCTTCATCCTTGAGATCTCAGTCCAAAGAGAAAGATTATGTCCGATACATTATTATTCTATTTATCTTATCGGTTATGACAAAGAGCTTTTTCGATTGACTTTCATCTTGGTACGTTAGTGTAATCGGAGCTCTGAGCTGTGGTCAGTTCAGTTTGGGGGGTTTTGGGTGGTTCTCGGTGAGGGTGTTTATCGACTGTGATTATTGTTCTATTTTTTATTACCTAAATATTTTTGTAACATGTGCTGGAATGAATGGGCTTTGATATTTGATCTTTCCAAAGTAAAAATAAGGTGGAAGCAGTACCTTTGATATTTTCAAAGTAAAAAACGTGGAAGCGGTACCTTTGATCTTTACAAAGTAAAATTTTATAGGGGAAAATTTTAAAAGTCTACAGTTTTTTTTTTTAATCACAAAAGACCATTTTTCAAAATATTGTTCAAAAATGTCATCGTCTTCTTCAACAGCTCCGGTAACACACTTTGGATTTGAAAATTACAATTGTGGAATCGATCCCTTCGTGAGGGGTTCGGGGGCAACGCCCTCGAAAGGTAAACAAATTTTTTGATTCATGAAATACGAAACTATAATAGATATGTGCTGGGTTGAAAGATTTTTCAGTTGACATGAAGGCGGAGAAAGAGGAGGAAGAAGTAGGCTTACGATGGAGGAAATTGAAGAAGAAGGGGGAAGACGTAAATTGGTTCTTTATGCTTTTGTACCGCGATTCATAAATTTCATTGCATTATTTTTGCACCGCGGTTCAAAAGTTTGATTCATGTAAAATTGTTGTACATCGACATATTTGCACTTTATACTGTAATTTATTGAAAATTAATTATTTTTTTGCACTTTAATAACATTTTCAAACAGCTATTTAGAAATCTTTGCACCGCGATTCGCAAATTCAAAAACTATCATAGTTTTGTACCGCGATTCACAAATTTAAAAAGTTGGCATAGTTTTGCACCGCGATTCTTTTCTTAAAATTGTTGCACCACGATATATTTGCACTATATACTGTAATTTATTGAAAAATAATTAATTTTTTGCACTTTAACAATCATTTCAAAAGTTGTACCGCGGTTCAAAAGTTTGGTTCATGTAAAATTGTCGTACCGCGATTCATAAAGTTTAATTGTAACGCACATACAGTTCATTAAGGGTATCGTAATCATTTTGCCATCAAAAGTAATTTTTTTCGGTTGAAAATAAAAGGGGAAAATTATGGCCGGTCCCTTTTTTAAAGTTTCTAACCCTAAAAGTCCACTGTTTTTTTTTCAACCGTAAAAGACCACTTTTCGAAATATTGTTCCAAATATGTTATCGTCTTCTTCAATAGCTCCAGCAACACACTTTGAATTTGAAAATCACGATTGTTTGCAACTAAATGGAGATCGATCTGTCCGGTCAGGTCGCGGGGGTTCGGGGGTAACGCCACTGAAAGGTAAACGAGTTTTTTGATTCATGAAATATAAAATTATAATAGATATGTGCTGGGTTGAAGGATTTTTCAGTTGAGACGAAAGCGGAGAAGACGAAAGAAGAAGAAGGCTTACGACGGAGGTGATTGAAGAAGAAGGTGGAGGCGACGTAAACTGGTTCTTTATGCTTTTGTACCACGATTCATAAATTTAATTGCATTATTTTTGCACCGCGGTTCAAAAGTTTGATACATGTAAAATTGTTGTACCGCAATATATTTGCACTTTATCTGTAATTTATTGAAAATTAATTATTTTTTTGCACTTTAACAACCTTTTCAAAAGTTGTACCGCGATTCACAAATTCAAAAGCTAGCATAATTTTGTACTGCGATTCACAAATTCAAAAAACTAGCATAGTTTTGTACCGCAATTTTTTTCTTAAAATTGTTGCATCGCGATATATTTGTACTTTATAGTGCAATTTATTAAAAAGTAACTAATTTTTTACACTTTAACAACTTTTTGAAAAGTTGTTCCGCGATTCAAAAGTTTGGTTCATGTAAAATTGTTTTACCGTGTTTCATAAATTTGATTGTAACGCGCATACAGTTCATTAAATGTATCGTAGTTATTTTGTCACCAAAAATGAATTTTTCCGGTTGAAAATAAAAAGGACGTATTGTAGCGATTAAATAATTTAAAAAGTGGATGGACCTGCAATTTTTCCTAAATAATAAATGTGTATTGTAGCGAGTAAATACTTTAAAAAGTTGACCGGCTTGTAATTTTTCCAAATTTATAAACAAACATGGACCTGGAAAAGGTATGGGCTCAAAATATAGTTTGGGCTTTCCTTTGGACTGATGGCTATCCTTTGGACTACTAACATGCTTCTCTTATTTTGTTGGAAAAATTACATGTCGGTACATATTTTGAAACATGTTTTTAAATGAATCCAACCATTTTTTAGGCGTATCTTTTAGGTACAATTTTGGAGAGAAAATAAGTCACTGCCCCTTTATGCACGTATTCTTACGAGTGGAAGATGAATTTGTGGACGACAGCTCAACCTCGTCTCATCGTTTTAATCTCCAATTTCAAATCCTCAGACAATTCAATGTCTCCGTTGATTTCGCAGGGAGAGAACCTTCAGATTTTTCTCACGCCATGTTGGTCGCCATTTTCATAGAGAAAGCAGAGGAAAAAAAATTGAAATGGGTATAGAGTGGCTTAGTTACGGCTTCCTCTAATTTATATTCAAATAAAGAGAGAAGGTTTTGTAGAGAGAGAAAGTTTGGAGGGAAGGAAAAAACCGGTCTGACATGAGAATGGAGAAAATCGAAGCTATCGAGAGAGCAGTGGGGTTTTAGGGGTGTGAGAGTGTTTCTTTGTAAGAAACTAACAGGGTAAGGACGGTGACTGTGACAAATGGGGAGGAAGGTGACGAGCTCAAACTTGGTTCCGCCATTGACGGCGACAACAATGGCAAGAGCAAGAAGTTGACTCCCTCCCATGTTCGATTTCTGTTTTAGGTTTATGATTTCATCTTCTGCCAGCCACAACGATGCTTGAAAACGGGGAAATGGCATAAAGGATTCAGTTGATGGCTAGGAGGAGGAGGATCTGAAGTGGTGGTGCTATTGGTGGCGACAACGCGTTGCAGAGATGAAGGCGGAACAGTGAAGACGCTTTACACGTCCCTATCTTTTTTGCTCCATGCTCTTTGATCATTCTGCCATAGCTCTATTGGGTCTATCCTTGTGCTGTTTATGGATTGACTGGGAGGTCAAATAGTGATGGGCATTGGTGTTGTGTGTGAGAGAGAGGGTGTAGCTAAAATAGAAAATTCACGGTGCACAACCTGATGCATTTGACGTCAGCAACCAGATGCTAGAAAAGATGAAGAATGAGTTTGTCAACTTGATGCCAGGAGCATTTGACATCAGCAACCTGGTGCCTGGATTATTAGATTTTTTTTTCACCTGATGTCAAGCCTTGGCATCAACCTGATGCATGATTTGATAATGTATAAAATGTTAAAACAGTTCTGATGCTAAGGCCTTGGCATCAGGTTTTTTTGAATTTTTTTGGTAATATATAAAATGTTAAAATAGTCATGATGCCAAGGCCTTGGCATCAACTTTTTAAATTTTTTTTGGTAATGTATAAAATGTTAAAACAGTTCTAATGCCAAGGCCTTGACATCAGCTTTTTTTGAATTTTTTTTGGTAATGTATAAAATGTTAAAACAATCTTGATGTCAAGGCCTTGACATCAACTTTTTTAATTTTTTTTTTGGTAATGTATAAAATGTTAAAAAAGTCCTGATGCCAAGGCCTTGGCGTTAGTTTTTTTTAAATTTTTTTTGGTAATGAATAAAATGTTAAAACAGTCCTGGTGCCAAGGCATTGGCATCAGTTTTTTTAATTTTTTTTTTGGTAATGAATAAAATGTTAAAACAGTCATGATGCCAAGGCCTTGGCATAAGTTTTTTTTTTTTTTTTAAATTTGGTCATGTATAATTTTTGTATTGTCTTGAAAAAACTGTCTAAATAGTTCTGATGCCTGAAATTAGTATCAACATTATTAGATTTTTTTTGTCTAAACAGTTTTGATGCCTAGATTTGACATCATCATTTTTGGATTTTTTTTGTCTTGAAAAAATTGTCTAAACAGTTCTGATGCCTAGATTTGACATCAACATTATTGGAATTTTTTTGGTCTAAACATGTCTGATGCCTGGATTTGACATCAGCATTTTTGGATTTTTTTTGTCTAAACAATTCTGATGCCTGAATTTGACATCAGCATTTTTGAATTTTTTTTGGTCTTGAAAAACATGTCTAAACAGTTCTGATGCCTGGATTTGACATCAGTATTATTGGATGGGATTTGTCTTCATTAATGGCATTTTGGTCATTTGACAACCAATTTGTAGTTATATGAAATGTCCAAAAAATTGATGGACCTAGATGAAAACATGTTTCTAAAATTGTACCAACTTGAAATTTGCCCTATTTTGTTTCCAACTTTTTAACTTGTTTCTAACTTTCTAACTTGTTTCTAACCTGCTTCTAACTTGTAGTTCTGTATTTTTCTGTTTGTTCACGTCAGATCTGAACAGACCTGATGTTGTAGAGGCGAGTTTTCTATTTTTATGTTTTAACCCCAAATAAGGTACTATGTTATCCCCGTCCCTTTATATTCGTACTTAAAATCTTGTATTTAATGTAGGAGATTTTTCTCGCAACTTGTAATTTGTTTAATCCAAGAACTCTGTTTTTGCACTCGAAGTAATAAGTAGTCATAACATGACCTTGATTCGTTTTTCAAAAAAATATTTTTTAAAACACATATGTCACTAAATACTTAATTTATATCATTATAGATTCACATATTAAAAATATTTTTGTTTAGAAAATAAGTACTTATAAAATATAAATTAAAAAAAATGAAAATAGAGATTGATATTCATATTCAAATGTAGATACATCTCTTAACAAAAGTGATATGTTTTTATCAGATCTAATAAAAAACTATTATGAGAAAAGCTTTAACTTATTATCATATATGCTTCATGTTTTATATACTATCTTTTTGTAGAATAAAGAACTATGATGAGAAAAGCTTTAACTCGCCCTTGTAATCAGTTTGTTCTATTGTTTATCATCTAAATATTTTTGTCACATATTTAGCATTACTATATTTTTGGACAAGGTATCTTACTCTTAATTTTGTGCCTATTTTTTGGAGTCACATATATTATTTTATTGCTATACCTACAGTAGCACAAAGAAATTCAGATTATATTTATATTATTAATTATAAATAGTGCCAAAAATCAAGAATGTTAGTCATGGTGTTTAACAATTTCTGTAATTAATTTTCGCTATGAATCAATATAAAAGAAGGCAAACAGTTTATGAAATTATATGTCTAATACATTAGTGAATTAATTGAGATTACTTTATTCTCCATGAATTAATATAAATGAAGTCAAACAATTTATGAATTTATCTATCCAATAAATTAGTCAAAAAATTAAGATGACTTTTTCAAAGCAATCTGATATTAATACAAAATATAAATGTTGCCAAATCTAAATAGTATATTTTGGCGGGAACTTTCTAGTTTCGACTCCTTTCCTTTTATATATGTATAGATATGTGACAAAATGAAATGGCTAAAGTTGTAATTGGTCAGTACTTGCGACGACCCGACTCCCAATCTCTATACGAGCCTCGGGTCGAGCGTCGAACAAACATATAAAATAACAAAACACGTGCAAAGACCCCACTAATAATAGACTAATAAAATCACCTGATAAAACATAGTCACTCATGTGATTAATATAAATATCACAACCAACCAACTAGCGTAATATAATACACATGCACGAAGTTAAACTCCGACATCAAAAGATAGTACAAGACCAGTAACGTTAAAGTACCAAAAGTAGAGCTTATATAACTCTACATAACAAAAACTCATCCTCACACTATACAAATACAAACTCTTATGGAACTACATAACAAAAGACAACCTGTTGTGCACGAGTACCTCGCCGGCCTCACTTCGAACTCCTTGCCTGGCTGGGATCTAAGGAAAACAAATAAATGGAACGTGGTGAATGATAACTTAGTAAATTACTGTATGCAACTACATGACATGCTGCTATGCACATGTCATAAACACATATGCAAATCAAGTATAGCTGTACATATACTTGCACACATCACGTTGATCATGTTATAACGCACATTGACTTAACGTAATTAAACACATAATTAGGATATGCAACTGTAGGCGAGCTTTCCATCTCGGCTTGTATCTCAAATACCATAGCTGTGTTGCTGCCGCAGAACACGCGCTGATACATGTCTGATCACGGGCTGAACTATGTCTGAATCCAATAGTATCCAGAACCAATGACCTTGGGACTTAACCAGAAATTTCATTACCCCGAGTTTTACCCAAGAGTCTAGGCCTTCTGTTTATCATGTGAATTACTCTTACAAGACTACATCCTTGTCACGACCAATAACAAGGGAGAGACCCATGCAACAACCCGTAGCGATCATGAGATTTAACTCTCATAAAGACTACTGTCGTTCCATTGCCGACACAACCACATATGCCAGCTGAACTCAATGCGATGCACAAGTAGATGTTTACTTGCTAATAAACACAACCGTTGAGTCCTAAAGTAGAGGAGCTCAACACACGTAACAAGCATGCTTATTTGTCTGTAAATAAACACTTAAACATTTATTTACTTACATACAAATACCAAGGTATGTAATATTTTACATATAATAAACTACACCAAAGTATTCCCTATTATCGTAGGAATCGAGCACGTCACTCGTTATATTTTATTGTTCCTAATTCGACTCCGTTGAGTCATTTGTTTAATATTTATAAATTTCGGCATCACCGAGATTTGCAGGATTCATCCCAACACAACATTACTGATGTATTACTCGGCATAATAATGGTTTAAAATCATTTAATACATTAACCAGTTAAAAATAATAATAATTCGTAACTAAATTATTTATACTTCATATTCAAAACAAATCACATGGGAGTAGCACACAGTTCATGTATGAAATTATTACATACAAAAGGGAGATGATAGTAACTTACCTCTACCGAAAAATATCGATAAAAGTACAAAATATTCGGGTATAAATGTAGTCTCACTACAACAAAAATGATATTATAGGACGCCCTACATAGGACACTTCTAAAAAGTCATCCTATAAAGGTCACAATAGGGCACCTAACTATTAGGGTCCTATTATGGTACCGCCTAGTAGGACGCCTTACTCTTTGTGTCGTATTATCACAAGACTTAATACTACGCCTTCCAATGACATCCCATAAAAAAGCCTAAAAGGACGCCCTAAGCGCGAGGTCTATTACCGTAATGATTAATAGGACACATGACTCTGGTGGCCCTATTACCACAAGGGCTAATAGGACACATTTCAAATAGGCATCTCAATAGGTCATTGGGACCTATTAGGGGTGTACCTAATAAGATGTATTTCTATAGGGTCCTATTATCATAATACCTAATAGGACACATAATTTTTGGGCCCTATTATCATAAAGGTTTATAGGACCCTTTTTAAGTAGTATCCCATTAAGCCATTTGGATAATATGACACTTTTTAAATAGCGTCCTATAAAAAGGCTAAAAGCACTAAATAAAAGAAAACTTAGTTTCTTGACACTTTTTCCTTGGCGTTTGAAATAACAGTAGTCAATTCCCTACACTTCCATATATTTGTTGGAAATAAACGATAATTAACATATTTATCGGAAAATTGACGACACTTTGTTTTAATGTCAGAACTTTGTAATGCTTTACCAATTTAAAGGGTTGGGGAATTTTTTGACATTTTCTCATAAGAATCGGTAACTATTCGAAAAATCGTGCATATGTCGGGAAATATTCAACAATTCTTACAATTCGTTAGAAAATTGCCAACACATAATGAAGTGTCGTAAAATTTAACGTATTCCGGGTTATAATTGCTAGGCCTACTTCAAAGTACTACATAAATTTCAAATTAAGGGCCCTCTCAAGTTAATCACTGCTTAAGCCAACTTCTTAATTGAGTACTCATTGTAACCATTTAAATCATAATCACATATTCTTTTTATCAATCGGTCAGTTTTAATGATTTACAAGAAAATTGAAACCATGTTCGGGATTTTTCAAAAATTGAAACCATTTATTGTGTTATATATTAAGGCATTTGTTATCTTATATTATGAAATATCAAATAAAATCAAATAATCTTGAGCCATTTCATTAAAAAAAACGGGAAAAGAGCCCATCATATTGAGACACATGATTAGTGATGCAATAAATTATTTAATTAGGCACCTCCTTAATTGGCGTCTCATCAAATCAAAAAAATAAGCCACACTGACATCTCCTGGTCAAAACGTGTTGTAATAGGAGTCATTGAAGGGTTTATTTATTACGTTTGTGTATAAACATGATGTAGTTTTAGATTTAAAACATTAATTGATTATTTTCTTTTAAAACCCAAGTATTATTTTGACTCATCCTTAAAGTAAAGAGTAAGTTTCTGTACGTAAGGCGATGCTACGGATCTTAATTTGTAAGGCGGAGACCCCACTCTCTTACAACTCAACTCACCAACACGGTGGGGCGGCTAAGAAAGATCCGTCTTACAAAAAATATTTGTAAGACCGTCTTCTTGACGTGGAAATAACAACATGAATTCTTTCAACGAGAAATTCTAACAAACAAGCTATGGCGGCACGGCTTAGGTGCCCCAAGGGGGTGGTCGAGTGGTAGGCATGGGCTTCACATGTGAGATCTCGGGTTAAATAAAATATATATTAAAAAAAAGCGTCTTAAGGTTTTTAAGCACAAAGCAAGAAAATAAGAAAACTCGATTTATTATCAAACTGCTTCGAAATAAACATTTAAGAGGGTATTTATATGCCTAAACAAACCAAACTCTAAAAGGAAAAAAATAAATAAAAATAGGCGAAAATACTCGAAAAGTTCCAAGGCTCGTAACGATTAAACGGTGTTTTTGAACTTAAAACAAACTCATCTCGAGTTTTACCCAGTGATTCTTGTAGATCTCGTCGAGAACTTCGATTTGATATGCGGCGAACCCCGTAATTTATCCGGACGCGAATGTTATGCTCCGTTAAAATTCTGCCGACCGTTAAATGATTTCTACTAGTACATAACGGAAACTAATGAAAAACTGTGAAAACTAGCCGCCGAACCAACTTTTAGAAATTGCCATTAGACCCTTTAAACTTCGAAAGTCTTACTCAAATACCTCTCGGTCACCTATTCTACATCAATTATATAAGTTTTTGCCTAATGTAAAAAAAAGGGTAAAATATGAAAATTACTTCCTAAAATTAAAAAAAAAATAAAACGTCAATTATTTTCTTGGAACAGACTAAAAATGGAAGGTTAATTAATTTTTAAGAAGGGCGGGTTTTATTTTGCACATATTTTTGCCTTCCCGCTAGAAAAATTCCATTCGCGCGATTTTCTATTTCACAATCTCTGCCGCTACTATTCATCCCTCTCCCAACTCACGCCGCCTCCAGTTCGCCTCTCTCCCTACTCACGCAGCCTCCATCCAGTTCTCCCTACGTCTCCAAAATTTTGAATTGAAGATTACAGAGAAATTCACAGCAGTTCGATTAAAAGGTATGCCCCTTTAAAAATTCTCTCATCCTCAATTATTTGCCCTAGGTTTTTTGTTAGACAATTGCTCGATTGTGAATGATAGATATGTGAAACTATATATGCCCTAGTTCTTTTGATGGTAGAACAAGTAGTATTTTGCATATGTTTCTCAATAATACTTGTTCAGTATTCTGGAACGAAGAAATTTTGGATGGGGTTTTGAATTTGTCTATGAATTGTGTGCCTATACGTGTTTTTGATCGTAGATAAGATTATCTGGGAGGTTCTGGGTCAATTGGTTGGAATTTTGGATGAACACAAGACAGGGGAGGCGATGGATAAACATTGCTGAGTTTACCGGATTATGGTGATTTGGTTTTAGCACCGGCTAAGTAAAATCTTCTACTGGTCTGTTTTGATTTCGGCTCTAGTTTCAAATCCAACAACAGCTAACTAAAATATTTGACATCAAGAACCCGGATAAGTTCATAAAAGTTCCGGGTGGGTGATGTTTTTCGATGTTGATTATAGGAAACAGTACGCTAGTTGTTTCAAATCCGCAGTTGTACATTAAGCGATATAATTAGGATATCTGCAATGGCGTGTCTCTATCGTGGTTCATTAGAGTAGCAGCCCTCTTACAGAAAGGATAAGGAATGTTAATGTTGCCACATTAATCTGTGCATCCGAGCATTGGCTTGAGCGATTAAAGATTTTGCGTTTGTTCCTGATCCAAACTAGGTGAAAACTTCATAAGACCTTTGGTCTAGCTATAATTAGAAAAGCAATTTCCGTGCAGGAAACTGTGTTGTTTCGTGTTTCACAGATTTGGTAGCCTCAATACCTGGCAATCATGGTAAGGTTGGAAGGGACTAGGGACTTGATTTCTTTGAAACTTTGTCAGGTCATATTCCTGGCTTCATTGCATCATAGGGAACAGTTTTCTACTGCCCAATTGTTCTATACCATAGAATAGTTTGGGCAAATTATATCCAAGAAAAGCATAATGGCTTCCTTAATCATGATTTTCCCCAATGATTTGCTCCCACAGAGCATGAAATGTTGATTTATCTAAAAGTATGTCTGGAAACATGTGAAATGTTGTTAAGTAATTCTTGAAGTTGTGCTTATGCTAGTGATAGTTTTAGAGTGTATAGGGATTCTGATTAGATGACAAAATCACCACCTCCGAATTCCCCACCTTCTGCAGTTCCACCTCCTCAATCATCGACTCCCTCCACTCCACCACCTTCTTTCTGCAGTTCCACCTCCTCAATTGCGAGCAATGGGCATTGATTAGCAAGAATCATAGACATTCAAGTGAGGTTTTTAATGGAAACCAATGGGCATTGATTAGCAACTAAATGCTTTTGTATTATTTTTTTTAAAATATTTTTTTAAATGATACTTCTGTCTACATCACACACACATTTAAACATCAAAATAAATACTCAATAAAGTCATCATGCACGCATGTAATGTAATGTAACCAATACCTTTGACTGGATTTGAAACACAAATTATTCTAATCAAACTAATATCTTAATCAATAATTTTTCTAAAACAAGAAATTGAAGCTCAAGCTTTGAATCCTTCAATTATACTAGCTGCTAGTATTCAAATGCCGATTGCAAAAAGTAACCAAGAATCAACTTTGCTTAAAAATCTAAACCCCATTATTGGAACTGAGAGTTGTTAATTCCACCCCCAATATTTGATAATTTCATGTGCTTTCATAAGCTACGAATTCAAGACAGTTTAAAACACTGAACTGATTGCCCACCTCTTTTTGGTTCGATATTGACTTGTTTGGGGATTGGTCCTAGCTTGTAATGCCTGTTTTGTTGGCACTATTGTCACCGTCTTTCCTTGGTAAAGCGCCAGCACTAATACTCCGCCAACACATACCAGTGCCCCTAACGCCTTAGCTCTGCTGCTCTTGTTTTTCATATCAATTTTCTCTATCCTACAGATACAAGTTGAACATAACCATGGTGCTTTACCAGTCACTGTAATGGCTAGCTTCATGTCATGCATATATACATTCAGATAGAGATATTTGGTTGGACAAATTGTGTTGGACTGAAATTTGGTTCAGCAGAAGTTGGGCCATTTGGCGAGAAAAGAACGGGAATTTGATGATGGGAGCGGCTGTAGTTCCCCGAGATAAAGTCTCTCCAGACTTGTCGTGGAAGCAGAACTAGTGTTGCTGCCATGGTGGTTCTGTTCGACATGATATTTTTTTACAAAAACCATAAAGCCATTCACCAATCAGGCAATCACAGAAAACAATACAAGATGAAATAATGACTAATTACCAGTGGCAAAGTCAATGTACTTCGTACTCAGGTCTTCGCAGATGAAATTAAAAATCTGAAATTGCCAAATTGGTTAACATCAGAAACTCAGAACAGTTAATTTCAACGTTGCCCCGAATAAGATCAAACATATATTCCCTCCGTTTGAACATAAATCACAATTAGATTTAATGTTTATATTGCTGACTTGCTGTAGGATTAGGAATGTAGGAATGTAGGAATGTAGTTGTAGCCTGTAGGAGAAGGAGACTAGGAAGGAGAGCTGGAAAAGAACAAAAAAGAACTCAAGAAGTGTTGAACGCAGAATTTGATGCATATTAATATTTACCTTACTCTCTAATATAATTTATCTCATCTAGACTTGTATCCTGTTTTTATTCCGTCAGCCATTACCTTTGATATTGTTGTAGCAAGAAGGGAGATCTATATATTGGAGCATCAGCTACTTGTACTTGTCATGAAGATGCTCCCCAACAGTAGTAGTAGTGTAACACTAGGCTAAGTTTGCCAACATAATAATAGTAGAAAAAATCTATCATAGATTTTGAGAAGAATAATTATTTAGTTACATGAACTGGATTACTATGTCTTGATTAGTTTTTTCCTGGTTGATAATGTAAATTGTTCATGTTGCAGTGACAAATTATTTGTTTATGGGATGTTGGTTGGATCTATTCTAGGATGCTTATATTTTTACTAGTCAAGTATGCCACTAACATACAACTACTTGCTCGATTAAGGAATAACATCATGGATAGAATATGCACAAGAGAGTTCGAGGCCGACCTACATATAATTTGGAAGCAAACTAAAGGAGATCGAATAAAAGTGTTGTTCAATGACTTGGGACAGCCCGTGGATGAAAATACATCTAGACTCATTTCATGGGATCAATGGCGAGATCAGGGATAAAGCAATGGCATGAAGTTAGCAAAAAATGAATGAAGGATATGTTGGATATTAGTAGTAGATTAGATTATTAGTATTAGATTTCGTTTTAATAAACTAAATATTCTTAAATTTTGTTTGTAGTCAAGGTTTGATCTTCCCCACGGTTGTGAGAGTTGGCTACTACAATCTTTTGGAAAGAAGGTAAGGAATTGGAGAGGAAGGATAAAGAAAATGTATTATGATCCAATGTTGCCATTTCAAGAGCAAATTTTAAAAACCCCAAAGTTCATCAAGCACAATGGACAAAGCTTGTTAAAAGTGGAACAAGAAGGAAGTTCGGGTATTCTTTTTCGAATGTTTTTGATAGCTTCTAGTCATTGAAATATCCCTTTAATTTATTTTACATTTTTAGATAATTAGCAAAAAAATCAAGAAAATCTAGAAAAGAAGAAAATGGTGCAAGTCACGGGCAAAAGAGTTATTATGCTCGGATTTGCGAAGAAAAGGTACAATAACCCCAATGCTAAACTTCGTTTGCAATTATTATCTTACCTTAGTTGCCCTAAAGAATTTATGTTTTTTTTAGCATAGAAAAGAGAATTGAGATATTATCCATCTCGAAGGGATTTGTTTGTCGCATTTTATTCTAAAGATGAAGCCTCAAAAAATGAAGACGCTTCAAAAGCAAATGTATGTATTTTATATCTCTACCTTATTCATATTCTTCCTTTAATGTTATAGTATTCGAGAATTTAAACTATTTGCTAGGAAACATGTACGTTGTTCTTTCACGTTCTGAACTTGGTGAGCTTGAGAATTTTGTGAAACATGTCTTTTGAATTCTATGTTTAGTTGTGAAACATGTCTTTTGACTAGAAAAGCCTCTGAGGAAGGTCCACGAATAACATCTATGTTTAATTGTATTGAAGTGCTATACTGTTGAGAAGATGTCAAGACAAGAACTATTTTGTGGACAAATCTTTTGAGATTCATTTGTCACTCTTACTTATAAAAAAAAAAAAGAAGAGATTCATTTGTCACTCTTTTACATTTGAGGACAATAAATAGTCTAGTCTGGAACTCATAAATTTGTGACCACCGTTAGTTTGAGTGATACTGAGGAATTTGATCTGATGTGCATCAATATTGCATACTCCTTGATTTATTAGAGATCTTTATATGGTCGTCAGATATGAGGGCTTACTGGTTTGCATCATGAAACATTAACCAAAGAGTTTCCTGTGAAGGGCTATATGAAGCTAGGTGAACTCCGTAATAAACAAGCGGTTTGTGAATCAAAAATCTCTAATTGCTAAAATTTTTATAAAACATATTTATCTGAGATACTTAGACTAATGCTTTGTATGCCCTATTTCACGAGAGCAAATGCAAGAACTAAAATCTCAACTTCCGAGGGGTCACTTGATGGCATTAGAACAACGTTGCATGGCCTTGCAATTTTGTTACGGTATGTTGTACTAGTGTGTTTGGTTATGTTGTTTATGATAAAGGAACGTTTCCATAATACTAATATATATATACACATGTTGTCAAGTTGTAGGTGGTGCCAGTGGATGAAATGCGTTAAGTTGCGAATACATGACTGCTTTTTTGGTTTCATGGAACAATTATCTTCATTAACTCTTAGTGTTTATTTACTATGTTAAGATTTTAGGTTCAACTTTGTTTTTGTTATGTTTTTTTTTTCTTTTTTTCTTAGAAGATGTTGGTTAGTGGATGTTCAAGTATTAGACTATGTTTTTGGGATATAATGGTTAAAGATAAATTTGTATGACATTATTATGTTTTAATATTAAAAAGTTAATTTCAAATGTCTTGATTTTCCTTTTTAAGTGTATGTTTTTTAGTGGCATGTGAATATTGATGCCTATTATAGTGGTATATGTGAAGCTTTTAAAGCATTATTTTGTAAGATACATTTTTTAAAATTCAATTAGGACGCCATAGATCGTCCTAATATATGAAGTGTAAGTGCTTCTTAGGACGCCATAGTTCCAAAAATTGTAGGGGCATGGCTGTCCTATAATCTAATGTTGAGATGCCCAATCCCGTCCTATTAAGTGGTAATATTGAGATGCCTAAAAGTGTTGTATCAAGGTATTATATTAGGACGATAAACTTTGTCCTATTAAGATGATATATTAGGACGACAAAATTCGTCCTATCAAGATGTTATATTAGGACAAGAAAATTCGTCCTATCAACATGATATATTAGGACATTTTTTCTCGTCCTATCACACTACTATATTAGGACGCAATAGACCATTGTTTTAAAGAGATATTAGGACGTTTTTTATGGGACGATTAAAGGCGTTCTAATACATATAATTTATTAAGTTGCCCACAAGTGTCCTATTAACTTTTCGCTACCCCTTTAGATAGGATGACTAAGTTTGCGTCCTATCAAATAAAGCGTCCTATAAAGCTGGATTTAAGGACACAATTAAGCGTCCTTAAAAACACATTTTGTTGAACACCCCTGCAGAGTAGGAATTAAAAACGAAAAATATCTTACAAATTGAGCGTAAAGCTTAAAACCCTTAATAACTTTTGAACAAGACAAATGGCTGAAGTGGAAAAGGAAATGAACTGAGTCTAAAGTCTCACAATTAACAAGGAAGGAAATGATGGATGACCCACCAATTGACGAAGCTAAACAAAGAAAATGAAAGAAAGACAAACTAATTGTTTGCCTTGAAGTCTTCCCGGCCGAAATTTTAAGTGAATGGTCACTTGGACAATTGACCAATATATGGTTAAACAATATAATAACTAATAAATGGTTTATACATTTTAAGGTGTAATAAATCTTATCGGTGGGTCAAAAGTCTACTTTGTCAAAACCAATTAATCACCAATTTGATATAATTAAATACTAATTAATCATTAGCCAATGTTAAAAATAAAATATGTTTTAACAATATAAAAAGATACACGTAACGTACGATATATTTCAGGTCAATCTAGCTGAAAATATATATTTTTCAACTTTAACATGTCATTTCTTATTCAAACATTATAAATCATAATTAACATAACCAAAGTTCAATATGGACTTTAAATACGTCACACATCAAACCCAACATATCTTGAGCTCAAATGAACTCTTGTAGGACAAATGCCCAAGTCCACAACACAAAACATATAAACACATTAAATATAACACGTAACACATAATTAATTATGTTAATACATCCTAATACACAATTAATAAAATATGCGATTTCCGGGTGTTTAAGTACTTGCATAAAAGATAGACTAAGTGTCTATGCTCTGAGGAAGGCCGTCAATACACTTACAGTTCCTCTTCCTCTTCTTAACGTGCCTTTCAACTCTTTATGTCAGTTGAAGATGATGAAGCACTGTGATGTTGCCAAGTTGCGTGTATAATATTAATGGTTAAATGCTAATTTTAACTATTAACAATGGGCGCCCATTTGAACTATTTAACCGTTAACAATGATGTGAATTAACGGTTAAATGCTAATTTTATTCATTGTCGTCAAATGCAGTGGTGGTCGCTGGAAATGTGGTGGTAGTGGGAAGGGGTGAAGGTCGTAGTGGTGGGGTGAAGGTAGTGGTGGTTGCCGAAGGTTGTCGCTGGTGGTAGTGGTCACCAGAGTTTGTCGTTGGGTTGGAGAGGATGGTGGCAGTGCCGGTCCTGAGATTTTGAGGGCCTTAGGCAAATTCAATAAATGGGGCTTCAACAATATACATGTTAAAATATTAAAAACTTTGGTTCGAGCAATATCAATCGTTTTCGTTTGTTTTTTTTGTCTCACATCCATGTTTTGAATTTCTTTTAAAAGCTAACAAAACGTTAAGCATTTAAAAAAAAAAGAAATCAATAAACAATACACTTTCATAAACACTAACTAATAAATATTTAAACACAAAATTATTCACAATAAAAAATACTCTCTCCGTCGCAAAGTTGTCTTGTTTGATCTGACACATGTATTAATGAAAAACAATTGACTTCATTATTAATATTTGTATGATGTGTAGTTTTCTTTAAAGTCCTTATTCATGTAACTCATAATTAAAGTAGGAGAAACAATTAAAAATTGAACGATAAAAATGTTGTCCTATAAAAAACTTTTAAACTAGACAAAAATTGGGACATTCAAAAAAGGAAAACATGACAATAATTTTGGGGCTGGGAGAGTAAACAAAATCTAAAAACTTAAACTATTGATTAATTAAGAAAACAATCATCCATATCAAATTTTTATTTATTTATTAAGTAGAAAATGAGATTAGGGGGCCTTTTTTAGTGTAAAAAATCGGGGGCCCTAGGCGGCTGCCTAGTGAGCCTATGCTCAGGGCCAGCCCTGGATGGTGGGTGACGGAGTTTGTTGCCGGAGGTGAGGTCGTGGTGACTGTTAAAAGTTGTTCATATTGATGCCCACGTAAGAGTTAAGACTATATGAATTAATGATTATACGAACACTCATTTATACTCACATGAGCCCATGTTAATAAATGCAAAATTCTATGTTAAAATTTACGTTCTAATTTATTTTAATACTTTCATATATTGTGGTAGGGGTGAAATCGGGATGGGACCCGTCCCGATTATCCTTATCCCGATCCTGTTCCCGATAGAATTCGAGATTTCAATTTTCTTTCCGACCTCGTTTCCAATAAGTGTCGGGAGATAAAAACTCATAATCCCGACTATAATATTTATGAATAATATCTCTGACACTAAAATATTTTTAAAATATCACCATTATGATTAAGATTTCACCATGTATATTTAAAAGTATACTTGAATATTTACATACTGGTGGGTATTGAAGAATCTGTCATTATGAACAAAATGTACCCCTCATTCGCAGGAGAAGAGTTGCACTAAGTGCAGAAACTTAATAGACAAAAAAATCACAACATTGTGAAAATAAATTTAACAAATATCATTAAGTAATTTTAGGAAACACAAAATATACATTGTTTGAAAGATAGTTTCTTGGTTTGACAACAATACATACTCACAATATTTTTTTAAAAAAATATTGTCGGGACGGGTCGGGAATCCCGACGGAATTGATATGTTTTCTGAATCCCGTCCCGAAATAAGTAGGGACGGGAAAAAACCCAACAAAATCGGGATCGAGATTATGTTGTGTCGGGCATCGGAAAAATCGAGACTTTTGCCGGCCCTAGTCACAACAAGGATAGTTTACTAATAATAGTAGTATATTTTACTGTTTAAAAAAAACAGAAAAAGAAAACAATAAGAGTGAGAAATTTCATTTTCTTTTGCTTTAATTTACTTCACTTGCAATATTTTGATTCCAACGAAACGTAGCTGAAGAAAAATTGCTGATTTATTCTCTTGGAATTTCTAATCTAATGGTACCTTTATTCCAAACGTTTCTTTCGAAATAATTGTGAGGCTCATTAGTTGTCCAAGCAAAGTGGAATGCATATTGCATCTAAAAGGACAAACTTAAGTACGGTCTTGATTTCCTCGTTTTTCCCTTTGACCAAAGTACCGAGAAAGTGTTTGGTGGCAATTTGTGGTATCATGTCGTGTTTGTGTCTCATTATCATGTTTTTATATTATCTATCTTATTTGATCATAAATATAACAATAAATATTATTTTGAATATATTAATAATTTCGTGTCTTTCGTACTGTGTTTCGTGTTTTGTCGTGTCGTGCTGAGCTTATCGTGCCATTTATTATGCGTAATTGTGTGTTTTATAATCGTGTCGTGTTGATTAGTGCTTTATGTGTCTTGGTAATTCTTGGCAACATTGCACTCATACACACTGGTGCACGTACTTGGTCAAAAGAAAAATACTCCCTTTCTTAAAAACAGAAAAACAAAAAAAAATCAAATCTTTTACTTTTAAGTCATCGTAATCATAAAAAAAATAATGTCAATTTTTTAATTTTATTTTTAAAGTTACGTTTAATTTGATTTCCACTGTAAATAATGAACCCTACTTCATTATTCTTTAATATAATCAATTTTTTTTTATTTAGTTGTTTGTAATACACTTTTTTGGGAACCAAGGGAGGGAGAAATAGGAATACAAAAATTCCATACAAATAGAGCAGAGAGGTATGAGCTGTTTGGAGGGGGCTCGTTGAGTGGGATTTGAGGGAAGCTATTCTTGCCATTGACGTGTTTAATCCAGAGGAAGTAGAGCTGAACATCATAGAGAGGATTCAAGAGATTGGGGCTGCCGTTTGGTGTTCACCTTTCGCTAGGCTAATGTCTGTGCAGTGGTAGAATGCTCGCAGCCTATGATCCATGATCCCCTGCTTAAGTCCAAAGACAACGTGTAGTTTATTAGTTTTTCCTTTGTTTGCTTGTACTTCGACCCTTCATTGTACCAAAATGAAGTCTTATTTGAAATATCGGTCGAAGCGAGTCTCTATCCCAGAGTGTCTTTCGAAATATACTTAGTTTGGGTGAAAAGCTTATTGGGCTGGCAGTAGAAGGGCCCAAGCCCAATCACATACTAAAGCCCAGGAGGCCCAAGACCACATTTTTCTATAAATACAAGGAGACTTCCTCCTGAAAAAGAGGTCAGTAACTATAAGCTACCTTCATTTGCATTGATTATTAAGATTGAGCATTCTACAATCTTGATTATCACACACGAGGGTTTGTGGGGATTTCACCCCCACGCTCAGCGGTGCTTTATTTCTGAGGTAAAAAACATGCTGAGATATTCTACCGCGACTACCACCGCCGGACACGACGCCGGCGACACCAACACAACGCCACCTTCGGCACCCCGGACATAACACGACAAGATCACCACACTTTTTGCGTGATCACAAAATAAGAAAAAAATTTGGGTGTCAAGCATCTCTAAAGGCAGACTTCACTTCCCATACTGATCAGTTTTTGTGTGAAACAATCCATTTAGGAGGATGTCTTGCGATGAGAAAGTTGGACAAAATATTTGTCAGATTGAGTAACCAAACTATAATATTAAGTAAATTTTATGACCATAGCATTTCATCTGCAACATGATATGTCCATATATTCTGCTAAGCTTTGTAGTTTGGAGACGTTTTAGATTGAATCGCAAGAAATGGCATTGTGCCGCTAGGGGCAATGTTACAAAAACAACGAAATCAATCGTTGTGAAACTTAACGATGCTTGGCAAATTAGTAATAACGATATGATCTTCTCAACATTTAGTGGCGAAAACTTTTCTAAGAAAAGTGACTTTGCCATATTATGGCCAAATGATGAATCAACTTTGCTCAAATATCACACAGGGTGAAGGACCCTGTAACTCCCACTGGCCACTACAAGTCCTGTTTTAACAAGCGGCAAATTTGCAGGCATGTTGGTAGCTGACAAGGTGTTGGAAGCGGTAACTAACGTTACTTTTCGACGACATGATCGTGCAAAATCCGACAGTCAGAATTTCCAACTTAAACTTTCTGGTCCAAAGTAAGGAATGCGGTTTGCAGGCGATATGTTTTATTGCGTACTGAAATCTTCCAACAAATAAAGAACATGAAGTCTTTTCACCAAGATAATCATTATCACTTTGTTTTTTTCTTCATAATATCTAGATTCCAGGACATAAAAAATCCCACCATGTGAGAAGCTATTCACATTGTAACCCCCACTTTACTACATCGTCCTATGAACGCTTGGAATATGTTTCAGTCTTTCACAAAGAAAGCCTTGCAAGCAGCAGACCATAATATTAGATTCCAACTCACACAATCCTACTTCCAGGAAAAGAGAAGAAAATGAAAATCTCAATCATTCGTTCAGTGAGGAGTTTCATCGAACACCCGAGTCACTTTACAAATGTCTGACGAATTTTGCCTAAACAAGATTGATGGAAGCTGTTCCAAAGGGCATTTGGGCATATATTGAATGCTTTTAGCTAAATCGAGTGAGCTTGACCCGCACAGCACAAACATTGGCTCAAATCAGTAAGTTGACCCCATCTTTGCACAAACAAAGTCATGTTGATTCTGTTTTGGATGACTGTATAGATAACACAAGGTCTCTTACATTACATGGTTCCAAAACGTCATGTCGCGTGGTAGTTCTTATTTATAAAATGATCAATGCTAGGCGCAAATTATTTTACCCAAAAAATAGTTG
>CM028384.1:83362168-83477566 GCA_013146195.2 Codonopsis lanceolata
TAAAAAATACAAAAGCGAAATAATACAAAATTTAAAACACAAATACTAAAACCTTACTTTTAGAAAGTGACACAATTTCAAAAAAAAAAATGCATATTCTTATTCTGTAAGCCACGATTATTTGTTATTTAAACAACTTCGTTATTGGTTAAGTCAACAATTAGCGAGGGGCTTGTCCCAATGCAATTGGAAAATCGATAAAGACGATTGTCTCGTATCACTGCGTGGCGTAGAAGGCGTGAAAAAATAATGGTTAGTGAAAATAAAAACATATGTAAATAAATAAATAAATAAAAAAGTTGCTTTAATAAATCCTCAAATATCATACCATTTGTTATATTTGATAGAGGAATAATGCTCTGGAAATAACACACTCTCAACAGAACCTCCACTATTAAAATGGTGGGGAGCATCATTATCTACATCATAATCTTTTATATTTCTATTAAATTAAAGAAAACAAACAAAATAACATAAGACTTTAATACATCTCATTCAAAAGACTTTAACAAAATTATCGAGGAACAATATTATTTTCTTATGACCATTTCCAAAATGAGAAATAAAAAAACCCACCCCATTTAAAAACACTAAATGAGAAATATAACACTCCTTTCTTTCCATCAATAAAATTGGAATGAAGGGTTGTTTTCATTAAAATTATATTTTTCTATTTATCTTATCTTGAAAGCAAGTGCATAAAATTATATGTATAAATTATGTACGCTTCCCCGTTATGGTTATAGACTTGAATGATGCCAACATTTAATAAAGAATATAATAAGATTTAAAATTTAAAAAGTAGACAAACATTTTTAAAATGAAATTTTCATCCACAGGCAGTGTAGAATCTTTTTAATACAAACTGACCTTGGTATGTGATATGTGTCAGTCACAATCTTTGTTATTTTTTTTAAAAAAATTGGTTGAACACGTATAGCTTTCGAAATACCGCTTTTATAAAATGCTATCTTCGTTTCGGGCAAAAAAAATCACTATTTTATTTTTAGATATTTCATTTAAAAAGTCTACTTTTAAAAAATTAAGTTATAAAAGCATTATTTTATTACTAATATGTTACTAAAAGTGTTATTTAAAAAAAAAAAAACTTTGACTTTTAAACTGTACTTTTATCGGAACGGATGGAGTAATTGCTAATGACAGTTGGGCACATTCACATAAGCATCAGGCTTGTTCTGTCGAGTTAGGCCAAGCTATGAACTGATGAGTCCATTTCAAAAGTCCCCCCATCCGTCTCATGAGGCTCCTAAGCTAAGCCCAGTAGGGTTAGATTATTTTTCATTTCTTACCCTTCTAAACCCTACTATATAAACTCCCTCTTTCCTTTGCCATCGTTACCTTTCAAATTTTAAGAGTAGCAGCTAGGGTTAATTAATATGCTCGAATCTTTCCCATCTCTCCTCTTCTATCTCTTCTTCTCTCTTCATCCTCGAGATGTCTCTCCACTTGGAGAGATTTGATCTGGTAGAAGTTCATCTCCACGGTTTGTAAGAGCAGTCATGTACGTCCTCTCTCCTCTTCTCTTTCTTCACCCTTAAGATCTTAGCCCAGAGAGAGAGAGGGAGTGCATAGAGAGCATTATAAATGATTACATACAACCTTATAATATTAGTTAGTATAATTATTAAATGCTTAACAAAAGCTAAAATGATCTTAGTCCAGATACGTTGTATGGTATCTGCTATGTGGGTGAGTATGTTGGGGTTGGGGTTTGTAGTTCGCCATTCCCAAATCTGGTGACAGAGAACGCTATTTGGGTTGTAAAATACACCATTATCTCCAGTGAGCGGGTTTGTTGGGAGGTTTCGGTGGTCCACGGTTTGTGAGAGCAGTCGTGTCCTCTCTACTCTTCTCTTTCTTCATCCTTGAGATCTCAGTCCAAAAAGAGAGATTATGTCCGATACATTATTATTCTATTTATCTTATCGGCTATGACAAAGAGCTTTTTCGGTTGACTTTCATCTTGGTATGTTTAGTGTAATCGGAGCTCTGAGCCGTGGTCAGTTCAGTTTGGGGGGTTTTGGGTGGTTCTCGGTGAGGGTGTTTATCAACTGTGATTATTGTTCTATTGTTTATTACCTAAATATTTTTGTAACATGTGCTGGAATGAATGATTTTGGCTTTGATATTTGATCTTTCCAAAGTAAAAATAAGGTGGAAACGGTACCTTTGATATTTTCAAAGTAAAAAACGTGGAAGCGGTACCTTTGATCTTTCCAAAGTAAAATTTTATAGGGGAAAATTTTAAAAGTCTACAATTTTTTTTAACAGAAAAAAAATCACTTTTTAAAATATTGTTCAAAAAATGTCATCGTTTTCTTCAACAGCTCTGGTAACACACTTTGTATTTGAAAATTACAATTGTATGCAACGAAACGGGGATCGATCCCTTCGTGAGGGGTTCAGGGGCAACGCCCTCGAAAGGTAAACAATTTTTTTGATTCATGAAATACGAAACTATAATAGATCTGTGATGGGTTGAAAGATTTTTCAGTTGACATGAAGGCGGAGAAAGAGGAGGAAGAAGTAGGCTTACGATGGAGGAAATTGAAGAAGAATGGAGAAGACGTAAATTGGTTCTTTATGCTTTTGTACCGCGATTCATAAATTTCATTGCATTATTTTTGCACCGCGGTTCAAAGGTTTGATTCATGTAAAATTGTTGTACATCTGACATATTTGCACTTTATACTGTAATTTATTGAAAATTAATTATTTTTTTGCACTTTAACAACCTTTTCAAACCGCTATTTAGAAATCTTTGCACCGCGATTCACAAATTAAGAAACTATCATAGTTTTGTATCGCGAGTCATAAATTTAAAAAGTTGGCATAGTTTTGCACCGCGATTCTTTTCTTAAAATTGTTGCACCACGATATATTTGCACTATATATTGTAATTTATTGAAAAATAATTATTTTTTTGCACTTTAACAATCTTTTCAAAAGTTGTACCGCGGTTCAAAAGTTTGGTTCATGTAAAATTGTCGTACCGCGATTCATAAAGTTTAAGTGTAACGCATATATAGTTCATTAAGGGTATCGTAGTCATTATGCCATCAAAAGTAACTTTTTCCGGTTGAAAATAAAAGGGGAAAATTATGGTCGGTCCCTTTTTTAAAGTTTCTAACCCTAAAAGTCCGTTTTTTTTTTCAACCGCAAAAGACCACTTTTCGAAATATTGTTCCAAAATATGTTATTGTCTTATTCAATAGCTCCAGCAACACACTTTGAATTTGAAAATCACGATTGTTTGCAACAAAATGGAGATCGACCTGCCCGGTCAGGTCGCGGGGGTTCGGGGGTAACGCCCCTGAAAGGTAAACGAATTTTTTGATTCATGAAATATAAAATTATAATAGATATGTGCTGGGTTGAAGGATTTTTCAGTTGAGACGAAAGCGGAGAAGACGAAAGAAAAAGAAGGCTTACGACGGAGGAGATTGAAGAAGAAGGTGGAAGCGACGTAAACTGGTTCTTTATGCTTTTGTACCACGATTCATAAATTTAATTGCATTATTTTTACACCGCGGTTCAAAAGTTTAATACATGTAAACTTCTTGTACCGCAATATATTTGCACTTTATCTGTAATTTATTGAAAATTAATTATTTTTTTGCACTTTAACAACCTTTTCAAAAGTTGTACCGAGATTCATAAATCTTTGCACCGCGATTCACAAATTCAAAAGCTAGCATAATTTTGTACTGCAATTCACAAATTCAAAAAACTAGCATAGTTTTGTACCGCAATTTTTTTCTTAAAATTGTTGCACCACGATATATTTGTAGTTTATAGTGCAATTTATTAAAGAGTAATTAATTTTTTACACTTTAACAACTTTTTGAAAAGTTGTACCGCGATTCAAAAGTTTGGTTCATGTAAAATTGTCTTACCGCGTTTCATAAATTTGATTGTAACGCGCATACAGTTCATTAAGGGTATCGTAGTTATTTTGTCACCAAAAATGAATTTTTCCGGTTGAAAATAAAAAGGGTGTATTGTAGCGATTAAATAATTTATAAGTGGACCGACCTGCAATTTTTCCTAAATAAAAAATGTGTATTGTAGCGAGTAAATACTTTAAAAAGTTGACCGGCTTGTAATTTTTCCAATTTTATAAACAAACATGGACCCGAAAAAGGTACGGGCTCAAAATATAGTTTGGGCTTTCCTTTGGACTGATGGCTATCCTTTGGACTACTAACATGCTTCTCTTATTTTGTTGGAAAAATTACAAGCCGGTACATCTTTTGAAACATGTTTTCAAATGAATCAAACCATTTTTTAGGCATATCTTTTAGGTACAATTTTGAAGAGAAAATAAGTCACTGCACCTTTATGCACGTATTCTTACGAGTGGAAGATGAATTTGTGGACGACAGCTCAACCTCGTCTCATCGTTTCAATCTCCAATTTTAAATCCTCAGACAATTCAATGTCTCCGTTGATTTCGCAGGGAGAGAACCTTCAGATTTTTCTCACACCATGTTGGTCGCCATTTTCACAGAGAAAGCAGAGGAAAAAAATTGAAATGGGTATGGAGTGGCTAAGTTACGGCTTCCTCCAATTTATATTCAAATAAAGAGAGAAGGTTTTGTAGAAAGAGAAAGTTTGGAGGGAAGGAAAGAACCGGTCTGACATGAGAATGGAGAAAATCGAAGCTATCGAGAGAGCAGTGGGGTTTTAGGGGTGTGAGAGTGTTTCTTTGTAAAAAACTAACAGGGTAAGGACGGTGACTGTGACAAATAGGGAGGAAGGTAACGAGCTCAAACTTGATTCCGCCATTGACGGCGACAACAATGGCAAGAGCAAGAAATTGACTCCCTCCCATGTTCGATTTTTGTTTTGGGTTTATGATTTCATCTTCTGCCAGCCACAACGATGGTTAGAAAACGGGGAAATGGCATAAAGGATTCAGTTGATGGCCTAGAGGAGGAGGATCTGAAATGGTGGTGCTATTGGTGGCGACGATGCGTTGCAGAGATGAAGGCGGAACATTGAAGACATTTTACATGTCCCTATCTTTTTTGCTCCATGCTCTTTGATCATTCTGCCATAGCTCTATTGGGTCTATCCTTGTGCTGTTTATGGATTGACTGGGAGGTCAAATAGTGGTGGGCATTGGTGTTATGTGTGTGAGAGAGAGGGTGTAGCTAAAATAGAAAATTCACGGTGCACAACCTGATGCATTTGACGTCAGCAATCGGATGCTAGAGAAGATAAAGAATGAGTTTGTCAACCTGATGCCAGGAGCATTTGGCATCAGCAACCTGATGCCTGGATTATTAGATTTTTTTTTTCCACCTGATGCCAAGCCTTGACATCAACCTGATGCATGATTTGGTAATGTATAAAATGTTAAAACAGTTCTGATGCCAAGGCTTTGGCATCAACTTTTTTTGAATTTTTTTTGGTAATGTATAAAATGTTAAAACAGTCATGATGCCAAGGCCTTGGCATCAACTTTTTAATTTTTTTTTGGTAATGTATAAAATGTTAAAACAGTCTTGATGCCAAGGTCTTAGCATCAGCTTTTTTTGAATTTTTTTTGGTAATGTATAAAATGTTAAAACAGTCCTGATGCCAAGGCCCCGCATCAACTTTTTAAAATTTTTTTGGTAATGTATAAAATATTAAAACAGTCCTGATGCCAAGGCCTTGCCGTCAGTTTTTTTAATTTTTTTTGGTAATAAACAAAATGTAAAAACAGTCCTGGTGTCAAGGCATTGGCATCAGCTTTTAAATTTTTTTTTTGGTAATGAATAAAATGTTAAAACAGTCCTGATGCCAAGGCCTTGACATCAGTTTTTTTTTTTAAATTTGGTCATGTATAATTTTTGTATTTTTTTTGTCTTGAAAAAACTGTCTAAATAGTTCTGATGTCTGGAATTGACATCAGCATTATTGGATATTTTGTTGTCTAAACAGTTTTGATGCCTAGATTTGACATCATCATTTTTGAATTTTTTTTGTCTTGAAAAAATTGTCTAAACAGTTCTGATGCCTAAATTTGACATAAGCATTATTGGAATTTTTTTAGTCTAAACAGGTCTGATGCCTGGATTTGACATCAGCATTTTTTGATTTTTTTTGTCTAAACAGTTCTGATGCCTGAATTTGGCATCAGCATTTTTTGATTTTTTTTTGTCTTGAAAAACATGTCTAAACAGTTCTGATGCCTGGATTTGACATCAACATTATTGGATGAGATTTGTCTCCATTAATGGCATTTTGGTCATTTGGCAACCAATTTGTAGTTATATGAAATGTCCAAAAAATTGATGGACCTAGATGAAAACATGTTTCTAAAATTGTACCAACTTGAAATTTGCCCTATTTTGTTTCTAACTTTTTAAGTTGTTTCTAACTTTCTAACTTGTTTCTAACCTGCTTCTAACTTGCAGTTCTGTATTTTTCTGTTTGTTCACGTCAGATCTGAACAGACCTGATGTTGTAAAGTCGAGTTTTCTATTTTATGTTTTAACCCCAGATAAGGTACTGTGTTATCCCCGTCCCTTTATATTCGTACTTAAAATCTTGTATTTAATGTAGGAGATTTTTCTCGCAACTTATAATTTGTTTAATTCGAGAACTCTGCTTTTGCACTCGAAGTAATCAGTAGTCATAACATGACTTTGATTTAAAAATATTTTTTAAAACACATATGTCACTAAATACTTAATTTATATCATTATAGATTCACATATTAAAAATATTTTTGTTTAGAATTTAGTACTTATAAAATATAAATTAAAAAAATGAAAATAGAGATTGATATTCATATTCAAATGTAGATACATCTCTTAACAAAAGTGATATGTTTTTATCAGATCTAATAAAAAACTATTATGAGAAAAGCTTTAACTTATTATCAGATATGATAAGAGTTTTTATCCTATATGCTTGATGTTTTATATACTATCTTTTTGTAGAATACAGAACTATGATGAGAAAAGCTTTAACTCGCCCTTGTAATCAGTTTGTTCTATTGTTTATCATCTAAATATTTTTGTCCCATATTTAGCATTACTATATTTTTGGAGAAGGTATCTTACTCATAATTTTGTGCCTATTATTTGGAGTCACATATATTATTTTATTGCTATACCTACAGTAGCACAAAGAAATTCGGATTATATTTATATTATTAATTATAAATAGTGTCAAAAATCAAGAATGTTAGTCATGATGTTTAACAATTTTTGTAATTAATTTTCGCTATGAATCAATATAAAAGAAGACAAACAGTTTATGGAATTATATGTCTAATACATTAGTGAATTAATTGGGATTACTTTATTCTCCATGAATTAATATAAATGAAGTCAAACAATTTATGAATTTATCTATCCAATAAATTAGTCAAAAAATTAAGATGACTTTTTCAAAACAATCTGATATTAATATAAAATATAAATGTTGCCAAATCTAAATAATATATTTTGGCGGGAACTTTCCAGTTTCGGCTCCTTTCCTTTTATATATGTATAGATATGTGACAAAATGAAATGGCTAGAGTTGTAATTGGTCAGTACTTGCGACGACCCGACCCCTAATCTCTATACGAGCCTCGGGTCGAGCGTCGAACAAACATATAAAATAACAAAACACGTGCAAAGACCCCACTAATAATAGACTAATAAAATCACCTGATAAAATATAGTTACTCATGTGATTAATATAAACACCACAACCAACCAACTAGCGTAATATAATACACATGCACGAAGTTAAACTCCGACATCAAAAGATAGTACAAGACCAATAACGTCAAAGTACCAAAAGTAGAGCTTATATAACTCTACATAACAAAAACTCATCCTCACACTATACAAATACAAACTCCTATGGAGCTACATAACAAAAGACAACCTGTAGTGCACGAGTACCTCGTCGGCCTCACTTCGAACTCCTTGCCTGGCTGGGATCTAAATGGAACGTGGTGAATGATAACTTAGTAAATTACTGTATACAACTACATGACATGCTGTTATGTACATGTTATAAACACATATGCAAATCAAGTATAGTTGTACATATACTTACACACATCACGTTGATCATGTTATAACGCACATTGACTTAACATAATTAAACACATAATTAGGATATGCAACTGTAGGCGAGCTTTCCATCTCTGCTTGTATCTCAAATACCATAGCTGTGTTGCTGTCGCAGTACACGCGCTAATACATGTCTGATCACATGCTGAACTATGTCTGAATCCAATAGTATCCTGAACCAATGACCTTGGGACTTAACCAGAAATTTCATTACCCCGAGTTTTACCCGAGAGTCTAGGCCTTCTGTTTGTCATGTGAATTACTTTTACAAGGCTATATCCTTGTCACGACCAATAACAAGGGAGAGACCCATGCAACAATCCGTAGCGATCATGAGATTTAACTCTCATAAAGACTACTGTCGTCCCATTGCCGACACAACCACATATGCCAACTGGACTCAATGCGATGCACAAGTAGATATTTACTTGCTAATAAACACAACCTTCGAGTCCTAAAGTAGGGGAGCTCAACACACGTAACAAGCATGCTTATTTGCATGTAAATAAACACTTAAACATTTATTTACTTACATACAAATACCAAGGTATGTAATATTTTACATATAATAAACTACACCGAAGTATTCCCTATTATCGTAGGAATCGAGCACGTCACTCGTTATATTTTATTGTTCCTAATTCGACTCCATTGAGTCATTTGTTTAATATTTATAAATTTCGGGCATCACCAAGATTTGCAGGATTCATCCCAACACAATATTACTGATGTATTACTCGGCATATTAATGGTTTAAAACCATTTAATACATTAACCAGTTAAAAATAATAATAATTCGTAACTAAATTATTTATACTTCATATTCAAAACAAATCACATGTGAGTAGTCCACAGTTCATGTATGAAATTATTACATACAAAAGGAAGATGATAGTAACTTACCTCTATCGAAAAATATCGATAAAAGCACAAAATATTCGGGTGTAAATGTAGCCCTCAACACATATAACACCCCTGCGGAATCGGAATAAAAAACGGGCGAGTAAATATCTTACAAATTGAGCGTAAAGCTTAAAACCCTTAATAACTTTTGAACAAGGCAGACGACTGAAGTGGAAAAAGAAATGAACTAAGTCTAAAGTCTCTCAATCAACAAGGAAGGAAATGATGGATGACCCACCAACCGACGAAGCTAAACAAAGAAAATGAAAGAAAGACAAACTAATTGTTTGCCTTGAAGTCTTCCGGCCGAAATTTCAAGTGAATGGTCACTTGGACAATTGACCAACATATGGTTAAACAATACAATAACTAATAAATGGTTTATATATTTTAAGGTGTAATAAATCTTATCGGTGGGTCAAAAGTCTACTTTATCAAAACCAATTAATCACCAATTTGATCTAATTAAATACTAATTAATCATTATTAATTAGTCAATGTTAAAAATAAAATATATTTTAACAATATAAAAAGAAACACGTAACATATGATATATTTCAGGTCAATCTAGCTGAAAATATATATTTTTCAACTTTAACATGTCATTTCCTATTCCAACATTATAAATCATAATTAACATAACCAAAGTTCAATATGGACTTTAAATACGTCACACATTAAGCCCAACATATCTTGAGCTCAAATGAACTCTTGTAGGACAATTGCCCAAGTCCACAACACAAAACATATAAACACATTAAATATAACACGTAACACATAATTAATCATATTAATGCACCCTAATGCACAATTAATAAAATATGCAATTTTCGGGTATTTAAGTACTTGCAAAAAAGATAGACTAAGTGTCTATATTCTAAGGAAGGCCATCAATACACTTACAGTTCCTCTTCATCTCCTTAACGTGCCTTTCAACTCTTCATGTCAGTTGAAGATGATGAAGCACTGTGATGTTGCCAAGTTGCGTGTATAATATTAATGGTTAAATGCTAATTTTAACTATTAACAATGGGCGCCCATTTGAACTATTTAACAGTTAACAATGATGTGAATTAACGGTTTAAATGCTAATTTTATTCATTGTCGTCAAATGCAGTGGTAGTTGCTGGAAATGTGGTGGTAGTGGGAAGGGGTGAAGGTAGTGGTGGTTGCCGAAGGTTGTCGCTGGTGGTAGTGGTCACCAGAGTTTGTCGTTGGAGAGGATGGTGGGTGACAGAGTTTGTTGCCGGAGGTGAGGTCGTGGTGACTGTTAAAAGTTGTTCATATTGATGCCCACATAAGACTATGTGAATTAATGATTATATGAACACTCATTTATGCTCACATGAGCCCATGTTAACTAATGCAAAATTCTATGTTAAAATTTACGTTCTAATTTATTTTAATACTTTCATACATTGTGGTAGGGGTGAAATTGGGATGGGACCCGTCCCAATTAACCTTATCCCGATCCTATCCCGATAAAATTCGAGATTTCAATTTTCTTTTCGACCCCGTTTCCAATAAGTGTCGGGAGATAAAAATCTCGTAATTCCGACTATAATATTTATGAATAATATCTCTGACACTAAAATATTTTTAAAATATCCCCATCATGATTAAGATTTCACCATGTATATTTACAAGTATACTTGAATATTTACTTAATGATGGGTATTGAAGAATCTGTCATTATGAACAAAATGCACCCCTCATTCAGAGGAGAAGAGTTGCACTAAGTGCAGAAACTTAATAGACAAAAAAATCACAACATTGTGAAAATAAATTTAACAAACACCATTAAGTAATTTTAGCAAACACAAAATATACATTGTTTGAAAGATAGTTTCTTGGTTTGGCAACAATACATACTCACAATATTAAAAAAAAAAAATTTAGTCGGGATGGGTCGGGAATCCCGACGGAATTGATATGTTTTCTGAATCCCGTCCCGAAATAAGTAGGGACGGGAAAAAACCCGACAAAATTGGGATCGGGATTATGTTGGATCGGGCATCGGAAAAATCGAGACTTTTGCCGGCCCTAATCACAACATGGATAGATTACTAATAATAGTAGTATATTTTACTGTTTAAAAAAAACAGAAAAAGAAAACAATAAGAGTGAGAAATTTCATTTTCTTTTGCTTTAATTTACTTCACTTGCAATATTTTGATTCTAACGAAACGTAGCTGAAGAAAAATTGCTGATTTATTCTCTTGGAATTTCTAATCTAATCGTACCTTTATTCCAAACGTTTCTTTCGAAATAATTGTGAGGCTCATTAGTTGTCCAAGCAAAGTGGAATGCATATTGCATCTAAAAGGACAAACTTAAGTACGGTCTTGATTTCCTCGTTTTTCCCTTTGACCAAAGTACCGAGAAAGTGTTTGGTGGCAATTCGTGGTATTATTTGTGCATCGTTATCGTGTTTTTATATTATTTATCTTATTTGATCATAAATATAGCAATAAATATTATTTTGAATATATTAACAATTTCGTGTCTTTTGTGTCGTGTTTCGTCTTGTGTCGTATCGTGCTGAGCTTATCGTGCTATTTGTGTCTGTAATCGTGTTTTATAATCGTGTCGTGTTGGTTCGTGCTATCGTGTCGTGCCAGTCATTGCCATTGAACATGCACTCATACACACTGGTGCGCGTACTTGGTCAAAAGAAAAATACTCCCTTTCTTAAAAACAGAAAAACAAAAAAAAATCAAATCTGTTACTTTTAAGTCATCGTAATCATAAAAAAAATAATGTCAATTTTTTAATTTTATTTTTAAAGTTACGTTTAATTTGATTTCCACTGTAAATAATGAACCCTACTTCATTATTCTTTAATATAATCAATTTTTTTTTATTTAGTTGTTTGTAATACACTTTTTTGGGAACCAAGGGAGGGAGCAATAGGAATACAAAAATTCCATACAAATAGAGCAGAGAGGTATGAGCTGTTTGGAGGGGGCTCGTTGAGTGGGATTTGAGGGAAGCTATTCTTGCCATTGACGTGTTTAATCCAGAGGAAGTAGAGCTGAACATCATAGAGAGGATTCAAGAGATTGGGGCTGCCGTTTGGTGTTCACCTTTCGCTAGGCTAATGTCTGTGCAGTGGTAGAGTGCTCGCAGCCTATGATCCATGATCCCCTGCTTAAGTCCAAAGACAACGTGTAGTTTATTAGTTTTTCCTTTGTTTGCTTGTACTTCGGCCCTTCATTGTACCAAAATAAGAAAAAAATTTGGGTGTCAAGCATCTCTAAAGGCAGACTTCACTTCCCATACTGATCAGTTTTTGTGTGAAACAATCCATTTAGGAGGATGTCTTGCGATGAGAAAGTTGGACAAAATATTTGTCAGATTGAGTAACCAAACTATAATATTAAGTTAATTTTATGACCATAGCATTTCATCTGCAACATGATATGTCTATATATTCTGCTAAGCTTTGTAGTTTGGAGACGTTTTTAGATTGAATCGCAAGAAATGGCATTGTGCCGCTAGGGGGCAATGTTACAAAAACAACGAAAATCAATCGTTGTGAAACTTAACGATGCTTGGCAAATTAGTAATAACGATATGATCTTCTCAACATTTAGTGGCGAAAACTTTTCTAAGAAAAGTGACTTCGCCTTATTATGGCCAAATGATGAATCAACTTTGCTCAAATATCACACAGGGTGAAGGACCCTGTAACTCCCACTGGCCACTACAAGTCCTGTTTTAACAAGCGGCAAATTTGCAGGCATGTTGGTAGCTGACAAGGTGTTGGAAGCGGTAACTAACGTTACTTTTTCGACGACATGATCGTGCAAAATCCGACAGTCAGAATTTCCAACTTAAACTTTCTGGTCCAAAGTAAGGAATGCGGTTTGCAGGCGATATGTTTTATTGCGTACTGAAATCTTCCAACAAATAAAGAACATGAAGTCTTTTCACCAAGATAATCATTATCACTTTGTTTTTTTTTTCTTCATAATATCTAGATTCCAGGACATAAAAAATCCCACCATGTGAGAAGCTATTCACATTGTAACCCCCACTTTACTACATCGTCCTATGAACGCTTGGAATATGTTTCAGTCTTTCACAAAGAAAGCCTTGCAAGCAGCAGACCATAATATTAGATTCCAACTCACACAATCCTACTTCCAGGAAAAGAGAAGAAAAATGAAAATCTCAATCATTCGTTCAGTGAGGAGTTTCATCGAACACCCGAGTCACTTTACAAATGTCTGACGAATTTTGCCTAAACAAGATTGATGGAAGCTGTTCCAAAGGGCATTTGGGCATATATTGAATGCTTTTAGCTAAATCGAGTGAGCTTGACCCGCACAGCACAAACATTGGCTCAAATCAGTAAGTTGACCCCATCTTTGCACAAACAAAGTCATGTTGATTCTGTTTTGGATGACTGTATAGATAACACAAGGTCTCTTACATTACATGGTTCCAAAACGTCATGTCGCGTGGTAGTTCTTATTTATAAAATGATCAATGCTAGGCGCAAATTATTTTTACCCAAAAAATAGTTGGCAACTGTAAAATTGCACCAAGTATTTAGGGCCTTTCAGTGACTCACTAATGAAAATATGGTACCCATACCATCTGCCTTTTTATTTTGTTACCTAGAGTAAGGGGCATGTACAATGTACCATCGCTTGTTGCACTAGTTACGAACAAAAGTTACATTATCATCCGTGACCATGTAAAATTTCATGTGTTAGAAAATTTGAAAGGGTTTCTTATGCTATGATTGAAAGGAATTTGAGTGTGTTGAAAATGAGATGACTCGATTACCCTAGTTAATAGAGGAACTGGCCGGGCAGGTCGTAGGACTTGATGGAACCTCAAAGGCGGGGGTGTGGGGGGCTACGCCCTGCGATACGGACTTTTGGGTTTTAGACGTAAGGCGGTCGCGTCTTAGAGGTACATGGCAACCGTGTCTTTAAGGCGGTCGTGTACTAGATGTAGGCGACCGCATTTGTTGTGGACGTACAAATGTTTATGTGAAATAGGCGATCACATAAACATGAGTGGCGACCCGTTCGACAATGACACGGTCGCGTCATGCAGTGGAAGGCGACCGCATTATAGCAACAACAGTGTTTTGTCAGTTTTCTTAATTATGCTTTTAGAGTTTGATATTGTATCCCTATTTATAATTGTAACCCTAAAACGGTTTTAAGGTTGACTTAATAAAATTTCGATAGTCCGTTGACTCAAATCTCTTTCTTTATCTTCTTTGTATTTGATCTTGTTATTACTCTATATTTATTTGTAAAATCTTTTAAAGTGCATAGCAAAGTGTGTAACTTGGTAAAAAGATGATGGAAAATTGATGCAAAGCAATGTACAGTGATATATATATATAGGCCTTTATAAAGAGAGTATCAGGAGTTGGTGAGATGTTTTGTGTGCCAACTTTGGAATCAAATGCAGAAGATCGATTTCCTTTGGCTTTTCTCTATAATCTTTGTATTGCTTTATGCCTTTATGCAGATCTTATCCATGCTCCCAGGCTTTGGCATTAGCCAATCAGCTTCCTTAGTATTTTCGGGGTATTTAAACGAACTTGGTCATATGTAGCCTTACTTAAAAAAAAAAACTTTTTTATGACCTGGTTTATTGATAAATTACTGATAAACTGTGATTGATTTATCAGTAAATCAATAAAAATGCAGGTCTCAACATCCGAAATTACTGGTCGACAAGTATGGTCGATTAAGTAGTTTACACTGATTTATCAATAAACCAACTGGTTTATTGATGCACACGTTCTTCACTTAGTCTTTTCGAAAGACTTTAGATTCATCTTAAAAAACCTTTATCTTTAACACTAAAATTTGTTTTTCAAAAAATCTTACGAAAAAAAGCCTTGTCTTGTTGACATTAAGCATGGTATTTAATATTTATATTGCCTTGTGAACCTTGCTCCCTCAATTATATGAATTACATAGATGAGGGTAGTTATTTTCATCCCAAAATCGTGAACCCTGCTCATGGTTATGCATATTTACCAGTAGTGATCAAATAGAAATATGTGAAACTTTTAGGTGTTTTTTTTTTTTTTTAAATTTTCATCCACTCGATTTGATTACAATTATGCGCTCTTAATTGCTTTATCGCTTTTGAATCAATGACTTGATAGACTTAAAACATAATCCCTTGTTTCGGGTAAAGAGTCTATTGTTTTATTTTGAGACGTTTCACTTAAAGAGTCTATTTTAAAAAAATTAACCTATAAAAATATAATTTTATTATTAAAGGACTACTAAATGTCATTTTTTTTAAAAAAAATTGACTTTCAAATGAGAACTCTTTACCCAAAACGAGGAAAAATATTATATAAGGGTAATGCTAGGGCCACTCTAATAGGACTCAATTTTCGGTACCAAATGATGTGGCATCTTATGTGTCATATTGTTAACATAACTTTTTAACTTATAGTTAAAATGAATGGAGCCCATAACTTTTTAACTTATATGTAAAATCAAATAAGATGACACAAAACCACATCATTTGGTCAAATTTAATTGAAAGATTACTCAAATAAGATGAAATTTCAGCAAGATTACTCATTATATAAACCTAAAGATCATACATAACACTTATCTTTGGAAAAACGAAAATCTGTTTCTATACTTAAAAACACATTACACAACACACAAACGGAAAAGTAAGGGGGAATAGATCTGATCAATAAGCGAAATAAAGAATCCATTTGTAAGGAATTTAAACAAACAATGCACCTAATATTCAGAAAAGATTTTTCATTTTTCTTTACAAAACAATGCCAATTAATTAAGCCTCTTGCAACAAAGCACATTTCACCGCAACATTCTCAAAATCTTATACCAACTTTTGACAAAACCCAACTTTTTCTTCGTAAACGCGTCAACCAAACATAATGTTATGTTTGAATTAATAGTAATGTTTTCTCTTTTTCTTTACTTTGAACATAATATGTTCCCTCACTTCCAAAATTAGTGTTTATTTCAAAATAAATTAACTTGCAAAAAAGGTTGACTTCTCCATTTTACCAGCACAAATCTATGAGAATTCTTAGTATTTACATCATATCACTTTACGGGCACATTAAACATGATGGTTAGCAAACATAAATTTTGTGAATTCAAAAAAAAAAAAGACTATTTAACCAAAGAAAAAGTATTTTATGTTAAACGGATCTCATGAATTTGACTTACTGTGTGTTAGTGGATTAAGCTCTCAGAGAGTAAGTCTCCCTCTTATAAATTAGAATCTGTAAGACGATCTCACATAAAATGTATTAAAAAAAAGAAGAAAAGAAATCTCTTCCGTTCTAAAAACAATTTCATTTGACAAGTCAACTTTCTTAAATGGTATATGTACTTGTTTTTGTTTTCATAATCATAATCAAACTACTAAGCCAAACATACCCTAAACTTTAGGGATATACGTGTTTCGGTTTGATGTAGGCTAAAACCACGAATTGAATCACCTCTTATTAATTTTAAAATTTTCGAACCAAATCAAACCACTTAGTTTGGTTTGGTTCGGTTTTGTGATTTATATAAATTATTTTTAATCAACTTAACCAACATTAACAATTAAAAAAATAATAATTTAGAATTAACATTAAACATTAGAAAATAATATATTAAAAATAAATTATCATAAATAAAACAAGGTAAATTTCAAAATAAATACAAAGAGTAGAAAAAAAAATGTCCTCCAACAATTTAGAATTTGAATTAGTAACTAATATATATATCGATCAGTTCGGTTCAGTTCATAATTTTTAATATCAAATCAATTCAAATCGAACCAAAATAATAATTTGGTTTGGTTCAATTTGATGGTTTGATTATAGGGTGTAAGTCCTACTAAACTTTGTTGAGTTACGGAATTGGGTTGAGGTTGCAAGCTCCCGACCCTCTTTTATGCTGCCACATCAACAAAAAAAATTGCCAGGTAAGACAAAGCCAGACGTGTCACGACCCAAGTAGTTGACTAAAAATTGACAGAGGGTCACGGTCAATGTGTGGCCAGGCGATACACCCGGGTTTGACGATTTACGTACGGACAACCCCAACATAGTACCTTATATAACTAACTTCGTATCATTTTCCTACAATCTATCGTCCCACACAATGCCTAACAGAGTCTCTCTCTCTATCTCTCTCTAAATTCTCTCTCTCTCGACTTTTCCCTTTATTTTATTAATTCTCATGGAGTTTGCTCCTTCATTGGTTTCAGAAATGCATTTGGAGGCAAGAACAGAAGGAAATGAGAGACATCTTCTGATCATTTGTTCTCCATTGCTAATCTTGGAGAATTAACGGGAAGAAAAGAAACCAGAAAAAGGCATTGAAAGAGAGCTTCTATAACAAGAAATTTCAGGAAATATTAATCATCCAAGATGTTAGGCGACATGGTTCATCCTCCCGAACAACATTCCCCGGTATTTTTCTATTTTCTCTTTCTCTCCCCCGGCCCAGTCAAATAAATTTCTTTCGGTTTATTACCCTTCAAATATAAATAAATACACGAACGTAAAAAATAGTTTTTAGGGTGACGGAATGAAAAGGTGTGCAAAATATTTTCAGAATTCGTAAAATGGTGTCTCCATTCATATTTTTTCGATTATCGATTATCGATTAAACTATTAAATATCTTTATTGGTTCTTCGGTTTTTTGAGACAGTCTTTTTCTTCTGTTTGATCTTTTAGGTAACTCTGCACTTTCTTTCTTCAAGTTTTTCCTCCTTCTTTTTCTTAAGACAAATGTGGGAGATATAGCTAGAAAAAGGAAAAAGAAAAGGTTCGGATATGAATTAAGTTAAAGCAAGAGAAAAAGGAGTCTTCAATCTGTTAGCTTTTCATCCTTGACTTGGATTCTCACGTGTGGAGACAATACTCTCTCTATTTACGAAATGAAAAAAAAATGTCATTTTCCGAAGAGCACTCTCAGCTAAGCAAAGTTCAAAATCATCAACTCCCCGTTGTACAAATTCTTTTTCAATGAGTTATGGAACATCTTTCGCTTTACACATGTCTAGCGTAATAGTTAAGTTTCTACTCTTTTGATTCCTCTATCCAGATTGTGATGAATTAGAACCTAGCTAATAATGAGTTATTACTTATTAGTGCCAAAAAATGGTTCCCAGTGTTTGGTCATATTTGGGTAGTTCTATTAGTTCCATAACATTAGTATACTGTTAACTTCTTTCTTTGCTAACGCCATTGAACCTGGTTTCACTTTGGTATTTGCTTTATCCTACATGGAGAATTACAAAAATATCAAACACGGAAAGGACATCCTCTCTCTCTCTCTCTCTCTCTCTCTCTCGAATATTTCGCTGTCTTTTGCTCTTATATAGGCTCAAATGTCATACTGCTAATGCAAATCAGTCACAAATAAACTTGCTAAATAGAATTCCTAGTCAAATTTCACCATGCCATCTTAGAAGGAAGCACACACGACACTCGTGTGTGCGTGTTTTACTTTCGTATGTGGGCATCTTCTTTTTCTGGCAGCATTGACCATACATACTTCTATGTATGTGTGTTTCTGATCCATGATAAATCATGCATGCTCGAATTCTACATATAGGAACAGATATTGAAAACCATTACTCATATTTGCAAAAAGAGCACATTTTTCGTCGATGATCATACATGGTGTAGAACAATTATATCATAATTATTCATGATTTAGTTGTTGTGTTTGGTTTGCAGGAACAAGTTTCAAACCCGTTGAGTGGTCAAATTTTAGAATTTTGTGAATCTGAATTATTCCCAGAAACATTACAAAACTCTGAAGTCGCCTCAAGTTCAAATAATTGTTGCTATGAAGAGCAATCCTCGTATACCACTACTCTGTCTTTTGCTCCAGATGTAATGAAATTTTCTGGGCCCATGACCACCAACAGCCCCCCCAAGGCCGGCATGGCCTCGACCACCACCAACACCACCAACTTCTCATTAGTCTTCGACTCTAATGAAGAAATCACCGAAAATGACATTGCCGCTTCTATAGACTTCTCTACCTCCCCACACTTCACCCTCCCTCACTACACTTACAATCTCAATCATCAAGACCAGTATGATCTCTCTCTACTCCAAAGCCAAATGCCATTGACAGATCATAACGATACAGACGGCTCGCTATCACAGTACACTAATCAAAATGACCATGTTGTTCCAATTATGGCACCACCCTGCTTGCCCCAAGTTTGCGAAGACGAAGGCCTATCTTCAATGCCGCCTTCTAAATACATGCGTTTGAAACCCCCTTCACCGCCTAATTGCTCTTACATCGACCCATCGATGAATTCCTACCTGGTAGGTAATATGAATGCTTCTTTATCTGCTGAAAACTCCGGGATTTTCAATGGAAGTTTGTTCCTGGGAAATGACATTCAACATCAAGAGTTTGAATTCCAGGGAGAAAATGGTGGGATCTTTTGTCAAGAACCTCCGCCTCAGCTTGGTTACAACTCCGGTGAAATTCAGGTAGGTACTACTAATTAGTGATCCTAGATAATTTATGGGTTTTTAATTTCACGAATTAATTAGCTCGAAATTACAATGATTTTATGGAAAGGCACTTAGCAATGAGAGCCAGCATCTAGTGAATGGGGGTGGAAGCTCTGCAACTCATTTGGCATCAGAAATTACAAGCTTGGAGGCAGACACATTTAGGGTTACCACCAAGCTCACTGCCGAAGAAAGGCGAGAGAAGATCCATAGATATATGAAGAAAAGAAATGAAAGGAATTTCAGCAAGAAAATCAAGGTGTGCTCTCTTTCTTAATTTCCCAAAGATTTCTTTTTAGTTTAGAACACGAATGAACATGCTGCCATGGGTTTTGATAACCAATGATATGTGTATATCCTGCAGTATGCATGCCGCAAAACTCTAGCGGACAGCAGGCCACGAGTAAGAGGAAGATTTGCAAAGAACGATGAATTTGGAGAGGCCACAACAAGAACCACTTGTATTACACACGAAGAGGACACAGACGAAGATGTTAAACCGTTCCATGTACGCCCCCCCCCCCTCCATCGCTACTTCTACAAAATGATTCCATAGTATATTATTAATGATCTAAACCAGATTTTATATGATCTTTTTTGTCCATACCAGGTAGTTGTGAAGCAAGAAGAGGACAATTTTGATTCATCGGATATCTTTGCTCATATTAGCGGAGTGAATTCCTTCAAATGCAATTACCCAATCCAATCTTGGATTTGATCAGCTTTTGTGCATGAACCTACCACAGTTTTGCCGGACTCGTCTCAGCGCCATAATTAACAATATTGATCCTGAAATAACAATCAGATGATGCGAATAATTGGGTCATCAAATTTTATTTTATTTTATTTTTTGAATTATTGTTGCGAAAATCCAGTCATAGCTATGTATTATAACAAAAAAAATATAGTATCAGATTTGTATATACAGCTAAATGTGAAATTAGACTCCATTTATAAATATGCATTTGTATTGTCAAAATTTCATGGAGCATGATTAATAAATTTATCATTTCTCTTTTTTGAGATTTTGAGACTATAATCTTCTTAAAAGATAATTAATCTAAAATTGTGACCAAGATAATACTTAATTGGGTGATAACGACCCCCTCCCGCCTCATTCAGGCCCACACAAATATTCTCTTACAACCTTTAAATGGTACAAATTTTGTTTTTAATTAGTAAAAGATATTTTTAGGACAAAATGACGATTATACACTTAATGAAATTGGATTAGGGGTGCGCTGCATCGCAATTCTAAGTCGATTCATCGTAATTCCAATTTGTGCATCACAAACATAATTTTTTCAAAAGAATTTACTAATTCCAAGTTGTGCATCGCAAATCTAAAAATTTGCATCGAGATTTACTTTTATATTCTAATTCCAAATTGTTCATCACAAATTCAAAATCGTGCATTCCTAATTGATGCATTTCCGTTCAAGAGGGTCTCGAACGAATCATGAATTCATTATTCAGTAAGTGCACATACAGAAAGTGATGCTAGATAGAGTGATGAGAATATAAAGATGAATTCAATAACGAATCATATGATCGACGCTGTATAAAAAAAAACTAAGTATGAGCCCTTATAACATAGAATTTTCCATCTATGTCACGACCATGACACCCGAAACATGGTCAAAATCAAAGAAGGGAATGGCTTACAGAGCCTTCTCTCTCTTAATGATAAGATTGAAGATAAACTTTATTGTTCTAACGAGTTCTGAATCCATCATGTCAGCCTGTCGGCCATCTGAAGATGTGTCGGCTCTATGAAGAAGAATGAGATAGTGAGATCTGCAGAACTTCTAGAAAGGTTCTTTTAGACCATCACCATTGTACATTCTTCCTACCCATCTTCTTAGCCGAGTTCCACTGCTACCTACACATTTTTCTCTTTTTACCCACTTAAGAATATATCTTCCTATTGTATAATCTTCTTACACATCTTCTTACAAAAAATAAATAAATTTAACACATCCAATTTTTTTTTTTTTTGTCTCCCCTCCCCCTAAAACCCGGTCACACATAACCTAGGAAGATTCCATTTGCTTTCTTCCTAAATTGGAAGATAACATTTTCTCTCTTCTAGTTGGAGACATTAAGGGCTTGTTTGGTAGTCATTAATCTCAAGCTATTAGTGCCCTCGCTATTAATTCACTTGTATATCGGGGTAGTTTGAGATTACAAATGTTAATCCAAATTTTTTTAGTGAGGCGCTAATAATAACTTGGTATTAATAGTGAGGGATAATGACTTTATCCATAACTTGTGCTATTAGTCCACTTATTGCGTACCAAACATGGAGACATTAAGAAGTTTCTTCCCATTGTATATTTGAGCTTCTTACTTAAGAAGATTGTCTTTTTCAACACAATGGGGATGCTCTTAAAGATATAATGCTAATGGTTCTGGTACCAACATGGGACTAATCATCTTTCTCCCCAAGGGTCTAGTGGATGTTCAGATGAAGATGGTAGGCAGAATAAAGGATAACCATATTTTCTCACGTATCTTTATCGTTTTTCGCTCATGGGGTATTTTAAAACAAAAATTATAAAAGTGCCCTTTGTGGGTATAAAAAAAGAAGAAGTGTAAAAAGTTAATTTTTCTTGAAAAGTGTATTATCCAGCAATTTATTATACTTAATTTGGTACTCCCTCTGTCCCAAAATATATGACGTTTTAGTGCTTTTCACATAGAACAAAGAAATATATTGTAAAGACTAAATTGCCAAATCCAAACATTAATAAGATGCCTTGATATTCTTGCCAAAATAGTCAATCACGGGTTACAGACTCAATAAATATGGGTAAAATTGAAAAGAAAAGGAAAAAGTTTCTTGAAAATTGCAAAGTGTCATCTATTTTGGAAAAAAAATGAGTGATAACCGGGTCGGTACCAATGTACCATGCGGTGAAATTATAACCGCAAAAGTCCATCATTATTTTTTTAAGCCCCTGCAGTACACTTTTTGGGAAAAAACGACGAAAATAGCCTAAATGAAGGAAAGATGCGCACACAAAATCACTATCCCAATTTGTGCGTCATTCAATTTTTTTTGGGCATCGTTCAAAAAATTTGGGTGTCGTTAAATTTTTTTGGGCATCGTTCAAATACATTTTTGATGATAAAATGACAAGGCATGATAGAAAACGACGCATAATTAAGTAACACCGGGGAAAAATTTGAAAGAACAATGCCTAATTAATTAATACCGAGACATAATTAGAAACAACGCCTAATTAACTAACACCAAGGCAGGATTTGATGGAACGATGCTTAATTAAGTACCACCGATGTAGGATTTGAAGGAACGATGCCTAATCAAGTAACACCAAGGCTGGATTGGAAAAATTAATTGAACTCTGCCATCAAATTAATGAAACGACGCCTAATTAAGTAACGCTGATGCATGATTTGAAGAAATGATGGCTAATTAACTAACAGCGAGGTATGATTTTTTAAAAAAGATGCATAATTATTTATATACCTCGATACAAAAAAAAAAAAATTGAACTCTGCCATCATATTTAAAAAACGATGCCTAATTAAGTAACACCTAAGGTTCTAAAAATCGCTAGGCGGATGTCAGGCGCCATACTTAGGCCTAGCGTGTAGAGTGTCTAGGCGGGGCCAAGAAATTAAGGGATAACTACAATAGTTTTCGATTTTTCTAATATAATTTAACTAGCAAGTATAAAAATTTTCATATATAATAATTTTAAATATCATCTAATCATCTAAAAAATATTAAAACTATGATCATATTACAATCTAAAAGATTAAAATTTTATTTAACAATTCAATTTCCAAGAAACTATGAGTATCAAATAACAAACTGTGCCAAAGTAACAAATTGCTTATTTGAATAAAAACAAGAGAACGATAGAAGACAAAGCTAAAAGGTAAAATTTGGAAATATGAATTGCCTATTTGAGTATTTGATATATCTTGCATTGTTCCATATTGATTTCCATCGAAAATATCTAGCAAGTGGCAACCATTTACTTTATCTTTCCTTTTGAGATATGTGAAGTGTGAACAGAAAGTCTTCATAGATGTCTACATCTTGAAAATATGGAACCTACGCACAGAAGACGAAGCAGATTCTTTTTGAATCTAAGAAGACGAAGCACCAGCAAGCATATATCTTTCCATCTCTCTCTCACACACACGTGTTAGATAGTTGGATCTGAGATGTACATATACAGTCGCTCTCCGTCGTCGAAGCACCATAATTGTCGTTGTTGCCTTTGTAGTTGTCGCTCGTTGCCTTCATCGCCTTAAGTCCTCCCGTTCTTCAATCTTTCATTCCCTCTCTTTGTATTTGGCCCCTTCCTTTTGAGAATCTGAGGTGTTGTTTTACTACCATCTTGAAGGAAGAGGTCTAGGCGGCGACGGTGCCTAGGACGACTAGGCGGTGATTTCTCTTTCGGCGATTTATTTGAGCGATTTGAAGAAGATCGCGACGTTGGAGAGGCGCCTAGGTCGATTTTTTTAACACTGGTAACATCGAGACATGATTGGAAAAATAAATTGAAGTTTGTCATCATATTAAAGAAACAACGCTTAATTAGTAACACCAAAGCATGATTGTAAGGAACGATGCCTACTTAAGTAACACCGGGGCACGATTGGGGGAAATGACGCCCACATCAGAGGTAAGAACAGTTCGATAAGACTGAAATCACTATATCTCTTTCTTTCCCGAATGAGTGGATGAATGAACAAAGAAACAATTCTCGTTTCTGTCGTCAAGAATGAAAAGCTATGTAAGTGATGAAGGTCTTTTTCGATTAAATCCTTCTTGACTAAATCGACAGGAATAGAAGTGACGAAGCTTCAGCTCCAACCTTGAAATGGGCTCAAAATGATCTCTTCATTAGAATAGCTAAAATAATAAGTATGTTTAATTTATGGTAGAGATCAAAAAACGGTGTCGGAATGATCAAAATTGTAGTTGGGGTGGTCTCAGTGCACACATCACTCAACATTGGCCCGAAATTACTATGCTTGGGTTAGTCTGTTCATCATTATCCCCTAGGTTTTTATTGATGAAGATGAAATGATAGGTTGGGAATTATGAATTGTCATTCATATACCTAATGGGTAAATGCTTGCTGCCTTTACGCCTAATCCAGGCTATAGATTTTTCAGCCTCTCGTTGATATGCTCTGCTTTGCGGGAAGGGGACGGAGGAAGGGATATTTTTGGAACAAAATTTTGAAAAAGTACTTTACCGGTTGAAAAAAAGGAGGATAGTGGAACTGTTACAGTTTTTGAAAAGTGTACCAGCTCGTAATTATTCCAACAAAAAAACTCTCTCAAAACGTCATATAATTTGAAAAAAAATTATGGGCCGGTCTCCTTTTTTAAAATTTTATTCGCTAAAGTACCCTCTTTTTATTTTCAACCGCAAAAGTCATTTTCGGGCGGGAAAAGACTACGTTACCCTTAATGAGCACGAGATGCGTGTAACGGATGACTAGCCTCTGAATCGCGGTTCATAGTTGTATATTCCGCGGTACAAAACCTATACTTCAAATTTAATTTGTACCGTTATATATAATAATGTTGCACCACAATATAAATTCTTGTTTATTTACATTTCACTATTCAAATACTGAGTGAATTACTATTTTTGTATCGCAGTGTATAATTTTTATATATCGCTGTGCAAAACCTATATATAAAAACTATGAACTGCTATATATAAAAAGTTGTACCGCGATACAAATATCTATTTATTTCAATTTTTCTATTAAAACTTAAATAATGTAAAAACTAATAAATATTAATTGCTATGAACACTGGTTAACAACATATATGCACCACGGTATATCTTTCAAAATCTTTGAATCGCGGTGAATATATTTGTGAACTACGGATGTAAAAATATGTAAAATTAATTGAAGAAGGAAACTTTGCACCATGATAAATAAATTTGCACTTTATAAACTTTGCACCGCGACATATAAACTTGTTGTAAAAAATATTTAAAAATGAATCTTTGAATCGTGATGCAAAAATATGTAAAATTAATTGATGAAAAAACTTTGCACCGCGATATATAAACTTGCAATTTATAAACTTTGCATCGCGATATATAAACTTGACGTAGCACGCCTATTGCTCATTAAGGGTATCATAGTCTTTTTGCGTCCAAAAGTGAATTTTTCAAGTTTAAAAAAAGGGGTGTATTTTAGTAATTATAAACTTGGGAAACTGAACCGACCCGAATTTTGCCATATAATTTGGGACGGAGAGAGTATCATTTTACTCTCAAGGTGAAGATTGGGTAAAACTATCAAGGTGAAGATTGGGTAAAACTACAAGGCCCACATAGGGTATACCGGTATGGAATCTACAGACCTTACCCAACCCAAGAGCAATTCAACTACAGGCATGACCTGTCCTTTTTGGGTTGTAATCAGAGCGAAGGCCCAAATTTATGAATTACTGAATTTTTATTTTTAAAAAGATTTTTTTTGGGGTTTCTAAATTGCCTGAATTCCTGTAAAATACTTCCTCCGTTTTAAAAAATGATATTTTTAATAGTTCATTAGTAATAAAATGATATTTTTCACACCTTAATTTTTTAAAGTGGACTCTTGATGTGAAAAATCTAAAAATGGAATAATAGACACTTTTCCTGAAACGAGGGAGTAAAACAGTTAATGAATTGTGTTCTTTACTTACTCCTCTCCAGTTTATGAATTAATTTTCTTTCCCATTTCCCAAAGGCCATGAAAAACGGGCGTACACATACACACATGTTTTGTTGTAAATGATTTCATTGGAAAGTTGTACTATACGCACATGAGTTTATACTTTGATTTGTACATTAGAAGATTGATGCATTAGAATACTTGTGTTGTAGGCTTGTAGCACTCACAATTTGTCACCATCTTTAAGTGCAAGGCAAACAAGACCAATATCATCCTTTTGCTTCGACTCCCACACACTTTTTCAAATTTTTAATCAAATTATAAGTATTGTTAAATAAACACTAAAACTTAAATACAAAAATGCAGCAGAATATTCAGAGCCAAAAACTTTCCAGAACCCCATTCTGGTTCAACAAGACTTATTATGATCAGGTGGACTGCCAATGAATTTTAATGTGTTAACCTTCGGGTTCGGATGGATTACCATTTTAATCAATAATTTAAATAAATTTATTATTTCTTACAAAATTATCACATATAAAGTTTATTTTTATAAATAAAGACATAAAAGTGTCATTTTATTATTAATGAACTGAAAATATCATTTTTCTTAAAAAAGTTTGACTTTCAAACGTGGACCCTTTGTCCGAAACGAAACAGAGGGAATATAAAATAATATTTCCTCGTAATTATTACATTTATATATGTATATATAATGACAAATGATATTATGAGCTCAAACTTATATAGTTATAGTAAAAAGCTTTAATTTTAGAATCGATTGGACAGTTAAGTTTGATGAAGATTTAGAATGTTCTCGTCCTTACTTAGAAAAGAACATGTTTGATCTGTCAATGTAGAGGTTTAAGCAAATTTAATCTGATGTAATTAACACTGAAACTTGTAATAATTAAACTCATAATATCATACATTATATTTATTTATTTGAAATGTACGTATAACTTAATCATAAATATTAACCAATCAAGTTGCTGCCTTGCGTTTATGTGTTGGTTGGTTTTTCTCACTTACCTTCCCTTACCGGCTTACCCTACTCCCTCCCCCTTTCCACTCTCGTGGGCGCTTATGGTCAAGTATTAGAAAAGGATAGAGATTATGAAAAGTAAGAACTAACTGCTAAGAAGGACAAAAAAATTATAGACGTAAATGCTTGACCAAATGTAGTTAAGAAAGTTGGAACTTTGCATGTTCCCTTAATTTAACGTGTTAAGGTCTTGGCATTGAAGTCAACGCGCTTTTGTGGGAGACGAAAAGACATTCCTTACATCTATATATATATATATATATATATATAAAAGCAGGGTAGTCTAAATAGAGAAAAATCCTGTCAAAACTTTTGTTTCCCAAAATAAAAACTCTTATTAACAAGAAACAATTAATGAATTCTTTAATTAAACAATTTAAAAGCTCTTTGGAACTTCGACCATCAATTATCCTAATTTGCACAGTTTTTCAATTCTCGGTTGTGTCAAACAAAAATGAATCAACACATTGTAAATGATGATTAATGAAAATGGATTAGTTCACAATATGAACCTATCAAATATTGAAATATTATACTAAAAAATCAAGTAAATCAAGAAACACCAAAAATTTGAGATGTACAAAAAGCATTGACAAATTCAAAGTAGTATTGAATAAAAATCCTCAGAAAAAAAAAATCTTTCGAGAAGACTAAATGATTAAACCAGTTCAAAGACTTATCTAAAAGTAAATAACAAAAATCAATGTATAAAAAATATTAACAAAATCACAATAGATCTGAATGTCAAAAATAATTTTTATATGAAATACTTAAACAAAATGTTTTTATGTGATTTCATTAGATTCGAATGAAAAATCACCGACAAAATATAATCAAGATTTTTCTCTCAAAATAAAGTAGGATATTAGAGAAAGATGGATCGAGCAAGATATGGAGCGAGAGGACGAAAATGTACTATGTGTGGACTGTGAGTGTAAGAGATCGAGATCGTCAGTGAGAATAAGAGATATTTTTGAGAGCGATGGATAGTAAGGGATATTTTCAGTGGGGTTAATTACCTATTTTCCTCTCCTTCTTCCTTCCTTTTTTTCTGTGTAGTAGTTAACCGGGAATTATTGAATCACGATAACATTTCGATTTTTTCATAATGTTATTATTTTTCGATGTAGTTCTTTATAATTAGCTTCTCTTCTTTTGTAGTATATTATTTTAATTGTTCATTACTTTTCATATAATGCAATTACTATATGGCCATATATTCACCATATTTTAATTTATAACAGTGCTATGTTTACAATTATTTTTAAAATTATTGCTACAATTAAGATTTAGTGAAGGACAAAGTTGTATTTATTTTAAAAAAAAATGACTTTATTTTCTCAGATCTTAAAAATACAAGTTTCTAATTTTTAAATCAAAACAACAGTTTTTTTTAATCAAAAGTAGTTGCCTCCAATATTATTTTTTCTTTTTTCTTTTTTTTGAAATTTTCCTTTTCTTCTTTGTTTCGCTTGAGAATAAGTTAATTGAAAAAAGTGTATGGCCGTGCGTTTAACGCACGTGTGTAAAACTAGTATATATATAAAGCCTAGGTAGTCTAAAAATAGTAATTTTTCGTCAAAATTTGCATTTCTAAAATTTTAACCCCTATTTGTAACAAACATTTAATGAATCTTATTATTAAATAATACAAATTCAAATACTTATAACTCATTGAAACTAGAGCCTATGATCTAGAACCACTATTTTTTTTTTCTTTTTTTCCTCCTAAGGGGGGCGTGGGAAGGGATCGAACCTGAGACCTCACACATTGTGAAGTCTCATCTCTACCACTGAGCCACCCCCTTAGGGGCTCGATCTAGAACCACTACATTCATTGTTTTGTTATTCAAACACAACATTTTATGCATACAACCGTTAGTTTTCCATTGTTGTCAAATGAACTTTAAAAAAATCATGGATGACCTTGGGCAAGAAATTTCAGTGAAGTGAATCACAAATACTCACAACTCATTACAACTCATCACCAAATTGAAAGTTATTAAAACAAATACTTTCAACGAAATCACAAAAACTCACAACTCATTATAACTAAATAAAATATATGAATATTTTTTTGTCTATTTCATCGGATCAAAGTTCTTAAAAGAAATATTATGAACAAAATTACAAATACTCATTATTAATATTAAATATATGACTGACCAACAAAAATATATAAATTTAAAAATTTGTTGTCCATTCCATCTTATTCAAAATTTTAAAATATCAAAAGTTCATCTAAAACACGAATGCACATGATTAATTATAAATGACTGAAAAAATATATCGATTTGAAATAAATAAAAGTTAACAAATATTTCAAATAACAAGAACTATATAACGGTAAATAACAAAACGAAACAAACAATATTGCAATATGATTTTTCCTTTAACAAAGAGGAAATATTTCGGCAGTGCAAAGTTACCTCTCTTTTAAAGAAAAAAATGAACCGATCATTCAATCATGAACGAATTGATTTGTCGTTGTGTTTGAAAAGTAGTTAGATTTACATTAAATTGTAGAGTGCCTAATTAAAGGGAGTGAAGAAGGAAAACTAAAATGAGAGTTGGTTCCATAAGTTGGGTTGATAGTTTGTTTTTTCTTCTGTCATTTTATTATCCGTGAGTGGGGCGGAGTAACAAAGCCAAGAGATTAAATTTGTCTTTTTAATTGTTATTGATTATTGATATTGAAATGAGCCATAAACGAGCTTAAATAAGTACAAATAGAATTATTTGAGTCAATTTTTAATCGCTCATCGTCAATTAAATTTGTTTAGAGTAAGTTTTGTCATTCAATTAAAATGTGTCGGGTACTCGGGTTATGAACACGTCGGACCCATTTATATTTTTAGTTTTTTAAAGGTTTGAATGAATAGAATATGGTGAAAATTGGGTCGGTCTCTTTTGACAGATTTTCAACCGTTGTCCACTATGCTTTTTTACCCGAAAAAACATTTTTGATGTGAAAGAACTAGTATACCTTTAATGAATCGGATACGCTTGCGATAAGTATCAGTTCATACATTGCCATGCATGATTCAAAATTGTGTAATTGTCATTCTCATTTCATAACAATGCATTGCGATTTTAAATCGATGCCTCGCGTTCAAACTGATTTATTTCCAATTCAAAGCAATGCATCGCGAATCTAAATCGACGTATCGCTACTGAAAATCGATACATTGTGATACACATTTTTTTGTATTTTCATTTTAATTATTTATTTAATTTTCATAAATTGCAGTTATTCCAATTTATTTATTTTATTATTGTTAATCAATTGACACATATATTTCTTTATTTTCATAATAATTTTTAATCAAATGAATCAAATGATATTTGGCTATTCATTGAAATAATCTTTTATTTTAGTTTTGTTTTTTGCCTTTATTTTGATTGATTATAATTTAACTGAGTTGAAAAAATATATATATATATATAACTAGTTTGTACTAATATAATCTATTTCCTGGATCAATTAAAGAATTAATTACGGGTCGGTACCATTTCTTAAAATTGTAACATCTCAAATACCTACTTCTTATTTTAAATCGCATAAGTCTTTTTTTGTTTTTTTTCTTCCTAAAAAGCCCTATCACCTACCGATCCATATCTACTTTCCCTGCAAAAGAAAAGAAAAAATACAAACAATAAAAGTAGTCTTCACGACTTTCCCTCTTCCTGTAGGCTTTGCCTAGCTTGAAGACTACCAAATCCTTAAACCTTCAGTAACCCTTAAACCGTGAAGTTTGTTTGTGTAACCCACAAATAAAAAAACATTCAAAATATAGTATAAGAGAACTAAACTGCTGCATATGAAATCCATGGGAGCCTAGTTTAGGCTCAGGCTCACAGTCTAATGAGAGCGATAAAAATCAATAATATCCAATCCAATGAAAATTAAATTAAATCAATAAAAATGTTGAGAATTCAACTCCACTTAGCGGCTGTTTATAGCTCAACATACAAGAGAATGGGGGAAGCTAACCAGTAGCGAATTCAAGAAAATTCTAAAGTGGATTCACCAAAGTTAATTCATGTTGAAAGGTGGGTCACCTTGTAAAATAACATCATTTTACAAGGTAAAAATAAATAATTTTTTAAAAAAATTGGGTGCACTTGCACCCAATTAGGAACACATGGATCCGCCAGTGAAGCTAACCCAGACGAGCATCGTGCATTATGATGTGGGCATCGAAACTTACGATGCGGGCACCAATCCCGACTTATAAAAGCAAGGAGAAGAGGAGTAATGCTGCCATAAGTTATACTCTCTTTGTTCCAAAATATATGGCGTTTTGAGGCTTTTCACACAGAACAAGGAAATATATTGTGAAGACTAAATTGTCTTTATCTAAACATTAATTAGATGTCTTGATATTATTTACTAAAAAGCCAAATCACAAGTTACAGAGTCAATAAATACGGGTAGAATTAGAAAAAAATGAAAAAAGTTCATTGAAAATTGTAAAATGTCATATATTTTGAAATAAAAAAACTCTTCCAAAACATTATATATTTTGGGATGGAGGAAGTATTATATAGAAGCTGCGCGCAAGGATCTCTCATTGGTTAGATTTGGCTTTGAAGTTTGAAGACCAAGAAGTCCTCTAAAGATTCGCAAGTGGTGGTGGTGGAGGAGAATTCTGCAAATATGGTAAGCAGAGTATTCCCAAAATACTCCACCCTTCATCATAACTTGGCGGTGGTAATGTTATGAGAGAGAGATAGTGGGTGGAAGAAGAAAATGTGTCATTTTTAAGATGTTTTACTTTTTCTCATTTTAAAGGTCATTAATGGGGAAAACAAACATGTAAAAGGCAGCGTAAAGACAAACGATGCCCAATTATTACATTATGATAATCAAATTTTGCATTGCGATGACTAATTTTGAGTAGGGGTTTTGTGTGCGTATCCTTTATTCATTTAGAGTATTTTCGATATTTTAGTCATAAAAATGTACTTAATCGGTTGAATAAAAATAAAGCGGACTAGATAAATTATAATTTTATTTCATGGGACCGGCCCGGTTATCACTCTAAATTAAAATCTTTAATAACTTATGTCAAAAATATATCAGAGTAGGTCTTTTGGGAGACCGTCTTATGGCCCACTCTCTTACAACTCAGTCCATCAATACATGGTGAGTCAGATAAAAATAATATGTCTACGGCAATACTCGTAAAACAATATTTTTTGAGTTTTTACCAATATATTTAAGAGCTTAAAAATAAGGAGTAAGTTTTATCTTGATGGTCAAGTATGCACAAATTCCAATGTCATTAAAATAACTCTATATATATCATAAATGGTTGATAACATGTAACCTTAGGGCACATATGATTTGTTGTAAATTAGTACTTCCGTTGTTTCAAAATAAGTGTCTTTTTATTAATTTATGCACAGTTTAAAGAAAAATACGAAAATATTGATCCACCTTAATTCAAGTTAATTTATTATAGTTAAGTTGCACTAATATTTTTTCTCTTATCTCGTAACAATCCACTATTAAACAATATTTAATTTTAGAGTAATAAATAAGGACAATTTTGACAAAATCTAAACAAATAGTTCTTGAAATCCTATAACGACTTTGGAAAAAAAAAGTTTGCTAAAATAACACTTATTTTAATAAAGAGAGAGTGCAAGTTACACCTAATTGAGTATATAGTAAGACCATTAAGTAACCAAACTCTTGATTTAGTTTTACCTAAAACACCGTTCTCTAATTATGGAGACTGCTTTCTGATTTCTGACTTCTGGCCAACAAATATGGGTTTGTTAAACTAACTTATAACTATTGTTAATTTTCTTTAGTTAATAAAAATTGAAACCCCGATGGCTCTTCTCAATCTATATGACAATGAGACAACTTGTCAGAAATGGAGGAGTACCATTAATCTATTTCATGAAATAATAAAGAAAATAAATGATTATAAGACCAATAGTTTAAGGTAAAAACTTGTGTAAAATTGTCTTAGGGATATGATGGGAACCCAAAAGTGTGATAAATGTAGCCGGTTTTATGATTTATTTTAGAGTAAAATATTACACTTTTGGTTGGTTTTGTGTTGATTGTGATGCAGGTGCAAAGGTAGCGCAAAGAGGAAAATCTCTTGGATATCGGACAAGAGGAAAACTTGGGATGTCACATGGGCACGTGAATGCTCACATTTCGTGAGCTATCCTTGAAGTTTCAAGCTTTTGGACAGTTAGACAATGCAGTTATTTTTGTCTAATTCAGTTTATGTATTAAATTGAAATATTAATTTGCAAGTAGTGGGAGGTTTTTAGAAGTTATTGGTAGTTTTAAAATTACCAAGTAGTGTATTCACCATAATGCAGCAAAGGCAACAACAACTGAGGCAACTACTGAAGTTCATCAAGCACACCAAGTTAGAAGTATTACACTCATGAAGAATGATTTGCGAAGACTCCTTCATGCAGTACAGGATCACAAAGAACAACAGTTATATGGAGATAATACTAGATGTGTACATAGAGGGGCATCTTTGTAATTTAGTGTACAAGCTTATTAGTAATTCTTGTTAACAGGCAGTTAGGCGATTAGTCTAGTTTAGTTTCTACGGTTTATATACGTAAAAGCAGATTCATTCTTTGTTTTATCAAATCGAGGCGGGAATGAATCAAGACTCATTCCCTTATTCTTTTCCTCTCCCTCTCTCTCTACCAATCTTGACATGGTATCGAGCACACGATCCACATTCGTGTTTAATCGAATTCAATCTCCAATTCTTGTCGATTCTTTGTTTTCTCTTATTCGGATTTGATTTCAATCCATCGGCACTTGAGAAATCAATTCAATTCGAATTTTAGGGTTATCTTAAATCTACGGTTCATCGTTATACGTCGGCGTAGTCCTCCAACGAAGTCTCGCGAAAGTTTTAAATGGCGAATGACAATGATGCGAACAATAATGGTGGAAATCAAGGCAATCCGAATGAAGGCGGTGCAAGAGCTATGGGGTCTCGATCGGGGCACTTCAATGGAGATCTCTATCGATTCAAATATGCATCCACTCTTCATTCACAATAACGATCATCCGGTCTGATTCTAATCTCCACTAAACTCTCTCGGTAGTGACAATTACGTTACTTGGTCCAGTCATTACAAATTTCTTTGTCTGCGAAAAACAAATCTGCTCTTATCAATGGCACATTTCTGTTCGAAATTAACTACGTATTATATCCTCGTGGGCAAGAGCAAATGACATGGTTATTTCTTGGATATTCAATGTTGTTTCGAGGAAATAAGTAGTAGTTTGCTTTGTGTCATCTCGCTTATGCCTGAATGAGCTAAAAGAGATATTCCAACATTGATGGACATAGGGCTTTCAGTTAGAAAAGGATTTACATAGGTTGGAACAAAGGGAAGGCGTCTGAGGCTTACTATCATAAGATGAAAGGTCTTTGGGATGAGAGTGACCCAGACACAATTACGGCTTGTTCATGCAATAATTGTGGATGTGGTGCTTTGTTAAGGCCAGTGAAGTAAGGGAACAAAGGAAGAAATTGATGCGGTTTCTTATGGGCCTTCATGATAGTTATGCCAACATAAGGGGTCAAATACTTAGGATGAAGCCTTTGCCTAGTATAGGGAAGCCTACTACATGGTCAAACAAGAAGAATCATTAAGAATTGGTTTTGTTTTCGAATATAATGGAATTGCAGCAAATATTACTAAAGTCTATGGTGATTTTGACCACAAAAACCCTCCTGAAATGTCAATAAATCATCCGGAAATGTCCCTAAATCGGATACATCAAGGCTCCCTTTAAGAAAGGGATTTATTGTAATTATCGCAACAAAGAGGACACACCAAGCGAGAATGTTTCAAACTCCATGGATTTCCGGTTGGGCATCCGGCATATTCCCCAATAATCATAAACTAAAGGAGAGGGGTAAATCACATTAGGCAACCTAATCCTAAAGTGATGCAGTGCAGAGCAAATGTAATGAGGAGATTGAAACTCAAAGTGACATTGAGATGTTAAAGACTCAACTAGGCCAAGTTCTTAATATCTTTGAAAGGAAAAGATAGCCCGAAGACCATTTGGCTTCGCCGCTTACTTCTGCCCAACCTTCAGTCATCGGTATGAATGATCCAAGTTTGAGTGTTCTTACTGTTGTTATGATGGTTTTGTGGCATCTGCTCATAACATGAATGCTTGGGTAGTAGATTCAGAGCAAGCGATCATATTTGTGTTTCTTTTCCACTAATGCATTATGTTGTAGAGCTCTAAGCCCATTATCCTTTCACTTCCTAATGGGGGCAAAGCCACGCCCCACAAGAGGTTCGGTGATCATTTCTTCATCCTTGACTTTGCATGATGTTTTATATGTTCCCTCTTTTCATTTTAATCTTCTTTCCATTCCTAAAATCCTTACTTCTTCTACCCATACAAGTGACATTCACTAAAACTCAATGTAATTTCCGGGATCAAGGAGAACACCATTGCAACCGGTGATTTACATGGCGATTATTCATTTTGCAAGGCAATCTTGATCATTTCAAGTCGACCCTTCACAATTCATTGGCCAAGTTGGTGGAGCTTCTCATAAATCTTCATCGTAATCGGCATAATAGACTAGGACACCCATCATTGTGTAATCTGAAAAAGATTCCTCAATTGTCCCATGTATTCAATTCCAAAATAGATCATGATTGTATCAAATATTGTAACATTTGCCCTCTAGCTAAACAACACAAGTTACCTTTCCCACGATAGTATTACAAAATCTAATCAATGTTTTGAGCTGTTGCATTGTGATCTTTGGGGCCCATATAGAATCTCTACTATGAATGGATGCAAGTATTTCCTTACTATTGTTGATGACTTTTCTAGATGTGTTTGGACTTTCTTATTGTCTACCAAACAACATGTCATGAAAACCTTTGTTGATTTCACTTGCTTTTGTTAAAAATCGGTTTAGGACTACCATTCGAACATAAGAACCGATCATGGATCGAATTCTTCAACCAAGAGTTCACTTCTTTTCTTGCAACTCTAGGTATCAATCACCAATCTTCTTGTCCTTACACACCACAACAAAATGGAGTTGTTGAAAGGAAACATAGACAACTTCTTGAAATGGCTGAGAGCACTAAGATTCCAGGGCCTCTCTTCCTAAAGCAGGTTTGGGGTCATTGCCTTCTCACTGCCACACATCTCATTAATGAATTCCTTCTAGTGCCACGAATTTAAAATTCCGTATGAAGTCATTTCTCAAACCAAAGTTGACTATTCTTATCTAAAAACTTTTGGTTGTCTTTGTTTTTGCTTCCATACATGACTCGAGACAAATTTGATCCTAGAGCCATTCCTTCCATTTTCCTAGGATATCCTCATGGTCATAAGGGTTACCTATTGTATAATCTTCAAACCAAGAAATTATTTGTCGAGAGACATGTAAAGTTTCATGAACATATCTTTCCAATGCATTCTCTACATCTACACAAGCATTTCCTCCTCATATTCTGAACAATCTCCTTGTCATGGCCAGTTGATGATCTGCACCTACTTTGCAATCTCATACACCATCCTCATTTGGTACACCTCCGATATTCCAACCTGTCCATCCCCATCCATCTTCGATAATTCATTTCATCCTTCTAATGATGATGCACAAATTCCTTCCTCTTCCAACCTTCCTCCTCTCGGAAGATCACAAAGAACCGAGTTCCATCTCGTGAAACTCAAAGATTTTGTTCAAATTCTCTACTCCAAGTCTAAGCATTCAATTAATCATTTTATTAGTTATGATCATTTTGATTCCACTCATCTTCATTTTGTCAATGCATTAGATGCTCGATTGAGCCTTCTTCTTATACCCAAGCAGATCAAAAATCAATGTTGGGTAGATGCCATGAATAAAGAGTTAACTGACTTTTAGAAGATAATCGACTTGGGAACTTGTTCCTCTTCCTGTGGCAAAAAGGTTGTAGAGGCGCAAGTGGGTTTACAAGGTGAAATACCATGCTAATGGTTCCATTGAGAGATATAAAGCTAGGTTAGTAGCAAAGGGCTACACACACCGAGGGTATTGATTACCATGAGACTTTTTTCTCCGTGGCCAAGATGGTCTGTTAGGGCCCTACTTGCTTGTAGGCTGCTGCAAAGGGATGGGATGTTCATCGCCTTGACGTCAATAATGCTTTCCTCCATGGTGATCTAACAGGAGGTCTACATGGCCCTTCCCCTTGGTTATTCCAAAGGACTTGAACTGCGGTTTGGTGTGCAGATTGAAGAAGTCTCTATGGTTTAAAAAAGCTTCAAGACAAGGGTTTGCCAAACTCACCGAATCTTTACTTCACCTTGGTTATGTCCAATCTCATGCAGATTATTCTATGTTCACTTTGAAAACCGACAGTTCATTCACCGCAGCGGTTTTGGTTTATGTAGATGATATCATAGTTCTTGGACGCTCGGTGTTATTGCTTCTCAAATCTTATCTTGATGCCCGCTTAGCATCAAGAACCTTGGCTTAATCAAATACTATTTAGGCATTGAAATTGTCGATCTTCCAAGGGGTTCCATTTGAGTCAAAGGAAGTATGCACTTGATTTGATTGCTACAGGCTGCGATGCCAAGCCCTTGACAATTCCTTTGGATCCTAATGAAAAGTTAGCTTCCAAAGGGGTACCTCTTCAAGATCCTACTCTATAGGCAGCTTGTGGGAAAACTACTTTATTTGGCTGTGACAAGACGATGTGGCCTATGCGGCTCATGTTTTGAGCCGGTTTGTTCACTCCCTCATTCTTCTCATCTACGTGCCTTATACGAGTTTTAAGGTATATTAAGGCCTGCCGAGACAAGGTCTACTACTACTCTTCCAAGTAACTCTTTCAGTCTCAAGGCCTATTGTGATAGTGATTGGGCGAGGTGATCCCAATGACGAAAATAACGTTTCGGATCTGTTTATTCTTTGGGTGATTCCCTTATTTCTGGTTGTCTAAGAAGCAATCGCTGACAGATCTTGGCAGAGAATCACGTGAGCTTTGGCAACGATTACTAGTGAAGTTCTTTGGATTCGTGCCTTGCTTCATGATTTGCGTGTTCCTTTGCACTCTCTGTCGGTGTTTATTGTGGCAGTTACGCAACTATCTCTATAGCCTCTAACCCCAGCCTATCATGCTCGTACTAAACACATTGAGTTGGTGTTATTTTGTTCGAGAGAAGGTCCAACAAGGTTTAATCAAGCCTCGGTATATTCCATCCAAGTTCGGTTGGTCGATATCTTTACTAAATCCCTCAGGGAAGGTTCCTCATTGTTTTCTTTTGTCCAAGCCGAAAGTGCTCAATTTTCCTCCACTTTCATCTTGTGAGGGGTATTCACCATAATGCGGCAAAGGCAACAACAAGCGAGGCAACTCTGAAGTTCATCAAGCACACCAAGTTAGAAGTATTACACTCATGAAGAATGATTTGCGAAGACTCCTTCATGCGATGCGGGATCACGACAACATTATATGGAGATAATAGGTGTAAGTGGAGAAAAGGGTGTTATTTATTGATTTTTTCTGCCGGTAAAGAAGTCGGCGGAAGGAAAAGAAATCATTCATGCAGTAACATGGGAGGGAAACAGTGAGAAACAATTGTGAGGAAAAAGTGTAAGAACTTGTAATTCTTCTTTGAGGTTCATACTGCTTTGGGAACAAATCATTTTGGTTTTTCTTGTAAGTTGTTTTTAATTATGTTTATTAGCTAAGTTTCTTCTTCCGACCAATGAGAGATTAAGTCCGAAGCTTTTGTTTACGTGAGATCTAATTGATCTAATTCTTGTGTGGGTTTTGAATATTCGTTCGTTCTCCGTTTTTACACGTAGGAAGATTATTGTGTCTAATTAATGTTTAATGGCCGAATATTAATTAACATAATAATCTAAAAGCTAGTTAACGCCGTTGATCCGTAATTGTCCTCGGTCTTAACAAAGTGGCAAGTAATACACCTTTTAGGCATCACAAGCATAATCGGACCGTATTGCAGTGCGGATGATCATTGTTACATGATATTGCTTCAATACACATGGCTCGAATGGGTCTCTCGCTTCTTAATGCAACCGAGTTATTAAATCTTACGAGCGTCTCGGAGGTTGTAACTCGGTTAGACGGTAATTAACGAGCGTCTCTTAATTATCAATACGGTAAGGAGAGATTGAGTGTTAGGCGTTCGCCGACACTTTTAACCGGTTTATTTGAAATCCAACAAGATATTTTTGCATCGATGATCAGAAATAAAATGCGAGACGAAATTGAATCATTGGCTGGAATTTATTTTATTGAATTAAGTCAAGCATTAATCTGTTAGTTTAATTAAAAGCATTAATTTTCAGTTAATTAGTTAATTAGTTTATTAGTTAATTAAAAATATAATTTCATATGCATTATTTACTTAGTAAAATTCTAAAAAGGAATAAGTACAACGTTCCCTGTGGATACGATCCCGACTTACCTTATACTCATTATTAGGGAAGTAGGTGAATTAATTTTGACGAATTGACACTCGCCAGGATATTTTTTGTAATATGAACCATCCTTATCGGACTCACCGTGTGTTGCATCAGACATGAATTACAATTATGAATTGTTTTTCTCAACTTACTTTACAATGAATAGAAAATGAAATAATTGAATTTCTTAAGATGATACCTCTATTTTTTTTTAAAAATACGTAACTAAAATATGTATATTGGAATTTTTCTGTAGAAAATGAAATTTATAAAAGGTGCATTGAAATGGTACATATCCGGAAATTAAGCGGGAACAAATTAATGTAATGGGGTCAGGAAATTGAAATTATTTATAAGCATTCCCTCCGGTTTAGGCAAAAAAATCATCAATGTTATTATTGAATGTTTTACTTAGATAGTTCATTTTCAAAAATTATACTGTATCTACCATCTCCTAAATATTTCAACTTTATCTTCCACTTTTGATATTAACATATACATTACTATCAAGTATTGTTATAATTATTAGAAACTCCAATGCTTGTTTTTTTTTTAGGGAAACATGGACAACACCCTGCTAGATTTTATTAATAAAAAAGAAAATACAAGCTTGAGAAGGACAACAAGTCTGACCCGTTATAGATGGGAGGACTAAGGAGCCTTACCTCGAAAAGGAAAGTACAGATCAAAGGAATAAAGCAGGAAAGGTTAAGTAAAGCGAACATAAGGATTTTTCAAATTTATCTAAGGCAATGAGGCCACGAATCCTTGGCGACAGAGAAGTAAAAGAGTCAAAACGAGCATCACGACCTTGATCGCACCCTCAATTCGCCAGAGCGTTCGTTACCGAGTTAGCTTCACGAAAAACATGATGAATGGAAAGCTTCATATCCTGAATAATAGCCATAATAGAACACAACATATATGAGCAGGTCCAAGGCGGTCGACCCACACCCTGGATACAATATAAAAGACCTTTAGAATCAATTTCCGCAGCAGCCAAGGACCAACCCTTGATTTGCAACCAATGCAGCCCCTGAAGCAAAGCCTTGCATTCCGCCTGAAAACTATTGCAAGTACCATAAAAATCAGTGAAAACAAAAATCAGGTCACCCATGCTATTTCAAATAATACCACCTCCCGAGCTCGTGCCCGGATTTCCCCTACTAACTTCATTAGAACTGAGCTTGAACATACCGAGAAAGGGGTTTATACCAACACACCGAGTGGATGATCTAGGTAATAATTCTGCCTAAACAAGCTGAGAAGATGTGATCCCAAGAACCCATAGAATGGGGAATGATTCCAACACTCTTAATAGAGGCAAGAATCAAGAGCTTGATACTATCAATTAAAAATCCAAGGAGGACTACAAGAGTCATTCTGCAAACAAGAATTTATGTGCTTCCAAAGTTTCTACAAGATAATAGATGGGGTGATGGAATGCAATAAAGAATTATCCTTAGCAGACCACCAAACAAAACATGCCTGATTAACTGAGTAGGCATTAAAGCTAATACCCCCTAATCTATTGAATTCAGTCCAAAGGCAGCGAGCAATTGGGTTGTCTAAAAAGACATGAGAGTAAGATTCATAATTTCCAATCGAGCAACACGAACAACGAGAGGCTAGCTGGACTCATTTTTTTTGTAACACTTTCATCAAGAGGAAGTTTTTGTTGCCACAATCTTTACATGAACATGTTGATTTGTTTAGGGATGTGTCTATTCCATATGAATTTGGCCGAGGACATAATCGGCCATTTTTTCCGAGTAAGATTCCAAGTCGAAGATAAAGTAAAATTGCCCCTACTCGTAATACTCCAATAGGCCACATCAGGATGGTCCGAAAGGAAAATGCCATGAGAATAAATGGAAGCGATAGCTTCTTGACCAAGCTCCAAACGGGCAGCCTCAGATATATTGTGTTGAGAGTTGGATACCTCTTTCACCTTAATGAAACGGCTGGAAGCTAGCCGAATGAGGGTAACATAAAGCAACCAGTTATCCATCCAAGTCGAACAGTTACCATACCCAATAATCCATTTGATATTCCTTTCAAAATCCTCGCGGACTGAACAGATTCGCCGCCAAGTGTAAGAACCAGAAAAAGTCGAGATGACATGATGCGAGATCAAGTAATATTTTACCTTCATAAACTGATTAAATTTGAATAGAGAAGGCGTGAATAACATCGTTGTGAGTGCCCCGTTTTTAACCGATTTCACGGAACCGATTAAAAATGGGGCACTCACAATCGGGAACTGATGCCAATACCACCTTCAAATGTAGGCCGGCCAACAACATTTCTCCCAAGAAATCTAGTGAGCTTTTTGCTTGCAATCAATAGAACCCCATAAGAAATTAACAAAGATCCTGTTAATGTGTTTAATAACAGCAATCAGAGGATCCAACACAAAAATTTGATACATGACAACAGAATGTAATACGGAATTAATAAGAGTCACCTTCCCTGCTTAAGAAAGAAAGGCACCCATCCAAGGGTTAATCTTAGATTGCAATTTACTGATAAAAGGTCTAAAAAGCTCTTCTTTTTCCTTCCTTCGAAAAGAGGGCAGCCCAGATAAGTAACCTGCAGGAGTCTACGATTGAAACCCACATGTCTTCTAATAGTAGCGACCCTAGAATTAGCAGTTTTCTCCGAGACCATGAAACAACTTTTCCCAAAATTAATGGATTAACCTGAGCATTGCTCGTAAGAATCAAGAAGCTTGTGATGGTGAGACAGAGAGTGCTTGCTTATGTTGCATAAAATGAAAATATCATCTGCAAAAGCCAAATGAGAGATAATCGGGCAGCCACTAGAGGAGCAATATGCATAATTCGAGTGTTCTTGATGAAGCTTATTTAACCCCCGACCGAGAACTTCAACAACAATGATGAAAAGACTAGGAGAAAGAGGGTCTCCTTGGCTTAAGCCTCGGGAAGAGGGGAAAAAGCCCATAGATGAACCATTCACTAAGACCGAAAAAAGTTGTTAGAAACTACCCGCCATATTATATCGATGAACGTTTCTCCAAAACCAAACTTTCTGAGAACCTTTATCAAATAAGTCCAATAGATCATGTCAAAAGCTTTGGCCAAATCTAATTTAATAATCACGTTGGAGCCGCTAACCTTCTTCTTGATTTGGTGGGTCAATTCGTGGGCAAGAAGCAAATTGTCCTGAATAAGTCACCCCTTAGTAATAGCACTTTGATTGTCTGAAATGATGAGTGGAAAAATGTGGGCAAGCCGAGAGGCTAAAATCTTGGTAAGAACTTTATTGCAAAAATTGCATAGGCTAATCGAGCGGAGGTCCTTAAAAGTGTCAATCTGGCTGGATTTAGGAATAGTGAGCATGAGAGTACTGGTCCAATACTTGGGCATTTCAAACCTTGCAAAGAAAAAGATCATCAGCAATAATATCCCAGCACGCAGTGTAAAATTTTCTAGTAAATCCATCCGGATCAGCTGCACTGTCGACACTGAGAGGGAAAACAAAATCCTTTATTTCCTCCAATAAGGGAGGCACAAATAGAAGACAACTTTGATCAGGCGATATCAATGTGGGGATGGCATCTAGAGAGTCATTATGGCTGCAAGGACAGGCAGTGAGTTGATCCCTGTAAAATTCAATAACTGATGTTTTAATATTTTCTTCATTAGTGACAAGATTCCCATGCATATCCACAATTTTGTGAATGAAAAGTTTGATGCGAGTATGCTTAACTAAAGCGTGGAATAATTTGGTATTGCCATCACCATCCTTAAGCCAACGAAGGTGGGATTTTTTCCGCCAATAATCTTTTTTCAGTCTTCAACTTAAGTTTTAACTTGACTTGCGCTAAGTGAAAAGCAACCCGATTGTTAGCATTATTGTTGTTTTCATAAGTAATTTCCATATCAAGAACATCTGCTTGTTTCACAGCTTGGAATATGTTTCCAAAGACATCCTTAATTGTTCCAAGACTTTAATGCCATCTTAACCACCTTAAGTTTGTTGGCAAAGTGCACCAAAGGACGCCCCAAGCCTGACCCTTCCAGGAAGTTTTAACAGTCTCAAGGAAAGTGTGGTGTTCAGCCCAAACATTGAGAAAATGAAAGTGATATGGTCTGGGGACCAAGGTTGAGTTGATGGACAACAGTAGGGGGCATGATCAGAACATGTTCTATTTAAATGCTCCATAGTGGTCGAAGTGGAGGTAGAGAGCCATTTAGAGTTGTAAACAACACGATCTAATCGCTGATAAATGGTGGCGCGACCATCACGGTTATTGCTCCAAGTGTACTTGCTGCCAATGAAATCAATATCAGATAACTTGGCTACATTATGACAAGCTTGGAATTCGAGGGCGCCTTGCCTATCCCAACCAACACCTCCAATTGCCTATCCCATCCAAACCTGGTCCAATGCTTGTTATTTACTTAATTATTTACACAAAAACACCAGATTAAAATTTAGGTAAAATTTTGGTCAGTCCATTTTACAAAGTTTCTAATCCCTCCGATATCCAGTCCTTTTTTTCAACCGTAAAAGATCATTTTTTGAAATATTGTTCCAAAAATATCATTGTCTCCTTCAACTGTTCCGTCAAACACATTAGATTCAAAAATCACAATTGTTGTGCAAAGAAAGGTAAACGAGTTTTTTAATTCATTAAGTACTAAACTGTAATAGATCTGTGCTGGGTTGAATGATTTTTCAATAGGACGAAGGGGGAGGAGGAGGAGGAAAAAGAAGACTTACGATGGAGTAGATGGAAGAAAGAGGTGGATGACATAGTCTGGTTCATTATCATTTTATATCGCGGTGTAAAAATGAATTACGTAATATTTAATGTATTGCGGTGCAAAAATTAATTTATCGCGGTATATAAAAGTTGGTGTAGGGCAATGCAATTTAGATTAGGTAATTAAAATTTATGTATCGCGGTACAAAAATTAGATTTTGTAATTAAAATTGATTTCATTTAAATTGATTTATCGCAATGCAAAAATCGATGCACCGCGATGTATTTTTGTAATGCGCTTAAAGCTCATTAAAGATATCGTAGTCTTTTTATCTCCAAAAATATCATTTTCCGATTAAAAAAGTAAAACGGAACGGAAGCATCTGAAAACTTTGGAAACTGGACGTACTTGCAATTTCTCCAACAATTTAATACTTGAAATTCTTGGCTAGCAAGTAGCAACATCATAGTAACATTGAAAAAGTGGACTTTTGATTCCAAATTTGGGATGGTAGTTGGGTTAGTGGGCTCCTACAATTATATTGAAACTTATAGTAATAATATTCATATGCTCTGTCTCACTCATGTTGAAATTATGTTTGAATTTTTGGAAATAGCGCCATTTTAGGCTGCCTAAGAGGAACATGCAAAGAACCACAGTCCACAAACACTATACATACAGCACACGAAGGAAACACTAGTTTAAACTTTAAAGTTTGAAAATTGTCAACTTGAATTTAAATTTGAATATCTGACGATTTGTTCTTCCTTTGATTCTCTGGGCTCACATTCACTTATTTAATGAATTTACTGTATTACAGACTTACAGTATTTTGTCTCTAACTTCCGGTCTCATATCCACTTGAAATTTAAAATCAAAATTTCAATCGCAGATAGATTCTAGGATAATTTTAACTGGTATCTCTGTACCACATTTAGTCTAAAATTAATTTTGCCTAAAGGTAGTTGGACGAGAAGTTTATTAGATGCTTATGACAATTATAATCCAGAACCCATTAACTCATTTGATTTGGACTGAAAATTATCCACACAATCAAATTAGTTAACATTTTTATGTCGAAACAAGTAATTCATTAATTTTAACTCACAAATATTAACCGGTCAAATTGGATTAGAGTAAGTCGAATCCACTACTCTTTTTGACCAAATGATTTTTACTCTATGGATAGATGTATTTTTGGAGGAAAATCCACGTTAAAAGGTCAACCCATTTTAACTAGATATATTTTGATCCGTTTGATATTTAAATTAAAGTTTCGATCCGTTACACGACTCAACAAACCAAAGTGAAAAACTAAGAAAAGAGGATGTTTGTACGCAGTGGGTCAATATAATATCTTTGTACTTGTGACTTCTTTACCCAAAAAAAAGTACTTGCGAATCTTAAATGGACCCAAGAATCGGTCATTTAGAATTTCAATTTGTACGGGATAGAAACATGGGAATTCAGTAGGTGCAGAAACTCATAAATCTATGTTAAAGAGTTAAATGCGATTGTTAATGTAACGAATATTAATAATGAAATCAAATTTTTTTTTTAATGTATCATATCAAACATAACAATAATTTAGGAGTTGAGGAATACATTGTAAGGGTAGGGCATGGAGGAATGGAGGGGATCCAAATCTATGTCATTCACTTGTTTTGGTAATCCAATTCCATGATCATTGATTGATATGGGTGTTACAGATGAGATCAAATGTCAGCCTGATCTTCTAATTAATCTCATTCCTGTCCATAATAGCAGTCATCTTCCAAATGAACAATCATCTCTTGTGTCGCACATTGGTAATTAAATCTATCTCACTCACTTGTCTAGCTATCAATTAATAAAGATCATGAAACTCCACCTAAGTATATTAATTTTGAGATAGAGTCTCAGACTTTAAGATACTATCAATACAAAATCTTTACTCTTACAGGCTCAATTATTAGCGAGCCCACTTGAGGAAAATGGACTGAATTGCTTCGGGTAAAACGATAAATATAATATAACTTTCAAAAAAAGAAGTAAAAAGTAGAGACTTTTTTTAGAATGACCTAAAAATAAAAATGAACTACTAATTTCTAAGATAAGAAGCACAAAAAGTTACTCAAAAATATAATTTTATCTCAAACCAATTACTCAACATGGTTTAAAAACTATAATTATTAATGAATATATATTTTAAAATTAGTTATAATTACAAACATATTTAAATATAATTAATTTGTTAATAGAAAATGTGAAGATAAAGTAAATATTATGGAGATGATAAATATATATTTTTTGAAAATATACTCATATCTCAAAATAGTACCGTGTCACTTTCTAGAATGGTGAGAATATAATTTAGAAACATATTTTTAAAATGAGAAAAAAAAAAAAACAATGGCGACAAAAAGATAAACTGTACATGTCTTGGCGGCACCATAAAGTTCACTGATTCATTAATTACCGTATACCGTATACCGTATGGTCTTCTCATTTTCTGATTTTCATTTCCTTGAGGACTTGTATTATTAGAAGCTCTTAGTAAATATTAAGATCATACTCCTATAAACTAGTTTGGTTTTTATTACATTTTTTTTGCACATGGTCCCTAAATATGGTTTTGTTACCAATAGCTACCTCTAACATTTCTGTTAAGTTTCTTTCATTATTCCCAAACTACCCCACCTGAAGTTCAATTAGTGTCCAACCAAATAAGGCCTTCACAAGAAATCGGAAGATTTTTTTATTTTATTTTTTGTCTCAACCCGGCAAACAAACACCACAAAACTTTATCTATAATTTTTCTCTCTCTTTCGCCCTCCCCCATGTTAGAAAATATAGAAATAGAGCAAGAAGATAAATATATTAGAGAAATTTTTTTAATTATAAAATCTGAATTCTTGACATTTTTGAGACTAAAATGACTTGCCTATTTATAGGCTTACAAGACTTAAAAACAATGAACATAAACTAAAAAATTAAAAAACTACTTATCTTAACTAATCCTTACCTAGACTAGTGACTCTTGACTTTTGGTATTATGAACCATGCACCAAAATCAAATATCAGGAACCAAAACTACTATAGAATAATTTAGAGTAATCAAGATTAAACTTCAACATCCTCCCTTAATCTTGATTCTCGAATGTTGTTATGTCCATCATCCGTTTGAGCTTAAAAAAAGGCTTCAAACTTCAATGACTTTGTCAAAATGTCCGCAACTTGATCTTCGGATTTGCAATACACCAATGAAATCTCGTTCCTTGCAACTTGATCACGAAGAAAATGAAAACGAGTATCTATATGCTTGCTCCTCCCATGCGTCACAGGATTCTTTGCCAAATCAATCGCAGAAATATTGTCTACAAAAATCTTTGTTGAACTATCAACTCGAACATGAATTTGTTTTAACAAACTCTTTAACCACTTTGCTTGACATGCACTTGTCACCGCTGCTACATACTCCGCTTCACATGTAGATAGAGCCACAATTGACTGCTTCTTTGATGACCAAGAGAAAGCAGTTGCACCAAAATTAAACACATAACCCGAAGTACTCTTATGATCATCGGGATCTCTACTCCAATCACTATCCGAATATCCAACTATCTCACCATTGTTGGATGAAGAATAAAACATACCATGACCAATGGTTCCCTTAAGATAACGCAAAATCCTCTTTGCAACTTGAAGATGAGACTGATGAGGGGACTCCATAAATTTGCTAATCAAACCAACTCCATAAGCAATATCCGGCCTCGTACAAGTAAGATATCTCAAACTTCCAACAATTTGCTTGAAATATGTTTGATCAACTTTTGCATCATTACTATCCTTAGACAGTTTTGTGCCAACTTCCACGGGTGTCCTCACAGGATTACAATCAAACATCCTGAATTTCTTCAAAATCTACATGGCATACCTTTTTTGACAAACAAGAATTCCATCCTTTCTTTGAGATCGCGAGATTGATTATTTCCATGGCATACCTCTTTTGACAAACAAGAATTCCATCCTTTCTTTGATCAACTTCAATGCCAATAAAATATGACATCAATCCAAGATCAGTCATCTCAAACTCGCTCATCATCGACTTCTTGAAATCTTCAATCATGCTATTATTGTTGCCCGTAAACACTGAAAGAAAACAATAGTTAGGATTCTTAAGAAAAACCAATGTAGTTTCCAATATAGCTTCTAATGTAGCTACAATGGACGTCACAATGGTAAAAAATAACAATACAACGGAAGACTTAATAATAAAGCACGAATTTAAACACAAAGATATACCAAACAATCTACAAGCTTATACTTGTAGATCTAGCCTCATGGCCAAAAAGATTTCACTAAAAAGATTAATTATTTTACAAAAAGATTGTGAAATCACCAAACAAAACACTCTCACAAGACAACACGTCTTGGAGAGCACAAACCCCACAGAAAACTGGTATAATAAACGTGGGAAGAAACAAAACAACTTCCTAAAACCTAGCAGGAAGATAAAACAATTCCAACACTCAATGTTGCTTCCAATGTTGTAACATCAGAAGCTACAATCAAAAGCTGCTGCACGTCTGGAAGGAAAAACAACTTCTGAATCTGAACTTTTCTGCACGTAGGTTTCTGTATCAGCTCTCTCTTCAAAGCCACGCCCTTCCAGCCGTGTCCAAGCCTCCTATATATAACGTCGAAGACTCTTACACACATTAAATAATCCACTCCAACAAGAACGAGGATTAGTGATAAGGAATAAAATCTACTTATCTTATCTCTAGATTTTATTACCATATAAACAATGAGCCTAAATACACGGTTGAAAAAGGATTGTTGACAATATTTTGTTTCCAAAAATAATGCCTAAACTTAAAGACCAAGGAAAACAAAATCTAATTCAAGATTTAGATACCAAATATGTCAAACTTGTCTAATATGAATTTTACCAAGAAAGAGGAAACTAAAAACAAAATAGGCATGGCTTATTTTACCCTTACAAACACCAAGTCATCAACATAAAGGTAAAGCAATAACATATCGCCAACACTGTTTGTCTTCACATATAAGGCATGCTTGGAAGGACATTTCTCAAACCCATTTTCAATAAAGAAAGAATCAATACGCTTGTTCCAAGCTCTCGGTGCTTGCTTCAAACCATATAGCGCCTTCTTCAACTTATAAACTTTATCTTCACTTCATTTCTTCACAAATGCGGGTGGCTGCTTCACATAAACTTCATCTTTAAGAGGCGCATTTAAGAAAGATGACTTGACATCCATTTGATGAATGTTCCATTGCTTTTGTGCAGCCAAAGCAATAATCAATCTTACGGTCTCAATTCTCGCAACTGGAGAAAATACCTATTGGTAATCATAACCGGACCTTTGCTCGTATCCCTTTGCAACAAGTCGTGCTTTATGCCTTTCAATCTCACCATTTGCTTTGATCTTTGTCTTGAAAACCCACTTGACATCAATGGCTTTCTTCTCTTTCAGAATATCAATAAGTTGCCACGTCTTGTTCTTCTCAATTGCTCGTATTTCCTCTTGCATTGCTTGAATCCACCTTGGATCTTGGACAGCCTCCTCAAACTTGACTAGCTCACTATCTGCAAACATGGAAAAATGCACTAAATCTCCATCATCATTAACCTCATCATCATGGGTTACCTCAAATCCTTCTAACCGAGTAGATGGTTGCCTATTCCTTCTCGGTCTTTCATTTGTCAAAAATGGTTGAGGTGTCGGTACTTGTTGATTAGGAGAAACTGGTTCCACCACCTCTTCTTCAACAACTTAATTTGAGATTTCATCTTCAAGAATAGAAATGGAAGTACGTCGGGAATCATTTTGAGCACCAACTTCCCAATTCCAAGCTTTTTCCTCGACAAATAACGCATCTCTACTAACAATCACCTTCTTTGTAATTAGATTGAACAACTTGTATCCACCACCCTTATAACCCACAAAGATGGTCTTCTCCCCTCTATCATCAAGTTTTCTTATTTTCTCGACTGGAATATGGGCGTATGCAATGCTACCAAACACATTGAGATGCTTCATACTTGGTTTGAATATGCTCCATGCTTCTTTGGGAGTAACATCTTTCGCATTTCTCGTTGGGCACCTATTCAACAAGTAAACTATACATGAGACAGCTTCTGCCCAAAATAAGTTCGGCATCCCCTTGGCTTTCAACATGCTTCTCGTCATGTCCAAGATTGTTCGGTTCTTCCGCTCGACAATTCCATTATGTTGTGGTGTGTAGGGAAATGTCACTTCATGCTCTATTCCCTGTTCTTTGCAATACTCAGTAAATTCATTAGAAGTATATTCGCCACCACCATCAGTTTGTAAACATTGAAGATAACAATTACTTTATTTTTCAACAAGAGCTTTAAACTCTCTAAAACAAGTAAAAACATCAGATTTTCTTTGAAGAAAATAAACCCATATTTTTCTTGTGAAATCATCAATAAAAGTAAGAAAATACTGATTATTCTCATTCGACAACACATTAAGTGGGCCACACACATTCGAATGAACAAGCTCAAGAGGCCTCCTTGTTCTCCAAGTTCTTCCAACCACAAATGGGGCTCTATGTTGCTTTCCAACAATACATCCCTCACACAATTGTTCGGGATGATTAATTATAGGCAAACCTCTAACCATCTCCTTTGGAGCTAACAACTTCAAGCTATGAAAATTCAAGTGACCAAAATGCAAATGCCACAACCAAGATTCATCTTTCACAATAGCATTAAAGCAATGATAGGAATCACACTCAATATCGACTTGAAACATTCTATTCTTCGAAAGAGGGGACCTTAGAATGAGTGTACCTTGTCTATCAAGCATGGTGAGTTAGTAGTCATATAGCTGTATATCATACCCTTTCTCCAAAAGTTGCCCAAAGCTCAACAAATTGCTCTTCATATCCGGAACATAGAACACGTCCGAGATATACTTGTGATCTCCATTCTTCAATTTTATGAAGAACTTTTCCTTTTCCCATCACCGGTATTGTGCTATCATCGAAAAACTTGACTTTTGACCTCACCGTCTTATCAAGATCAACAAATAGCTCCTTCTTTCCACACATGTGATTTGTACAACCCGTGTCAAGGAACCAAGTGTAGTAATCGGGATCTTCAGCCGCCGCCGTTACCATCAAAAGAACTTGACCATCGTCATTTTTACCTTCTCTTGCAAACCTTGTTTCTTCTTCATCTCCAAAATTATTTCCATATCTACACTCAATTGCATAATGACCATATTCATGACATTCATAACATTTAACATTTGACTTATCATACCTTCCTCGACCACGACCTCTTCCTTGACCTCGACCACGTCCTCGGTAATCAAATGAATTATTTTGATGATTATTTGCACCTCCACGGTCATTTCTTGTTCTTTGTCTCCTCCTCGGTTGTTGTTGTGATAATCACCTCGCCCTTGACCATAGTAACCACGTTCTCGACCTCGTCCTCTTCCACGAGAACCGTTACCATGTCGGTAACCTTGAGTATTTTCACCTTGTCCACCTTTATTTGGGGAGTGGACATGAGAAGCTTGTAATGCTTGCTCGGCTAGCTTCTCAATTGACTTCTCCTTCATTCGTTGCTCGTGTCCTTGTAAAGAACTTGACAACTCATCAATTGTCATAACAGAGAGATCTTTAGACTCCTCAATCGCCGTCACGACGTGCTCAAATCGAGGTGTGAGTGTTCTCAAAATTTTCTCCATAATTGCTAAATCTTCAATCTTTTCTCCATATGACTTCATTTCGGTTGTTAAAGCAAGAATTCTACTAACATAATCTGAAATACATTCTGAATATTTCATTCCAAGAAGTTCATACCTTCACCTCAATGTTTGGAGTTTTACCTTCTTCACCTTTTCAACTCTCTTGAACGAATTTTCCAAAATATCCCATGCTTGCTTTGACGTAATTGCTTCCACAATCTTGTCAAACACTACATCATTAACTCCTTGATGGATGTAATATAACGCCGTCTTATTCTTCTTGTAAGCATGTTGATGTGCTTGTCTTTGCGCATCATTTGCATTCCCCGAGCACTCCTATGTCATCTTCCACGACTTCAAGCAACTCTTGATAGTCAAAAAGTACCATAATTTGAATACGCCATCGAGCATAATTTTTTCAACCCAAGATAGGAATTTGTGGTTGACTACCACCACCATTAGTACCACCGTTCATGGCTGCCCAAGTGGGTTCTGATACCACTGTTGGAAAATATAGAAATAGAGCACGAGGATAAATATATGGAAAACTTTTTATTATAAAATCTGAATTCTTGACATTTTTGAGACTAAAATGACTTGCCTATTTATAGGCTTACAAGACTTGAAAACAATGAATATAAACTAGAAAATTAAAGGACAATACTTATCTTAACTAATCCTTATCTAGACTAGTAACTCTTGACTTGGTATTATGAACCATGCACCAAAATCAAATACCTCGAAACCAAAACTACTCTAGAATAATCTAGAGTAATCAAGATTAAACTTCAACACCCCACACACCACAATATGATCTTTGATCATCTTTCTCACTTCTCCTGCTTATTGTTAACTTTGGTGACCCCAAGCTCGGATAATATGATCTCTTCTTACCTTCAACCTCAGTCAATCTACGTTGATGTAACATTCAGCTCAAAACATTTGCTCAATTGGGTAATTATAAGAGCTTAACATGAAGAAGCTAGGTTGGTAGTTTGTTGATTTTGAGTGGTGGTAGTTCCATGAGACACACTAGTTAAGCAAAAACTAGGAACCGATTTGAATCTGGAATCGGAGATTGCCTCCACCAAAATCATCATAGCCAATCCAGATCCAAGATCTAGTAGGTACATGGTCGGTCGAACATTTATGGAGGCCTAAAACAAATTTTAAAGTGAAACTATTCAAAATCAATAATAAAGCTAGTTCACTTAATCTTTGTTAAGATATTGTCGATTTTAAATATGATTTTATTAAGTTTAGTTTTGAAAAGGTTTTTTTCTTCTACCAAAATAACAGTTACGAAAATCGTTAACATTATTCTAGAAGTGATACAAACATTTGGTAAAGAATCAAGCCTTATTATAATTAAATATGTCAATTAGTGTGTCATTTTACACTTATATAATCATTAACAAATATGGTATATATACAATGTAGTACTCTAAAAAATGATGTAGCTTTAAGACAATAACTAGTAATATCACAAAATACCACATTTAGACGACAACCACATGAAGTATAAAATGATTTAAGATTAATATCTAAACACCTTTTATGCACACAAACAACTTAGCTCACCCCTTTGGCCGGTTGTGAGTAGGTGGCAAACTCGCTTTTAGGGAAACTAGTTTTACGTATGTGTGTTAAACGTACGGATATATATATATTGAATTAAATTATTATCAAGCAAAACGAAGATAAAAAAACATTAAAAGAATAACATATTCCTTAAATGAATAGCTGAATATGATTTGACTATAATTAAATAGTTCAATTTCAACTATTAGAATTACATCAATTGATCACAAATCTATTATAAAAATAAAAATAAAATATGGCAATTGAATAACATTAACATCAAAGATACAATGATTGATATATTCAAAGAGCAAAGTCGACTGTAAGGGTAAGAAATCGAAGGGTTTTATTTGTGAAAAGAAAAAAAATTAAAGAATTCATTCTTCTTTAATTTGACTGAGTTAATATACTATTTGGAACGAATGAATTCCAGAGTCCTCTGCCGGTCTATCCTGCTACTTTTTTTTTTCTATTCAAATTTAGGTTTCTAATTTCCAAGCCGGACATGTCCTTGATAGGGTGAGTATCAATGTGGTTAGTATTAATTATATTGACTTGTGCTTTTTAGGCATCGTTTAGTGCAGCGTTTTGAAAACACAGCTTTTTCAAAACGCAGTTTTATTTTTGTAAACACGTTTGGAAAATTATTTCAAAACGCTATTTTCCATAAACAAAGTAGTTGTAAACGCAACATATTTTTAAAATACTACAAATTGGAGCGTTTTAAAACATTCCACGTTTTTAAAACGTTGCGTTTTAAAACGCTGTATTGAAACATTTTAAAAGGGAAAACATATCGTTTTTTACCAGCGTTTTAACCAAAACGCTCCACCAAACAAACACTTAATTGCCTTGCTTTAATATTATTTTCTTTGTTTTGAAAGTGGGTTTTAAAATGTTTATATGGGGTTCTTTTGCATTTGGTTCTGGTAGTGTAGAGGTTTGGATACAAGGAAAATGTGTTGAGGGTATTTTGGTCATTTTGATAGAATTTTGAATGGTGACGGGTCAAATAGGCAACAAAACCCATGTTTAAGGACCGCGTGCAAAGAAAAAAATGTGACAATGACCAAACTGTAGATGTTGTCTAGTATAGGGTCCAAAATATTATTATTATTATGTCAAATATAGATTCTTCGATTCAAACTCTAATGATATGGACACGCTTTAATGCAATTAGAGCATCTCCAACAACAAAATTCTCAACTCCAATTTTTAGTTGGATTCCATTGTTATCTACACATTTTAACAATATTCTTCTTTAATTTTTTTTCTTTCTAGTGGTTTTTATTCTTTCTCAATTCTTACATGGCCTCATTACCAAATCATTCAATTTATTCATACTATTTTCTTATTTTATATATTTCAAATAAATACATTTATTTAAATATAATTATTATATTTCATATTCAAATAATTTGTTTAAATAATAAAATAATCTATACAAATAAATACATGTATTTAAATTTAATTATTATATTTCATATTCAAATAATTTTTTTAAATAATAAAATAATTTATTCAAATAAATACACTTATTTAACTTTAATTATTATATTTCATATTCAAATAATTTTTTAAATAATAAAATAATTTATAAAAAATATATAACTCATAAATTATTTCATTTCATTTTAATTGATAAATATTTGAAAAAGTAAAAGGATGAAAACAAGTTGAATTTTTTAATTTTTTTTGAAAACAAGGCCCAACGACCGAAGGCTGAATTTTTTGAAAAAAAAAATGAAAAAAGGATTTTTTTTTTTTTTTGAAGGAATCAAACCTTTTGTATTAGGGAACATGAGGGACCCGCCTTTACCGACTACCGCCTCCTTCACGCACCTTAGTCGAGCGTCTCCAGCATGTGCCCGTTGAGTGGCTTGTGTCACACTCTTCGCCTGGTTGCTCCTTTTTCTCTCATCCGGTCGAAATTCTTAATTAAGTATTTGTCCAATTAAAATTTTCTAAGAATTTGCTCCAATATCCAAAATTCTTATCTTAGTTAAAAAAAATTCCTAAAAATACTCTATTGTAGTTGCTCTTGTAGATTCTAATATTATTAAGAGAGTTCTCTAGACAAAACTTAAACATGTGGAGTATTCGATATTTATTCTACCATTAAGGTGAATTCTAAAAGTAGGCAATTCATTATTTTGAATAGTTACAATACAATTTCAACATTTTAGGTGGTTGCATATATTATTTTAATAATTTACAGTATATTTCAATATCTTTTTATGTATGAAGCATTAATTAATAAAATGATATTGTTAGCAAATGCTCGATAATATATAATCTTAGAAAGATGTGTATGGAGAACATCTATTATTACTTGTTGGAAGATGTTAAAAATCAATATTAGTAAAGTGTGTCTTTAAAATACACATTAATTAACTAAGCTCTTAAAACTTTAAAGTAATCATTATCTATATTATAAAAGAACTCAGGTCTAATTAGTGGCCATCATCGAATTATGTTAAACACAATTAATGATCCAATTGATTCATAAATATGCAAGTTACAAATGAACCCCTCAGTTATGAGTTATGTTTGAATTATCCTTCTACAATTATATATAAAATCTTCGGTTGTGAATTTTATTTAAATTACCCCGTCAGTTATAGGTTTTTTTATCCCAACTATTCATTGAACCAATCTTATACCAATATCATGTCTATGACACGGATACATATAATAGTATGCAACAAAGATACTCTCCGGTGTGTTGTGATTGGTTTAGAATATAAAGTACTTCCCTTGTTCATAATCATGTTCATGGATAAAAATATATACTCATGTTTAGACGAAAAGTGTATCACACATTTCGTATATACTCTGTTGTTTCTGAAAGCAGAATTCATCTTTCTTTTCTTGTATATATATTTTTTTCGTTAATTGTTACTTTCACGATGCTATTAACTATGACACCTATAATGAAGTTATTTGATGACAAACGTTTTTTTTTATTATTGCTTTACAAACATTATATTTTGTATTTGTACATGTGCAATGCCAAATAATTTTAAATTTAAATTATTAATAAGTGTCGAGAATACATATTATTACTAGTATCAATCCCCTTTTTCAAAAGCACCCCACAAACAAATGCCCTGAAAATTTCTAAAAGAATTAATATAGATTTTGGTCCCTGAACTATCCACGAAATATGCGTTTGGTCCCATTATATTTTTGGTTATTCATTTGGTCTCTCAATTTGATTTTTTTGATCAATTCCCCCTCACACCGTTACCGTTACACTTTTCATCCAATATAAGATGACTTTTTAAAATATTCAAAATATAAGGGGTTAATCTATATATTTCAAAATGTCATATCCCCCCTCTCAAGGCCACCGGTCATCTCCTCCATTGCTGGCCTACCCTCTTCTGCACTGCCATCTCTTCCTATCTTTCCCATTCGGTGTCGCCCAGACTCAAGCTCGCCACCGCCGCCATCTTCTTCTCCAGCTGTCATCTTCCCCCAAACCCTACTTCTCTTATTTGCACGCCAACATCCCTTTTCCTCCCACAACCGCTGTCTAACTCCAAGCTTCCACAAATAGCCTAGTCGAGCACCATAATCACCCTCCAACCGCCGCCACCTCCAACCTCGGTGTTTCCACATCTCCAGTTCACTGCCCAGCGCACACCCAACACTCTCGTTTAATCACCCATCATCGGAAGAGGTTGGAGAAGCAGTTCTTGCAAAGTGACAATAAGCATAACAATGAAAATTGCCCAACTTTTTCTCGACGGGGATCAGAGAATTTAGGTTGTCATGACACTGGGCAGGAAAAACACGCGACTGCCAAGGAGTATGAGCAAAGAAACAAACCTTGCACTTATAATTCTTACCATCTTTACAAGCCTCCATACGAAGCCAACATTCAAACACCCCATATGCAAACTAACAATTCTCCCCACGACTATAGCTTCCCCGCCGAAACTCAGAACAAACGGTACTTGAATAGTGAAACCTCTTCGGATCCATTCGACGAATAGTGAAACCTCCTCGGACCCTTCTGGTGAGCCTTCTCACCGAGATGAGTGAATGGACAGTTAGTCCAATCATGGCTATGGCTACGAGGACAACGGTAAACCTTGAACTCGTACATACGAAAATGATCGGACGAGTAGGGGTCGGCATCATCATCATCGTCGACATCGGTGTTGTAAGGAAGGTACTTCTGGAGAAATATGCGTTTCTATCCACAAAATATGCACATTAACCCCCTATATTTTGGATATTTTGAAAAGTCATCTCAAATTAGATGGAAAGTGTAATGGTAACGGTGAGATGGGGAATTGATCAAAAAAATTGAATTGAGGGACCAAATGAATAACAAAAAAAATAGTGGGACCAAATGCATATTTCGTGGATAGTTTAGTGACCAAACATATATTAATCCTTTCTAAAACCCTTTTCTGGAAAGTCTTAAAATTCTTAATCGATCGTAGTATTCTCTTCATACGTAATGACGATGTTAATAATATAAATGTTCAAGTATTGAAGATATTCCCTGAAAATGTCATTAGCCATCTATCAGCAGATAAAAACGCAGATGATGTTAAGAGTGATACAATCATGGCAAATCGATACCCAATTGAATATCTAAATTCATTAAATTCTGCTGGTCTCCTTCATTCAGACCTCCAATTAAAAGTTGGTTGTCTCATTATTTTGCTCAGGAATCTTGCCCCAAAGGATGGATCTTTGTAATAGAATAAGACTGAGGATAGTAAATGCGCGCAAAAAATTATTGAAGCGAAATCTTAACTGGAGATAAAGTTGAAATTTGGAATTTATACCGAGAATTTCTCTTACCCTTTCTACTTCTGAACTTACTATTCCTATTACAAGGCGACAATTCATAATTAGGTTGACCTTTGCAATGAATATAAATAAATCACAAGGTCAATCTGTTAAATTTGTTGGCATTGATCTTCAGACGCCAGTGTTTACCCAAGATCAATTATACGTTGCACTATCTTGATGTATTACATTCAGTAGGATAACAATTCTCTTACAATCACAAGAAGAAACTTCGACAACAAATATAGTTTGTCCCGAAATTCTTCTATAATGCTTCTACAATAGATATAAATCTCTATAATTTTCAACTCACTTTTTGCGATTATATAGTATTTTATCTAACACATGGTTTCAAATAGGTACCATCAACTCCTTTTGACACTCCACCAGCATCTCCACCTCTCCCTCCATTTGATTTTTATGATTCTGATTCGGTATAAGAATTTGTAAGCAAACACCTCATTCTTACATAAGTGTTAAAACTTACATATGATTCATATTTTAAATTTACATAGTTTTTATCTTACACATTGCTCCAAAATAGGTCCCTGCAACTCCACCTCCAACTCTAACAATGTACGATGATATGTGGTAGGATTCGAGATTTGTAGATGATGCGGATGTTTTTTTTATAATTTAATTAATCACTTTTATGCATAGCATATAGTTAAATAAATATGTCCGACTTTTCTTTGTCTCACGTATAGGTGGAAATACTTGATAAATTTATTGCATCCCGTGTTTCAAAACCATTGGTTGTTGTGAAGCAAGAGCATCCAGAATAAGATTAATTTAAATTTCTTTGTTTTTATTTATTGTTAGTATTTCCTTTTCGAGGTCAAGCTCATCCGTCATCCTTGTTATAAAGGCAAGGCTAGTTGTCTCTCTCAAATTTATAATTTTATTTCTATTACTAAAATTTAGTACTTGTTTGGTGGAGCGATTTGGTCAAAACGCTGGTAAAAAACACAATGTTTTCTCTTTAAAAGTGTTTCAATACAGCATTTTAAAACGAAACGTTTTAAATATGTGGAGCGTTTTAAAATGCTCAAATTTGTAGCGTTTTAAAAATATGCTACATTTACAACTATGTTGTTTATGAAAAATAGCCTTTTGAAGTAGTTTTCCAAACGTGTTTACAAAAATAAAATTGCGTTTTGAAAACACTGTGTTTTCAAAACGCTGCACCAAACGAGGCCCTAGCAAAGTACCGCCACTGTTCCTTAAAAAAATTACTAAAAAAAAGCTTTAATTTTTTTCTTCACTTGTGAATGATCATATTGTTTTAATTGTTTACCGAGAGGTCTTCATTTTCAATTTGTTATTTTAAACTCTTTTGAAAACATGATTAAAACATATATTGACTTATTTAAATATTGACACCCTCCAATACTGACATCCTCTCCTACTTGCGTCGTATCATGGACACCGGCACAAATACTAGTCTTAATTATATAATCAGTCTAAACTAAGTTAAGTATTCCTAAAACACAATCTTCAGTGCTTGTTTGAAGGAGCGTTTTGACCAAAACGCTGATAAAAAACATAACGTTTTATCTTTAAAAGTATTTTAATGTAGCATTTTAAAACGCATCACTTTAAAAATGTGTAGTCTTTTTGAACGCTCCAATTTAGAGTGTTTTAAAAATGTGTTGCGTTTATCACTATTTTATTTATAAAAATAGCGTTTTGAAATAGTTTTCCAAACATTTTTACATGAAAAAAATTACGTTTTGAAAATGATGAGTTTAAAAAATTATGTTTTGAAATTAACAATATTAAAACTCCCAAACATAAACAACACTTATCCAACTCCCAAACATAAACAACACTTATCCTCGCACCTATAGGCTATATGCCTATTTGGGCATCCACGGCCACGGCCACGGCCACGGCCACGGGAGAGAAGAGAAGTCACATGTTTGAGAGACCATCACATGTGGGGTCATGAGGTTTTTGTGGGGTACAGGAGTTTGGTGGGGGCCACCATGTCTGTATCGGTCGTTCTTTCTTCTTCTTAATGTGTCTGCCTTGTGACTTTTCGAAGTGTGGCTTTAGTGGTAAAATTAGTCCCACTTCCTATTGTGCTTACCAGCTCATCTCTCTCTCTCCATATACATACATAATATCTGTATCTATATACCTTTGGTCTAGCATTTGGGTTTACTTTAGGGTTTGTTTGGGATCATCCTAGTTGCTAGTTTATTTTTTTCAAGAAATAGCCCATTCTAGCTTGGACTCACTCGGGCAAAACCCAGTTGAAATTTTTGCCAAACTTTTTTTTTTCTTCCAAACTAAACGTGGCTTACGCCCTCAAATTTCAACTTCCCATTACGCCTAACCCACTTTCAGTTATCTCTTCCTCTATCTACATTTTCTCTCTCTCTCTCTCTCTCTCTCTATATATATATATATATTATGTCAGATTCTGTTGTCAAACAGTTATTCTGTACTCCAGTGGGTGGTGGACTTATTCCATGTTCAAGTTGGTAAATTAAGACCAAATTTGGAGATTACAGAAGACTTTCATTATTGGGTCTTGAAGATAGTATTTCTCATCAAGAGTTGTAAGAGAGCTTGCTTCCTCTGTGCTGTACTGGTTTGAAGTAATTTCTTTTCCTGAATCCATTTTTCTGGTTAGGCAAAGTTGTTTTTTTATTTATTATTGTTAAAAAGTTGGTGTCTTTTCTTTTATACATATTTAAATATGCTTTTAAGTTGATTATTTGTCTCTGTCCTCCCAAATTCTTTTTGTGTTTCTTCATCTTTTTGCTATGAATTTTTGAGATTGATTTTCTGCAAGGTTTTTGCTTCTTCAATTTATTTCAGTTCTCTGTTTGTCTATGTTCTTTTGAGTTGTCTGGTTGTATCAGTTTTGTTACTCATTTGGTTTGTTTAATCTGTGTGTGTGTGTGTTTGATTGGCAAACTGCAGCAGTCTGATTCAAACTCTTATTATATTATTTGCAGTCTTTTACAGAGGCCATTAAATGCTATATTTGGAACTTATAGATGACTATATTGACCGGATATGGCTTGTGATTATTTTCACCAAAGTAATAAAAAAAATAATCATGATGATTACATGTTATCTGTTTCACTTCCTTAAGAAAAAAGGTTAAATAGTTCTCCCTCCTTCCTAAATTGAGTGTTCCTTTTTAGTATTTTGCATGCCCTTAGTATCACAATATAGATAGATGGCGATTTTGATAATTTCATACAAAAATACGGCCATTTTGGGACAATCTTTTTCTATGAAAGGGATACTCAATTTGGGACAGCTGGAGCAAGAAATTTGTTTAGATAGATTCTGTTTTACGGTGATGGCAATGACTTCCTAGTTTTTGCTCATGTTGCAATAATGGCAAGTGAGCTTAAAGTTAAATTATAGCTAGTTCAAAGATAATACTAGTACTAATGAACTTTACTCATTTTTCTTTCTTTTACTTAGTTAAGACTTCAGATTGATATCTCGTATCAATCACCAATTATTGCATTTATTCATGTCTTATGAAGGAGTAGAGTTGTGGATCATTACTCTCATATAAATTTAAGAATCAAATAAGATCGTGTTTGGCCTTTTGACTTGTTATGAGGATTGGAATCCCTAACTGTTCCTCAATGTTATTTGATCATCAGTTCATCACCTTCCATCTGTTTTGCTTCGTAATTAAACCCATTATTTCAAGTTCCAAGTTCCAAGTTCTAAAAGTTTTTCCTTTTAAGCTCTTCATAGGTTTCTTTTGTTGATTTCTGGTTGCGTTATTATTTCCTTCTGAACTTGATGTCATTAGGAATTGTTTGTGAGGCGTATAATGCTTCTTGAGTTCACCAATTTTATTTTATTTAAATTGTTGTTTCTATTTATTCATGTTGCTTGCTACCACTTGGTGTATCTATGCCCGTTGATATACAAGATGAGAAGACATCTTTTCCACCCTTAATTTCTTGTCTCTTCTTAAAGGCAGAGAATGGATAATGCAATTGTGAGTGCCCAGAAAGATGACTGCAAGAAAGATAATCTGCATCAGCAGTGCAGAGCTGAGGAAGAAGATTGTTCCTCCAAAAGCTTGGTGAGAGGTGTAAAGCCGGAGGACGTACTGCTGTTAAATGTCGAGAAGTCACAATTTAGGGAATTCTGCATTCAAAAATTGTTCCTTCAACGTAGTTCCAGCATAGAGAAGAGGATTCCTAAGCAAATTACAAGTCTTGATGAAATGTATCTTCATCGTTGCATGGAAGTAATTCATATAAGTGCATTGAGAGCGGCCTCATCGAATAATCCCACAGAGATTGATGTTTTGTCCAACAAATTCAGTTCAAGATTAATTAGTACTGGAAGTGCACATGATGGTTCATTTGTTTTTGCTTCTGGGACTGAAAGTGGTGTCACGGGTCCTACTGGGGATTCAATCCTTGGTACAATAACAGGGAGCACAAGCATGATAAACATCTTGAAGAGCCCTTTATTTCGTCAATTGGGTGCTTCAGATAATGTCGTCAACTTTGGGAGAACAAACCTACTAGATTTTAGGGATCCAATAAGTTCTGCTGTGAGGAGTTCTACTGAAGAATTTTGTTTATGGCCGCCACAGAAAATCGAAAAAGAGAGAGCAATTCTCGTAGGTAGAAAAGTTGGTTATGAGCCTGCACACAAAAGGCTTGTTTCTGTATCATCAAGCACAAACTCTACCTTTTCAGATGAATCTTCTTCTTCGTCATCGACTACCTTTTGTCAGGGAATGCTCCACTGCTCATGGAATAGTGGGTTTCCACACTATGAATTCTCCATTGATGATCAGGGGGAGACCTATTTAGCTAACTTGTCGAAGGTTGAATTGTCTGATGATAAGGTTTTGGATTACGTGTACATGTTTCATTCAAGATCAGGTGGGAAAAGGGGGGATGCAATTCATGACAAAGTATCAAATCTTGTTGGTAAGATGAGAGTGTTTACCTCTTTTACACTATGTCCAAACAACATAGAACTCATGGAGACTCGGTTTGTTCTGTGTGCCTCGAGTGACAACTTTTTAGGAGAGATGCAAACTTCAAGCGAGACCCTTAGGAAGAATAAGGGGTTGTCAAAGAAGATGGGTGGTGCTTTTAGGTCAGGGCACCACTCCTACAGGCAGAGGACATCCTCAAAATTTTGGGGGTCGAATGTGATTCCTGAAAATTCATTGGAACCATGCCAGATTTCTTCAAGTACCGTTGATCAAGTACCTAAATCCATTCCTTCAGAAAATGATGTTGCGCCGAATCTTGAGTTGATTGCTATCATTGTTAAGAAGCACAATCGTGAAAATCTTAATAAGAAGGTGGAAGAAATTGGAGGATGGGGCATGAAATTTCTCAAAAAAAATGGGAACAGGGAAACTGATGCATCTGCAGAGCCCACAGCACCTTGTGAATATTGTCGAAATAATAGTGGTGACTGCTCTACAAGTATGGAGGTTCTAGTCCCAGCAGGTTTTCACGGTGGGCCAAGAACCAGAAACGGGGGCCCTTCTAGCCTCATTGAAAGATGGAGGGAACATGGGCGCTGCGATTGTGGTGGATGGGATATTGGGTGCCCACTCACAGTGCTTAATACTAAGCCAAGCAACAAAGAGGTTTTGCCACAAGTAGATGTCCCCGGAATCAATTCTTTTGATCTCTTTGTTCAGGTACATTAGTTGGTTTATAGTAACAATGCACATTTATAAGCATATCTTGCGACTAATTAGTAGGCATTCCGCATTCACTTAACTTGTGTTAGTAAAGCATGTAGATGACGATTGAAAGTGTTTAATTTTGCAGGGTTCAAAACAAAATGCACTAGTGGTTAAAATTGTGAACATCCATGATGGTTTGTATTATGTTCAGTATGAATCAACTTTGTCAGCTCTGCAGTCTTTATCAATTGCGGTGGCAATTATACATAGTCGTAGTCCCACCCTCCGACCCAAAGTGTATAGAAGTTGAGTTAGCAAGAGTATACAAATTTCATTCTGTACTACAGGTAAGGAATAGTTGATATCATACATAGTTAGAAGTTTGTAGTCATTTACTTTTTATAGTGTTTGATTCATCTATATTCATTACCCTAATCTTATTCTTAACTAAGTGCTTCATTGTTGTCTCTCAAGGAGAAAATTTCTGGAAATCTATTTCCTTTTATAGTAAATAGAGAAAAGGCAAAATAATATGCTCTACTCCATTTCCAGTCAAGAAGCCCAACAATGGGCCAGCCCAAACGTCCAATCAACCAGCCTAGGCAGTCGGCCCACCCCCAATTTTTTGGGTAAAATTCGGTCCACTTTTTAAAAGTTTTTAATTTAAAAGTCCACCGTTCTTTTTTTCAACCGCAAAAGACAAATATTTTGAAATATTGTTTAAAAATATCATCATCTTCTTCAATAGTTCCGACAATACACTTTGGATTCGAAATCACGATTGTGCGTAACGAAACATGGATCGACCTGTCCGGTCAGATCGCAGGGGTCGAGGGGACAGCGCCCCTTTGTGGGGATTCGGGGGCAACGCCCCTGAAAGGTAAATGCGTTTTTTGGTTGAAAGATTTTTCCATTGGGACGAAGGAGTATGAAGAAGAAGGCTTATGACGGAGGAAATAGAAGAAAGAAGGTGGATGACGTTAAGTGGTTATTTATGCTTTTGTGTCGTGGTGCAAAAATGAATTAGATAATATTTTTGCACCATGGTTCAAAATTTAATTTCCTAATCTATTTTTGAACCACGGTTCATAAATTTCATAATTTTTGCATCGCGGTTTAAAGTTTAATTTCCTATTCTATTTTTTGAATCGTGGTTCATAAATTTCATTACATTAATTTTTGAACTGCGGTTCAAAGTTTAATTTCCTAGTCTATTTTTGAATCGCGGTTCATAAATTTCATTGCATTAATTTTTGCATCGCGATTCAATAGTTTAATTTCATAATCTAATTACACTACGGTTCATAAATTTAACTCGATATTTTTGAACCGCGACACATAAACGTAGTGTGCTCTCAAGCTCATTAAGGGTATCGTAGTCATTTCACCATCAAAAGTGTCTTTTTCCGATTCAAAAACAACACTGGACTAGAGGGGTTATAAACTTTAAAAAGTGGACCGATCCGCAATTTTACCAATTTTTTAAAAAAACACGCGGACCGGTCCATTTTTCAAAGTTTCTAATCAATACCGTGTTTTTTTTTTCTAACCGAAAAAATGACACTTTTGAGGTTAAAAAAAAAACTACCGTGCCCTTAATAAGCATGAGAAGCACTACATAAATAAATCATGGTGCATTGACTATTACACTTTTACCCTAGTTTCAGCACACATTGCAATTTTTTTACACATTATTTGCAGCGATGGCCAACCCCAAGGTTACCACTTAAAGAAAGTCTGACAACGGAAGCTATGGCCATCGACTTATCGAAAACTTGTTGGTATATTCATGTTTCCATATTTCAAAAACTATGTTTAACTTCAAAACTCGTTTATTAATTTTAATTCGTGATTTAGTTCAACTAACAAACAAATTCGATCTAAATGTTGATTAATTTAATCATTAGTACTTTTTTTATATTTGAATTTTTTAACATGTATAAGTAACTAAAAAATTAGAACTTATCAGGTTTCAATTTTTTTTTTACATATAACTAGATGTCTAAAAAATTGGTCCTATCTTGATTTATAGATTTTTTTTGCAATAATAACTTTGGTTATGATGAAATAAAAAAAAATTGTCAGATCTTGGTAATATTATTAATTGATTGTCTGTAAATTAGTTTTACTTTAAAGTGTGTGTATATGATTTAGTTTCAAAATCGTTGTTTTATTTAATCTTTATTTTTTCTAGCATGGATATTGATGTAAAGAAATTGACAAAAAAATATGGTTTTATTATCTCTCATGTTTCTACTATGTATATTTTTCTTAATATACTAAATAAGAAGACGAAGAGGTTTTGGAAGAAGTGTTTCTAAATTAAGAAAGTCACTTTTGGCGGAACTTTCCAAAACGTACTCCTCTCCTTTTATATATGTATAGATTACTCTAGACATTTATTTCAAAAACTGAAAAATTCACAAAATCTATTCAAATTATGTTATTTCAATTCTATTCAAGGATGTAAATATTATTTTATATATCGTTGAGTATTCAAAATTATGCACTCATTGTGTTTTTATTACCAAATTATAAAATATATGCATGACCACAAATATACTTAATGTGTTTTCATATTCAATAGATTCATTTTAAAGTCAATAACCCTTCATATTATAAGAGAGGTAACATGTTCAATGCATTTGTTCAATATTAGTTTTTCATAAAAAAATGTTTCAATTCCCAAAGCAAAAAATGCAACTAAACAAAATAATAATGTTGCCATTTTTGGAAAGTGAATTTTGACGGGAACTTTCCAAAAACCGCACATCTCTTTTTATATATGTATAGATTTGTTGAGTATTTATTAGTTAAATATATTTTGAATGTATTGGATATTGCTCCATATTATTTAGAATTATATTCTACAAATTTTGTTTAAATATATATTTAGAGAGATTGTGTGCACAAAAAATTAAATTTGTTTAAAAAATCAAAAATAAAATTTTGAATCGATACAAATCAATTTTAATATTTGAATAACAAAAAAAATACAAATATTTGAATAGTTTCACGAATATGAATAGAACACTTTAATATTCACTTCGATTCGATTCATTTACATTCTTATTTGAAAGACAAATGCTTTCCAACACGCCCCACTTCCACATACCCCATTTATTTTGTTATAAAACATGTTCCCATGAATTTTGTTCATCAATTTTATTCTTGTCGGTGGCATTGTACTTTTCAAATCCAACTCATTTATTTATAATTTTAATTCATAGGTACTTAATAGACTGTTTATAAAATACTTAATAAAACACATTTTTTAAAAAAATGTTTACCAATTTACTATTTGTTCAATTTATAATTAAATGAAAAAAAAGATTAGTGGTAGAGGTGGGTGGGAGGTGGTGGGGCTGGGCGGGAGTTGATTTTTAATTAAATGAAAAAAAAACTTTCTTTTCTTGGGCAGAGATGGTGACGGAGGCTGGGTGGGCTGGGGGAGGGGTACGAGGTTAGGCTGGGGTGTGGGCTGGGTGAGGGAGGGATTGGGGGAGGCCCAGTCCGTGTGGGATGGGAGGGTGAGGGATTGGGTAAGGGGCAGACAGGTGGGCTGGGGTGTGGGCTGGGTGAGGGAAGGACTAAGGGAGGCACAGTCAGTGTGGGTGGGGTGGGGGAGGGACTGGGTGAGGGGCAGACGAGTGGGCTGGGGTTGGGGGAGGGATTGACTTGGCCCAAACGGTGTGGGAGGGCTGGGGGAGGGGCAGGCCGGTAGGCTGGGGGGTTGGTGGAGGGACTGGGCTTGGCCCAGGTGGTGTGGGAGGGCTGGGGGCAAGGATCTAAATATCGTTAGGCGGCCGCTAGGCAGCACACTAGCGCCTAACGCCTAGGGGACTAGTCGGGGCGTAGTCAGGGCCTAGACAAAGCATAGAATTAAGACATAATTATAATTTTTTTGATAATTTACATCAAAGATCAAACACATTGACTACAAATTTTTATATATTTTTTTTAATTTGTCATTTTATCAAACACTTGTCTATATTTGTAAAATGAACAAAAATATACAAACCTACCATTAATCACAATTCCCAACAACACTAAAGTAATAAACTAGTCAAGTTTAGAATTAAAAAATTAAAAAATTAAAAATTACTTCACCTACCTACCGCCCCTACAACCCACAGTCTAACATATCCTCCCTAGTCCCTCTTAATTCTAAATTTTGAGTCCTAAGATAGCCCTCTTCTTCTTCATCTTTTTTTCTTCATCTTTCTTCTCTCTATCTAGTAGATCGGCAACCCATTTTTCTTCCTTTATTTTTTTTCTTCTCTCTCTCTCCAGCAGACCGACTCTCCTCATTTTTTCATCCTCCAATCTCTTTCCTCCTACATCTCACCCTTTAATCTATCATCTCTCTCAACCCACCGAATATCCACAAAATCAAACTCCTTTTCTTTTTATCTCCCTCTATGTCTCACCATTACCACTCCTCATTCCTTCTTCAGTCACCGCACGCCACAAAATCAAAGCTACAAAAATAAATTAAGGTTGGCGGGGTTTGGCGTAGGCGCCTAGCGCCTAGGCAGGGAGTTTTAGAACACTGGTTAGGGGGGTGGTGGGGCTGGGCTGGCGGTTGGGCGATCGGTGGTGGTCCGGTGGAGATGTTCAATTTTTTTGTTTTATTTTTATTAAGGGTAATATAGTATTTTTACAACAAAAAGTGTTATATTAAGTATTTTATAGGTGATGTATTAAGTATTGTCCTATTAATTAATATTCCCTCTGTTCCGGACAAAAAGTCCATGTTTGAAAGTTTTTAAGAAAATGACACTTTTAATAACTCAATAATAATAAAATAACACTTTTATATCGTAATTTTTTAAAATGAACTCTTTAAGTGAAATATTCAAAAATGGAATAGTAAACTTTTTACCCGAAACGGATGAAGTACTTCATATGTCCCGAATAAATATTTCTATTTACTATTTTAAAATATCTCAACTAATGTTCCTAATGACTTTCATAATAAATGCGCTACCATTTTTCCTAATGTATCCTTAAACCTTCATCTAATATCAAATGTCATATCCTAAATTAGTACGATAAGGGGAGTGAGGCGCACGCGGGCTTCATGCAGCTTAGATCTTCCTTGTGAAATGTGTTCCTACATTGGTATGTTTTTGAACATTTTGCAACAACAATGGTGAGGAACAAAATTAATGTGTGATAACAAAATGTTGTTGCACGGTTGGGATGCTACTAGAAGGGACATATTTAATATAACACCTATAAAATATTTAATATAATATTTTTGAAAAATATTTGATCAAAATACCTTTCATATGTTATCCAATTTTAAAAAATAAAAAAAATTATGTTTAAATTAATTCAAACATAATTTTAATTATTTTAAAATTAATTTAAGCACAATTTAAACATCATTTAAGTTAATTTAAACACAATTAATTATTAATTAGGAATAACTACGAGCCGGTCCATTTTCCTGAAATTGTAATCGAAGTGTTTTTTTTTTCAACCACATAATTCCATTTTAGTTAATTTCTTCCTAAATAGCCTCTCACCTACCTCAGTCTTTATCTCCTCTTCTCCCTGTTGGGTAGAACCCTATACAATCTTACAGAATATATATTGAAACAAAATATAAATAATGAAAACAAAACCGTTGTGCAGTTGGTTGCTTCGAACCAAGTCTTCTGGTGACTTATTGGAAGTCTGCTTGTGGCTCTGCAAGGTCTGCTGGTGAAGGTCTACCGGTGGTAGTATTGCAAGTCTACCGTTGGAAGAACTGCAGGTATACCGGTGGAAAGCTGAAGTCTTCTAGTGGCGCACTGTGTCCGCCTAGGAATGATGTCTACCTAGAAGACTTGAAGGTCAAGGTATAGAAATATTACCGTAGAAGAAAACGTGACCGAGGCACGTGAACACACGCTTCCTTGAAACGTTATTCGCCTCACTGTAAGTGCCCGGAGTTTCACGCAGACGATCGCCTCCCCAGATACAACCAAGGGATGACTATGCACTGTAGGTCCGGCGAACTGAATAGATGTCTGTAGACTATCACCAAACAGGAGGCCAAGAAAGATGATGATCAAGATGCAATGGTAATGCAAGTGTATCAGAGGAAGAGAATTTCGTGTTTTTCTGTGTATTTCTCTGTTGTGGAAAATGGTTTCTTTATATAGGCCAGTGAATCAAAGCGTTTTAATAAGAAAAACCGCTTTTGATTATGCCCATTAACCACCGAATTAAAGCGACATTAAGACGTAATTAATCGTCCATTAAAACGTAATTATTCGCTCTTTAATGCTGGAGTTACAAAACTTGAATTTAAAATTCAAAAGAAAAATGTGCAAAAGGCGGGTTTGTCTAAGTAGCACAATTTGGTCTGACATTCGTGTCCGCATGCAGCACACGAGTACGCCACAAGCCAAATTGACCATGATATACCCCCCGGGCGCGGAGGGATAATACTTTCTATACAAGCTTACCCAACACCAAGGAAGCCTTTGTATATAAACCCTTCAAGTTTTTCACATTTTCCCAATGTGGGATAACCCACTTCCAACATTTCAAATGTCCTACTTTAAACCTCTATAACTTATTCATCCGATATCCAAATTGGACAAATAAATATAGTATTCTTATGTACTCACGGAGAAGAACATAATTCCACAATTATCATAGTCATTACATAAATGACTCACAAATAAATTAGTGCCTCAAAACCCCAATTTACTTCACTTAAAAACACTAGTTTTCCAACACTCTCAAACCGTCCATTTTTCTTTTTCCTCCTATTTGCATCCCCACTCCTCTCCTCATTTCTTTTTTCTTTTCTTCACTTCTTCTCCTTTCTCTTTTCTTTTCTTCATTTCTTTTATCGACACTGTGTCTTTGACGTGCAAACCAATGTGATACTTGATGATTTTGGCCCAGATCTGTTGATGCATGCAACTTGAGAGAGAGAGATCGATTTTGTAATCAACCAACCATTCTACTTCTAACTGAACACATTGATCCCATAAAAGTTTATTTATTTGGTATTGTTGTGATAATTGTTTGCTGCTTTCTTGGGAGATGTCCCTCTTCTAATACCACTGGCTTTACCTTAGGATTAGTCTTAAGCAAAAACATATGCAAACTTTTATGATTATGCATTGGAAGTTGAAATACTTTGTTTTGTTGTATTTTTTTAGTTTTTATACTAAGCATTTAATTAACAACGCATTGAAATTTGAAACACTTTGTTTTGTTACATTTTATATATAATGACAAATATGATTAGTACATCCAAATATAGCAAGATCCAGCCAAAATGTACTTGCCAAAAATAAGAGGATATATATAATGACAAATGTAATTTTATTATCTCAAGATTACTAGATAACCACTGTAACTATTTACAAAATAAAGATTATATTTACATATATATGCATACATATATAAGTATTGATAAGTAAATTAAAAAAAAACATAAGAAGCTGTTAAAAATTAAATACCATCAATCTAATAGGGAATGTCTTTTCTCTTTATTCCAATATGTAAGGGAAACAAAAATAACAATCTAAAAACTCATTATATTATAAGGTCTTCCTATATTGATATTAATTTACTTGTAAGTTTTGCCAAGACAAATTCAATCCATATGAGCTAAAGAATACGTACATAGAGCAATATAATTTAATGGACAATTATGGATCTTTAAAGTCTGTCATGTTTAATTTGATACTCAACAAACATTGCTTACTCTGTCCGAAATATGCTTCCTCCTTGAATATAAATGTTATGTGACCACTTTTGTTGCCCATAACCAAGTAATTTCACCAACAAAAGTAGTAGCATCAACTATGACATGCTGCATGAGTGGATTTTTAAAGATCAACATGGTCCTGGTGAGAGGTGACAATGTTATTATTACCGATTCAATTTTCGGTCCTAGACATTGTAGAAAAGCGAGGATGAATGTGAGCAGGTCAATCATAGTCAAATTGCTCTGAGAACATGTACAATGACTCTAGAGAGGCGTGACAATGTATATGAGCGAATATATCATACTCTGTGAGAGGAACAATGAATTGATAGCAATCATAATCTAAATGTCTATTTTATTGTTTATTGAATTGAGCTTAAATATTTATAAATATAGTTGTAATAATTAAGTGCACATATCATTGTGACCTCATTTGGGTGACACTATGAATGGAAGAGTTTTTGAGTCGGGACATTTGTCATATCGGAGAGGGAGGGCTGTAAGAAGTATGTAATTTGAGTTAGTTTTCTTTAATTTATCGTCATTTGAATTTGTAATGCAATTTTTATCATCCAACAAATATATATTCGTGTAAATACATATTCTAAAAATATATAGATTTTTCATTCATGTAATAAACAATAATTAAATTCACTTATATTTTTATCTTTACATTTTAATTATGTGTTTAATTTTCATAACACACAAACAAAAAGATAAAAAAATCTATTAATATTAATTAATATAGATTACGTGCATTTTGTTATATGATCATGATAGTAGCAGTAATCGCACATATTTATCATTAAAATATTTTAATTGTGATATTAGTTTTACAATGGTATATATATATATTAAATTTATTTGTTCTCTTTTAATTTTGTTTTTCCACTTCATGTTGTTTATATATAATTTGATTGAAAAAGATACATGTCGTGCGTTTAACACATGAGTGTAAAATTAGTTTATACATATAGGTAAGTTATTTAGTAACTTAATCCAATTAATTAGTAATTAATTGTGTTTAAATTAATTTAAATGATGTTTAAACTGTGCTTAAACTAATTTAAACAATTTTTTTATTTGGAAAACATATGAAGGGTATTTTGGTCCAATATTTTTAAAAGCGTTGTATTAAGTATTTCATAGGTACTGTATTAAATACTTACTAGTATACGTGCTCGTGCTATAGGCACGTGTCAGTATGAGATCAGTTCAATGAATGGTCGGGATAATCAAAATTCAACTAACGGGGTAATTCAAACAAAACCCACAACTAAAGGTTTTGTATGTAATTGTAGATGGGTAATTCAAACATAACTCATAATTGATGTGTTCATTTGTAACTCACATACTTACGAATCAATCTAGACCGTCAGTTGTGTTTACCACAATTCGATCAGAGTGACCAGTTAGACCCTGAGCTTTTTTATAATATAGACTAGATTTCGTGCACGTGCCTATGGCACGCTGTCAGTTTGAATGTGGTCAATGTATGAAGCGATTGTGAAGCGAGCATGATGTGAAGAAATTAATAAAGGACGATATCCCAAAAATTAAAGAAATTGTGTAACTTATCTTAAAAGAGTATAATTAAGCAACTAAAAGCACTCTCTCTCTCTCTCTCGCACATATCAACCATACACATGTTGATTAAAGTAAAGTTAAATATGAAAATCTCAACAAACAAAAACCATAAAATAAATTGAATGAGACAGAGTGAACTAACAAAATACTATTTCAAAACCGAAATCACAAAGATTTCAGACCAATAAGGGAAACTTAGCAAAAAAAATTAAAAAAGAAAGAAATTAAAATATAAATATTTAAAATTACAAAACTTACGAACAAACTTTTTTTAAAAAAATCAAATCTAAATTGGACAAAAATTAAATTGAGATTCAGTTGATTACGATAACAATCAATTAAGAAACTATAAACTAAATATTTGTAAACAATAAATCTAGGCAAGACAAAAAAAAAAAAAACAGGCTGGAAAAAAATTAAATTGATTCTTATTTAAAAAAATCTAGGTGGGATGTTAGTAAAAAAATAAATCACGACCTCTGAATAGTCCTAGTCAATTGCATATGTGCGAAAAAGATAACTGTAAAACCGTAAAATAATAACTGTAAAATCGTAATATAGGAGATGAATAATTGATGTTCGCATGCTTAAAAACCCAAATAAATCACAGTCGTAGGATGCTAGTAAGAAAATAAATCCTGACCTCTCGCGATTTAAAAAAATGTTACCGTTGAGGGATACATTGTTTCAAGTGATAGTTGAGGGATTGATGTTTTATTAGTAGTGGCTGTTTATAGTATTAAGTCTATGGGGTAACTTGTAATATGGAAAGAACAAATAGAGAGCTAAAAATGAGTAACTACTCACACATATGAATGTGGGGGTGAATCTCAAACGCTAAATTTTTAAAGATAATTTAATTTCAACCTCTTAACAGTCTTAGTCAATTGCACATGTGCGAACCTAACTGTTTTATAATATAATATTATTTTAAAATTAACTAATCAAAATCACATTAGTTACAACAAACTAAAATAACTTATAAACTGTACTCCATCAGTTCCGGACAAAAAGTCCCCGTTGGAAAATTAAACTTTTTAAGAAAATGACACTTGTAGAATTGTAGTAATGTATTAGTAATAAAATGACATTTTATGTCTTAATTTTTGGAAGTAGATTCTTTTAAGTGAAACATCACAAAATGAAATAGTGGACTCTTTGCCCGGAATAGACAACGTATTACATTAATTAAGTACTCCCTCGTCCCAAAATTATTGTCCTGCTTTCTTTTTTCGTCTGTTCCAAAATAATTGTCTTAATTGAAAATTTTCTTTTTAGGACAATACTTTTACCACTTTACCCTTACTTTTTCATCATACTTTAATTATGACCCACATACACACGAGTTTTAAAGTAACTACACGTGAACCTAGATCTTCATACCAGTGCCTATGTCACAGTGCCAAAATATGTGATTTCGTCAATTGAAATGACAGTTCCTAAAAAAATGTGCGACTAAAAAAAATTACAATTGAGGGGTAAATTGCTTCTAATTATAGTTGAAGATTGATGTTTTGTAAGGGGTGACTATTCAGAAGATTAATCGTAGGGTGTGATTTTGTAACGTGAATATAAAATATAGGGAGAAGAAAAATGGGTGACTGCTTATAATATTAATTGTAGGGAGTGACTTGTAATAAGAAGAGAAAAAATAGGAAGTTAAAATAGATAACTACTCACAAATGTAAATGTGAGGGTAAATCTCAACCGTTAAATGTTTTAAAAGAATTTAATCTCAACTTCTGAATAGCCCTAGTCAATTACCTAGCTGTTTTAAATGTCTTAAAATAGTGATAAGCAAATTTTCAGATTTAAGCCTTCAACTTTCCAGATTTTTTACTTTGGCCCCTTAAGTCTTGAATTCAGCATAAATTACCTATATTTCGCATAGTTGTTCCCAAGTCCATGAAACTATGGATCGACACTAAAGCACATACTTCCTCCGTCACAAAATTATCGTTTGGGTTGACTTGGCGCACAGTTTAAGAAAATACATTTGATTGGATTTTTAATATAGTTGGATGTGTAATTTAATTTAAAGCCCATGTGTATATATCTCATAATTAAAATATGATGAAAAAGTAAGGGTAAAGTAATAAAAATATTATCCTAAAAAGGTAAGTTTCAAACAAGATAATTATTTTAGGACGAACAACAAAGGAAAACAAGACAATAATTTAAGGACGGAAGGAGTATTAGACATAAAAATATATCGATAATTAGTCTCCATTTGTTTCACGGAAAATCATTTCCAGAAAATGATTTCCGGAAAAAGATTTTCAGGTGTTTGGTAAATATTTTGAAAATATGTCAGAAAACTTTACTGGTGTTTGGCAAACATGCGAAAAATGTTACGGAAAACAAAAAATGAATAAATACAAAAAAAGTGTTTTAATATTTGAGCTGCCCGGCCCAATAGGCCCAAGCCATTAGTCACGTGCCTGGCACATGATCATAATTCAGTCAAGCAAGCATCCTAAAGTCAAAGCTACGGGGAGAAGATTAAATGGTTCTTGTATATCCCGAGCAGGGTCTCAACCTTCAGCGAGCAAGAGATGTCAGCGACCTGGAGGCTTGACCAGCGAGCAGGAACATGTAACGAGCATGATGTGTTATGCTCGTAAATTTAAGAGTTGTTGCCAGTTGAGGACGGTTATGTCCAGATAATTCTCCATTTTGACCGTTGTGGTTAATGAGGCAGTTAATGGGGCAGTTAATATGCCCGCTATTAATGCCATGAATGTTAGTGGGCAGTTATGATCGGTTATTTTCTTCGGCAACTATAAAAGCCCCTCAAAATGAAGGAGGGAGGTAGGTGATTTCAGATAGCTAGCCTAAACTCTGCTGAATTTTATACTCTTTTGCATTCTTGTGCTAATTCTCACGCCGGAGGGCTTTTGCAAGGAGTGCCCCTGCCTAGTTCACAGTTTCTTGGTTTAATTGCAGAGTTGGGCTCTGAAGATTATAGGATACGTTGAAAGCCAGGTATCCAGTTGGACAAGTCCAGTGCGTCTAGAAGATTTTGGAAGCATCAGTTGGTTCCATTGTCGTCCAGCGGTTAGGATATCTGGCTTTCACCCAGGAGACCCGGGTTCGATTTCGTTTGCCTTCCACCGAGCAGACTCCTGTAGTTGCATCATGGCCATTTGACATGTGGGGTATAGATCTTATTGGCCCATTTCCATTGGCTCGGTCGAAGTTTAAATATGCGGTGGTCGCTGTGGATTATTTTACCAAGTGGGTGGAGGCTAAGCCTTTGGCAACTATCAGCGAAGTTAATCTGATTGACTTTGTTCACGAGCACATATGGTGTCGTTTTGGAGTTCCACGAGCAATTGTGTCCGATCATGGGACTCAATTTTCAGAAAAAATCACTAAAGCATGCGAGCAGATACGAGTGAAGCATTGACAATCTTCGGTGGCATACCCACAAGGTAATGGGCAGGCTGAGGCCGCTAACAAATAAGTCTTGCATGTCCTTAAGTGAAACCTTGAAGACAAGGCATGAAGATGGGTAGATGAGTTGCCTTCGGCCTTGTGGGCGGTTAGAACGACGATCAGGGGTCCTACTGGGGAAACAAATTTTTCTATGGCTTATGGATCTGAGGCTATGGCCCCGGTGGAAATGTATTTGCCCAATCATAGGGTGTTGCACTATAATGCTGAATCCAATAGTGTAGCTCGGGCAGCCGATCTAGATTTGTTAGAAGAGAAACGGTTGGAGTCTAAGATGAGGATGACAAATTACAAACAACGAGCAAAGGCCCATCACAATAAAAAGGTTCGTGGACGGTCATTTGCTGTGGGCGACTGGGTTTTCCGTAAGATTGAAGCAACATGCCATCGAGCAGAGTGGGGGAAACTTTCGCCGAATTGGGAAGGACCTTTTCAGATTGCTAGAATTGTTAAGGAAGGCACTTAAATGTTACGAACAGAGGATGGAAACGAGCTGAGACATCCATGGCATGCAGATCACTTGATGAAGTATTATCGGTGATTGGCAGTATGTAATTCATTTATCTCTTCTTTTTATTTTGCAAGTGATAATGGACTGAATAAGCAAATGTGTTCAGCTTATAATGTTTAATGCAAAGCTCAATTATACTTTCGATTTGAAAGTTGGTGTTTGAGTCAGTTGCTTTTGTTATTTTTCTCGATTATTCTCTTTCGCGAGCATGTGTTATTTATGCTCGTGAAAAGGGTTGGTATTCGAGATAATTGCTTTTCTTATGTTCTCGATTATTCTCTTTTACGAGCATAAGCTATTTATGCTCGTGAAAAAGGTTGGTGTTCGAGTTGGTTGCTTATGCAGTTATATATGATTTCTTTTTTACGAGCATATGTTGCCTTTGCTCGAGAAAAGAGTCGGCGTTCAAATCAGTAATCCATAGTTGAAATGTTAATAGTTGAAATGTTAGAATGCAAGCAGGCATAGCAGAATGAAAGCATTCATCAAACTAACAAAATAAAGGAGTATCAAATATTACAGAACCATAAATGTATATTGTTTTTGAGGAACTGAGGCGCGCAGGCCAAGAAAAGTCTAAGAGTCTGCAACGATGATTTGATCGGTGGGAGGTTGAGCTGGGTCGACGACAGCAACTTGCTCGGTAGCAGGATCAGTGGTGATGGCAGCTTCATTCTCGCTTTCAATGATGATCACGTCTTCGTTGGTGCCGGCAGCTTGAAGGACTAAGTTTTGATTCTCTTGGGTTTTTCCCATCCATATTCGGGACATCAGCTCGGTTACAGTCACTAAGTGAAATAAATTAGTGATATACCAATAGGTCAAATACAAAAGGCCAAAACTCAAAAGGGAAAGTGAAAGTATGAAACCCTAAATCAAATTGACTGCTAGTCTGCTACCTTTGGTTATTCAGTACCTTGACGGAATTGTGACCCTTCGGTAGAATTGTGACTTCTCGTTCCCAGTTCTCACTTCACCGCTAGGCCCGCTACCATCTCGATATTATTTTTCTCTTTGCAAGACATTGCAGATCTTGTTATCTGGTGTTCATGTAAGTTTGTTCTAATTTGAGTTTGTTTTCTTGCTTCTTTATTGAAAATAACATCTCGGTTTCAAATTTTAGGTGTTCATGATGTTTGATTAGGGGTTAATTGTCATTTGTGTGTTGAGTTTGCAAGTTAAATAAATGATTTCAAGGTTTTTGATCATATGTAGTTTTGTTTGAGAGCTAATGAAATAATGAAAATACTTTGTATTAGTTGAATTTTGGTTCTTCATAGTTCTGTTACATTGTAAACAATCGAATGAACTGAAGGGGGGAGCAATCAACGCCATCGCCATTCGCCATAGCACCCCTTGCCGTCGGAGAGCCCATCTAAGCCCGTGCCCGTCCAATGCCCGTTCAGTGATGCTCATGGGCTTGTTTACGGTACTGAGCTTTTTAAAATGATGCCCGCTACCATATGGGCCTATACTGGGCATTACCAATGCCCGCAGGCTTAGGGCCCGTGCACACCCCTACAGCTTGGAGAGTTCAGTGACTTTGGCCGTCAGGCTCTCCTCACTCTCCTTCAGCTCGCTCCTGAGTGAGTTGACTTGCTCTTCTAATGTATTTTTCTCAGAGGATAACATGCTGGAGGATTTCAGATTATCGATCAAACGATCATAGAGAAGTTCAGTTTTGCTGGCCATCTGAAAGTTAAAACGAGATGAGCAGGAAATAAAAGTAAGGAGTTCAGTTTTCTTTGTAAATGAGGAAATTAGTTACCTCGGTCATGCACATCCTAATTTCTCCAATCAGGACAACGTTGGGGAGTTCAGTGCTTCTTCGACAAATGCCAGTGTGGTGAAGCCTCTTCACCATCCCTAATCCGATGGTAGCCGCATGCCCGTCTCTTTTGTTGGTGTTCAGGTTGGCTAGATCAGGAACATGGCCTATCTCTGCTATGAGCTTGGCCGCAAGCTCACGAGTTTCAGGCATTTCGAAATTCTCCCTTTGCCAGATGGGAGCTTGCGAGCTAAAAGCCTCAGCAGGCTTGCTTTGATCGGTCCGCGATCGTGTTCTTTTTTCCGGAGGGGAGATTGAGGCAAGTCTTTTATGTTGCTGTTGTTGAGGAGGAGCAACTGGAGCAGGTATCACCGGAGCAGGAGTTATCACGGCAACTGGGGTAGGGGTGGCATTCACTGCTCGGCTTGACTCCGGTGCTCGGCTAGATCTTCGACCAGTGTTAGTGGCCGGAACGGTAGGGAGGCGAGCAGGCTGTTGCCCAGCCATTTGGGTGTTCCTCCCAATGGCTCCTCTCCTCATCGCTTGGAGAAAGCGTTGGGAATCCTCGATTTGCCTCATATCTGCAAAATGAGTTATGAAAGGAGGTTAGAAGTTATAATTGAAATAGAAAGTATTAAAACATGGAGAATAAATTCATGTAGACCAGATACAGAGAAAGCATGGGTGCAGTTTCTTCCGGTTTGTTTGCAGCTCGGGCATTCACTTGGAAACCTTCCTCCATAGCAATTACCCCAGAATGGGTGTGGTGTTTCAGCTTCAAGGATAGTCTGGGGCTCACAACCTTGGACAGGCCAACTTATTATTCCTGCTTGTCGAAGTAAGGTAAGGTCGGAAGTTAGGGCTACCCAGTCTAAAACCCAATCCTGCCCTTGTTTTCCTTCTTTCACGCCAAGAAGTTTTCTGAAAGTTTTGGCAAGCATTGGCTCTCCTGTCCGAAAGGCATGTTTGTCGTATTTGGCGACGACTAGGTTTTCAAGGTATGGAGCAAAAGGCCAGCCTACTCGGGATTCTACGAGCAAGACTTTGGAATCCCAGGCATCGACTTTGTTTGGGCTATCAGACAGAAGTTTAAAATAATTGGGGTTGGAGCGACCAGTGATGCACCCACTTTTCTTATCCATAGAAAAAAGAAAGAATTTTCTAAAGAGGTCCATGCTAGGTTCGAAGCTAAGAAGTCTACAGGCAACAATGTATGCAATCAGAAATCTAACGGTGGTCAGAGTCAGGTCGCAGGGAAGGGCGTTGTTTATTAAAAGGAATTCGACAAAGAAAGGATCTAAGGGCAGTCTGAGGCCGACTAAAAAGAAATCGAAATAAAAAACCATCCGGTCTCCCTGAAAGTTATGCCCAGCTTCTTCGATATCTAAGTCAAATGCCCTAACCCGGTAATTCTTGGGATCCATACCCAGAGAATAAAACCAGCTAGAGACTTCATCCTCGCTGGTTAGGTCGTCCCATTTAATGAAGGGGGTACTGGTTGAAGCAACTTGTTTCTCTTTGGCTGAATCTTGGTTTTCTGGTCTGCTCGAGCTATGAAGGTTTTCTATTGCCTGCTCGGTTATATTTCGGGAGATTCGGGGGCGTTTCTGCCGAACAAGTGGAATTTCTTCTCGCTCAGTTTCTTCTGAGCTCGAGGATCCTGTGTCCGGGCCCTCTTCATTTTCTGGGGGGGGGGTTCCATGGTCGTATGCTCGTCCTTCGATCTCGGAGGAAGTTTTATCACCAGAAGACATCCTACAGGGATCGAGGAATATATGTTAAACCCTTCTCGGGGAAACAAGCAAAAACAATTAAGCAGGAACCCATGGTAGACAAGGGTTTATACTTAGACCAGTGAACGGGGCATTGGTCAGAATATTCCTCGATTCCAACCAGGGAAATCGGCTAAGTTTACATGGTGCCTGAGGGTATGAAGTGCTAAAAAGGGGAAGACCGGAAAAGTTTAGATAAAGGTGAGAAGAGATTTGTGAACCCTAATTTCAGGTGGGTTGATTGAAACAAGTGTTTAAATACAGAAAAATGTCGTGGATTTTAAATGCGAGATTTAGGTATATTCAAGTCAAAGATACATAAGGAAATGAAGAAAGTGCTATGGATTTTGAAGTCATACCTGTTAATGCTGAATGAATCGATGAAAATCTTGAAGACTCTTGGAAAAGATGGCTGGAACTGGTGCCGAATTCGATTGAGGGTCTTGGAGATCTTCGTTACAAACTTGGAAAGTAGAAGATGAGGATGATTGTAGCGTCTGATTTTCCACGAACTATGTTCTTGTAAATTTGGAAGGCGATAAAAGTGTGAAATGAAATGGAGGTTTTGCTGTCGCTTGGAGGTTTCTCATCATTGCAGCTCAAAGATCGAGGCAGCATTTAATGTCCTATGGGGAAGCGAGCCCGTGTAAGTGTGCAGGCGGCGGATGGTGGCTCATATCCCTAAAAACCCTTTTGGTTGGTCTCCACTTTTAATTTTTGATCAGGGGCAACTCGGTGTACTTGTAGAAGCCCGTATTTTAAAGAAGTGATTTGACTGGAAAATTCACAATTCTCCTCGCTCCGAGCATAAATACTTGATGAGCAAGGAGTAGGGGCTACTGAGCTGCCCGGCCCAATAGGCCCAAACCATTAGTCACGTGCCTGACACATGATCATAATTCAGTCAAGCGAGCATCCTAAAGTCAAAGCTACGAGGAGAAGATTAAATGGTTCTTGTATATCCCGAGCAGGGTCTCAACCTTCAGCGAGCAAGAGATGTCAGCGACCTGGAGGCTTGACCAGCGAGCAGGAACATGTAACGAGCATGATGTGTTATGCTCGTAAATTTAAGAGTTGTTGCCAGTTGAGGACGGTTATGTCCGGATAATTCTCAATTTTGACCGTTATGGTTAATGAGGCAGTTAATATGTCCGCCATCAATGCCATGAATGTTAGTGGGGCAGTTATGATCGGTTATTCTCTCCGGCAACTATAAAAGCCCCTCAAAATGAAGGAGGGAAGTAGGTGATTTCAGATAGCTAGCCTAAACTCTGCTGAATTTTATACTCTCTTGCATTCTTGTGCTAATTCTCACGCCGGAGGGCTTTTGCAGGGAGTGCCCCTCCCTAGTTTACAGTTTCTTGGTTTAATTGCAGAGTTGGGCTCTGAAGATTATATGATACGTTGAAAGCCAGGTATCCAGTTGGACAAGTCCAGTGCGTCTAGAAGATGTTGGACGTATCAATATTAATGTACATATTGAATATAAGATAGTGTTGAACTTTAAGTAATTTCTTTTATAGCCCTCAATTTATCATTAGTGGTGTTAAATCAATAAGGTTAATTTATTTTAATCTCACAATTATAAATAAAAAAATTGATAAATGATATGAAAAAAAAAACGTTTTAAAATAGAAAATGAACAATGTTTAGGATGTCCCATGAAAATGTTACGAAAAACCATATATGAATAAATACAAAAAAATATTCTAAGATAGTGTTGAACTTTAAGTAATTTTTATTTAGTAACCCTTAATTTATCATTAGTGGTGTTAAATCAAGGTATATTTTTTTTTTCAATCTCACAATTACAAATAATTTTTTTTATAATTAATATGAAAAAAAAATGTTTTAAAATAGAAAATTGACAATGTTTAGGATGTCTCTAAATAATATAGTTGATACCGATTTTAGGACGTAGTGAGTATTTATTAAAATTAAAATTTATAAATAATGTGCACAAACTTCATTTATATTTCTAAATAATTTATTTGTTGAATGAAATATTGTTTATGCAAGTAAATATGTGCAATTGTGAAAGGGGACGGAGTGTGCCCGAACATTTGAAAAATGACTTACGGAAAATGAATTAGTAAGTCATTTTCCAGAAAAGAAACCTTCATTTTCCGTTGACTTGGAAAACCTTTTACGTTGATTATATTTTTATAAGGTTACCAAATACCAAAAAATGAAAAACACGTTTTTCGAAAATCATTTTTCGTAAAATAAACGGAGCCTTAGTAAAATTGAAGCCAGATAAATACCTATAAATAAGTAAAATACACATCTATCAATGACGTTTGATAAAATCAACATAACAATATTCTACACTTATTGTTAAAATTATAGAGTCGGTAAAATATAAAAGTAATGATACTCTGCATATATTTAAATTTAATAACTAAATTTTCTTTTTTTGAAATTATGGAATTACACCCTCCATCCCGGATAAATGTTCCTATTTTTTATTTTTGGATATCTCAACTAATGTTCCTAAAGGCTTTTGGTGCACAAATTTCCTACCATTCTTCCTAATATATCCCTTCATTTAATACTTTATCCATCACAAGGATTAATAAATATAATTAATGATGAGTTGTAAAATATGTAATGATAGTAATACTCATGACACACACTTTTTATCTCATTAATTATGTGCCCATTACACACTCTCTCTATGATGTGCAATAATAATAGTATTAAATGAAACGATATATTAAGAAGATTGATAGAAAATTTGCACACCAAAAGTCTTTAAAACATTAGTTGTGATATCTCAAAATAGAAAGAATGAACATTTATCAGAGACGGAGAGAATACTATTATTATTGCACATTATAGAGAGAGTTAGTGTAATGAGTACATAATTAATAAGAGAGAGTTAGTGTAATGAGTATATAATTAATACGAGAGTGTGTGTAATGAGTACATAATTAATGAGAGAATGTGTGTAATAAGTACATAATTAATACTCCCTCCGTCCCTAAATAATTGTCCTGGTTGACCCGACCTATAGTTTAAGAAAAAACAATTGACTTGATTATTTATATTGATTTAATGTGTAGTTTCATTTAAAGCCCATGTGTATTTGACCCATAATTAAAGTAGAGTGAAAAAGTAAGGGTAAAATGGTAAAAATGATGTTTAAAAGGTAAGTTTCAAATGACAATTATTTTACAAAAAATGAAAACGATAATTTAAGGACGGAGGGAGTAAAAAGTTTGTATAATGAGTATTATTGTGATAACATCTTTTACAACTCATCATTAATTATATTTCTTGATACATGTGTTTTGTCCACTAAAACCATTTATTCGGAATTGTGGAACTATAAAATACGTTCAAGGAAGGCCGCCTATGGTGTCATTCACTTAATTTCCACTGTTCATCAAATCCCATCTTCTCCTCTCATCTTCCAAGAAATTCTTATGGGGAAACCCCAAATATTTTCTTGAGGTAAAAGAAAAGGTCATTTTGGTAAGTTCCCATTTCGATCCTTTGTCCCCAATCCGCTTTTTGAGCATCAAATGTTGACTCAAACCCTAGCTAATCAGTTGGATCTTTCGCTTTTGATAACGTATATTCACCTGTACTCGTTTTTCTTTGTCCATTTTTTTATCTTGTTCCCATGTTCTTCAAGAGACCTTGAACTTATTCATATAATTATTGATATAAAGCATAAGAAAGTCACCTGTAGTACGATCTTACAGATCTTAATTTGTACGACTGAGTTTTACTCTTTCGAAATCTTAACCCACCAACGCACTGATTGGGTACAAGATTTGCCTTACAAAATTTATCCAGATATCCGATAAAATCGTGCTATATAAGTTTTTGTCATATACATAATGCTTTTAGAAACCCCAACTGGTCCACTCTGCTTTGTGTATGTAGTATGTTTGTGTGTGCGTGTGTTGTGCGCGTGCATTCAGCTTGCTGTTAGGTTTTGATCTGATTTTACTGTTAAAAGTAGTCCATCCTACCAAATGATGAGATTTTTTTTTTAAAAGGGGGTACAAATTTTATTTTTTTGTTTGTCAATTTATTTTTATTTATTTGTATGTATATTTTATTTTTTTAAAAAGGGGGAGTATTTTTTATCTTATAAAATACGTGGAAGCAATTTTAATACTGTGCAAGTTTTTATTTTTTATTTTTTTTGGTGCTCCTAGAATTTCATTGTTCTTATTTCAGGTTTGTATAGACCATTTCCTTTATAAATTTAGGTAAAGCTATTGCTTACAAGAATTTCTAGGTGGGAGAAATTTTCTTGCTGTTAGCCTTTCAGTTGTATAGGTCCAATTCGATTTCTTGTAAACATAAATGGCTTCATTTTGTGAACTATAATTTGGCTGCCCACCCTCTGATGCAGGTGCCATTCTATATTCTGGGCTTTGTAGTACTGTACTTGGAAGCAAGGAGGAGCCTTTATGGCGCCAACTAAAACTATGAAAGCCTGCAAGGCGATGAAGCCTTATGGCATTTCTGGAGAAACTGTTAAATCAGTGCTGAAAGATCTTTTACAAGTGTACGAGAGAAACTGGAAGTATATTGAGGATGAAAATTACAGAGTTCTTTTAGATGCTATTTTTGACTCCCAAGAATCCAAGGTTTGTGTTCTTGTTTTAGTTTTAAACGTCATTCATTTTTGCCATTTCTTTTTTAAACCATTGCACCTAGTGACCTAGGCCTGGCAATTGGATGGGCGGGTATGAACGTGTAACGGGTTGAACCGCCTTAGCCTTAATTTCTCTCCAAAAGGCATATAGTTATACTAGTAAAAAATGTCGAGTCAAAAAATGAGGAATGAGTTCGACCCGCTTTAACACGACCCAACCCGTCAATTTTTTTAGCCGAAACGGGTAACCGGTTTTAACTAAAAATATTAACGGGTTGGGTCAGGTACTTTTCTGCGTTAACGGGTTTTGGGTTGTAATTGACGCCCCTAATTGTAGCTATCAAATTAACCCGAAATTATCTTGTTATGTAGTTCTCAATTTTTGTTTATTTCTTGCTACTTTATCTTTTGAATGTGAGCATGTTGTTATCTGTAAACTTCGTATTTGTTCAAATGTAGGCTTTCATTTTACTTGTAAGATGGTTCTTAACCCTTTCTTTTAACACCATCCCCCTCTTTTCAGAGAGAGGAAGTGAAAGAGCAAGAATTATGGTCGCCAGACGAGTCTAAAGTCAAAGTAGTAGAAGAAGAAGAAGAAGAATGCGAGCAACCATTAAAGAAATCTCGATTGAGAAAACAATCATCATGTACTTCTTCACCTATTGCTGATGACTCAGGCCCACGGTTCAGTACAATAAGCTCTTTTCAAAAGCAACACATGGAGGATGAGATTCAAATGAGTACTCTTCGTGCGGCTGAAGACTGTGAAGGCAAAGGAAAGAAACCACAAATGTCTTCAGTTGTGGGACAAGCAGAGGCATCTCAAGTGTTTGTTACTGCAGAAAAATCTGACTCTGATATCCTTTCACCTGAGCGACAATGGGCATCGCCTATTGTTTTTCAAAGAAAGAAACGATCAACTTCTGAGAGAAGTAACTATAATAATCCCTGTGAACCTGGTACACGTCATAATGGCAAGGCTTGTCTGATTGAACTTCCCCAGTTTGAGGTTCCTCTTGCCATCATCTATCCAGGTATCATTACAGCCTTGAGCCTTTCCACCATTTGCCAACACTAAGAAAAGATTCTATTAGTTCTAACTACACCTGCTTTACCACCATATACTCGTACTTCATAACGACAAATGCATGGGCCCACAAATATTGGGTGATTGACCCCACACCTTTGTGTATATTAGTTACTAGTTATGGAATTTCACCAGATGCCGATTGCTCTTCCAAATATATAGTTCATGCTTTTTCTCTTCATTAATTCTTGCAAGCTAATGATAGGTGCTTGCTTTTCAACTTTGAGTTCTCTGATCCATATCTCTGTTTCTCTATTTGTCAATGCTGTGCCATTTCCCATTAAAAGATATTACCAAAGGTAAACTAATGTGTGGTTTTAATTTTTTTCGAAATTTACATCATATGCTAGTAGCTAGCTGAAGTAATTTAATCTATGAACTTCAATTTCTACACATATCTGACTAGTTAAGTATAATCTTTATGCTCTTGATTTGATCATAAGGACGATTTAAGGCAGATTTTAATGGGGACCAAGGAAACATTTGATAATAGTAAGCGTCCAGGAGATAAGTTCATTACAAAAAAAGTTTAGTTTCCAACTACCTTAATGCAAATAAAAACTATAAACTTTCATGAGTCATTATAAACGCTCTAAAATGACAACCAAAAGATGCCAGTTGATATTCTGAACCACGTTTATGCTACATGGATGGCAAGAACAACTGCAACAGCTGCATCGATTCAGGTGTGAGCATGGTGATGCTTTTCTATTTCATTTTATTCTGTTTATTTTACTGATATGGCTGCTGTGTGCTGAGTTCCCCAAACTTCCTGGTTGTGGTACCTATTTTGGGCCAAATTGCTCCTCCTTTGGGCATGGGTAGTTTGCTTATGAGGAGAGTTCCTCTTTCGTATCTGGATTAGGAACCTTTAATTTGATGGTTGTTTGATGTTACTCCAAACTAGAACATGGACCACTTTACCAAATGATGCATAATTTGCGAATTCATGTGCTTGAAAGCAATATCATTGGTTGTCATACATAGAAACTTGTTCAAGTGGTTAGCAGGGGAACAAAGCTTCACCAAATTCTTCTTCCAGTTTTCTTGGAAATTTCCATGTTTCTTCTTAGTACTCCCTCCGTTTTCAAAATATTGTCTACTTTGACTCAGCACACCGTTTAAGAAAAAGTAATTGACTATATTATAAATATTGGTGCAATGTGTGGTTTCCTTTAATGCCCTCGAGTATGTGGTCATAATTAAAGTAGGCAGAAAAAGTAAGGGTAAAGTGATAAAAGTGTTTTTCATTAAAATGAAGGTTTTGAAAGAAGACAATTATTTAAGAACGGACGAAAAAGAAAAGGTGGACGATAATTTGATAACGGAGGGAGTATAATAGTATTTCAATTTCCATTTTCGATATCTGAGTCATGGTTGAGCCTGGAAATGTCCATCGTTCTTGTTCTGTTTCTCTTTGTTTATACTTCAGCCATTTTGTCCATGATTTCTGATCTTACTTGTGCAGATCATTCAAGTCTATCTGGTGTAGATGGTACTTCAAATGGGAATCTCTCTGAGAGAGACAAAAATTCCTTGGAATCTCTGGCGATTATTCACCTGGATGCGGCGGATACAAGTATATATCTCTCTCTCTCTCTTCGTTGTCTACATAGATTTGCTGAGCGTTAAGAGTGGAAAAACACAGTTTCAGCAGTGACCACTCTTTTCGCTTTTGTTTTCGTTTTGAATCCTTTTGACCAAGAGAAACGCCTCTGTGCCATGATATCTGTTTCATTGATAACTTCAGTAATTGCATTTTCTGGTGAGTGACCACCTTGTACAGCTCATCCAATTAAGTCCCTCAGCAGTACATTATTCTCTTAACAGGAACTGCTCTGATGCTAAGATAAAGGCTGGAAGTTGTCAGAATTAAATCTATCGATCTATATAAAATATGTTTGTGTACATTTCAAAATCTTTTCTGATAACAATAGCATCTGCCAAAGTTCAGCCTGATCTTTTGAATTTTTCGCAAACCAACTCTTTCTTCCTTGTGTAATTTTACCTTTCTGGTTTTGCATACAGATCATAAAAAACATAAGATTATCATAACATCTCAGTTCTTTTTAGATATTTTCTTATCCAACATTACTTTTCTGATAACAATAGCATCTGCCAAAGTTCAGCCTGATCTTTAGAATTTTTTGTAAATCAACTCTTTCTTCCTTATGTAATTTTTCCTTTCTGGTTTTGCATACAGATCATCAAAGTCGGTTAGATGAACATGGTTATTCAAATGGAAATCATTCAGCTGCCAAACAAAACAAATTGATATTCCCTCATATAATCGATCTGGATGAAGAGAAGTGTAAGTTTTTTCCTAGCTTTCTTTCTCTCTCCACCCTTGAGCATGCATGTAGTCCTTGATGTAATACTGTACTCTCTTTGTTTCTCATGGCAACAAACAAAGATATAGATTCCCAGGATATTCTATAAAACATGTTGGTGGTTAGTTTGTATACACGCTAATTACTTTAAATTTTTGGCTTTTAGCGTTACATTTGATAGCTGAATTCCTGAATTAACTGGGATATTCTTTCAATAAATAACATTACATCTGTTGCATCCTAATTGTACTGGATTACTTTATGTAGTACTAGACAGTTCAAATGTCATTTTGTATGGCCAAGCTTCAAATTCTGGTGAACTCCGTTTTAGTTGCTAGAAATGCATAGCTGTGTACTTGAGTGTTGAGGACTCTAGTTCTATACTCATATTATAGCAAGACATCTTTAAGTTTCAATAAACTCTATCTAGTTAATTATCCTTAAGTCAATGTAAAAACGAATTGTGTTAACTACATGTCTGGCTTCAGCAGACATGTATTAAACCATATTTGCAGTAAACCTTGTTTTGAAATGAATTAACATTGGGCAGAAACATTGTGATCTTAATCTTGGATTCTCGGTCCTTCATCTTAGTCATCATCTGCTATAACTTTTTAATACTTGTTCCGTCCTCCTTGTTTGGTAACCTGTGATTTGTTTTCTACAGCTCCTTCAGAAAGGTTATCTGAAGATGGTTCTTCAGATAGAAACTTTTTTGGTTCCGAAGAAAACACTTCAAAGGTCTTAAATGCTAAACATGTGGATACAGAGGATAATGAGGATGAATCTCTAGCCTCATCTCAAATTGACATCGCTTCCTCACTCAATGGAGAGGTGAAACTTTCCTTCATATACAGGTCTCCTCGGCCATGTGAATTCCAAATCCCAAGTCTAGCTGCAGTTCTGAAGCGAGTTGAAGATAAATATCGTAAATCACTTGGAACTAGTGATCCTAGTATCTCTCTCTCTAAGCTTCTGAAAGGAATGTGTGAATGCTTTCTGGAACAGGTCACTGCCGCTACGGATACTGAACAAGTTTCCTCAGCTCCTCGCACTATAAAGAACTCCACGGAGCAAGTTGTCATATCAATTATGTCAAATGGGGATGTCCCATGTCAGAAGCTTGCTAATTAGCTTAAAACAGATTGGATTATCTTCACTGCATTGTAGGTTTGAACTTTGATTGGAATAGTTTTGGTCGTAGGTTTACAAACACAGATGAATTCAACATCCATGAAACTTCAACGAATCAAGTCCTAGTTTGGCTATTGTTCCGCAGTATGGCTGCTGCTGACTTGGAGGACTACGTGGTTTGTAATAAGCAAGGATGAATGTATAGACCGAGTAGATTGATATATCGCCAATTCATGTAGTTGCCGCTTTGATTAATGCTCTATTTTACTACATCTTTTATGAGTGCAGTCTTGCATAGCCCAATTTGGTTCAGCACAAGTCAAATGCATAAGCTGGTTTAGCAACCACAGCCATTCAGCAACTAATGATCAAATTGCAGGGCTTCATTTCCCAATAACTTGTAACCCAGCGTTGGCCGATTCTTATCTTTGATTTGTAGTATTAATTTTGAACTGATGGGCGGGGCGGAACTCGGAAGAGAAACAAACAAATGATATTTGACTCACAAATTGAACACGAAAGCCTATACGAGACTTTTTGTCTATTTTACATACACCCTCCGGACAAAAGAGTGTTCGTTTGAAAGTTAATTTTGTTTAAAAAATGACAGTTTTAGCTGTCTATTAGTAATAAAATGATATTTTTACACCTTAATTTTTGAAAGTGAACTATTTAAGTGAAACTTTTTAAAATGGAACAGTGAATTCTTTGCCCGGAACAAGGAAGTAATCTATTAACTATAACTATAACTAAAACAGAAGTCGTTACTGCCACGTGATGACTTTCTGTAAAATGATTGTCACATGTCAACCTTTTGCAAAATGAGAATACATGTTTTACAAAGAAAAAATATTGATAAAAGTATTTACGATACATTTTTTTTTTACGGATAGATGTTATTACATTTGATTTACTCATAAAATTGTTTACTAATAAAAGTTTAAAATTGCGGATAGGACAAATTTGAGTTTATGTTAGTATATGATATTCTTGATCACTTTTGATTTTATACGATTAGTTTAGGATAAGTTTGTTTTGCGGATAGATGTTATCATATTAATTTGATTTATGATAAAATTGTTTACTAATAAAAGTTTAAAATTGTGCATATGATAAGTTTGATTTTATGTTAGTATATGATATTTTTTTATTACATTTGATTTTATACGGTTAGTTTATGATAAGTTTTTTTTTTTTTTTTGCAGATAGATGTTATCACATTAATTTGATTTATGATAAAATCGTTTTTCTAACAAAAGTTTAAAATTCGTATATGATAAATTTGATTTTACTTTAGTATATGATATTCTTGATCGCATTTGATTTTATACGGTTAGTTTATGATAATTTTTTTTGTAGATAGATGTTATCACATTAATTTGATTTATGATAAAATCGTGTACTAATAAAAGTTTAAAATTGTGGATATGATAAGTTTGATTTTATGTTAGTAAATGATATTTTTTTATCACATTTGTTAAGTTTAAAAATACTGATTTATTGATAAAATTGTTTACTAATAAAAGTTTAAAATTATGGATATGGTAAGTTTAATTTTACGTTAGTATAGGATATTCTTGATCACATTTTTATTTATACTGATAAAATCGGTTATTGATATTAAATTAACATTGCAGCCAGTGCTCAGAAGATTAATGTCGATAATCGATGATCTCTTCAATTCTACTATCGGATCGCCGATAATATTCTCAAATATGTCCTTTCCTTGCCTTATTTTCTTGTCCCTAATTTAGACATACTGCTATAAATTAATTTTTATTTCAAATTTTGACTCACTGCATTAATGTCGAATTTGAATTTTCCAACGATTTGTTTAAGCAATAGGAATTCCTACTCCGATTCATTTTTCTCACTTGAAAGTCTCTTGAGCGACTCCTACTCTGACCTCTTGCTCGGACCCAATTTCTACCCATCTCAATTACACAGATTTTACTTAGGTCAATCTGCCCAATCAACTGACTTTCTTCTAACTAACTCTGCATATATGTCCTGCTTAGCTCGATCTGACTTTAGGTGAGCTCACCCAAGTTAAAACAAATACGTGTCTTCTGTTTTAGTAATAGTTAATAGTTAATAGATTCCACGTGACATGTTTACGTTAATTTTTTTCCTGTCTAATCCCCTTATATCCTTCTTGAGAGTAGCACATTTGTATACATGTGATAGCATTAAATTACAATATAAGTGAAAAAATGTCACCACCTTTAGAACTGTATCACGATATCTTTTCAATGCATATGTTTTAACTTCTCTTTTCTACAATAAATTTCAATGCGCATATTTAAATTACTTATTTATATATCAATTTCAATATTTACTTTATTTTATTTAGTTCAAAAGATTCTAACTATAAGGGCATGAACAACAAAGCTCCCCATTTGGGGAGCTTAAGCTCCATTTTTTTCTATTTTATTACAAAAATGTCATTAAGCTCTCCAATAAAAATATTCTTTCAACAATGCATAAACTCCAATACTTTTATATACCTCATCATCTTTACCTCCAATAATTTAATATTTTTATAGAAAAATGGCTAGAAATTTGAAAAATTCATAGAAATTTTTTATGATATCAAAATGAAACAAACCAAGTCTCTATTTGTAGGTAAAAATGTTTACTTTAATACATGAAAAAAAAATATTAAAAAAAATATTTTTTATGGCTGAAAATTGACGAAAAAAGAAAATGGAGGAAAAGTAAATAGTGATGCATGTGGAAAGGAGGGAGGAAGATGCAGGTTTTTGGCTTGTTGGATTGTTAAGCTCGGGAGCTTAAGAAGCTTCCAAACCACCTTTATGCTTAATTAAGCTATTTTAAGAACCTTTGTTGTTTTCTAAAATCTTGAAAGAATCCCTTGGACAATGCTTTAGCTCCTTTGTTGTTTTTGGTCTAACAAATTTATAAAATTATCTTATTCTAAATACTTTTACAAAAAATAATTTTAAAACCATACATCACATCACATGAGTATAACCAAGTAGTTTTATAAATTTGAGCGAGGAGTTATCCGCTTAAAAGAAAGGACATGCCTCATGATGTAGAAAGACTGAAATAGTTAATCTAAGGAAATCAAGCAACATAGTCAATATAAGTGCTTATTTGGTGTAGCGTTTTGGTTAAAACACTGGTAAAAAACACAGCGTTTTTTCTTTAAAAATGTTTCAATGCAGCGTTTTAAAACGCAACGTTTTAAAAATGTGGAGTGTTTTAAAACGCTCCAATTTGTAGCGTTTTAAAAATATGCTACATTTTCAACTAGTATGTTTATAAAAAATAATCGTTTTGAAATAGTTTTCCAAACGTATTTGCAAAAATAAAACTGCGTTTTGAAAATGCTGCATTTTGAAAAAGCTGCGTTTTCAAAACGCTGCACCAAACGAAGCCTAAGTACCATAAAACACCAAAATTTGACATCATTTGAGTTTGAATATTATCCGCCGCAAAGAAAGGAATATGCAACATGATGTCCTAGGTTGGGAAAAATATAAGGCTCCAAAAATAACATTTGGAAAATGTTTTCCTCATTTTTTGGTGTTTGGTAACAAAAATAACATTTGGAAAATGTTTTCCTCATTTTTTGGTGTTTGGTAACCGTAGGAAAATGCAGTCAACATAAAAACTTTTTTGAGTCAACGGAAAATAAAGCTTTCTTTTCCGAAAAATGACTTACGGATTTATTTTCCGTAAGTTATTTTCCAAATGTTCGAGCAACCCTCCGCGCCCTTCCAAAATTATACATATTTACATACACGCACAATATTTCACCCAACAAATAAATTGTTTAGAAATATAAATAGAGTTTATGCACATTATTTATAAATTATAATTTTAAGAAATATTCACTACGTCCTAAAATTAGTGTCCGCTATATTATATTATTATTTAAAGACGTCCTAAACATTATTTATTTTATTTTTTAAAATAAATTTTCATATCAATTATTAATAAAAAAATTATTTGTGAGCTTGAAAAAAGATGAAACTTATTGATTTGACATCATTAATGATAAATTGAGGGTTATTAAAAGAAAATTACTTAAACTTCAACACTATTTTATATTCAATAAGTGTATTAATATTATAATATATTTTTTTGTATTTATTCATATATTGTTTTACGTAACATTTTTCGTATATTTGTCAAACATATGAGAATGTTTTCCGTCATATTTTCAAAATATTTACCAAACATCTGAAAATGAATTTTTTTCATTTTTCAGAAAACATTTTCTGGAAATTATTTTCCGTGAAACAAACGGAGCCTAAGAGTAAGTCTACCGAATGATGGATCTTTAATCGTAAGATGAAATTTTACTCTTTCACAATTCAACTCACTGATACTCGATCAGTCGAGTAAAGAAATTTTACTCTCTCACAATTTAACCCACCAATACTCGATCAATCGAGTAAAGATGATACATCTTATATAAAATATTCGTAAACTGTTTTTCCTAAAAATTAAAATGATATTATTTTATAGGGGATCCGTCTTACATAAAAAAACAAAAATGTAAGACCATTTTTCCTAAAAACTAGAATGATACTACATGTTTTTTTGGTGTGAAAAAGTTTAGCAGAGAAGTATGTCCCATGATTCGAACTCAAGACCGGTTAAGCTAAAATTACTCCAACCACGTAATGTACATGGTGCCCTAATTATGGAGTAGCAATAGGCAATACCATTAACCCCTTTCAACTTTATTCATGTGATTTCCATCGTTGGATCACACACTCGAGAGTCGACTCACTTTCTTTCTCACTGTTCATCTATATCCCATCTCTTCCGTCTACTTTTCGACCTAGGAATTAAGGTGAGGAAACTTCAAAAGCTTTCTTGAGGTAGAAGAAAAGGTCAGTTTGGTAAGTTTACATTTCAATCCCTCGTCCTCAACTCGCCAATTGGAAGATCAGATGTTGACCAAAACCCTACCCTAGCTAATTTAATAGATGGACTCAATAGATCTTTACCTGAATTTTTTTATTATAAGAGGATGTTGTTGTCCCTTTCCTTTTGTTTCCCGTGTTCTTGGAGACTATTCTGAGACGGTAATGCTCATAATATTGATAAATGATAAATAGATAAACAAAACTCTCATCACAATATGATATAATAAATGTTTATTGAAATCCCCACATCTGTCAAACCACACCACTCTGCCTCCTACGTACTCTGTGTGTGAATTGTGAAGTACTCGGCCGCTTTTTTTTTTTGGTATTATTCTGTAACTTTGCATCTTCTAGTGTTCATATTAGGGTTTGACAAAAACTTGGCTAAAACGGTGTTACGGTTATTTTTTTTTTGTAAGAAGGATCCTATTTACCCGATTCATCATTTATTGGTATGTTGAGCTGTGATAGAATGAAGCTCCGTCTTACGAATTAAGATCCGTAAGATGGTTACAGAAACCTACGCTTAGGGTTTACACTCTAATCTTTGGCATAGCAGAGATGATTTAGTTCCCCACCACATTTTCTTGTGGTTCTTATTTTCAGTGTATAGAACATTTTCTTTTTTCTTTTTACTTTCAGTTAAGCCTTGATTTAGGTTAGGGGCTGCATATTGCTTAAAGATAAATGTCTATCTAGTCCATAAGCATTTTTTTTAAAATTTTTATAATCTATGTTCTTTGGGTTATGGGCAAAATTTTGTTTGTTGTCTCTGTTTCTCATCTTTTTGCACGATTTTCTAAAGTCTGAAAGATGGTGATCAGCTTACAAAATCATGTTGTCAGATATATGAAATTATCAGAAGAGTGTATTTACTCTTTGGTGCACATTAGAAATTAATTTACAGTAGTTATTATTGTTTTATGTTTAGTTTAGTGATGGAGTAAATTTGCTTAATCATTTACAACATTGTTCTATAGGGGAGCTGATATTAAATGTCATTTTGCAGTGTGGAACGTGTTATGTAGGCTTACTTCCATGAGCCTGAAATGAAAAATAGGGAACATTTTCAAAAGTTGTAACTATGACCTAAGCTAATTGTGTTACATCGGTGGTCAGGTATCTGCGATGTATTATAGTGTTTTGGCTGGTTGTTTAGTTACTGTTTCCCAACATAATCACATCTTTGTGATTATCCAATACTAACAATCACATAGTTGGATTAATAATTCAACTTTAAAAGCGTAGCTACCCAAAATAGCTTATTTTCGTTAAGTTGTATCTTCTGTAGATTAGTCCATTTTGGATTTTGAGTAGAGTATTGCCTCTATCATCTCCCCTCCCCTCCTCTGCCCGGCACTCCCAACCATTTCTATGATGAATTCATCTTATCCCATAATGGTTTTGCTTAACTTTCAAGGGGCCATATTCGGAAACTTCTACAAAGGTATTACCTTTTTTTTACTGGCGGATAGGGCTTTGTAGGTCATTTCTTTTTTAAATTATATACGTTAATGACCAAATTCTCTTTCCCTTCATATTCTCTAGCAAATAGTACTTTGTAGGCCAATTCTTTATTTAATCAAATAAGTTAACTCCTAATTATTTTTTCCTTCATAATATTCCCTCTTTTTTTGGTAATGTATATGGAAAGCTTAAATCTATTCAGAGTCTGTGGTGCCATCGTTAAGAGCCGTGCACACTCTGATCTATGATAAGCATAGATGAAAATTTGACTGACAAGATAGATATTTGGCTGATTTAAGTTGTTGCAGCCTGATTTATGCTCTCTTTCACTGCATTTTTTTATTATACTTGAACATTTTTGAGGGCCCACTTGTATAAAGACTTGAATCTATTGGGGATTATGAACTTTTGCACAGTGGTTCGATGATTTACCCACACCCTCTCCATTCTTCTCGTTCATTGGTGCACCCTTTTTCTTCACTTGTACATAGGTCATAGTGTTGTTTACCTTTTGGTTCTACCACACTATTTACTATGAACTTATAGGTGTTTAAATCTTTCAGTCCTATAAAATTCATAGTTGAGCATCGTTTGTTGTTCATGCGGTAGCTCCATTTGCCTGCTAAATCACTGCTGTTGTAAGATCTTTTACCGGTGTACGGGAGAAACTGGAAATATATTGAGGATGAAAATTACAGAGTTCCCTTAGATGCTATTTTTGACAGTCATGACTCTAAGGTTTGTGCTCTTGTTTATGTTACCCATTTTGTTTTTATTTTTAAACAATTGCAGCTACCTCATTTTACCAACGAAATCATCTTGCTATTAAGAAGAAGAAGAAGAATGTATACTGTTTCTGTCCCTGAAGACTATGAAGGCAAAGGAAAGAAATCACAAATTTGTTTAAAGAAAGCTGAAAGTCATTCGGTATCACCTCACGTTTTTCAAAGAAATAAAAGAAAGACTTTTGAGAGAGGCACGTATAATACTCCTTGGAGGAAGCCGTGCACTGAACTTGGTAGAGGTCATGATGGTGAGGCTTCCGCTATTGAATTTCCACTGGATGAGACTCCTCTAGCCATTATCCTTCCAGGTATTCATTACAGCCTTTCCACTATATACTAACAGTATAAGAAGGATTCTATTGGTGCTAAATATACCTGCTTTCCACCATATATTCTTAGATCTTACAAAGAAGGTGGGCCCCCCAATATTGGGTGATTTGGGACTCCACACCCTGTGTACACAGTGGTTAAGAAATTACTGGATGTGGATTGCTCTTCTGAATATATAATCCATGTTCGTTCTTTTCATAAGATCTGCAAGATATAGTATTGTGGGTGCTTTGGAGGCAACTGAAAGCTCTCTGATCCACATATCTGTCTCTGTCTCTCAGTCTCTCAATGCTTTGGCATTTCCGATTAAGAGATATAATACTAAATGTATGGTATCTATATTCTTTCAAGTGAACATTATGTGTCGATTGCTAGCTTAAGTAATTTAATCCATTCGACTTCTACACAAATCTAACAAGTAAAGTAGTATCTTTATGCTATTGATTAATCAGAAGAACGATTTAATGCCGACTTAAGGAGAACCATGGGAACTTTTGATAGTACTAAGTTGATCGCGTTGCAAATTTACTACCAAGTACCAACTACCTTTATGAAATAAAAATCTGGAAACTTTCATGAGTTATTATCATTGCTCTAATAAAAGCAACCATATCTTTGGTCTTATTATGATAATCATAAGAAGGCTTTTGAGAATCTGAAACACATTATGTTATACAGATGACAAAAACAACTGCTACAACTATTCTGCCTCAAGTGCGAGAAAGAGAATGGTGATACCTTTTTTTTCTCTCTAGTTGATCTTTCCTGGCTAGATGGCTGCTGAGTGCCCCAAACTCGCCTTTGTGGTACCTTTTTTGGGCCGAATCGCTCCTCAGTTTGGCATTATTAATGTACTCATCAGGGGGGTGTTCCTCTTTATTATGTGGACTTGGAACCATTACTTTGATGGTTGTTCTGTGTTGCGTCAAACCAAAACATGGACCACTCTACCAAATGTTGCAATATTTGCAAATTGATTTGCTTGAACGCAACTTCATTGGTTGGTATACATACACTTGTTGAAGTGTTAAGCGGGGAAAACTCAAAACAGAGCTTCATTGAATTTCTTTTTCCAGTTTTGAACGAAATTTCTCTGATTCTTAGATTTTTATTATGCCACTTTAAGTATTCAATAGTCTTGTTTGAGCCATGAAAATGGCCATTTTCTTTTATTTTCTGTTGCTATATTTCTAACCTTCCTTGTATAGCTCATTCAAGTTTATTTGGTGTAGATGGTTCTTCAACTAGGAATTTCTCTGTTACGGAGGAAATTTACTTGCAATCCTCAAAGATTATCCATCTGGATGCAGGGAATATATGTAACTCTCTCTCTCTCTCTCCCCATTTTATAAGGTTTATTGCAGGGTTAAGTGGAAAACATAGTTTCTGGGATGAGCACAGTTTTCTCTTTTGTTTTTCTTTTCAAGTTTAAAGTTTTTTAATCCATTTCTGACACAAATGCATCAAAGTTATGATATCTATTTCTTTGATCACTCTGTTGCATTTTTTATGCCTGACCATTCTTGTGCAGCTCATCCAAGTTCCTTGGCAGTTGATAGTTCTTTTAATCAGAGCTGCTCTGATGCTAAAGAAAGTGGCTTGAAATCCTCATATTTAACCAGTCGCAATGAAGATGAGATATGTAACTCTCTTTCTCTCTCTCTCTCTGCATTTAAAAATGGACAGCAACGTTACTGAAGAATTTGTGTTGTTTTCTGCTGGATTATTTGTATCCTGTGCCGGCCGCAGCGGACAAGTTGCCACATATATAATACGTGTAGTGAGTTTCTTTTTTTTGGGGGGTGGGGGTGAAAAGGCAAACATAGTATGCCAATTTTGTTTTGATCATAGTCTGTCTGGATTGGCCTTGTAAACTAAATCTTGTGGGTTGCATTGGAAACTGGCATTGAGTTGCTTTAATAGATGCATGTCATTTTTGTGATTTCAGTATGGTAGTTAGGCATGTCATTTTTCTATTGCATGGGTGATGCCGAGATCTGTGAAGGATCTCCTTTTGAGTTGGTCGTTGTATAAACGGAAGTGGAAAAGGACTAGCATTTGGCACGCTGTCCGGCTGGGTATTTGGTGAACTATATGGAGGGAAAGGAATAGAAGGGTGTTTGAGAATGAGGAGAGGATGGTGGACAAGTTAAAGGATGAGCTTCTTCGCACTTTGTTTTTTTGGTGTGCCGAGGATACTAATACTTCCCCCAAGCATAATTATTCTTTTGTCGATTTTGTTAATAGCTTTTCTATAGATTAGTCCTTTTGTGTATACTTCTTGTGTACTAGGACGCGTCACCTGGTTTGACGCTTTGGTATATAATATTTTACTTATCAAAAATAAATAAATGTGCAAGTGACCCTTTTCTTGTTTTACATACAGGTCATCCGAGTTGGTTAGTTGAACGCACTTGTTCAAACGGAAATCTCTCCCCTGCAAAAAAGAATGGATTGGGTTTTTTGGATATAATCGATCTGGATGCAGATGAGAATTGTAATCTCTCTCTCTCTCTCCTCTCCACCCACTAGTGATCATGATGGTCGAAGACATAATGGTGTCCTCTCTCTGTCGCCCATGACACAAACAAAATTGCACTGCAACGAGGATATATTTACCGAACATGTTTAGATTGTATACAAGCTAGTTGCAACTAATTTTGGGATTTAATGCTACTTTCAGATAGCAGGACTAATTGGGATATCCTGGAACAGTTGCATAACGTTGTGTTATGATTGGACTCTCGTATCTAGTAAAAGACACTCTTGATGTGTTTTCTTATGGTCACACTTCAATTTCTGATTAACTCCTTTCTAGTTGCTAAAAATAAATAGTCGTTTACTCGGGAGTGAAGGACTATATTATGGCAAGACATCTTTTAAGTTCCGATAAAAACTGGTCTAGTGATGAACCTTTGGTAGACGGTAAAAAGAACATGTATTACCACATTTGTAGGGAACCTCAGGACCACAATGTGATCATAATCTCCGATAAGTCCATCCTCTTCCATGTTAAAGTATTGTTGCTTGTTACATCTGTCAGAGATAAAATGTACTCATATTCTTGTTTGCTAATAATTTTCAATGTTTGTAACATTCTTCTTGTTTAATGACTTGTGATTTGTACAGCTCCTTCAGAACAGTTTTGTGAAGATGGTACTTCAGCTGGAAACTCTTCTGGTCTTGGAGGAAAGCCTTTGGCGGGTTTAGATTCTCGACACGTGCATACGGAGGATAATGTGGATGATTCTCTTTCATTAAAAGTTGATATTGCTTCCTCTCACAAGGGAGAGGTGAAAATGTCCTTCATTTATAACTCTCCTCAGCCATGTAATTTCCAGATTCCAAGCTTAGATGCAGTTCTGAAGCGCGTTGAAGATAAATGTCGTAAATCATTCGAAATTAGTGATACTGGTTTATCTCTCTCTAAGCTTCTCAAAGAAATGTGTGAGTGCTTTCTGGAACATGGCACTGTCCCTTTGGATACTGAACAAGTGCCCTCAACTCTTGACACAAGTATGAGTTCCAACGAGCAACCCGCTATACCAATTATGTCAAATGGATCAGTCCCACATCAGAATCTTACCAAGTGTCAACCCCATATTCCAAGGTTCTTAGCTTCAAATAGATTGAGTAATCTTCACTGCATCTTAGATTTGAACTTTGATCGGAATAGTTTTGGTCATAGGTTTAAAAGCACAATGACATTTGACTACCAAGAACCTTTAAGTTCAAGTAGTTTGGCTGTTGTTCAGAAGTTTGACTCTTCCCCCGACCCGGGTAATACCCCTTACCACATCGTTGATATTACCAAGGGGAATGAAAATCATAAAATCTCTTTGGTAAATGAATTTAACAATGAGAAACAGCCCATGTTCACCTACATTCCTAGAAATTTATCTTATCGCAATGCATATGTCAAGTTCATTCTTGCTCGTATATCGGATGATAATTGCTGTTCAAATTGCTCTGGGAATTGTATGTCACTAGACATACCTTGTACTTGTGCTGGAGAAACTGGGGGTGAGTTCGCTTACACACCTGAAGGTCTAATTAAGGAAAAATTTCTTGAAAATTGTGTCTCAATCAATAAGAACCCCCAAATGAAGGATTTCTTTTATTGCGACAATTGCCCGCTTGAAAGGTCCAAAGAAGCAAGTGTATCTAGCTTATGCAAAGGCCATCTAGTGAGGAAATTCATAAAAGAGTGCTGGTATAAATGTGGTTGTAGTCAGAGCTGTGGAAATCGGGTTGTTCAGAGAGGGATTACAGCACACTTGCAGGTTCACTTTCTTTTTGTATAGTATACTTTCTTATGCTTGAAATAGAGTTTGTCTCACATATTACTAGAACCATGAAGAAAGCATAGATACATGTTTCAGTTGCTAGAAGTGGCTCCTTAACACCCTAAAATATTTCAGGTTTTTATGACTCCTGAAGGAAAAGGATGGGGGATCAGAACCCTCGAAGACTTGCCTAAAGGGGCATTTGTATGCGAGTATGTCGGGGAAATTGTGACAAACACAGAGTTATACGATCGAAACACATGCAAAACAAATGAGAAGCATACATACCCTGTGCTATTGGATGCCGATTGGAGTTCCGAAGGTGTTTTGAGGGATGAAGAGGCACTATGTTTGGATGCAACATCTTTTGGAAATGTTGCAAGGTTCATCAATCATAGGTATAGTTTGTTTCAACTTTTATGTATGTATGTATACGTACGTACATACGTACCTACCCACCCACGTACATCCATACATACATACATATGTGTGTCAGTGTGTGTAGCTATTCTTGTATGGGTTCAGGCAGTGATTTGCCTTCCTAGAAATGTTTTTAATCTTACTGAACAAAAGAAACAAGCTTTTCCTTGTTAAATTTACTCAATAATCATGAGCTAGTTTGAAGTCCAAATGAAGGTCATAGAAAATGTTGTTGAAGTCCAAGACTTCTCAATGTCCTACAAAAAAGCCCATCACTTGCAACAAACTATCCATATATGGCAGGTCTCAATCACATCATGAGCAAGGCTTCAAAGACGCGAAAGCTTAGAGCTCGTCCAATGAACCATATTTTAATAACTTCCTTTAGGTCTATATTTTATTTATTTTTAATAATAATAATAATAATAATAATAATAATTATTATTATTATTACTATTTTGATCCAGTGGCTTACCAGGAGAACATGCTGTGAGAGTCTTCTTGCAGCATTTCTTTTAAATTATTATGCTTAACTTTATATTCCATGACATTAGTTGTATATATAGGGCATGTGCCTTAGTATGAACTAAGACATGTGTTGATGTAAGGTGATGAGTGCCCAATTCTCTCTTTCTCTTTCTCTCTCTCATCACCTACATGAAAACAAAATGTGCATACATATGGGCTTTCGGTATAATCTAGTATGTCATCATGTTTCCTAGTGAACAATATCTTGCATTACTAGGATTAGCTCTCGTCATTTACCCTCTCTTTCTCGTCTCTGATCTTTTTTGAATTATGATCCGATTGGAGGATTACAATGGCTATTCTGAAGTGATCTGTTCATCTGGTTTGTGCTTTTGTTTGCTAGATGCGTTGATGCTAACATGGTTGAGATCCCGGTTGAAGTGGAGTCACCTGATCATCATTATTACCATGTATGTAATTTGAATTGTTTCTCATCACGATAACCAATTTTGTGATTTAATCTCTCCTGTGAAATGCATTGGCAAGCAAGTCTCAAGAGTTTTATGTCTTTATTTGTTTTTCACATGTAGCTCGCTTTTTTCACGACAAGGGAGGTAAAGGCTTTTGAGGAATTAACTTGGGTAAGTAAACTTAGACATGGTAGAGTATGAACCAATTTGACACGTAAACAACATTATCATTTTTCGATTTAGCAAATGTAACTAATGTCTAGAAAATGAATGTATAGGACTATGGTATCGACTTTACTGATAATAGTCATCCAGTCAAGGCATTCAAGTGTCGCTGCGGAAGTAAATTTTGTACCAACGTGAAGCGCCGAAAGAGTAAGTATTCCTATTCATGCTCATTTGAAAAGTGGAGTGTTAATACAGTACTCAATAGCGGTTTCCTAGAATGATATCTAGGGATTATTCAACTACTCCGTAGTTACCAAAATGAACATAATTGCTGCATTTTTGGATGTATACTTTACTTGGTTAAAGTCTGATTGTAGTTTTTATTCTGTTGCACAGGGACTAGAACCTGAAAAGACGTTTCAAATTCTCTCTCTCTCTCTGCATACTTTGTGGTTTCTTGGCCTGAGTTACTACAGAACTGGTCCAACTGGAGCAAAGAAGTTCTAATTTTGTCTAAAACAACCATGTTATTTACTTACGGACTCCTTTTAATTCTCTCAGTCTTTCTGAGATCTTTACTTCTATTGCATTGGTTGAGACTTGAGATTTTGAACTCAAGCTGTCCCAAAGACCAAATCACTGACTGCCCTCCTGGCTCCTGGTTAGGGGCGTTTACTCAATCACCCTGCTTCCCTGTTATAACTATTCAATTTTTCATATATTCTCATACAAATAATATCTAATTTTAATACAATTTAACAAAATATATAAAATACGGAGTAAATAATACTAACTTGTTAAATACAGCTCCACTATTTCTAGAGACGTGGTGGGTAGCGGGTATACTGTCGATGAGAAACGTAACACAACATTAGGCTAGATTGCTAGAAGAAGTTAAGAAATTGTTGGCAGGTTCCTTTTAGTAACTTTTTAAGTGCTTGTTTAGTGGAGAGTATTAATCAAAACACCGGTGAAAAATACAATGTTTTTTCTTTTAAATTATTTCAATTTCAATGAATTGTTTTAAAACGCAGCGTCCAATTTGGAGCATTTTAAAAATATGTTGTGTTTACATTTACAATGTTTATGAAAATATTGTTTTGAAATAGTTTTTAAAACGTATTTACAAAGAAAATGTGTTTTGAATACGTTGCTTATTGAAAAAACTGTATTTTCAAAATGTTACATCAAATGAGGCCTAACTTGTTTAGTATTCCATATATTTTAACCGCTAAAAGACATTTTAATAAAATTGTTTCAATAATGTTCTCTTGCCATCATATTGGTTTCTTCCTTTTAGTATCTAAAATATTCAAAAATCACAATTGTTGGGACAAAAAAAAGGGGATTGATTTTAGTCGGATTGAGATTGCGGGGATCGAGGGGACAGTGCCTTCGAAAGGTAAACAATTTTTTACCCCTATACCAAAGTGGATATTCAAAGGTTTTGTGGTTTACAGTGTAATTATAATTATGTATTGCAGTGTATCTAGATGATTATGTGTTACTTTTTTGAATCGTGATGCATTAGTATGAAGTGGAAATGAGTCACACAATTTTAATTGAATCGTGATGCATTAATTTAGAATCACAATACATTGTTTCGAAATGGAAATGATAGTTGAATAATTTGGAATTATGCATCACGATTCATTAATTGATGCATTGCAATGCACAAATTAATTGATCCTTATCACATGTGATATAGTCGTCATTTCGCACAAAAAGTATATTTTTTGGTTAAAAAACCCTGCATGAAACTAATGTGATTAGAAACTTAAGAAAGTAGAGTGATTGGAGTTTCATCGGAGGATAAACCATTAGAGTATCATCAATGCTAATATGAAAATATTAGATGCCGCTTAGGATTTATACCAATTTTGCTCTTCAATGTAAATATGGATGAAAGATGTTGATATGACGTGTTACCCAAATTTGTTAATATTGGAAATAACAATATTAATTGTTCACATTCTATTTGAGGGTGTAAATACAATAATACATCCTAGTCAGTATTTTTCTTTTGAAAAACTTTTTCTATTGTTTGTTCCTTTTTTCTTTTATTTTTTTAGTGTATCAAAATTTATTTTAGTGGTAAAAAACATATCACATAAGATCAAATCAATATTTACATTAGAGATATCCATTTCAATTAAATGTAAATAAATAATGAAAATTTGTCACCCGTAATTAACAATATTAATTATTTACAGTGACGTATCAAATAAAGTAATAAGAGAGTAAACGGTTGCATAATTTGCATTGGTGATGTCGCATGACATATGGTTCTAACTTCTAAGCGAGGCCCGAGGGTTCTCTTCTTTGAAGTTTGAGCTTGGTAACGCCACAAATCGAGGGCTTGTAGTAGAGCCCAGTAGCCCAGTCTATAAAAGAACCATTTCGGCATATACACAAAAGAAAAGGGCATATGTGGAATTATACAAATATAACTCCTCTCTTCAATCACAAACCCTAGATTTGGCAGTACCTCTTTATAATCTACTCTAAACCCTAACAAGCTCAGGTCCGCAAAGCCAAAATGTCGAAGCGAGGTAAGTAATTCATTTCACTACATTTTTTCAATTTCCATCATTTCTCGAGAAATTGAATTGCATGCTGCTTACGAAAAGTGTAATTTAACCAGAAAATTTTCGTTACAGGGCGTGGAGGATCGGCCGGGAACAAGTTCCGGATGTCTCTGGGTTTACCGGTGGCAGCGACGATCAACTGTGCGGACAACACCGGGGCGAAGAATCTTTACATAATATCAGTCAAGGGAATTAAAGGAAGGTTGAACAGATTGCCGTCGGCATGTGTTGGCGATATGGTAATGGCTACTGTGAAGAAGGGAAAACCAGATCTTCGTAAGAAGGTGATGCCGGCTGTCGTTGTCAGGCAGCGTAAGCCTTGGCGCCGAAAGGACGGTGTCTTCATGTACTTTGAAGGTGATTATTATTGTTCCTGTGAATGACACACTTTTATGTTGATTTTTGATAACTTTTGTTGAATTTGTGGTTGATGCTTTCTTTTTGATGGTCGATTTAGATAGATGCTTTCATTCTAATTTTGCAAATTAACTGCTTTAAATGAATTTTTGTTGAAATAAGTGACTTAATATATCAGGGGTTGACATGCATATGATGCAAACATCCCATTTTATTTTACTTTACGTAGTTGGATTTCATTCGGAATTGGGTCAAAGTTCCGAAAGTGGAACTGTGGAAGTGTGATCAACTTTATTTTGGTCCTTGGTTCTGTAACCATGTACTCCCTCTGCCCCAAAAGAACGGACGCACATTTCTTTTACTTTGTCCTAAAAGAGGAGGTATGTTCCCTGAAGTTTTGGCCACCCACTGACATGGGTGTTTTGGGAGATGTGGGATTTCAACCAGTTTTTAAAATTACTGTAATTTGATTACAGTCGGCAAAGATTTTGGAATGCATTGCTTAAAGTCATATGCTTTATATTCAGTAATTAGAGATGTGGTATCAGACTTAAGTCAAGTATCTACTTTTCAATGGTTGATACAGTTACAAGTCTGGAAAATAGATAGAGTCTATCGTTACAGATGTGTTGAAGCTTATCCAAGCTCACATCTGCTCCATTTAGATTGGACATTTATCATGTGTAAATATTTATGCTGTTGTTTCTTTTACTACTCGTAAATTATTCGGTTAGCCCACTGAACTACTTATAAATTATTCCATTAAGCCATCAAATCCTAATCCCGCCTACAAATTGCCCTCCCTACAAATTGCACACTTTACTGTTAGTTTTTCCTAAAAGGAGAGGTACATTTCCTTTTTAGAGAAGTTCTCTTTAGCATATGTACTATAATACCCCGTGAGTTTGTCGATGAGGATAACTGAGTTAATCAACAAAAGCAAGTAAATGTTTTGGCCACCCAATGACATGGCTGTTTCGGAAGATGAGGGATTCTTCAACCAGTTTCTTAATTTTGCTGTGATTTGATTATAGTGGAAATAGATTTTAGAATGCATTGCACATTAAATGTCACATGCTTTATATTCATTATTCAGAGGCGTGATCCCAGACATAAGTCAAGTATCTACTTATTTTCAATGGTTGATACAGTTACAAGTCTGGAAAATAGACTGAGTCTATCGTTACAGATGTGTTGAAGCTTATCTGGATCACATCTGCTCCATTTAGATTGAACATTTATCATGTGTAGATATGTATGCTGATTCTTTTTTGGGGAAGTTTCTTGTGGCTTGTTCAGTTGATTCTTATTTTCTCCCTTTACCAGAAGTCCTTCACTATTTCTGGCTTATCAACTTGTAACTTCGATTTGTTTTCCTTGTGTTCTGTTCTATACATTTTCTTTTAGGAGTATATTGGTTTTCCTTTGGCTCTACATAATGTTTTTAGAAGATGTTTTTAATGATTGGATGCTAGTCAGTTTCTTTATCAAGATTTCTTTAATACAATTTCGGTGTTTGCCATGGATTCTCCATGTTTTTCTTTCTTTGAAATTCAATGAGCCTAACATAAATCCTAGGCTGGTTAATATGTAGCATTTTCTGTGCTTGGTGATTGAGAGAGTGTTAAGTTTTGCTAATTGTGACTCGATATCATGTCCTTACCGGCCTAACATGGATCACCTTTCTTGTTACCAACGTGAAATGTAGACTAATGTTATTATTATGTTTCTTTCCTTTTCAGATAATGCTGGTGTTATTGTGAACCCGAAAGGGGAAATGAAAGGTATGATGAATTTTTGGAGTAAATTAACTACTTGATCTCAAAGAGTGTAGCGCTGTGGCTGTTACTAATTAAATATTCTAGGCTAGTACTCGTAATTCAAACTGATAAGAAAACTAATGTACAATGGTGTACCATTTAGATGGTAATTTATTCCTTCATGTATTTGCTGATTCAAGTGTCCGTGCTTACTATTTATTATTTTTGTGGTGATTTAGGGTCTGCTATAACTGGTCCAATTGGGAAGGAGTGTGCTGATCTATGGCCCCGGATAGCCAGTGCTGCCAACGCAATTGTCTAAGAAGGATTTTCTGCCTTGATATTTTTGTTAAATACTTGTGTTCCATCCTGCAGTTTCCTTTTCCCATTTGGCATGGGAAGAATGGGCGCTGCTACGATCATATTGTTGAAAAGTAACAATTTTGTTAGGGTGTTTCTATTATTTTACATTGCAAGTTTAATGAATCTCTTTTTTCTTTTAAATTCAGCCGAATTGTTTTTATTTCAAAATTCCTTTGTCTATGCTTGATGAGTTTGAACTGTGGTATGATATTCATGACACTTGGTAACAGCTGAAGCTCGTGATAGGATTATATCTGAAGCAATTTTGTGATTTTCCCCTAATTGTGGCATGATTAGCTGGGGTTTGAAATTATACCAATAGAATCGAGTAATGTAGCTGTATTTCTGAGTCATTCTATGAAAGTTGAGAATCTAAGTAATTAGATAAATTTTGGGGTAGATTGGAAGGCTTGGATTCATTTGATAGGAAAACGGAATGGCATGATTTAAGGCTTATTATGCCGTAGTTGGTAGCAAACGAAACTCATTTGTGATCCAAAAAAAGCCTTAATGAAGTCTATTTAACAAAATTTATTAAGCCAAAGTTAAGAGTGGGTTGGGTAGGTAGCAAGTTGACCAAATTATCTCCAGCTAACCTTAGTTATGTTTTAATGCTAATCCTTTTCTGTGTGCTAATTGCAATTTCAATTCTGAGTTGTCATGCGCATGCATCATGTACCCCACTACCCACTACCCACTTAAGAAAGTGGTTGATTTCACGTTGATTGCTTATATTAGAGTGAAAATTGGCAATATCTTGAATAATTTCTTTAGGAAAAGACAAGTTCATGAGGAAAGCATCATCTTCCATCACGTTGGCCAATGCCTTTTGCATCAATAAAGTAGGCAACATGTCTTTTGCGTCTTGATATTCAAAAAAGAAAGTGATTTTCAATAGGATAATTTAATTTGAATTTTTTTTTTGGGAGTTTCCAAAATCAAATTTTAAGAAAAAAAAAAAAAAATTGAGACGGATGGGGATAAAGAAATTATCAATAATATGATAGTTTGTAAGCATAAATCATTATTATCGTATATGTTTATTTTGACGACAACCCAATAGGATTCATCGATTTTTATATGTGGAAGAATTGTATCGGTCAATGAATACAATGGACCAATTTACAGATGGAGTGTGATTTGTGGCTAAAAAATTACAAGTTTTTTTTTTCTGGAAAGGTTTGTTGTTACTGTTATTGGTTGTTATATTTTAGTCTTTTTTTTTTCTCCCTTGCCTCTATGCTTAGTACTAAATGATAGTTTCTCCTAGATACTGTGAGGAGGTTACAAATGATAATTCATTCTCTATCACTTGGCAAATCAAAATTTCCTTGAAATTTTTGGTTGAAGAAGGAAAATTAAAAACATAGATCGATTACTTGAGCAAGCTTAAAAAACCTTCGGATCTGAAACAAGTTTGACGGTTTGTACTTTGTAGAATTACTTTGCCCCGATGCCCTTTAAGCATCATATTATTTGCAACTAAAAACTAGATGAGTTTGTTGAAACAGTGAAGAAGAAAACAATTAATAGAAATTTTGGAGAGTGAAATTATCTTTTAGAATGGTTATATATCTCATTTTGTGATATTAGTCATAAATGGTTTCCATTGTAAGTGACTTAAACCCTTGGGTTAAAAGGGAATACCTAATTGAAATAGACGATAAAGTCAAAACATCAAGTGTTAGCAGTAGCAAGTTATAAAAATAGTTGTCAACCTAGCATTGTTTGTTGTTTCTATTAAACATATTAGCGAAATGTATGTCCTTTTGTGGAGCCAAATTCCTTTTCTGCAATTTGAAATAATATATTTTGGAGTCACTTTTTTTTTACATGTTATTCCCTTGATGCGGAAAAATATTTCAAAAATCGTAGCTCTTAATTCCACAATTAATGTAAAAATAAAATAGAATTGTGTTGATACCACCATGCAGCCAAAAATCCAAATGGATACGATCCCACTAGTAAAAGGTTATTGAAGTGCAATACATCATATTACAATTCTTGCACTAAACTTTGGTTAACTGATTCATCCTTAGGGTTTGATAATGCAACCATGCTTCAAATGAAAGACTCTTACTATCATAATAAATGTCTCTTATTAATTTTATATATTCCTTTTAAAACATTAGTTTCTCTTAAAAATACACAATATAGAGAAAGAAAACTATCATTAAAAAATCACATATCTCCTTAATAGTTAATAGTTTAATGTTTATCCAACAAATATATTCTTTCAAAATTATTTATTTATATATGAGCCATCTGAATTCTTAAGTTGGCATTATCAGGTTTCTTGTCTCCAGTTAAGCATGTGAATTGTATATGAATATGATCTCCATTCTCCAATCTCCACCAGTTGAATCAAATTATTTTCTCATTAGTTTAAGACATCTGCCACCGACTCTACTGACTAGACTAAACTAGCCATGTGATATTCAAGAGGCAAGAGCAAGACAATAACCATAACATGGGGCACACTACATAACCAAATTCCCTATCTCCATTCTCCAAGACCCCCTAGCTATTTAAATCAATTGAATTCCTACTTGTTTCTCATTCCATCATGCCAAAACTTCTTGTTCCTCTGTTTGCTACTTTGTGCCTTTTCAGTAGCTTAACAGCTGCAGATTGGAACATCTTCAATCAAAGAACCAAGTATGGGCTCAAGATTACTTTGAAAAACTTTTGCGAGGGTTGGAGGATGAATGTCGAGCTTAACAACCTTCGGGATTTCCAAGTTGTGCCCGAAGAATGTGTCAGTTACATTGCCAAGTATATGACTGGGACTCAGTACAAGGTGGACTCCGAGGGGACTATCGATGAGTGCACCGTTTATCTAAGTACTAGCTGCAACTTGAAGAACGATGGCAAGGATGCTTGGATCTTTGACATTGATGATACTCTTTTATCGACCGTGCCTTACTACAAGAAACATGGATTTGGGTAAGCGATTTGTTGATATTGCCTTGTTAGTGATACGTCTTTCTAATTCTTTTTATGCCTTGTATTCATAGGGGAGAGAAGTTGAATTTGACTTCATTTGAAGAATGGATGAGCCAGGGTAAGGCAACAGCTCTTGATCACACGCTCAGGCTGTTCAATGATCTTAAAGCCAGGGGAGTTCAGATCATTTTGGTTTCTTCAAGAAGGGAACTTCTTAGATCTGCCACAATTGATAACCTTGTTAATGTTGGTTTCCATGGTTGGACTAGTCTCAATCTAAGGTTTGTCTTTGCTCTCTCTCTCTCTCTCTCTCTCTGACACACACAAAAAAGAACATGCTTATAGGGTCATAAGTTCCAAATTCAGTCAAAAAGAGGCTTAACGTATCGTCTTGTAACTCTCAGTTGTTGAATTTGGTTCTTGTTTTGATCAAAATTGTTGTTTTGGTACGTATAGAGGTCCAGAAGATGAATGCAAGTCAGTTCAGAAATACAAGGCTGAGGTGAGGAATAAACTGGCAGGCAATGGTTACCGTATTTGGGGGATTGTTGGAGATCAATGGAGCAGCATCCGGGGATTCCCAAGCGCAACAAGAGCATTCAAGCTTCCAAATCCTCTCTACTATGTTGCTTGAGATTTCCTAAACCATGACCTTCCCTTTTTCATTTCAACACCACATACTCTGCTGTATTCACAAAATTGATTGATTTGATGATAAATTAATAGTTAATACTAATAAATACTCAAGCCCGACACTTTTTTCGCCACTGAGATGATAAATCGAATATAAGATCAAGACAAACACAAAACAGCTCTGAGGCTAGTAACAAATCTGATTAAGTCACGGATGGATGATGCAGCGGAATTAAAACAAACAGAAAAGTAAACAAAACAAACTTAAACACACCAAGTTGTGGTTTAGGTCTACGAGCATAAAACTTATTGACTATGCCTCGTGACAAAACTTCCACTAATAAAAAGATTATAAAAGATTACAATATGAAAACAACGTTTGAGAGTAAAAATCCTACGAAAACTTTTAAGAAATAATATGAAATCTATTAAGTACAAAACTCCCTTGGAAACACACGGTTATGAAAAAAAAGAAGGGTGTATAACATTAATAGTTGATGATTCTTCATTCATTGGCACATCCTTGCTTCGTGATAGTTTTGTGCGAAAACTCTCTCAAAATCTCAACTTGGATAATCGATGTCAATGTGCGTTCATCTCTTCATATAGGTCTCTAGAAAACATGTTTTCCAAGAAAACACTTCAACAAGACAATATTAGGGTTAAAAAAATATTCTTTTGGTAATAAACCTCCAACTTGTGTCTTATGGTAATAAACCTTCAACAAGTTAGGACATGCCAAGTTAGAGTAATAACCAAGTTTCTTAGAAAGTCACTCAACAACTTGTGTCTATGTGTAATATAACACATCCAAAGTGAGGGAAATAGGCCACCCCTGTTGGTCACCTAGAAAGGCAATAACAACTTATGTCTCAAGTGTAATAGAGCACAACCAAAGGCTAATTTCAAAAGAAATTATAATGTAAATCTAAGGCGATTAAGCCTAATTAATACATGCCACTGCATTTGAATATTTGATACATATAATAAAACAAAAACCATTATTTTTTGATCGTCAATACATGTCGAAACCATCTATGCACAAATCAACTCCAAACTAGAAACCATACATCCATATTGCTTCAACACCATCTTATTCGCCCTTCTTCTTCTTGGCACAATACTCGAAAAGGCTGCCATCATATAGACCTCTAACCGCGTCCTTTGACAGAAAACCTTCCTCATCTCTAGCAAGATAGTACAACATTATCCATTCCACCTTGGTCACAATCCTACGTACGTATATACAAAATAGATGCAATGAGGATAGAATAAAATTAAGATTAAGGGTGTTTGAGGCCTTTTTAACACACTAACCATCCAAATGGATCCCCAGCAACTCCAACTCCTTGTGTCATGCGCCAAACCTCTCTCAGTGTGAGTTTATCAGCCTTTGTTAGAGCATACTTGCTAAATATATTCTCCAACTTTGCTGGGATAAACCTGCACATTTTTATTTATAATTAATAATTAATCAGGACTGAATTTTTTACAAGACAAAGACCAAGTTATTAACTATATATGTAGGTGCTGAATTACCTTCCTTCGCTGTCGTATGTTCCAGAGTCACTACCATGCTTTCCTTTGTGTATGGTTGGTACGTAAATAGGAAGAAGGGGATTTGGAATCCAGTGCTACGACATATAAAGCACTGAAAGTTAGCTAGTGAAAAAGAAAAGGCCATACAGCCATACAGGTAGGTAATGATCAATTGGTTACATGATTATAATGCTGAAAATACGTGGATGTAATTTAGTAATCGGCTGAGGTGGTGCTCAAAGAAAAGCTAATTAGGGTTCTGCGGTTCTGCCGAAGAATCCAACATTGGCAGAGAGCGAACACTTGTAACATACTAGTATGTAACTTCAACGCCAAATGTAAAAACTACCAGTCGATCTCCTTGATACAATTTTTCTTTTATAAGATGATCAATAGTGGTTCCCCACTTACCCACAACCTATTAAGTGTCGGTGAAGCGTCTTTACAAAAAAGTGGCCATGCTCGCCAGTGCCATTCAAATCATGAATGTCAGAAAGTTGATGTTGAGACTACAAAAAAGACATGTAACCAGCCTGCAGCCTCAACCTCATACTTAAAGTTGATGATGATTACTAATTGGATGCTATATATCACAGGCCAAATCGGTCCAGAAACTGATTCAATTAGTAATTAATAAGTGTACAGTGTAGTAGATGAAATATAAACTTACCGGAGAAGTGAAGTAGGTAAATGATATATTGAAAGTGATTGCGGCAAATAAACAGACAGGCCAACTAAACCCAATTGCTCGAACTCCTGATTCACAGAGAGAGAGAGAGAGAGAGATGTTAACAACATCAATTAATTTCTCAATGAAATAAAAGATGAAATTGATGGATATATATACCCACCGATATAAGTTTCCCAAGGATAAATCTTTCCATCGTTGTTTCTATCAAAGAAAGATGCATGTTGCTGAAGCACACTCTTGCCATGGTGCTCATGTCCTGGTACCGTTCCTTCCGGATGATCTGTATCTGGCGCAAACAAAGCTCTAGCCAAATCTAGTATCCCAAATAACACAAAACCCCCATCAATCAAACTATATAAGATTAGTATTTCAATCATTAATCTCTTGCATAAATTATAAATAAAACAAACAAACAAACTTACAGGGCTTGGGAATGAAGTCCTCCAAGTCACTCGGATCTTTCTCTCAGACGTCAGTGGTGCCAAAGGCGCCTCTGTTGCCAATGCGTCCTCCTCGCCATATCTTAACTTCTGATCAATATATAATCACTCCCTCGTGGTCATGAACGTAGTTAACGATGGTTTGTGAAATATGTTTTTGACAATAATATCAAATACATATTATTTTTTATTAAATATGCATCATTACACTCACTTTTTTAGGACGTATCATAACGATAGTATTAAATTAAAAAAATATATTAGAAAGAATGATAAAAAAAATTATACAGTAAAGTGTTTAAAAACATTAGTTAAGACATCTCAAAATAAAAAATATGAATATTTATCTGAAATGGAGTAACATTTTTATATCTTTAATTTTAAAATTAGATTATTTATGTAAAATATCTCAAAATAAAATAATGAACTATTTGTTTAAAACCGATGAAATACTATACTACACTTTGAACCAAACAAAGTCTACATTCATCAATTCGTTTAAAAAATTAAGGAAAAATCACACCATTGGTCATTTGGAGTAATAGTGAACTATTACTCTAAATAGGAACTTTTT
>CM028384.1:83477666-83534091 GCA_013146195.2 Codonopsis lanceolata
TTTTATTGTACTTTATTGATTGCTCCAATCCCAAATTGAAGAAAGAAAATCACATCAATGAAGACAATTTTGGGTCCCTAGAACTCATGATAAAATTGGTTAATTAATGTATTGTGTACTACTTTGATCCCATTATTATTTTTTTTTTTGAAGTTTTACTCACCCGAAATGAGTGTCAAGTTATGACCGACATTGCAAGTTGTGGAGGTATGAGATGAACTTTGGTGGTGGAATGGTTGCCTTCACTTTTGAGATAAGATTCTTTACCAAGACCACTAGAGAGTTTACTCTACGGATTCTGATGACAATGGTCATGTACTTTCATTCATCCAGATTCGATCAATGCATTATATATTATTTATCCGATTAATTTTTCTATATTATAGAATCGATCGTAATTTAGTACAACCATTAATTAGGTGAGTAAAGAAACAATATTGAAAATAATATATAGTGGCATGGTTGTACGAGGCACATAGACAACATAGAATATTATTCTATCTCATCTAATCCGGAGAAGAATCTATCGACCTTGCATCAGTAGTCGATAACATAGTCTTGCCTTAGGTTTGCTTTTATTAATAATTATGTTTATACAAATTATTCTATATTAATTATTTGAATTCCAAGGCTTTCCGGATGAATACTTTGTTTCATTATCCTAGATAGAGTCCAAAATAATTAGTGAATTATGTGATATGTGTACATATACTTCCTCAATTTAATTTTACTCTAAAATAGCACTTCTCCTGGTTCTTGCCTCAAGTGTACTGCTAAGTTAATTAATTGATTTGTAGTGGGGTTAATCCATCTACTTGGAATTGTAGAATTTGCACCAAAAGTAGAAAATATAGTTAATTATGAAAATTTGTTGCGACCGGTGAATTCATTTGCATAGACATATCGTCACAAGAATCGAAGTTAAAACTGAAGATCGGTTCACTAAACAAATCTGGTTTCTCAACTACCAAGTCTGTTGACAAATAAGGATGGAACATACACAAGCTACTATATGCGCTTCATTTGATTGAAAATGTTTCTTGCCCTTTCTCTTTGAAGTGAATGTATAGAGTGGTAAGTTTGATTTAGACAGCTTTTATGTATATATGACATGTATCATGTGAATCGAATCATATGAAACTTTCATTTAGTTACAAGCAAATACTCTCCTCAGGCTATGAATGATACATTGTCTGTTTGGGAAGATGTATGAAGTAAAATAGTTTATGGAAACAACTATTTACTCATATCCATATTTTTTTTAAAATAAAAGTTACTTATTATCAAACGAAAGTACTATATTACACAACCAACAATTTGTATATATTGACAACTCATAACTTTTGTTAGACATGAAGTCAACAAACGCCTACATTCAATAACAATAATCTTTTATAAAAATATTCAATTAGTATTAATAATATATATATATATATATATATATATATATATATATATATATAGTTAATGAAGAGTCCTATGGTTGTGTCTCCTCACCCCATTTTGATAAATCTTGAATGTGAAACATCCACTTAGGTAAACTCTTGGATTTAAAAGACTTTTCATTTTTTGATCATTAACTAATAACAATATCAATTAATAATAGAATTGATAAAGAGTATTTATATCATAGTTGTTACAAAATACCTATTGTTATGCTCCCATTAAAATTAATATTAATAATGACACATTAACAATTCTCCTAATAACAATACCTATACATAGTTGGTGAAGAGTCATATGGTTGTGTCTCCTCACCCCATTTTGATAAATCTTGAATGTGAAACATCCACTTAGGCAAACTCTTGGATTTAAAAGACTTTTCATTTTTTGATCATTAACTAATAACAATATCAATTAATAATAGAATTGATAAAGAGTATTTATATCATAGCTGTTACAATATACCTATTGTTATGCTCCCATTAAAATTAGTATTAATAATTACACATTAACAATTCTCCTAATAACAATACCTATACATAAAAATAGAAGTCTAATTACTAAAGAACTCCCCCTAATGCACTAAGTAAACAAGTTGAATGCGGCTCTTCCAACTCTACCATGTGGCTCCATAAAATAAAGTATAATTACTTTATTGAAGGTTAGTTTTATTGAAGCTAAAATAATTCGATTGTAAGCTTAAAGTAAAATTATGGACTCCAAAAAGACGATAGCTCAAAGTAAAATTTTAACCGTGCAAAGCACGGGCTATCTTACTAGTTTTATTTTAATGGTAAAAAACATATCACATAAGATCAAATCAATATTTGCATTAGAGATATCCATTTCAATTAAATGTAAATAAAGAATAAAAATTTGTCACTCGTAATTAACAATATTAATTATTTACAGTGACGTATCAAATAAAGTAAGAAACGGCTGCATTGGTGATCTCGCATGACATATGGTTCTAAGTTCTAAGTTCTAACTTCTAAGCGAGGGCCCGAGGGTTATCTTCTTTGAAGTTTGAACTTGGTAACGCCACAAATCGAGGGCTTGTAGTAGAGCCCAGTAGCCCACTCTATAAAAGAACCATTTCGGCTTATACACAAAAGAAAGGGCATATGTGGAATTATACAAATATAACTCCTCTCTTCAATCACAAACCCTAGATTTGGCAGTACCTCTTTATAATCTACTCTAAACCCTAGCAAGCTCGGTCCGCAAAGCCAAAATGTCGAAGCGAGGTAAGTAATTCATTTCACTACATTTTTTTCAATTTCCATCATTTCTCGAGAAATTGAATTGCATTCCGCTTACGAAAAGTGTTATTTAACCATAAAATTTTCGTTACAGGGCGTGGAGGATCGGCCGGGAACAAGTTCCGAATGTCTCTGGGTTTACCGGTGGCAGCGACGATCAACTGTGCGGACAACACCGGGGCGAAGAATCTTTACATAATATCAGTCAAGGGAATTAAAGGAAGGTTGAACAGATTGCCGTCGGCATGTGTTGGCGATATGGTAATGGCTACTGTGAAGAAGGGAAAACCAGATCTTCGTAAGAAGGTGATGCCGGCTGTCGTTGTCAGGCAGCGTAAACCTTGGCGCCGAAAGGACGGTGTCTTCATGTACTTTGAAGGTGATTATTAGTGTTCCTGTGAATGATACACTTTTATGTTGATTTTTAATAACTTTTGTTGAATTTGTGGTTGATGCTTTCTTTTGATGGTCGATTTCGATAGATGCTATCATTCTAATTTTGCAAATTAACTGCTTTAAATGAATTTTTGTTGAAATAAGTGACTTAATATATCAGGGGTTGGCATGCATATGATGCAAATATCTCATTTTATTTTACTTTACAAGTAGTTGGGCCTCATTCGGAATTGGGTTAAAGTTCCGAAAGTGGAACTGTGGAAGTGTGATCAACTTTATTTTGGTCCTTGGTTCTGTAACCATGTACTCCCTCTGCCCCAAAAGAACGGACACACATTTCTTTTACTTTGTCCTAAAAGAAGAGGTATGTTCCCTGAAGTTTTGGCCACCCACTGACATGGGTGTTTTGTGAGATGTGGGATTTCAACCAGTTTTTTAAATTACTGTAATTTGATTACAGTGGGCAAAGATTTTGGTATGCATTGCTTTAAGTCATATGCTTTATATTCAGTAATTAGAGACGTGGTATCAGACTTAAGTCAAGTATCTACTTTTCAATGGTTGATGCAGTTACAAGTCTGGAAAATAGATAGAGTCTATCGTTACAGATGTGTTGAAGCTTATCCAAGCTCATATCTGCTCCATTTAGATTGGACATTTATCATGTGTAAATATTTATGCTGTTGTTCCTTTTAGTATTCGTAAATTATTCGGTTAGCCCACTGACCTACTTATAAATTATTCCATTAAGCCATCAAATCCTAATCCCGCCTACAAATTGCCCACCCTACAAATTGCACACTTTACTGTTAGTTTTTCCTAAAAGGAGAGGCACATTTCCTTTTTAGAGAAGTTCTCTTTAGCATACGTACTATAATACCCCATGAGTTTGTCGATGAGGATAACTGAGTCAATCAACAAAAGCAAGTAAATGTTTTGGCCACTCAATGACATGGCTGTTTCGGAAGATGAGGGATTTTCAACCAGTTTCTTAATTTGCTGTGATTTGATTATATAGATTTTAGAATGCATTGCACATTAAATGTCACATGCTTTATATTCATTATTCAGAGGCGTGATCCCAGACATAAGTCAAGTATCTACTTATTTTCAATGGTTGATACAGTTACAAGTCTGGAAAATAGACTGAGTCTATCGTTACAGATGTGTTGAAACTTATCTGGATCACATCTGCTCCATTTAGATTGAACATTTATCATGTGTAGATATATATGCTGATTCTTTTTTGGGGAAGTTTCTTGTGGCTTGTTCAGTTGATTCTTATTTTCTCCCTTTACCAGAAGTCCTTCACTATTTCTGGCTTATCAACTTGTAACTTTGATTTGGTTTTCCTTGTGTTCTGTTCTATACATTTGCTTTTAGAAGTATATTGGTTTTCCTTTGGCTCTACATATTGTTTTTAGAAGATGCTTTTAATGATTGGATACTAGTCAGTTTCTTTATCAAGATTTCTTTAATACAATTTCGGTGTTTGCCATGGATTCTCCCTGTTTTTCTTTCTTTGAAATTCAATGAGCCTAACATAAATCCTAGGCTGGTTAATATGTAGCATTTCCTGTGCTTGGTGATTGAGAGAGTGTTAAGTTTTGCTAATTGTGACTCGATATCATGTCCTTGCCGGCCTAACATGGATCACCTTTCTTGTTACCAACGTGAAATGTAGACTAATGTTATTATTATGTTTCTTTCCTTTTCAGATAATGCTGGTGTTATTGTGAACCCAAAAGGGGAAATGAAAGGTATGATGAATTTTTGGAGTAAATTAACTACTTGATCTCAAAGAGTGTAGCACTGTGGCTGTTACTAATTAAATATTCTAGGCTAGTACTCGTAATTCAAACTAGGGGTGGCAAAATGGGTGTTATGGATCAATGGATAATAGGCCATTATCCATGGTTATCCATGGATAATGGCCTATTATCCATTGATATACCATTTAGATGGTACCATTTAGATGGTAATTTATTCCTTCATGTATTTGCTGATTCAAGTGTCCGTGCTTACTATTTATTATTTTTGTGGTGATTTAGGGTCTGCTATAACTGGTCCAATTGGGAAGGAGTGTGCTGATCTATGGCCCCGGATAGCCAGTGCTGCCAATGCAATTGTCTAAGAAGGATTTTCTGCCTTGATATTTTTGTTAAATACTTGTGTTCCATCCTGCAGTTTCGTTGTCCCATTTGGCATGGGAAGAATGGGCGCTTCTACGATCATATTGTTGAAAAGTAACAATTTTGTTAGGGTGTTTCTATTATTTTACATTGCAAGTTTAATGAATCTCTTTTTTCTTTTAAATTCAGCCGAATTGTTTTTATTTCAAAATTCCTTTGTCTATGCTTGATGAGTTTGAACTGTGGTATGATATCTGAAGTAATTTTGTGATTTTCCCCTAATTGTGGCATGATTAGCTGGGGTTTGAAATTATACCAATAGAATCGAGTAATGTAGCTGTATTTCTGAGTCATTCTATGAAAGTTGAGAATCTAAGTAATTAGATAAATTTTGGGGTAGATTGGAAGGCTTGGATTCATAATTAAATCGAGAGAGGTACTTGTTGTAACTGCCTTCGTTTTATCATTTGATAGGGAAAACGGAATGGCAGGATTTAAGGCTTATTATGCCGTAGTTGGTAGCAAACGAAACTCATTTGCGATCCAAAAAAAGCCTTAATGAAGTCTATTTCACAAAATTTATTAAGCCAAAGTTAAGAGTGGGTTGGGTAGGTAGCAAGTTGACCAAATTATCTCCAGCTAACCTTAGTTATGTTTTAATCCTAATCCTTTTCTGTGTGCTAATTGCAATTTCAATTCTGAGTTGTCATGAGCATGCATCATGTACCCACTACCCACTTAAGAAAGTGGTTGATTTCACGTTGATTGCTTATATTAGAGTGAAAATTGGCAATATCTTGAATATAATTTCTTTAGGAAAAGACAAGTTGATGAGGAAAGCATCATCTTCCATCACGTTGGCCAAGACTATGAGTCTACTAGGCCAATGCCTTTTGCATCAATAAAGTAGGGAACATGTCTTTCGCGTCTTGATATTCAAGAAAGAAAGTGATTTTCAATAGGATAATTTAATTTGATTTTTTTTTTTGGAGTTTCCAAAATCAAATTTTAAGCAAAAAAAATTGAGACGGACGGGGATAAAGAAATTACCAATAATATGATAGTTTGTAAGCATAAATCATTATTATCGTATATGTTTATTTTGACTCAATGCTAAAGCTAATATGGGAGTATGGTACAACCCAATAGGATTCATCGATTTTTGTATGTGGAAGAATTGTATCGGTCAATGAATACAATGGACCAATTTACAGATGGAGTGTGATTTGTGGCTAAAAAATTACAAGTCTTTTTTTTTTTTTTTTCTGGAAAGGTTTGTTGTTACTGTTATTGGTTGTTATATTTTAGTCTTTTTTTTTTTTTCTCCCTTGCCTCTATGCTTAGTTCTAAATGATTGTTTCTCCTAGATACTGTGAGGAGGTTACAAATGATAATTCTTTCTTTATCACTTGTCAAATCAAAATTTCCTTGAAATTTTTGGTTGAAGAAGGAAAATTAAAACCATAGATCGATTACTTGAGCAAGCTTAAAAAACCTTGGGATCTGAAACAAGTTTGACAGTTTGTACTTTGTAGAATTACTTTGCCCCGATGCCCTTTAAGCATCATATTATGAAGAAGAAAACAATTAACAGCTATGCTAAAGTAAATATTTGTATAAAGTTTACCATTCACCTATGAAATTAGAAATTTTGGACAGTGAAATTATCTTTTAGAATGGTTATATATCTCATTTTGTGATATTAGTCATAAATGGTTTCCATTGTAAGTGACTTAAACCCTTGGGTTAAAAGGGAATACCTAATTGAAATAGACGGTAAAGTCAAAACAAAGGGCAGAAATTTGATCAGAGCAACTACAAACAAGTGACCATATTTGAGCAATAAATTCACACCTAAAAGTGCACCTTCATCAAGGGTTACTTCATCAAGTGTTAGCAATAGCAAGTTATAAAAATAGTTGTCAACCTAGCATTGTTTGTTATTTCTATTAAACATATTAGCGAAATGCATGCCCTTTTGTGGAGCCAAATTCCTTTTCTGCAATTTGAAATAATAATTAGGAAATCTATTTATGTATCATGGGAGTAATATATTTTAGAGTCACTTTTTTTTTTTTTTTGACATGTTATTCCCTTGATACGGAAAAATATTTCAAAAATCGTAGCTCTTAATTCCACAATTAATGTAAAAAAAATAAAAATTGTGTTGATACCACCATGCAGCCAAAAATCCAAATGCGTTGCATGGTGATACGATCCCACTAGTAAAGGTTATTGAAGTGCAATACAATTTACAATTCTTGCACTAAACTTTGGTTAACTGATTCATCCTTAGGGTTGGATAATGCAACCATGCTTCCCCATAACAAATGTTTTCCGGGGGCGGGAGGCCTAAGTCTAATTTCAAATGAAAGACTCTTACTATCATAATAAATGTCTCTTATTAATTTTATATATTCATTTTAAAACATTAGTTTCTCTTAAAAATACACAATATAGAGAAAGAAAACTATCATTAAAAAATCACATATCTCCTTAATAGTTAATAGTTTAATGTTTATCCAACAAATATATTCTTTCAAAATTATTTATTTATATATGAGCCATCTGAATTCTTAAGTTGGCATTATCAGGTTTCTTGTCTCCAGTTAAGCATGTGAATTGTATATGAATATGATCTCCATTCTCCAATCTCCACCAGTTGAATCAAATTATTTTCTCATTAGTTTAAGACATCTGCCACCTACTCTACTGACTAGACTAAACTAGCCATGTGATATTCAAGAGGCAAGAGCAAGACAATAACCATAACATGGGGCACGCTACATAACCAAATTCCCTATCTCCATTCTCCAAGACCCCCTAGCTATTTAAATCAATTGAATTCCTACTTGTTTCTCATTCCATCATGCCAAAACTTCTTGTTCCTCTGTTTGCTACTTTGTGCCTTTTCAGTAGCTTAACAGCTGCAGATTGGAACATCTTCAATCAAAGAACCAAGTATGGGCTCAAGATTACTTTGAAAAACTTTTGCGAGGGTTGGAGGATGAATGTGGAGCTTAACAACCTTCGGGATTTCCAAGTTGTGCCCGAAGAATGTGTCAGTTACATTGCCAAGTATATGACTGGGACTCAGTACAAGGTGGACTCCGAGGGGACTATCGATGAGTGCACCGTTTATCTAAGTACTAGCTGCAACTTGAAGAACGATGGCAAGGATGCTTGGATTTTTGACATTGATGATACTCTTTTATCGACCGTGCCTTACTACAAGAAACATGGATTTGGGTAAGCGATTTGTTGATATTGCCTTGTTAGTGATACGTCTTTCTAATTCTTTTTATGCCTTGTATTCATAGGGGAGAGAAGTTGAATTTGACTTCATTTGAAGAATGGATGAGCCAGGGTAAGGCAACAGCTCTTGATCACACGCTCAGGCTGTTCAATGATCTTAAAGCCAGGGGAGTTCAGATCATTTTGGTTTCTTCAAGAAGGGAACTTCTTAGATCTGCCACAATTGATAACCTTGTTAATGTTGGTTTCCATGGTTGGACTAGTCTCAATCTAAGGTTTGTCATTGCTCTCTCTCTCTCTCTGACACACACAAAAAAGAACATGCTTATAGGGTCATAAGTTCCAAATTCAGTCAAAAAGAGGCTTAACGTATCGTCTTGTAACTCTCAGTTGTTAAATTTGGTTCTTGTTTTGATCAAAATTGTTGTTTTGGTACGTATAGAGGTCCAGAAGATGAATGCAAGTCAGTCCAGAAATACAAGGCTGAGGTGAGGAATAAACTGGCAGGCAATGGTTACCGTATTTGGGGGATTGTTGGAGATCAATGGAGCAGCATCCGGGGATTCCCAAGCGCAACAAGAGCATTCAAGCTTCCAAATCCTCTCTACTATGTTGCTTGAGATTTCCTAAACCATGACCTTCCCTTTTTCATTTCAACACCACATACTCTGCTGTATTCACAAAATTGATTGATTTGATGATAAATTAATACTAATAAATACTCAAGCCCGACGCTTTTTTCGCCACTGAGATGATAAATCGAATATAAGATCAAGACAAACACAAAACAGCTCTGATTAAATCTGATTAAATCGTGGATGGATGATGCAGCGGAATTAAAACAAACAGAAAAGTAAACAAAACAAACTTAAACACACCAAGTTGTGGTTTAGGTCTACGAGCATAAAACTTATAGACTATGCCTCGTGACAAAACTTCCACTGATAAAAAGATTGTAAAAGATTACGATATGAAAACAACGTTTGAGAGTAAAAATCATACGAAAACTTTTAAGAAATAATATGAAATCTATTAAGTACAAAACTCCCTTGGAAACACACGGTTATGAAAAAAAAGAAGGGTGTATAACATTAATAGTTGATGATTCTTCATTCATTGGCACATTCTTGCTTCGTGATAGTTTTGTGCGAAAACTCTCTCAAAATCTCAACTTGGATAATCGATGTCAATGTGCGTTCATCTCTTCATATAGGTCTCTAGAAAACATGGTTTCCAAGAAAACACTTCAACAAGACAATATTAGGATTAAAAAAATATTCTTATGGTAATAAACCTCCAACTTGTGTCTTATGGTAATAAACCTTCAACAAGTTAGGACATGCCAAGTAAGAGTAATAACCAAGCTTCTTAGAAAGTCACTTAACAACTTGTGTCTATGTGTAATATAACACATCCAAAGTGAGGGAAATAGGCCACCCCTGTTGGTCACCTAGAAAGGCAATAACAACTTATGTCTCAAGTGTAATAGAGCACAACCAAAGGCTAATTTCAAAAGAAATTATAATGTAAATCTAAGGCGATTAAGCCTAATTAATACATGCCACTGCATTTGAATATTTGATACATATAATAAAACAAAAACCATTATTTTTTGATCGTCAATACATGTCGAAACCATCTATGCACAAATCAACTCCAAACTAGAAACCATACATCCATATTGCTTCAACACCATCTTATTCGCCCTTCTTCTTCTTGGCACAATACTCGAAAAGGCTGCCATCATATAGACCTCTAACCGCGTCCTTTGACAGAAAACCTTCCTCATCTCTAGCAAGATAGTACAACATTATCCATTCCACCTTGGTCACAATCCTACGTACGTATATACAAAATAGATGCAATGAGGATAGAATAAAATTAAGATTAAGGGTGTTTGAGGCCTTTTTAACACACTAACCATCCAAATGGATCCCCAGCAACTCCAACTCCTTGTGTCATGCGCCAAACCTCTCTCAGTGTGAGTTTATCAGCCTTTGTTAGAGCATACTTGCTAAATATATTCTCCAACTTTGCTGGGATAAACCTGCACATTTTTATTTATAATTAATAATTAATCAGGACTGAATTTTTTACAAGACAAAGACCAAGTTATTAACTATATATGTAGGTGCTGAATTACCTTCCTTCGCTGTCGTATGTTCCAGAGTCACTACCATGCTTTCCTTTGTGTATGGTTGGTACGTAAATAGGAAGAAGGGGATTTGGAATCCAGTGCTACAACATATAAAGCACTGAAAGTTAGCTAGTGAAAAAGAAAAGGCCATACAGCCATACAGGTAGGTAATGATCAATTGGTTACATGATTATAATGCTGAAAATACGTGGATGTAATTTAGTAATCGGCTGAGGTGGTGCTCAAAGAAAAGCTAATTAGGGTTCTGCGGTTCTGCCGAAGAATCCAACATTGGCAGAGAGCGAACACTTGTAATATACTAGTATGTAACTTCAACGCCAAATGTAAAAACTACCAGTCGATCTCCTTGATACAATTTTTCTTTTTATAAGATGATCAATAGTGGTTCCCCACTTACCCACAACCTATTAAGTGTCGGTGAAGCGTCTTTACAAAAAAGTGGCCATGCTCGCCAGTGCCATTCAAATCATGAATGTCAGAAAGTTGATGTTGAGACTACAAAAAAGACATATGTAACCAGCCTGCAGCCTCAACCTCATACTTAAAGTTGATGATGATTACTAATTGGATGCTATATATCACAGGCCAAATCGGTCCAGAAACTGATTCAATTAGTAATTAATAAGTGTACAGTGTAGTAGATGAAATATAAACTTACCGGAGAAGTGAAGTAGGTAAATGATATATTGAAAGTGATTGCGGCAAATAAACAGACAGGCCAACTAAACCCAATTGCTCGAACTCCTGATTCACAGAGAGAGAGAGAGAGAGAGATGTTAACAACATCAATTAATTTCTCAATGAAATAAAAGATGAAATTGATGGATATATATACCCACCGATATAAGTTTCCCAAGGATAAATCTTTCCATCGTTGTTTCTATCAAAGAAAGATGCATGTTGCTGAAGCACACTCTTGCCATGGTGCTCATGTCCTGGTACCGTTCCTTCCGGATGATCTGTATCTGGCGCAAACAAAGCTCTAGCCAAATCTAGTATCCCAAATAACACAAAACCCCCATCAATCAAACTATATAAGATTAGTATTTCAATCATTAATCTCTTGCATAAATTATAAATAAAACAAACAAACAAACTTACAGGGCTTGGGAATGAAGTCCTCCAAGTCACTCCGGATCTTTCTCTCAGACGTCAGTGGTGCCAAAGGCGCCTCTGTTGCCAATGCGTCCTCCTCCGCCATCGCTAGATCTCTTGGTCTTCTTCTTTTCTTAACTTCTGATCAATATATAATCACTCCCTCGTGGTCATGAACGTAGTTAACGATGGTTTGTGAAATATGTTTTTGACAATAATATCAATTATACATATTATTTTTTTATTAAATATGCATCATTACACTCACTTTTTTTAGGACGTATCATAACGATAGTATTAAATTAAAAAAATATATTAGAAAGAATGATAAAAAAAATTATACAGTAAAGTGTTTAAAAACATTAGTTAAGACATCTCAAAATAAAAAATATGAATATTTATCTGAACAGAATAACACTTTTATGCCTTTAATTTTGAAATTAGACTCTTTACATAAAATATCTCAAAATAAAATAATGAACTATTTGTTTAAAACCGATGAAATACTAAGTCTACACTTTGAACCAAACAAAGTCTACATTCATCAATTCGTTTAAAAAATTAAGGAAAAATCACACCATTGGTCATTTGGAGTAATAGTGAACTATTACTCTAAATAGGAACTTTTAGAATTGTCCAAATATTTTTTGGTGATTCTCCATTTTTTTCTTTTGTAATTATTTCTAATTGATTTTTGTTGTGCTTATTCTATTAATCACATTTTTTCGTTTTTCTTCTAATATTTTTCCTTCCGATTCTTCTGAATTTGTCAAAGCTATAGATGGAATTTAACTAACTGATTCATCTTCATCAATTATCTCATTGGTGATTATAGAATCTTTTTCATTTTTAGTTTTACTCGATTCATATACTCCTCTCAATATTCTATTTTCTTTTATAGTTTCTTTTATTTTTTTGACAATTTCTTCTATTTGGTTTTTTAGAACTAGAACCGTTTTGATAAGCCATTTTATGCTTTCTTTTGAGCCTTTTAAAACTCGAACAATTGGTGGTTTGATTGTTTTCTTGAACTTATGAGTATTTAGAATAATAGTTCCTTAATAAATTTTTTTATTAAATCTGAATCTTATGAGTATTAATTTTTTACAATGATAATCTTTTTAATGGATACTTGTTAGAGAAATACCGTTAAGTTGCTCATTTGTATTTAACAAGGGCTAAAATATTTTTTTTCAAGCTTAATTTATATAAAAATTTACAATAGAATCCCTAAATTTTAAAAAATGGCCATAAGGCCGGCCTCTTCTCCAATTGTTTTGAAAAGCCATCAGATTTTTTAGAAACCCAACAAGAACCCGTCTATGCCAACCTCCACGAAAAATTACTTGTTGGAACAAAAACTTTAGGTAATCCTTTTACGTAGATTCCCAAAAAATCAGAAAATTACTTGTTGGAATAAGGAATCGGGATTCGGACAAACATTGCGATCTGCCTCTTCCTCCTCTCTCTCTCTCCCAGTTCGCTCCTCTTCATCTCCCATTCATCTGGGCCAGCTCTGCCAACAGCGCCGGAACTCCACTTCCACCCAGCCTCTCAATCGTATATCTTCATTCGCCATTGTCGGCCCAACAATCACATCGTGGACTTTCTCACGTCTCACAGCAGCACATGCTTCATCCATCTCTTCCTTCTACGCTTCCAGCCTGATCTAGTATAACAACCATCTCCGCCGGCTTCCTTCCATCTCCGGTCTTAACTAAACTTTTCCAGCTCTGCCAAGCTTCACCATCTTCATCTCTACCGCCGGGCTTCACTAACTCTGCTTCGTTTCCACCCAGATCCATTAAACCAAACCTATCATCTCCCTCCATCTCTCTTTCTCCGGCGTCAACAACCAACAACCCAACATCTCACTCTCGCTCTCTCAAGTTCCAAAAGCGGGCACTTGCTCTGTTTTCTCTCACGCCGCCCAGCTCCGTCATTGTCTCAGGGCCAGTATGCTAGTTTCAGCAGCACACATCTCCCTTTCTCAAGCTCCAGATTCAGACCTCCATCCCTTTGCAAATCTGAGCCCAGGCTATGTTGGTATTTTGTTGAATTTTGTTGAGTAAGTAGTTTTTCGCCGACAAATAACAATATCCTTTTTTTGAAGCAACCAGATTTGGTATCTCCAACAACGATTTTTTATGATTTTTTGGGTTTGTATTAATTTGGTACATTAATTTGGGGAAGAAGGTCATAGAGTCTTTTTTTCAAACTTTAGGGGCTCTATTATAAATTGTGAAACAGTTTATATTTGAGAATTTATATTTTAGCTCTTATCAACCACACATAAAAGAATGCATATACAACTTTAACGATATTTTAGGTATTTTACTAATGATATTCATTAACAATACTAATTACGTGAAAATTTAAAAGTCCTAAGATCTAAACTTAATGAAAAATTATTAATAGACTATTAGCATGACCGTCCCATGTGGAGTGACCAAGCGTGCGATTTGCCCATAAAATAGCATCCCCAATGCTATCCTTCCTATCTCATCTTCTTAGTCGGGTTCTACTGTCACATACACATTTTTCTCTTTTTATTCAATTTAAGAATATATCTTTTCAATGCTAATCTTCTTATACATCTTCTTAGTTGGGTCCCACTGCCACCTCATTAACTTTATACTTCAATCTTTATTTTTATATTTCTCAAACAAATAAATTAATTAAATTATAAATAAAGACATTAATTAATTTATAAATAATAAATTACTCACAATTTAAATAATTTATAATTTAATTAATTTATAATTTAATTAATAAATTATCAATAAAATACATATTATACATAATTCGTAAAATAACATAAATAGAATGTTGAGGTGACGTATTTATAGGGAAAAAAGAAAAAAAACAAAATTTATTGAAAAAAAAGCCAAAGTAAATAGTTATTTTTTGAAAAAATAAAAAAAACAAAGCAGTGAGCCCCACCATTTTTTAAAACAGAAACTTTAGTTTCTGAAAAGTTTTAAAAAGTAAACGGTTGGCTTTAAAATTTCTTCACAAATTCTGACGATGGACCCCACCATCCAAGCCCTTTCACTTCCTTCTTCCCTGCGTGAAATACACGCACCCAGCCACCCCCTCCGTGCACACCACCACCCAGCTCAACGTTCCTTCTTCCTTCTTCAGTCTTCTCTTCCAAAATTGGAAGATAGCACACTCTCTCTCCTCATTGGCATGTATAGGAAGATGATGAGGAAGACTCACCATTGTTATTTGTTCTCTTCCTCTTAGAAAGTGAGTTTAGGAAAAGAGCAATGGTGAAGCTCTAAATAGATAAAGTCTTTAAGGTGGGGACAAATGGTATAATTACCCAATTTTTAAATAATAGTAGTAGCATTACTTAAACTTAAAAGTTTGTAACTAGATGGTGGTACTACATTTTTTTATCTTGTCTATGCTTTGAAAAAGTCTAGTCTAGAAACAGAAACAGAGGACAAAAATTATAGACCTGCCCCAATGTTTGGAATATTAAAAGAAAACTTTGGACGGTCAAAATGGGGAGGTTTGTCTACCTAACCCATGCTCCATTCTTATATATTTATTATCATATTTGATATGATATACATAATTATTATCATATTTAATTTAATATATAGACTAAAAAAATTTAATATGATTATTAATATTAAAATAATGTATGGTTATTTTAAAAATTCATAAATATGTGACTAAAATTAAAATAAAAAAAATGAAAATAAAATGATAAAAGTGAGCACTGTGTGACAGCCAACAACCGCAACAAAAGACCAAATAGACTAGTGAAGAATAAATGTTTGAATTGAGGGAGTGTATGCGTGCACGAAATCTGTTAAGTTAGACGCCCACATGGCATATGTCGTCGGCGTATCATCTTAAAAGTTAACATTCACAGCTGAACAGGTCAATCGAAGACGCCTCCGGGCTCCGGCCTCCCTCATACAATGCCGTCCTAGGCTAGTTATGCACCAAATCGGCAAAACCACCACAACTAGCGCTTCCGCGTCACCACTCAAAAGGTCTTTTTAATCACTGAATCTTTTTTTTTTTTTTTCTGTGATTAAAATATATCAAAACAACATACATGTATATCCATAAGCTTTGTCTTGAAAATTCCCAATGACATGTAGGCTTTACCAGTTAAGTTTGAATAAAATCATTAATTATCCAATAGACTTAATAGGTAGTTAACTATTCTCGATAGGTAAAGACTTGTGTTTGACGGTTTTTTGGATCTTAAATTCGTAAGAGAGCTTCATTTAAAAATTCACGGATAATAATAAATAAATAATAATAAGTTACATAAATTTAGCAAAAAGAATTAGTTGAGATGGTTTACAAGAAAACCCTTAAGGCTTAGAATTTAGCGTGTTCGTCTTTGGTTTGAAACCTCCTAGTGATGTTTTTAAGTTTTATTAGCGAGATGTGTCATTTTGCTTCGGTGCCTCTACACTTTCAAGGTTTGTCGCCGAAATTCTTATGTTTCCCACACCTTACAGTTTAATCATTTGTCAACTCCGTTAGCAATCCGTTAGCATCAATTGCTTTGGGATACTTGACGGATCCTAATGGACTTTAACGAAATGCTAAATGACATATTTAAAGCCGAACGTGACACATTAAAAAGATAAAAGTGACATATTTTAAGGTTGAAAGTGAAACTATAGAGGAAAATTTATTATAATTCTCATTAAAATACAAAGTAATACTCTTAATACTAAAAATTGACACATTTAATAGTAATATGCGACATTTTCAATACTAAAAAGTGTCACTTTTAAGATCAACTAGTTTTACACTCATGCGTTAAACGCGCGTGCATATATCTCTTTTAATTAAATTATATTCAAATAAAATGAAGATTATAAACAAAATTAAAAAATAAAGAAAACACACAATGAAGGGAACAAATTACTCCTTCTGTTTCAGGCAAAGAGTTCACGTTTGAAACTCAAACTTTTTAAGAAAATGATATTTTTAGTAGCTCATTAGTAATAAAATGAAACATTTATGCCTTCATTTTTGAAAGTGGACTCTTTAAGTGAAACATCTCAAAATAAAATAGTAGATTATTTTCCAGAACGGAGGGAGTATATCAATATAATTGATATAATTTAATCCATTATTTTATAAATTGTTTAAATCATTTTCTCATTCATAATTTTCTAGAGTTTAATAATTGATATTTTTTGTATTAAAATTTAGGATCTTAAGTAGTATAAATAGTAATTCAGATGTATATTTTTCTCTGTATAACATATAGATTTATTAAATATTTATAATTTGTGGTTGGTATCTATTATTATGATTTAATCGTATATTTTCCTATGATTTACCAATAATTTATAATTAATTGTGGTTATTTGTAAAAATAAATTTTATTTTGATATTATAATTTCGGATACGATGAAAGAAATACAAAAAGTTTCAAATACAGACAAGTCATGTATGAAAATTTCCATAACATGATTTTTGTAAATAATTGTGTTTATATTTTATTTTATAATCATGTGTATTCAATGAACATGTTTTTTATAGCATATTTGTTTTTATTCCGATGTTATTTGCTCATTTTAATTAATCATTAAATTAAGTATGCACCAAAAAAGATTTGTATTTACAGATTTTCAATGGGTGACTACTCCTATTAAATACTACTACATAAAAACTGAGTATTTTCTATCACATGTGCATATTAACATATTTTCAATAAATCTTGAGAGTTGTGTAATTAATTAATCATATATGTGTCCTCAATGCACGCTAACTACTATATAATAATACTCAAAGATGACTTTCGTTTTTTAGCAAGTGTATTTTGACGAGATTTTAGATTACCTAGCTTCTATATATATATAACGGCGATTTTTATTTATAAGACAAAATGACACTTGTACGGTCAAAAGTAACACATTTAATGCTAAAAAATGACACTTTTAATGTTATAAAGTAACACTTTAATGTCAAAATGTAATGATTTTTATTTATAAAAAAATGACATTTTTCAAAGTGAAAGTAACACATTTAAAACTAAAAGTGACACATTTAAGCCCAAAAAGTAACACTTCTTTAGGAAAAAAATTATAATTTTCATTAAAAATACAAAGTGACACTTCTAAGGCCAAAAGTGACACATTTTATACTATAAATTGACACTATTAATAGTAAAAAGTGACACTCTGTATATAAAAACATAAGTGGTGGTGCTGTAATTTTCAAAAACTAAGGAGTTACATTGAGATTTTTGAATTTTGACCAATTTGGCCTGGATAGATCCGTCTTACGAATAAAGATTCGTAAAACCGTCTTATAGGAGACCGTCTCTTCTCGATATATTCAACAAACTTGGTTATCTTTAGGAAAAATGATTTTAAAATATATATATTTAGAAAATGCTTGAAGGCAGCAGTATCACATACAACACTTAGGGTATGTTTGGATACCTCAATTCTATAGCTTGAAGTGGAATTGGAATTGAGGTCTCCAAAACTAATTCTATTGTTTGGGAACATAACTAAAATTTGGAATTTAAATTGAGTTAAATTCTAAATGACTCAATTCCATAAAACTAATTCCATCCTAAATCCTAATAATTTAAATTTTAAATTTTGATCAATCTATAATACAATTGACTTGAGATAAAAAAGGGTCAGGATTTACTGTTTTACGGTGATCCAACGGCCCATATTTCCCTCACTTGTGCGAATGACGATTTTTCAAGCAAGTATTCTTTCCCTCTTTCTTGCAATTAACTCTCTTATCCACAAAGCGGTGAGAACGGTTAAATTTATCCACAACGTCACTATTACGGTTTTACAATTATTATTTTACGATTTTACAATTTTACAATTATTGTTTTACTGATATATTATGGTCTTAATTATTTAGTTTTTTCTCCGTTAATGTGTATAACTGAATCAATTTAATTTTAGTGAAGTGGTAAGTTTTGAATATTTGCATTTTAATTTTTTTCTTTTTAATTGTTATCATAATTAAATTAATCAATTTAATTTTTTTTTCGACCCGCAATTCCGTATACAAATAAAAAAAATAAAAAAAATCGTAAGTTTTGTAATTTGAAATATTTGTTTTTTTCTTTTTAACTGTTATCGTAATTAACTTAATCAATTTAATTTTTGTCCGACCCATTTTTTTATTCGGCCCGCAATTTCTTATATAAATTATTAATTAATCCCCCGTTTCGGGCAAATAAGCCCCATTTGAAAGTCAATTTTTTAAAGAAAATAATACTTTTAGTAGTTCATTAATAAGAAAATAATGTCTTTAGTAGTTCATTAATAAGAAAAATTATTTAGTTGTAGTTTCTTAATTGATTGCTATCGTAATCAACTGAATCTCAATTTAATTTATGTCTGGCTTCGATTTATTTTTTTATAAAAAAAATTGTTCGTAAGTTTTGTAATTAATTTTTGTAATTAAATATTTGTATTTTAATTTTTTTCTTTTAGTACTTCATTAATGATTCTTTTTAATTTAATTTTCGTTCGCCTGTTAGATTTTGTATGATAATATGTGGGATGATTCGAGTTTTGTAGATGAAGCAGAAAATTTGGTTAACTGAATGTGTTTGAATTTGCTTTGTCTGATGGGTAGGTGGAAATAATGGACAAAGTTATTGCATCTCATGTTTTCAAACTAACCATTGTTATTAAGCAAGAACCCCCAAAAGAAGAAGACTAAGCTTTCGTTATTGACAAAACAATAAAATTTTCTTTTCGTATATTAACCGTAGTTACAATTAAAATATTTATTTTTTGGTTTTCTTATGAAATAAATATCGAAGTAAAATGTTTTATTTTGTTAGTGTACATATATCCAACTCATACAAATTATAAGTAAATATTAATTTATTTACACATTATCTGTTTCATTTATTGATAAATTCTCAAACTGACGTGTGCCATTAGAACAGGCAAGAGTACTAGTTATTACAGTAACACCTCACCTTCTTTTTATCACCACCTCAACAACTTTCAACCACCACCACTTGTGCCACCTCCGAGAACCGCCGCCATTAACCACCACCACTTTATGTTATTTTTTTAAAATGTAAAATTCTTATAATATTGTTGTCAACAAGATTTGAACCAATGTCATTCATTCATAATAAATAATAACCATATACCACTAGACTAAACTAGATACTTGACTTACTATTAAACTCTTATCTTAAGTATAATGTAGAATTATAATTGAATTCCATATATTATCCAAACAATGGAATTGCTATGATTTAAATTCTATAGAATTTAAATATTTATTGAATTCAAAATCAATGTATCCAAATGGACCCTTAATGTTTTATCATATTGTACGGTAAAACAGGATGAATCAATTTATGCGTAATTCTTTACAAAATACAAAAATATAAATTTGTAAAAACTTATATTAATTATAATAATAAATAACAACCAAAGATTGCTTAATCAAAAACAAAATCATAAATATGTTCAACTCATCAGTAATTTTTATGATTACTAGTTTATACTTATATAAAATTTCAACAAATATTTCAAAAAACTAGTCTAACCCTAGCTGTAGTGTAGATAATTTGGTGGAAGTTCAAATCTGGCCGATAACAAGTTGCATAACAATTAGTATCTTTTAGAAAATAAACACTCAATCCTATACCAATAATTGTCCTATTTTCTTTAAATAATTGTCATCTTTTAAAACTTTCTTTTATAAAAAACTATTTTATTATTTAACCTTACTTTTTCTACTTACTTTAATTATGACCATATCCACAATGCATTAAAAGAAACCACACATTATAATAATATTTATATAACCGTAAATTAATTTTTTTAATGGTATACCGAGTCAAAGAGAATGATTATGTCGGAACGGAGGGTGTAGCTTATAGTGGTGATGGTGAGCGGCAAACGATAGTGGTGGTGGTGGTGGCGGCGGCATTAGTGGGAAACTTAATAGATAATTGGGTTAAAACTCATATTTATCTATTTTATTATTGATTATTATTGGGTAATCCACACAAGTTCCATGCACATTCATCTGTCTCCCTCAAAAGACCACAAAAAAATCCAACTTCCCCACAGCACAAGTTCCATACACACCCAACAATCTCATTCAGAAAACCATTAAAAAATTCAAACATCTTGATTCTTAATTCATTAAAACCAAAGACATTCCTACCATAGAATCCATCTCACAACAAGGCCATAAGTGACGATTTAACTAATTATGTGACATGTTTACAAACGTCTTCAGGCGTGTGATCTTCTTCATTTTGTTAGTTAGTGATTGAATTAACTAGAAAGGTTCTACCCTCCATCAACAATCTCGTATGAGAAAAATCTGGCTCCCATGTTGGCCCTTTCTTCACGATTGATGAGAAGATTCTGGGTGTTCACAGCCGCTTTTCGTATCTTTCTTTGTAGACAAAGAACATGAAATTAGGTGGAAGAAACAAAGAACACTTTTAGGGACAAAAAGAGACAGCAGGTCGGGAAGAAGACATAAAACAGAAGCAGCAAGTCGATGAACTACGTAGCGGGCATTTTAAAAACAATTTTATAAAAGTGAACTTTAGTGGTTAAAAAAAGAAAGATATTAAACATGTTAGAAATTTTGTAAAGTGGACCGGTCTACAAATTATCCAAAATACAATGAGCAAATTAATGTTTTATCATATAGTACCATGCTAAAATAGAAAACGCTAAGGAGAAATTGTAGGCCGGTCTCATTTCTTAAGTTTTAACCACTAAAGTCCCTTATATTTTTTTAACTAAAAAAATAGTTTTAGGGACGAAAAGACAATTATGTCATTAATGAGCTGGAATCACACTATGATTCAATTTGTGCATAACGATACATTAATTTGTTCATTGCAACGTATCAATTTGAATCGCGATGCACAAATTTGATTTTAGATGTGGAAAATCCCAATATAGAAATTAGATTCACGGTGCACAAACTGGATTCAATTTTGTATATCGCTATGCAAAAGCGAGGATGCAAAAAATCCCAATGCAGAAAATCCTGATGCACAGATTGCATTCGATTTGTGAATCGCAATGAAAAATCGATACACTAACTGATACTTTTGCATGTGTTTTTCGATTCTTTAAAGACATCATAGTATTTTTGCTTCGTAAAGTATTGTTTTCGATTAAAAAAACATGGTGAATAGAAACTTTTAAAAATGACACCAAAACCCTACTTCCAATGGTGACCTACTTGGACTTAAAAATCATTCATTGTGTTGCACGAATTATATTCAATTTCTATTTACTTATTACGAATTATGAGTTTTAACTTCTTAATTTATAAAGCAGTCCAATTTTTAAAAAAAACACCTTTTACTATCAATTGAGCACCAAGAATCTATTTGCATCTTTATTTCTGGTCCTAGTGGTATCCACTGGAGTACTTCATATAAACTATAAAGCAACGAATTACATTGGACTAATCATTTAGGCGGATGGAGGAAGGAATTGTTTTTCGTGAGTGTGAAATGTTTTGTTGCGGAAAGTGTCATTATTCAAATAAATTAAGTTAGCGATGGCGGATATAACAATGGATTCCCTTCGTATTTAAATTAGTAGGCTCGGTTTGTTTCACGAAAAATAATTTTTAAAAACATTTTTCTAACTTTTCAGTGTTTGGTAACATTTGAAAAATTGTAATCAACTAAAAGCTCTTATGAGTCAACAGAAAATGAATTTTTTTTTTTATTCGAAAAATGACTTATGAATTTATTTTCCGTAAGTCCTTTTTCAAATGTTCAAGCATCTCTTTGCGCCCTTCCAAAATCACACATATTTACATACACGTACAATATTTCATTCAACAAAAAATTGTTTATAAATATAAATAAAGTTTGTGCACATAATTTATAAATTATAATTTTAAGAAATACTCACTACGTCCTAAAATTAATGTACAATATATTACATTATTATTTAAGGATGTCCCAAACATTATTTATTTTATTTTTTAAAACAATATTTCATATCAATTATCAAAAAAAAAATTGTTAGCTTGAAAAAATATGGACTTTATTGATTTGACACCATTAATGATAAATTTAGGGTTATTAAAAGAAAATTACTTATACTTCAATACTATTTTATATTCAATATGTGTATTAATATTAGAATATACTTTTTGTATTTATTCATATATTGTTTTCCGTAACATTTTCCATGTATTTGCCAAACATCGGAAAATATTTTCCGGGATATTTTCAAAAGATTTACCAAATACCTGAAAATGAAATCTTTTCATTTTCCAGAAATCATTTTCTGGAAATCATTTTCCGTGAAACAAACATAGCCTTATTCTCCTTTCCTTTTTCACCGCTTTTAAAATAATTATATTTTTAAAAAAATTCTTTAAAAAATATTTTTATCATTTTATCCATACTTTTTCTATATACTTTAATTATGACTATGTGTTCAATGACATTAAAGGAAACCATCACCAATATTTATAATATAATCAATTACTTCTTTTCTAAAATGATGTGTCGAATCAAATGAGACAATAATTTGAAAACGGAGGAGTATTCAATATATCAAGGAAAAAACTAAATAAATCTTAGATAATGGAATACATTATACTATTTTCGTTCCAAAATTATTGTCATGCTTTTTTTTTTCGTCAGTCTCAAAATAATTGTCTTGTTTGAAACTTTCCTTTTTAGGACAACATTTTTACCATTTTACCCTTACTTTTTCATCCTACTTTAATTATGCGTCACATACTCATCGAGCTTTAAAGTAAACTACACATCAAACTAATAATAATATTAATAATCAAGTCAATTATTTTTTCTTAATTCGTATGCAGGGTAAAAAAAGACAATAATTTTGAGACGAAGGAGTATAAAAGATAAAATTGTATTGTGCAAAAACTTTATCCATGTAATTATATTTCGAAAGTTTTACTACTTGTATATTATTCTTAAATTCATCAATTTTTGCAATAATTAAATTAAAATTCCTGCCAACTTTAATATTCTTTTTTGCTCGGCTAGAGCTATCAAAATGAGTTGAGCCCATTAAACTAGCCCGTCCCGTAACTATAAAAAGATGGATTGAATTGAGAAAATATGAACCTATTAGGAGGTGGGTCAAACGGGTTGAGCCCGCAACGGGTTGCGCGTTGGGGTGGGTTGACCCGCCATATACTAGTTTCAAATAAAAAGTCACAAGTTTTAAACAATTAGTGTAAATAATTTTTCGCTCAAAATGTAAGATTATTTTTTATATTTGAAATATTAGTAAATGATTTTAAATTCGTTCAAAAAGTGGCACTTATAGCAACTAAAGATGTCAGAATAAAGTATATTAACTGCAATATTTACAGAAAAATGATTATAAGAATATACAAAAATAGTAATGATAAAATAGTTTCTTACTTTTTTTTTCTCATTTTATACTATTAATATTAGAGAAAGTTGTTAGAAAACACTATTAAAAATATAATAGTAGAAAATATTTTTTTGAATGAATTATGACATTTTTTGTGTTATTTATGATTATTTTTATCATTTTGATTAATTGAAAGAAAAGTTGGTGGGTTGGCCAGCATAACCCACAATCCAAGATAAGTTGGGTTGGGTTGGCATACGGCCCACCACATTTCATGGGTTGGCATGCCCGCCCGCCAAATGGCGATTATAGCGGGTGTGGGTTACCCCACCCCCCCGCCAACCCTCCTTCACAGCTCTAGTGCTAGCAGTGGTCGTGCCCATATGTAGTATGACAGTTGAGCAGTTGCTCTAACTTATGGGAGGATGAACAACAGTTTGGATCAAACAACGCAAATCAAACTCAATCAATTAAAAATCAATAAAATAATCAATTTGATACTTATTTGATTTACCATTTGATCATCCGTTGTTCATGCTCTATGGCCAATTCTATTGTAATCAACTTTATATCAATATCTATAATACAATAAAGCTCAGTGTCACACGCTCGCAATTGACAAAAGATAAGTAATGGTTAAGATTTATTGTTTTACTAAGACCCTACGGTCAATGTACAATTTCCACTTGCACACGCGTGAAGAGAGGTTTTTCTCTCCCATTCGATCACTCTCTGTACCCTACTACTCAACTGCCTTCACGACTCCATGACCTTAAATCCCCTTCTCTGTCTCCTCTCTCTCTCTTCTTTGCGACCCCACACCGATTCCACTCAAGCTCTCTGCTACTCAATTGCCTCACTACTCCATGACCCTAAACCCCATTCTTCGACTCCTCTCTCGCTCTTCTTTGCAATCCCACCCCGATTCCACTCAAGCACCCAAATTTCGACGTCAAGGATGCTGTCTATTTCGAGGGGATTTCAGTGGTCCAGTTTGTTGATCAAAAGGCACGCAAGTAATTGACCTAGAAAAGAATTCAAAATAATTGTCTTCCATGTGTGTGAAAGACGGTTTCTCATCCGACCCCTTCTTTCATATTTGGACCCATCGATCTTCTTCTTGAGTTTTGATTGACTAAAGCTTCTATAGAATTCACTGTTAGCAGCCTAACAAAGAATTCAAAATAATTGCCTTCAAGGTTTGTGAACGACGATTTCTCATCCGACCCCTTCTTCGTTAATTGAAATCCCTTTGTTTTTCATGTCAATTCATTAAAAATTGAATCTATAAAACATATTAGTAAAAATATGCACCTATTGTTTACAATATTAGTGTACATGGAAATTTATGAATTTGGTGGTTGGGATTAATATCTTTGGAAATTTTTTGGTGTGGTGATTTTTCTTAATAAGTTGTACTGTTTAGTACTATAGTTGTACTATAGTTAGTATATTCCGATATTGTTGATTTTTTGGAACTTGGAAATAATGGTTTTTTTAAAAAAAAATTTATGCGAATAATTTTTTATTTATGGTGCTTAGATTTTTTTTTTGATAAATATGTATGGTGCTTATAATTAATGTTTTCATTTTCAGTTGTTAGTTTGGTGTTTGATTAAATTTTTTTTGTATTTTTTTTGATAAATATGTATGGTGTTTATAATTTTTTTTTGGACAATAGGTTTCATTTCAGAGTTATTCTTAAGTTCAAAGACCCACGGTCACCATTGTTGTAGAATTTATTTGAACATGACTTCTACATTTGGGTGGGAAATCCAAGGATCAATTAAGGTAATTTTAATTTTTAAGCCTTTGCTGGAGCTGTTACAAGCTTGGGTGTTAGTTTAATGGGGACTGCATCTTAACTTTTCTTTCAAGTGGTATTGATCCCACTAGATATAAGCTTCGTTTTCATGATTTGGTCTTACAATTCAGATTTGGTGTTGATTCTTTAGTTACTTTTTGATCATTTGGCTTTACTTAATATTTGTTTGTTCTTCGTTTCTTTACCCAGTATTTCTTGATAATCAGCCGAGTTTGTGGTTCTTTGTCAAGTTACAATTCAGGTTTGGTCGTTTGGTCTGTTCATGGTTTTATATCCCAAATATATCACCAGTTGTTCTTATACTAGGGAGAAACTTATGTTCACATTTTAGTCCAAAATGTTTTGAAAGATGTCCAAGAGTATAATCTATGCATAATACGTTTGAAAATTTAGCTAATTGGGTTGGATTTCCCATGCATGGTAAATTATTAAAAAAAATACAAGTGTGGTAAGTTGAGGAGAAGCCATCAGTTGAAAAAAAAAATCATCTAAAAATCTTCCCATTTGATTTTCTTACATTTTTGTATCAGTTAATATAATGTGTATGATATACTTTGCGGAGTACATTAGATCATTCCAGCTGACTTAGAAGGCTTCAAAGATGGAGTACAAGAGAGTCGAAAGTGTTCTCCTAACTTTAAATCCTCATACTGGATAGATACTTTGCTAATGTTTTCTTTTATGAATTGTATTTTTTTTAAAAAAATTTTGTTATTAGATTATGCTACTTTCGTGAAATTTGTCTCCTCAAAGTATTAGAAGAATTGCAAGAATTACTCTCAATCTTTTTGGCGAGCTTAACTCACCGTTTGATTCAGATTTTAAAATGTCTTAGGTGGTGATGATAGTAAAAACAAGTTGGTGAATCTGAACTCAACAAAGAGCTGATGCACTAGAGTCTTTGCTCAAGTTATGTGTGCGATTAAATAAAAGAAACTAGAGGATCTTACAGGCGTGGTGAAACCATTTGGCAAATAAGTTGTGTCATCTAGAGAAAGAAACAACTATAAGATTGACAAAAAGCCTCACGGGTTCACAAAGATTTCCTGGGGGATCTTAATGTTTATGTGCCTTTGGATTGCAAAAAATCTCAAGCATGGGTTAGGACACAAGAATTGCTATTTTGTCATTGTAGTTGCTGCTTGGAATATGTGTGTTGTTTATGGAATTTTCTTTTTGTAAATCAAATTGAAATGTGAAAAAATACTTATGTAGTCGGCCCTAAATAATTGACTCTAAGGCTGAAGTGAGTTGTATATAACGAGGTCTTTGTGCCCTTGCATAGGTAGAGTCATAGTATTAGACTTGCCCAATGTATGCTAATAATTTTGTAGGGTTCAAATTCAATACGGAGTAATATTTTGTGCAATCTTGCCTTACAAAACCTTGAGCGATCCGGTCCATATTGATATCGTGTTATTGACACGAGCACAAAAATCTACTTGATATATGTTTTTGGCAAGGATTAACTTCATCATTGGTCTCTGTACTTTGGAAATGTCTAGTAGCAATCCCTAAACAAAATAAATGCACGTCACAGACCAAAGATTACACATTTTACACATCGGTAGTTTCTTAGATCGACGGCGTTAGAAAAACAATCGTTAAAGGATCACGCGATTATCACGTGATCAATTTGTAAGGGTAAACGAGGAAAATAATGATTAATGTCATTTAACTTTCAAATGAGGTAAAGAATTATAAATGTTGAAACTTTAGGGTGGTAAATTGAGCATTCCTTGTGTATATTTTCAGCAATTGGGTTTGCACGATTTGCAAATCTCAAATTCCTTCACCAAATCCTCATTTCAAATCTCAACAAAAATTGGGCAAATTTTCACATTACTCCAAGAGAAATCCATTGATCAATTAACATCAAGTTTGCTATGCTCGAATCCCTTCACCAAATTAAATCCTTAACTAGAATCCCAGCAAGAAATTGGCCCAATCCTTCAAGAACAGAGTAGTGATGAACAACATTACCACTCACAATCTCCGCCATCAAGTTACTTCACCATCTTCGTTTCTATATTGCGAGTTGGATTCAAACAAAGTATAAACTAAGGCAACATACAAACATAGCAAGAATGACATCGTTCTTTATTGTATTTACAAATGCGAAGTTATTAAGGTAATATACAAACAGAGCAATATAATTGTTTGTATATTGCGAGTTGGATTCATACCTGTAAATACATTCACCAGTTCCTCCATCTTTGCCACCGCCGCCTTCGTTCTTGCTTTTGCGGATGTAAAATCATCTTCGCCATCGTTATCTTCGTATTTGTCAAAGTCGTGGAAATTTTCAGATTGGTCTGTTTTGTTGAGCAAAAAAGGAATTGGCCGAGGGAAAATTAGGAAAATGAGGAGATTTCTGGTCTCGCAACTCGCAATTGAGGAGTCGGTTGTGGAGGAAGGTTGCTTGATGATGGTGTGGCAGAGACGATGATGGCAGTTGAGCACCCCCCTCAAAATTTCATTAATTTGACGAGAGAGAAACTGACAAGGGGCATGAATCTGTATGGAGATCGAAAGAGATGGTGGTAGTGAAGGGTTGGCGTTTGAGTTGTTTGGGGCAGGGAAACTAAGAAGGGTCGACGGCGTATTCAAACCAAAGTATGAATCAAGATAGGGAAGAAGGAGAAAAGTTACAGGAAGGCCCCTAAGTTTTGGTTTTATTAAGTAATTCTTCAAACTTTTCAAGATGGTCCCTTAAGTTAGGAACATGGATTGGAAATCACTAATTTGCCCTCCTGTTGTTGCACGTGAGTGAGCACTTGCTCAGTTAACGACGTCATAGTTAATAGAGTTAGGGTCGGAGACTACCGATCGATGTGCAAAATTTGCAATATTTGGTCGTGGCAAATCAAAATGGAGGTGAAAATGAAAGGTCCAAACCCACTTTGCTACTGAAAATCTCTGTTTGAAGACTTTTTAGTCTCATTTTAGGGGTGAAGATGGAGAACCCAGTTGAGAATCTCAGTCAATGGAAAGCTGTCAGCTTCGATGTTTGCATCGTAGGCTCCGATTCTTGCATCGTAGGTTTCGATTCTTGAATCGTAAGATACGTTGTTTGCGTCGTAGGCTCTGATGATGTAAGTCTAAATTAGAAATTAAGAAGGCTCAATCCCAGGGAATGAGGAATGAGAAGATAGCTTCGCTGACTATAGAGCTATTCACTACCTCATAAGGCTTTGGCGTTCCTATTTCCTCCTAGAGGAATGAGAAGATGTCGGGAAAAGCCTCATTCTTTATCCCAGAACTCTTATGGAATTTCTAAGTCGAAATAAAATAGTTCACGGCTTCGATCGCTTGCATTACCTTTCGTAAGCTATTGTTCGATTTCAGTCTTTTATCTTGCACCTAATTTCATCTTAGAAAGAATGAGCACAGTCAGACTAGAAGAGACCTTACCAGACAAAGAAGTTTTTTTTTTTTTGATGCACTAAATAAATTAACGATGCATTGCGATGCCCAGATTTGGGCCAGGATTTTTGCATGCGATGCCCATTATTTGTATTGTGATGCCCAACTTCATTGCGATTCCCAATATTTGCATTGCTATGCCCAAATAAATAATGATAATTTAACTTGTTAATGATGAGAAAGACAGGTCAGCAGCGCTGAAAGTGCCAAAAAAGAAAGGAAGTGAGAGCGAAAGAAGGAAAATGGGTGGAATTGAAGAGAGAGAGAGAGAAAAAAAAAATGCATAAAGAAAGATAAACACGTTAATGCTGAGAGTGTGTGTTTGAGAGAGAGAGAGAGAGAGTATGTGAGAGAGAAAAAGAAAGTCAGAAAAACTTTTTTCATTCTCAAAGGCAAATACTTTTTTCCATCCCAAAGTATAATATTTACTCTGATGCGCAAAATTTTCATTGCGATGCCTAATTTTGGGTGGAAATTGTACGCGTGTCATTTATTCATTAAGGGTGTATTTGTCATTTTACTCTAAAAAATGTACTTTACCGGTTGAATAAAAAGAAAGTTGGATTAAAGCAGTAATAATATCACCAAAAGGAACCGACATGAATTTACCCTAATTAAAAATATGCAAAAGCCCAAAGGTTAGGGGTAAATTGTCACAGACCCCTTTTTGTTCCGAAAATGTCATCGTCTCCTTCCAACAAATCCGACAACACATTTTGGATTCAAAAATTGTCATTGTTCTGCAACGAAACGGGGATTGACTTGCCCGGTCAGGTCACGTGGGCAGCGTCCCATCGTGCTGAGTTTCTTTGATTCATTATATACGAAACTGTAATGGATATGTGTTGGGTTAAATGATTTTTTAGTAGGATGAAGGCGGAGGCGGAGAGGGAAGAAGAAGACTTATGATGGAGAAGATGGAAGAAGAAGGTGAAGGACATGGTTTGATTCATTGTCATTTTGTATCGCGGTTCAAAAAATAATTCGTCGCGGTACATAGAAGTAGATGTCGCAGTACAACTTGGGTTATGTATATGTATCGCGGTTCAAAAATTAATTTATCGCGGTACATAAAAGTTGGTACTATGGTCCGATTAGAATAGACAATTAAACTATTGAACCGCAGTGCAAAAATTAAATCAATAAAATTGATGAATCGCGGTGCAATAGGACTAGACAATTAAACAATTGAACCGCAGTGAAAAAATTAATGCAATAAAATTGATGAATCGCGGTTCAATAGTCAATGCATCGCGATTCATTTATGTTGGGTGTCTCATGCTCATTAAGGGTATCATAGTCTTTTCGCGTTCAAAAGTGTCTTTTTCCGGTTGAAATAAAAAACACAGTACTGGGGCGATTAGAAATTTTGAAAAGTGGACTGGCCTGTAATTTTTCCAAAATTATACCGACTAAACTCTAGCCCAATAAACCAATGGCTAAGAATTATGGCTTTGTAGTTTAAACCCTTTACGTCCTTTATTCAGATAAAATTCCTATGCCTACATCACCTCCTCAGCCATGCAAGCCTTCCCCACCCCCTAATCTCCCTCCTTACTACCAAAAGGCTCTATCCATCATCCACAAAGGTCCTGTGCCCTATCCAACTCCTTTGATGTGTCAAATGTTCACCCCGGTCTCAAATCCAAAAGAATACCAAACGGAGTATAAAATATCGGCTTTTCTTTTAAACTAGGGTTTACTTTTTTGTTTCACTTTCCCTTCCCGTCGTCCCCTTTCTCCAGCATCTCTTCTCCTGTTTCTCGATCTCTTCATTGGTAGGCAAGATACGATTTCTTTCAAATTCCTTCTCTTTCCTTTTATTTTCTTCTTTCCCCACTCCCTTCTTCCAGCTTTGTTCTCTATTTATTATTATTATTTTCTTCTCTTTTCTCATTTCAACCTCATCCGATGACGCCAAAGCACCCACTTCTAATAACAACTCATCCAATTTCATAGATTTTCAAGAAATTCAGTTCACTAGAGCTAGGCGTAGTCGGCGCCTAGGGCAACTTATTAGCGATTTTTTAGTCGATTTGAATAAAGTTGTGGCGTTTGAATGCCGCCTAGGCCAATTTTTAGAACCATGGTTTTTGGAGAAATTACTGCCGATCCCTTTTTTCCAGTTTATATCTCTTAATTTCATTTTTTTTCAACTGCCAAAATCAATTTTTGTGAAATCGTTTCTTAAAATGTTCGTATTAGAGAAATTACGACTAAAATTTGCATAGATGAAGAGAGAGAGAGAGAGAGAGAGTATGTGTGAGGTCGGGTGGTGAAGAATGTTTGTGTATTTACCTTGATTTCGATTAATCGATCACCCTAACTTTCTATTCTCTTTCCTTTTCATCTATTGATCTTCATTCTTCAGTAGTTCAATTTCATCTTTGTATTCTTTATTTTCTTATTCTTCCTCTCCTCCTCCTTGTTCTCCTTATTCTTCTTCATCATTTATTGATCTTCATTGTGTTTGTGTGTTTGATTCAAAATAGATTCGGTTTGTGTCTTGTGTTGCTATAAATGTAAACTGTTCGATGAAATGCTTGAATAAAATTTCGTTCGTTATTGGATAAACTTTTTTGAATTAGAATGCATCAATTTTAAATCACGTTGCATCATTTTATCAATTATGATTCATTGATTTGGATTTTGGATGCAGGAAAGATGCATCAATTTGAAAAAAAACGGACATGAAGGTCTGATTCATTATATTTGCAAGACATCATTTTTTTTTTTTTGTAAAATTGATTATATCAATTGGTTACTTGCCTTGTTGCAGCACGATGCATAATTAGATTAGGTTATTAAACGATGCAACCCAATTAAGGGTAGGCATCGGGTCGGGTTTTGGGGGGTTTTTAGGTACCCGAAAAATTGAGTAATGAATTTTTCTACCCGAATCCCCATCGAGAAAATCGGTACCCTACCCAACACACACACAACCTTCTCTCTCATACTCTCAGATTCTCTTCTGCAGCCTCGCCTCCCCCCCCCAAAAAAACCTTTGAAGTTTTTAATTTTCCATCTAGATCTAGGGCATAAATTGATTACACCCTTCCACCTCCACCCTTCTCCACCCTCCAGCCTCCGTCGCGCTACACCCACGGATACATCCCCAACTCACGCACCACAGTGGCTCTCTAGATCTCTCTCTCTCTCTCTCTAACGGTTAGTAGGCAGTCGCTCTCTCTCTCTCTCTCTCTCTCTCTCTATTGTCTTCGGTGAATGTTGATTACATTGAAACATTCTTGGAAGGTGGAATCATTGCTGCTGAGATGAGTTTGAAGAGGTAACAATTGTTTTGCTGTAAAATTCTTGTACTAGCGGATGAAGGAATGACGGAATGAATAAGAGAAAAAAAAGATCTATAATCTTTCATATTGTTGTGTGAATATACCACATTAATAGCCAGGAACAGTTCCGTACAGAATCATAATAACCAGAATATTACAGACCCAAATAAAATGGATAACAATTAGCTATTACAGAATAACTAATCCACACGCACGCACACGATTACAAACCGAGGTGGGGATAACATTGGAACATATTGGGGTCTAAACTTGTAAATACTGGAAACACAGTCTCAAGTATCTTTACTAACTGTTATAGAAGAACAGAGAGTGAAGGTACATTGTGGAGTATAATGAGATACAGACCAGAGAACAGAACATATCAATAACGGGAAAAAAATGGGCAGTAAGATAAGCAGTTAAATATCTAAACAGAATAGCAACTGAATAAAACACTGAAGCCACAGACGAGAGCAATCAGACGCCGTGTTACAAAACACGACTCGCCGTAATCGGTCAGGGACCTCGGCTATGCTCTCGTCGGCTTAAACACCCTCTCACCACCATATCCACCAATGAGTCCAAAACGGGAACCATCCCATTGTTTTCCAAGGTCAAAGCCACAAGCTTAGACTCGACCCAAAAAACTCCAGTAACCAAGAACGGTCGGAGAAGATGAACGAAAAAGGACCACTCACCGAAACCCAAAACAACGTAGCTCAAACACCCTGCTCTCAGTGCTCACGCAACATACCAAGCTCATAGAGAGCTTCTAATCCTAAATCATTCTCACACACTCAGACTCACCAAGATATCTGATATAAGAAGAAGAGAGGGAATCAACCAAGGATTTCTGTTACTAGACTGAAGAAAGGGAAAGGGTCGAAGATGGTTGCTCGCTGGATTTGGCTGAGCTCACAGCCTCTCTCTGCAACTCTTTGCAGTCTCTAAATATCCGCCTGCCTTACTGCAAATGACGAAGGGCATAACATAATATACGGCGGCTGCAAAAGGTAAGTGGTCACAAAGATAGGGACAGCTGCCATAAACATACAATTCCAAAAGAACCCCTCCGCTAAACCGCAAAGGGTGAAAAGGGCTGCCAAGAGTTTGGGCTGGGCAGGATTGGGCTTAGGGAGACTTAAATAGAAGGCTTGCCACTAAAAGGATTTTGGGCCTCCACAAATTCTAACAATCTCCACCTTGGAGCAAGTGTCGGTTCACACCATTGGACTCGAGGATATATTAACAGAAAATGTTCATCATCGTCTTATCCCTGCACTTGATCCAACACAAAATAGGACCAAAACAGAGAAAACAAAATTTTAAGCAACCACAAAAGGAGAAGAAAATTTAACGAAACTAAGCTAATTCACAAACATAAGAAGCCAAGTTACCATGATTGCTCACAAAGAACAAGCATGGATTTCCGGGGGAAATCGCAGAAAACGGGTCAACCTCAATTACCGGGATCACCGGTGTCAAACATCAAAATTTTCAAACAGTTCAGAAAATTTGAAACAGGAAGGCACTTAGTATTCATATCAGCATGATTCAAACTAGTGTCAATTTTATCCAGGTAAATGATGCACCTAGCAACAACATCACAAATAAAATGAAAGCGAACATCAATGTGCTTAGTTCTATCGTGAAAAACTGGATATTTGCAAAGTTTGATACCATTTTGACTATCAGAAAATACTACCACTTTGTCTTTTAAAAAACCGATTTCAGAAATTAAACCTTTCAACAAAAGAGCTTCCTTAATACACTCGGTTATAGCTATGTATTCAGCCTTGGTCGTGGACATGGCCACAACGGATTGTAGTTGAGACTTCAAACTAATGCAAGAACCACAAAGTGTGAACACATAAGACGTGGTTGATTTTCTATGGTCTCTATCATTGGCATAGTTTGAGTCAACATATCCTACCAATCTAACATCGTTTTTAGATTTAAAGAATTTCAATCCATAGTTCAAAGAATGTTTTAAGTACCGCAGCAACCACTTAATGACATGCAAATGGGGCAAGCCCGGGTTCGACTTATAACGGCTAAGACAACTAATGGCATAAGCAATGTCGGGGCGAGTACTAACCATCAAACACATAATAGAACCTATGTCATTTGAATACATGATTCTACTCATTTGATTTAATTTCAAATTGATTTTTCAAACACTGCTCTTTACTAAACACAAAATGGGAGGCAAGGGGAACATCAACATAATCAGCATTAACCATTGAAAATTTACTCAAAATCTTTTCAACATATGAAATTTGGTTCAAGTAAACAAATGAGGATTTGCGGTCTCTAACTATGTTCATGCCAAGTATCTTACTAGCATCGCCTAAATACTTCATGTCAAATTTAGCACTCAAGCAATTCTTAACATATTCAATAGATTTAGAGCATGGGCTAATAAGAAGCATATCATCCACATATATGAGCAAGAAAACAGGCACACTCCTATCATTTTTGAAATAAAGACAATGATCATAAGCACTCTGCGTAAATTTCAAATCTAGCATGCATTGATCAAATTTAATATTCCACATGCGAGGAGATTGTTTCAAGCCATATAAGGATTTCTTTAACAAGCACACATAGTCAGGACATTGATTATCCACATACCCCTCGGGTTGCCTCCATGTAGATTTTTTCATCCAAATCACCATGCAAGAAAGCAGTTTTTACGTCCATTTGTTTCAATTCCCAATCAAATTGAGCTACCAAAGCAAGCATAATCCTAACAGTTGTGAACTTAACCACTAGAGCAAAAATTTCAGTCTAATCTATTCCTTCCTTTTGAGTAAATCCCTTAGCCACTAATCTAGCTTTAAACCTAATTGAATCTGATTCACCTTTGGTTTTATAAAGCCACTTGCAAGAAACAACTGAACAGTTTTTCGGCTTAGGCACTAAAATCCAGGTTTGATTATTGTGCAAAGAATTCATTTCCTCATTCATAGCATTAATCCAATCATTGCAATTTTCAGATTTCAAAGCTTGATTATAAGTCTTTGGCTTGGAACTATCAATAGATTCAAACACAACGAAAACAAATGAAGTCATATGAAAATCATCAAAACGGGAAGGTTGCCTAGCAATCTGTCTAGGTCTATCATGAACAAGTTGAAAGTCATGCAAATCATCCAATTCAGGAATTTCATTTTGTTCATTTTCAATATCTTCATTTTGCTCATCAAGTTCATTTTCAGGAATATCATGTTCATTTCCAGAATTCTCATTTTCAGGCAGTTCATGCAAATTATCAAGATTCATATTTTCAGAATTATCATCAGTTTCAGAATTCACAGTTTCATGTTGGTCACTAGCATCACTTGATCCTAATGGATGCTCCACCATAATGGGAGCCGGGGAGGGATAGGTTCAGCAGGAACAATCAAGCAGAGAAATTCATTTTCATTAAACACGACATCCCTACTAATGATTACTTTAAATCCCGGTTCCTCACGTAACCACAACCTATATCCTTTAACACCCTCCTGGTATCCCAAAAATACGCATCTCACCGATCTAAGTTCAAGTTTATCTAGTCTCCTATGGGCATAGGCAGCACAACCAAAGATTCGCAAGTTCGAGAAATCAACCTCCCTACCAGAAAACACAACCTCATGACAATGACCATATAAGGGAACAAACGGGGACCTATTAATGAGGTAAGTAGCAGTCAAAACTGCCTCTCCCCAAAACTTCCTCTGCACTCTCTAAATATCCGCTCCTGCCTTACTACAAATGACGAAGGGCACAACATAATATATGGCGACTGCAAAAGGTAAGTGGTCATAACGATATGGACAGCTGCCATAAACATACAATTCCAAAAGAGCCCCTCCGCTAAACCGCAAAGGGTGAAAAGGGCTGCCAAGAGTTTGGGCCGGGCTGGATTGGGCTTAGGGAGACAAATAGAAGGCTGCCACAAAAAGGATTTTGGGCCTCCACAAATTCTAACACATATACCATAGCCTTATCCATTAAAGTAGTTTCCTTTCCTACAATTCAATAAAAGAGCAACGATTGAATCTATTGGAGGCTTTTATGTGAGTATGTTGGTCATCAAAGACTCGGTCAATAGTCAAAGCTGCAAAAAAAAAAAAGCGCATTAAAAAATATCGGGTATTCGTTTTTTTGAAACCCAATAACCGACCGCTATTTAGGTACCAGGTTTGGGTAAACCGCTAACCAAAATTCCGTGACATTACTTGACCCGATCGGATCGGGACCCGAAAACCTGAATCCGAATGCCCACCTCTAAGCACAATGCATGAATTGATGCATCACCGTGAATAAATTGATGCGGCGTGAGACACACAACATAGTAAGTGATTGATAGCACACAAATTTACCCCTAGGTTGTTTTGTAAAAATTGCTGGTTGGCACCTTTTTTAAAATTTCAAATATCATTGAGTATGTTGAATCGTGATACATCAATTTTGTTCATCACAATACATCAATTAGATTTGCGATGCATAAATTAGATTTACAATTTAAAAAATTCTGATGCACAAATTGGATTCTTAATTCAGGAAATCTGGACGCACAAACAATTATTTTTCTTTTTTGGGTCGGAGTTTTGAAAGGATGATTTGAAATTAAGTACATATATAGATGTTTATAATGCTTAGGATATGTAATTGGGTGGCTTGTACTTAAAGAAATTAGAAGCTAATATAATTATACGCTGCCCGGCGTCATATTCAATTACGACATAATTTTGGAGGCCTCGTCCAATTAATTAGTTAGTTTGTGTCCAAATAAATACTCCCTCCCTTTGGTCTTAAATAGATAATTTTCTGAACAAAATTAAAATTATTATTGATTTTATGAATTCTTGCCAAAGCCATTCCCTATTGAAACCCCTCAATGAGTTATGAACGAAATCTGCTCGGAGTGTGAATACTGAATAGGAAGGGTAGGCAGGGAAACCCTAAAAAATAACAGTCTAAGATTTTCCATGAAATTGTAGTAGTAGTACATTAATTAGAAGGCAAGGGTACATCAAAATCAGCACACAGCACAGCCAACACAAAGGATTCTACACCCGACCCAGCATAGACATTGACTAGAAAAAAACCTCAAAAACCAAAAACCTCAAAAACCAAAAAACCACAATCAATGACATCTTATGATCTGCAACAAACACAAAACTTGGATCATTCTAAGGAATGATCGATCGATCTGAATTCTGAAACACCTCATGGGATGATGGATCAACTTCATGACTTCTTATGATCTGCTGCTTTACTATGCTTACTCGCAACATACTCGAAAAGGCTACCATCAAATAGTCCTCTTACTGCTTCTTTTGACACAAAACCATCCTTGTCCCTAGCAATAATCCATACGAACCCCCATTCAAACTTGCTCAGAACCCTGCAATTGCATGTCAAAAATGGCATCACCAATTATACACTAGTTACAATAAACATAGAAATTGATCAAATAAACAGCTTTGCTTGATCAGGCCTTATTAAGTACTGTATTAATTAACACCACGAACCATCCAAATAAATCGGCTGCAACTCGATTCGCCTCTGTCATTCGCCAGAGCTCTCTTAGTGAGAGCTTATCAGGCTTTGTTTGAGCATACTTGCTAAACATATTCTCAAGGTTCACTGGGAGAAACCTGAATATATTTTTAAAATATAATTAACCTTATGATCAAGCTTTTTGAACTTCATATTTAATTGATACTCCATAATCAAGATTAAGTTATGTACTTAATTACCTTCCTTCTGTATCATATGTTCCAGAGTCACTACCATGCTTACCTTTATGTATGTTCGCTATGTAAATGGCAAGGCGAGGAGAAGGAATCCATCCCTACAAATCAAGTATCAAAAAGTGATGAGACAAAAACTAATTATGGCCATATAAATAGAGATCGATCGATGATAATCATTTGATATACTTCATACAGCAACTGTGCATAATTATATGAATTTTCTGCAAATTAACATTCTAGCTTCAAAAAGGTACTATTACACTTGGCTTGATGATTCTCATACACAACAGGCAAAGACATGAATAGTTGGCACGTTGGGCTTTAAAAGAATGAAATTATGAAACGGTAAAAGGGTGCAAACTTATAGTCGAGCAGTAACTATAGAGCTTTTGACACAGCGCATAGATATTGAAAGATGATCTGTTTGACCATGAATACAGTACGAAGGGGTTTGTATTGAGGAAGGTAAAGGATTTTCAAGCAAGATTAATTGTAACACAATGACATTTGTAAACCATGTCTGCATTTACCGATTGAAAATTAGGGTACCAACAGAGGAAATAAAGTCTGATTCATGCAACGCTATATCTGAAGCTTGTGTTAATTCATGGTTTAGAACAAAAGTCGTTACAGATATTTATTTAGCTCTAAGAACTAATTGTATGAACAGGGCTCCTGATCACTTAATATATGAGAAAATATTAGTCTCAAATTAAGGTGTGCTCTATCCTGAACATAAATCTTCTGAAAATTAATATTCTTGGTACTGAAAAAAAATTACCCTCGACCCCGGACCACCCCTTACTTCAGCGTTCAACACAGAGGAGACATGATGAAAATGTAAGATAAAGGCAGATCGGATATAAACTTACTGGGAGAGTGACGTAGCTAAATGCTGCATTGATAATGATTGAGCCAAGGAAAGCGATCAAGGCATTTATCCCCAGAGCTCGAAGTCCTGATTGAGAGGGATAGATAGAGTCAGAGAGAATGCACCTAGTAACTCCAAAGTGTAAGACTGGATGCATTTTTTCAAGGATAATGAATATATGAGTAATGAGTTGGAGCAGATGGGGATTTACCCCTAAAAGTCTCCCAAGGATAAATGATGCCATTTTTGTCTTGATCAAAGAAGGAAGCGTGTTGCTGAAGCACGGTCATGCCATGGTTATCACGTCCTTGTGTTCCATTGGGATGTTCAGTATCAACGGACACAAAAGCTCTTGCCAAATCTATTTCGGAACAACGTAACATGTATCAAAATTAAACAAACAAAACAGAATCACAGTGCTAAGGTAATGGTTTAGGCATAATTTGAAAGCATCCCATCAAGATAACAAATAAATCTCATTTTTTAAGAACCACGGTCACTCATTAATTGATAGATAATTGACAATTGATGGGCTATAACTTGAGGGGCTATTCCTCCAGGCACCACCATGCTCGACCTTTCACTTCTTAAGTTCTTATCTCTCTCTCTCTATAGAGCTAGAGTTTTCATATTTTCTTTGGCTCAAAATTTCAAATAAATGACAACCTCAATCCACCTCCAAACAGCTCCTTCAATTCCCACTCTCCTCCCCTCCAACCTGATAGATTTAATTAAACTTTCTAGTATACCATTATTTCATATATTCCTCCTAAAATAAGTGGGTTTTCTTCTTCATAAAACTCAAGGAAGTTGATTTTTAGGTCATATTAGTAGCACATATACATCAATACCCTTAATATCAACGCTATGCCATTACAAGCGAACACTAGGATATACTCCCTCCGGGCAAAAAGTTTTCATGTGAAAGCCACTTTTTAAGAAAATGACACTTTTATTAGTCCATTAGTAATAAAATGACACTTTTATGCCTTAGTTTTTGAAATTGGGTTCTCTAAGTGAAACATCTCAAAATAGAATAGTGGACTCTTTGCCCATAACGAAAGGAGTAGTAATTAGCAAATGTGAAGTAACTAATTACACAAAAATGGAAATTCATCCTATACCAAAAATTTGAAAAATAAATACTTCCTCTGTTTTGGACAAAGGATCCACGTACTATTTTATTTTGAGATGTTTCACTCACTCTTAAAATTATGCCTATAATTTCCATAATTTACCCTCCATATATGCTTTGAACATCTCGGTTACAGCTATATATTTTTGTAATTATAATCGACTCGAAAACTACTTATATATGTGTTGATTATTAGTCCTTTGAAATGTGAACTATTTGGGTGGAACAGTGGGAATAAATCTTTTGACATGGAGAGAGTAAAATCTAAATTAAGTTAAGTGGTTAAATTGAAACAAAAAACAAAGTTAAATGAGGTCTCCTATAACGTTACCATCCTACGGATCTTAATTTATAAGACAGCGCTATATTCTTTTACAGCTCAACTCACCAATACACGGTGAGTCGTGTAAAGAGATCCTTTTTACGTACCCAAGTATTTGCTATTTTAATATGAGAAGGAGAAGAAAGGAACTTACAAGGCTTTGGAAGGGAGTCATCCAAGTCAGCCCGGACCTTTCTCTGAGCAGTCACCGGTGCCAATGGTGCCACAGTTGCCATTACTTCCTCCTCATTGTTGTGTGTCATCTCTCTTCTTCTTAATTTTTCTGTAATATTGTTTGAGGCGTAGTTGCTGAATATATAAGTAAGTTTAGGCAGAGTTTAATATGATTAAATATCGTAAAGAGAAGACTTTTCCATTTATAATTTCAAACTTTTCTTCTTCAATTCAAAATGAACATGAGATTCATATGATCAAATAACAGAGAATTTTCTTTCGCCATTGACGTGAAGACCCAAACTTGTATACTTTTCTGTTTTTCTCGATCCATGGACCATTGACCAATGCCTAAATTATTAATGGTTTCAGTTTGTACTCCTTGATTAGGGTGTGTTTGGTGCTGCGTTTTCAAAGCGGTTGAGTTTAAAACGCCGAAAATGCTTTTTTTTTAACGTGGAGCGTTTTAAAACGCTCCAAATTAAAAACGTGGAGCGTTTTAAAACGCTCAACATTTTTAAAACGCTGTATTGAAACACTTAAAGAGAAAACGCTGCGTTTTTTACCAGCGTTTTGACTAAAACGCTCCACCAAACAAGCACTTTAAACTCCGTTTTGAAAACACTGCGTTTTCAAAACGCTGCACCAAACGAGCCCTAAATTAGTAACTTGGTTTTTAGTTTTCTCTCTCTTTACTTACATTAGTTATTTAGCCCGTGCTTCGCACGGATACAACATAATATATATATATATATATATATATATATATATATATATAGTAATAATAATATAATTTTTAGGTATAATAATTAGATTATTAATCTCTTCCATGACTATAATATTTTTTTTTAATATTATTAGTAATATGAAACAAATTTTTTTTTAACTAAATACTTTTAAAATTAACATAAGTTTCTAACTAACGTGAGATACAAACTTTGTATTAGTAATAATAGTAAAAATATATGATCTAAAAACTTTTAAAATCATAATTCATTTTTAAACAATGTGGATACTTAATTTTTATTTTTATTGGTAATGAAAATTTAAGTCTTTTATCTAAAAACTTTTAAAACTGATCACGCAAAATCTGTGGTGACCTTGTCGTTTTGTCCACGTAAGAAGCAAAGGTGGCTAGTTCTGTTCGTTCCTGAATTGTAACCTGGATAAGACAAACAAACGCCGTTAAGGAGTCGGGGTACCCCGACTAGAACCCTCTAGTGTGAGAGTAAGATTTATGGTACGGTGTATAATAAATGTGTAGTGAATATAATAAGCGAGTTAGGATATCTGAAAAATGACTTACCTTTCAACAGTGGGGAATGTCTCCTATTTATACCTGATTGGCCTTGTGAGGTGGCGGTCTTTGATAGGGGAGCATGTTATGATTGGTAATAAATGGTCTGTAGTTATGTCAGGGATGATTGGACTGGGCGCTGTCAGGGAGTTGGTGATTGCGTGTGCCAGACCTTCAGACCTTGGGAAGCTTCTTGTGGGGGCCGATGATCATTGATTATTTTTGCCGAGGCCGAGTGGATTGAGGGCAGTGGATCTCATTTGTTTCTTATCTCGTCTTAGTCGTTCTTCGAAGTGTTTTTGCCGAGCTTGCATTGGCTCGGCTGCCTCGCTAGCCCCCGTTGATGGTCGTTATCGTGAGTGGGTTCCGTAGTGGGGCCGAGGAGGATTTTTGAGGTTTCGTCCTTTCAGAAACCAACTCCACATTCTAACCATGTAGTATACATATTTTCTATTAGTAATAATATTAGTATATAAAAGCCTTTTTAACCAACATTCATTTCTAAATAATGTGGATACATATTTTCTATTGGTAAAATATAAAAATGCATTTATCTAATGACTTTTATAATCAATACTCATTTCTAAATAATGTGATATACATTTCTGTAACCCAATGTGAGATACAACATCTAAAAACTTTTAAAACCAATATCAATTTTCTAACCAATGTGAAATACTTCACTTCTATTGTTAATAATAGTAGACTTTTAAAATCAGTATCACTCTCTAACCAATATGGAATACATATTCTCATATGGTAATAATAGTAGAAGTCTTTTATCTTAAAAATTTATAACCAACATCTCTTTCTAAATAATGTGAGATACATCTCTTCTATTATATTGATAATAAAAGTAGAAGTCTTAAGATTAAAGACTTTTAAAACTAACATCATTTTAAACCAATGTAGGATATCTCTTCTATTAATAATAATAGTAAAAGTCTTTTATCTAAAATTAAAATCAACATCACTTTCTAACCAATGTGAGATATGCATCTTCTATTGATAATAATGGTAGAAGTCTTATATCTAAAGACTTTGAAAACCAACATTATCATCACCAAATGTATGATACATCTATTCTATTGGTAATAATAGTATTTTTAAAACCAACATTAATTTATAACCAATGTGTGATATATATATATATCTTCTATTGATAATAATATTAGAATACTTTGTAACCAATGTGAGATACATGCATCTATTCTATTTGTAGCAAAAAGTATTTAATCTAAAGACTTCTTAAACCAACATTTATTTTTAAACAATGTGAGATACATATCTTTTATTATTAATAAGACTAAAAGCCTTTAAAATAAGACTTTTAAAACTAACATCTTTTTCTAAACAATGTAAGATACATCTATTCTATGGTGATAAAAGTAGAAATCTTTTATCAAAATACTTTCAAAACTAACATCAATTTATAACCAATGTAAGATACATCTTTTCTATTGGTAATATTAGTAGAGATGTATTTCATATTTGTTATAAATTGATTTTGGTTTTAAAAGTCATTAGATTAAAAATCTAACATTTTATTACTAATAAAAGAGTTATATCTCACATTGGTTTGAAAATAATATTGGTTATATATATATATATATATATATATATATATAAGACTTCTACTATTAACAATAGAAGAGATTAATAGTAGAAATTAATATCGCATTATTGTATTAATTATTAATACCTATTATTAATAGGTAATGGTTGAGAAACAATGAGTCACTCATGATTGCTTGAGAATAATAATAGTATTATTGTTATAAAAAATAGCAATTGTAATAGTAATAGTAATAATAAAAACTAATATTGTACAATTATTATCATCATTGTCATAAATAAAAAGAAAAATAATTTTTCGTCGAAATGAAAGGTTTTTAACATATCTACGTTAGTAGACACCTTAAATTTTAGACTTTATGCTATTAAAATATTTATTTTGAGACTTTTAAAATCATTATTTATATTCTAACAATGTGAGATATTTCTTTTATATTTCTATTGGTAATAAAAGTTTAAGACTTTTATCTAAAGACTTTTAAAACAAACATCTCTTTCTAACCATATGGTATACATCTTTTCTATTGGTTATAATTGTATTTTTTAAATCAACGCTAATTTCTAACAAATGTGAGATACATTCTTCTATATTAATAATAATAGTGTTTTATATAAAAACTTTTGAAATCAACATCTCTATCTAAACAATGTGGGATACATCTCTTCTATTGACTATAACATAAAAATAATAATAGTAGTAGTATTTTATCTAAAGACTTGAAACCAACATCTTTTGAAACAATATATATATCTCTTGTATAGATAGTAACATAGTATTCTTTTATCAATAAATTTTATAACCAATATATGTTTCTATTATTGTATAGATCATAACATAAAAATTTTTTTATAAATTTTAAATATCACTTTTCTAACCATATATGTTTCTAAATAATGTGGATCTCTTTGTAACCAATGTGAGATACATCTTTTATCTAAAAACATTTTAAACCAATATCACATCACCCTTCCTAATCAATGTGAAATCTATATTTCATCATTTGATATTAAGTAGTTTTATAATTTTATCTAAAAAATCTAAACATCTTTTATACCTTTCTATATCACCCTCTAATCAATGAGATACATCTATTATCATCATTTGATATTAGTTATTAGTAGTTGAAATTTTAAAGTCTAAAAGTAAAAGTACTTTTATTATAAAAAACTTTTTAAAATCAACATCGCTTTTAACCAATGTAAGATTTAGTCTCTTTATTTATTGGTTTAAAATCAACATCGTTTTAACCAATGTAAGATTTATCCAACATCAATTTAAACAATAGTAACAAATTAACTATGGCTAATTTATAACAAATTAGCTATGGCTAAACAAAACTTCCATGACCAAAATGGCTCTAAACAAGCTGAAATAGTGGTCAAACTGATCACGCAATAATTGTGGTGATCTTGTCGTGTTGTGTCCGGGGTGCCGAAGGTGGCGTCGTGTTCGACGGTGGTTGTCGCGGTAGGATATCTGGCATGTTTTTACCTGTAAAATAAAGCACCGTGAGTGGGTGGGGTTGGCCCCATAACCCTCGTGTAAGAATCAAGATCTTTGTATATAATCGATAAATAGAAATTGTAATGAAATCAGTAATGAAAGTTACCTGCCCCTCCTTTCATAGTGAGGTTGCCTCGCTATTTATAGAAATAATGTTACGGGCCTCATGGGCTTTTAGCATGGGATTGGGCTTGGGCCCTTCTTCCGCCCAGGCCCATCTTCCAAGTAAATTTCTTTGAGTATGCAGCTTTTATCTGTTGGGCCTCGATATTTCTGCACTTCCCCTCCTTAGCCCTCGAGGCTAACATCGAGGGTAAGGAGTATAATCTCGCTCAGTAAATGGTGCTTCTTGTGATGCTGAGGGTTTTGAGATTTTGCTTTGAATTTCCAGAAGAGTTTATGTAGCTGAATTTTGAGCTTGGCGGGTGAACTTCGTGTATAATTGATCCTTTGATTGGCGAATTAGACCTCGACCGGCAAGTATAGGCATGAAAATAAGATATAGTCTTCAGCATAAAGTCATAATAAAAATTTATCATCAGCGTGGCGAGGACCTTCCATAGAATCGAGCCGTAAGGCCATAATAAGATTTATCCTCGGCGTGGCGAGGACCTTCCAGAGAATCGAGCCGCATGGCCTATAATAAGATTTATCCTCGGCGTGGCGAGGATCTTCAGAATTGAGCCATAAGGCCATAATAAGATTTATCCTCGGTGGGCGAGGACCTTCCGGAATTGAGCCATAAGGCCATAATAAGATTTATCCTCGGCGTGGCGAGGACCTTCCAGATTGAGCCCTAAGGCCATAATAAGATTTATCCTCGTGGCGAGGACCTTCCAGAGAATTGAGCCAGTAAGGCCATAATAAGATTTATCCTCTGGCGTGGGCGAGGACCTTCAGAGAATTGAGCCAAGGCCATAATAAGATTTATCCTCTCGTGGCGAGGACCTTCCAGAAATTGAGCCGTAAGGCCATAATAAGATTCATCCTCGACGTGGCGAGGACCTTTGAGAGAGAGGAAATAGGAGCATGTTTTTTATTTTATTTTTATGTTTGTGCAATGATGAATGGATGATGCATGTGTATGACATGCTCATGTGGATGCAATGGGTATTTAGGTACGCTTCGGCCTCTCAAGGAGGATATGCATGAGGCGCTAGGCGTTGCTTCTCCTCGCGCCCCGAGGAGGTTTTTGAACGCGAGACAATGCGATCTCGTTTTGATGAGGCAATGCGACTCGCTTGTAGCGAGATAATTGATCTCGCTTTTGAGGCAGGCAACGCGACTCCGAAATGGCAAGACAAAGCTATCTTGAAAAGTAAATGGGGCCAGTGGGAGCGAACGTGCCAAACACTGTAGGTCAAAGTCGCCGAGAGTAACTGCGGATGCCAAGCGAGCACAATATGAGCACAATGCGATGCCGAAGCTCAACGTATCAAACACTCGTAGGCTCGAGCGAATAACTCGATGCTGCCGAGCAAATGAAGCCGCCGAGCCAGAGCCGCAAATGCCGAAAGCATGATGAACGTATTTCAAACACTCAGAAGCTCGATCGTGCCGAGAGTAACTCGATGCAGGAGCCTAAGCGCAGTAGCGCAATATGGTTTCATAACTCGACCGCGAAAACTCGAAAGTGAGGACAAGGTAGAGCTCGCTACCGAGTAAACCGATCACGGGAGCATAAACGCAGTAGGCGCGGTATTAACTCAACCGCGAGTAGACTCGAGTGAGGACAAGGTGAGCTCTGCCCGAGAAACTCGGCAGGGAGCATAAGCGCAGTGCGCGGCAATAACTCAACCGCGAGTAGACTCGAAGGGAGGACAAGGTAGAGCTCAAGACCCCGAGTAAACTCGAGGGGGAGCATAAACCAGTAGGGCACAACTCAACCGCGAGTAGACTGAGTGAGGACAAGGTAGCTCGCCCGAGTAAACTCGAGCGGGGAGCACGCAGGCGCGGTGTAACAACTCAACCGCGAGTAGACTCGAGCGGGAGGACAAGGTAGAGCTCAAGACCGAAACTTCGAGGGGGAGCATAATGTAAACTCGACGCACATGTATGAAATATGATCCGCCATAAGCGCGAGCGCTGAAGTGGTGCTCTGACGCAAGAAATAATAATCGAGGCTCGAGCTCGCGCGAAGGCGTGGCGTATGCAAGGCACGTGAATAATGAATGATAAGAAGCTCGGCAATGCGAGCATAATTCGAGGTACGAGCGTACCGGGCGCGAGTGTGGCGTGCAGCACGTGAATAATAATAATAGAGCTCGGCGCCGAGCTGAATTCGCGAAGCTGAGCGTGCGAGCTCTTTGGCACGGGCACGTGAATAATAATAATATGGAGCTCGGCAGGTGCAAGCGCATAATTCGAGGTGCGAGCTCGAGCGAGCGTGGCGTGCTTCGGCACGTGAATAATAATAGGTATGGGCCGCGAGCGACGCGCGAAGCTCGCTAAAGCAAAGGCGAGCGTAATCATAAATAATAATAATAATATGAAGCTGAGGTGCGAGCTCAGCGAGCGTGGCGTGCCGCACGTGAATAATAATAGGGAGCTCGGCGCCTTGAGCATAACCGAGTGCAGCTCGGCGCTGAAGCGCGTGCACGCACGTAATAATAATAGGGAGCTCGGCAGTCAAGGAAGCATCTGAGCGAGCTCGGGTCCCTTAGTATCGCCCCCAGTTAATAGGCACGTAACCTTGTAACTAATCACATAATAGTTTGTAGAGGAACGACTCGCGTTCATTGGTCGTGGTTGCCGAGGTTATGTACGTTTGTATTTGGTACCTGAAACTTTTTAGGAGCATCTTTGTATAGGCAGAAATCACGTTTTCGTCATTCATATTTTCAAAGATACAATGTTTGTCATAATCCGTATATATTGATCATATAAGATAAAATTATTTGAAATATGTGCCTATTGTGCGAGAATTTAGTAAATTAATCATATGACACGTCAGCTATTAGAAGATACGATGAATTTATAAGATGCAAGTATTTGAGTGTGAAACTTTAGAGAATGCATGTGTCGTCATACTTAACATATGATAGGTAGATTAAACATGCTATTCGAGCTAGTAACATTGAATTTCGCCAAAGAAATAAATTTGCGAGCTCTAAGCGAGTCATTTTATATAATGGTTTGGTATGGCGGGCAAGTAGTTAGCTCGGCAATTAATTTCAATTTGGCAAATAAATTTCAGCTCGGCAATTATTTCAATTTGGCAAATAAGGTTCAGCTCGGCAATTATTTCAATTCGGCAAATAAATTTCAGCTCGGCAATTAATTCAATTCGGTAAATAGATTTCAGCTTGGCAATTAATTCAATTCGGTAAATAGATTTTAGCTCGGCAATTAATTTCAATCGGACAATTAATTTCAATTCGGTAATTAATTTTAATTCGACAATTAGTTTCAATTTGGTAAATAAATTTCAAAGCGGGGGCTTCATGTACGTCATTTTACTTTCCAAGAAATTACCATTGTAATTTTATAATGGAATATGAATGCTTTAAATGTAAAGACAACATAATGGGAGTACCTGACTGCATCATTAATAATTGTGTTTAGCTTGTGACAGAAGGATTGTCAATTTGTCATGGAACAGTTTCTGCTTTGTAACGAAAGTCAACAATATTAGATAGAAAAATAGAGAGCTGGAAGAAAAGACACCTGATTGACAGTGAGCAGCTCGTTCAAGCCCGTAAACACGCCAAGTCCGATTGATCGGAAGGAGGCCGGCGAGTGGACGGACGGCGAAGCTTTCAGCCGCTTTTGGCAGTGCGCGGAGGAGCGTGGTTGCTCCGTTTACAGCGATTTTGGCGGCGTTTAAACTCTCTTGGGCTGTGGATGGATCAATTAGAGAGGAAGGAGGGTCCGGCTGGGAGATGTTGATTCGCCGGAGGCTATGGTGGGCGAAGACGAGTCTGAAAGTGGCCGGAGTTGGATCTCAATTGGGGTAAGCTTGAGACGAGGGCTGGAGATGGATTTCGCCTGGCCAGAAATGGCAGGTTTGGTGGATTGAGCGGTCTTGTGTTGGAGATGGGAGGCGGCTGGGTTTGAACAGGTAGGTGGGGGAAAGACGATTTGGCCGGAGCAATTTAAGAAGGTGGCGTGGCCGGCTGGAGTAGTCTTGACTGGTTGGATGTGGGTTGGTTGGCAGAGGGAGACGACGAAGGGAGAGGAAACGCTTGGAAGTGCGTGGTGGATTTTGGCGAAGACGGGGCTGCTGGGTTTTGGGGCGGAAGGATTCGCCGGTTGAAGAAGATGTAGTTTCACCGGAGATGAAGGCCGTGGTGATTGAGATTGCGGCTGAGACGGGTTGGACAATGAAGAGAAGCGGCTAGTTCACCGGCTCAAGCTTCTTCGGGCAGTGTTTTTCGGTGGTATTCAGGCACCCTTTGAACGGAGTGTTTTTCGTTTCCCGGCAATGGAACCAAACTGATCACGCAATATTTGTGGTGATCTTGTCTTGTTGTGTCCGGGGTGCCGAAGGTGGCGTCGTGTTCGACGGTGGTTGTCGCGGTAGGATATCTGGCATGTTTTTACCTGTAAAATAAAACACCGTGAGTGGGTGGGGTTGGCCCCATAACCCTCGAGTGTGAAATCAAGGATATTTGTATATAATCGGAGAAATAGAAATTGTAATGAAATCAATGAAAGTTACCTCTCCCTTTTCATAGTGAGGTTCGCTATTTATAGAAATAATGTTCGGGCCTCATGGGCTTTTAGCATGGGATTGGGCTTGGGCCCTTCTTCCCCCAATCTTCCAAGTAAATTTCGAGATGCAGCTTTTTATCTGTTTGGGCCTGATATTTCGGTGCACTTCAACTATTATTATTAATACAAAATATGTATCTCACGTTAGCTAGAAACTTATATTAATTTTAAAAGTATTTAGGTAAAAAAATCATTTAATATTAGTAACAATATAAAAAAAATTATAACAATAGAAGAGATTAACAATCTAATTATAATGTCTAAAAGTTATATTATTATTACAAAAATATATATATCCCAAATTATACCCGTGCATAGCACGGGCTAAATAACTAGTAATATTGAATGAATGTAGAAATCAGAAGCAGTCGAAGCATCACATGTGTAATTGAATCACTCAATTTTTGATTTCTAAAATCAATATAAATTATAGGAAATACATTCTACAATCACATTATAAAAACATAGAACAATAGTCTCCAAAATGTCGCCTTTATTCATGTTAGTGAAACAAATCAATCGAAGCAAGCTGTAATGGACAATGAAAATCTTATTAGTACAAGTTTATAATGATATATTTGTTATTAAGCGGTTATCCTTAATTTATTATTTTAATTTTCTTTTCTTCTTTATTTTACTTATTATTTATGTATAATTCAATTGAATAAGATAACTTACGTGCGTTTAACACACGGATACAAAAACTAGTTTCCTTAACAAATATGAAATTATTGATACGTGTAGTGTAATTGAAAGGTTGTAACCTTTATATTCTCTATTTAGTTGCTACAAAAGGAGAACATGATACTTTTATTATTTGTATATTTATATATGTCTCCAATTTTGTAATAACGTAGCAGCTTTCATATATGCTTTAGACTTAAAGTAACAAACTACTCAATCTCATACTTCACCATGAAATTTCAAATAACAAAAATAACTATACTACTAATTGGATGAACTATTCTTCATTCGTGTGGTGCAAATTGCAATTGACGGGTTTTTAGCTTTAAAATCTACATTTAGTTGTTTTAAAATTAATTTACGGTACTCTTTTATATTTTTGAAGTGTTTCTAGTATTGTCATTGGTAGGGATGGTAATTGGGTGTTAATGGATAGTTTTAGGTTAAGCTATTATTTATTAGCATAATGGATAATAGCATAACTCAAAGCTATCAATTAACACTCAATTGTCACCTCTAGTCATCGGTTAGCCCCGAACTCTATTTATGTAACATAATACATTAATGGACATATTGATATTTTATAACACTTCAATTTATAATTACCTCTTTGATTATATGGCTTTGATATATTTATTTATTTATTTATTTATGGTATACTCTATAGCTCCCCCAGTTTATGACAGTTGCTAAGTGGTTTTTGTTTTTGTCTGCTAATTCAATACATGTATAAGTTTTGGTGCTATTTTTAGTTTGTTTACAATAGTTTTTATCATAATTTAGTCAATTTTCCATACTTCCAGGGGGTACCCAAACAGATTGAACTAAACCTGAGCACACATTGCACCACAAGAGTTACATATCCGAGATAAGTTTTTTTTGCAAAACATAGGTCATAGTTACCAAAAATACTCTTTTCTACAAAACATTATTTGCTTATAGATTTAATTTTTTAGGTACCTAAAAAAATTAAAAAACATGCACACACATACTTCACTATGAATTGAAACAATAAAAAAGAATCAGACTAACCAAAAGATGAAGTGTTGTTGTAGACACCCCAATTTTGTACTTCTATTTATAACATTCTATAAATGTTAAATACAATCGAAAGGACTAATGAACGTTAAACTTTCGGGAGGTTCAAAATGTCAAAAGAAGAAACCAAAAAGGAAAAAAAAAAGGCAAACAATGAACAGCAGGAAAGTGAAATTTCCCAAGGCATAAAACAATAAATGGCACAACCTACAACACTTTTAGGCGCCGCCTAGAAGAAAAAAAAATTACGGAAGGAAGAACTATCAGAAATTACGGAGAGTTTCTAATAAGAAATTCACAGAGTGCTGTGAAGCTGCCAAAATCAATTCTCCCCCTTAGGCTGAGTGATTCCTCACTATACACTTATACCCACCGTCCAAATATAAACTCAATTAATCGATTAGGTTCTCGTCCTAAACTCGGTCCCAAAAACCATCAACGCATTCGTTCGCCGAGAAATTCAAACACCACATCGAAAAATCATCAAATACAAGCAGTGCACGCCAAAGTTCAGACACGACATCAGCAAAATACAACAAATTCAAACAGTTACTGCGCCCAAATAAAGAGGTAGAAAGTCACAAATTCAAGCAGTTACTCAGCTTGGATAGAGAGGTGGAAAACAACAAACACAGTAGTCACACCGCCCAAATTTCGACGTTAAAAGGAACAAATACAAGCAGTTACTCCGCTCGGATAGAGAAGTAGAAAGCAACAACAACAACAACAAACAAAAAGACTTCCTTTCCTAGAAGAACATGGGAAGCACACGTAAACCGCCTAGAGGGCTTAAGCATAGGCATACCCCGGGTTCAGATACTCACGCTTCAAGAGGTAAGTTCTGTCCCCGTAGTTACTTATTTTAATCTACTAATTAAATATAGATATTTAATTAGGTTTCCTTTCTATTTATATTTTAATATAAAAATAGTTAAAATGTAGATATTTAATTAGTTTATTTTCTGTTTTTACTTTAATGTATAAATAGTTATATTTTCTTACTTCTAAATTAGTTTATTTTATGTTTTTACGTTAATGTAGAAATAGTTATATTTTCTTACAGTTTAATTAGTTTATTTCTTGTTTTTACTTTAATGTAGAAATAGTTATATATTTTTACTAATGAATTAGTTTCCTTTCCATTCGTACTTTAATGTAATAATAGTTATATTTCATTTCTATTTAAATTAGTTTTCTTTCCATCCGCACTCTAATATAATAATAGTTATATTTCATTACTGTTTAAATTAGTTTTTTTTTTATCTTTACTTAAATGTAAAGTAGTTATAATTTATTGTAGTTTAATTAGTTTCTTTTCTTCATATACTTTAAATATAGAAATAGTTATGTCTCTTACTATTATTTAATAAGTTTCTTTCATGCTTATGCATGTAATATAAATAAAGTTTGTTGTTAGTATAGATATTTTATTCTTAAAATAGTTTATGAAATTGTTGTAATTATTCTCCCGTTGTAATTTTGCTTTCCTTTCCTTAGTAAAATGTAACGTAACTTTTCTTTATTTCCTTTTTGTTATATATAAATGTTTTTTTTTTCTAAACCAAAATGTATAAAATAAAACAAGCATATTGACAAACTCATTGTGAGACCGAAATGGCGAATTTGGTGTCTAACCTCTTTCTAACTCGTAACTTAACCCCCGAACCCATACATTCTGTATTTTTTGTTTTTCTTTATTTAACCATAAAATAGAGGTGACAACTCTATAAACACACTTTTGAGTCTACAATGAGACCGACGTATTCCATGCGCTTTTTTGAAGCCACGCTTTCAAGAACAATTTCAAAACGGATTCTCACAGTTGTTATTAGTAACGTTGTTGGAGATAATAGTCGGTTTCGTGATCTTCGTATCAATATTTCCTTAACTACACACAACACAAATAAATCTATTTTGAAACAATAAGAAAGCCTCATTTTTTGTTATAATAGTTAGTTTGCATATACTAAGAATTCTATAAATAAAATTGCCTAGAGAATTGAGAATGCCACATAGTTTATGCTCGTCATATACGACAACATCTCAAGTAAAATATTGCATAGTACATAACCTCACATTCACATATATTTTCTAAAGTATACAAATCTATTAATTTTACTCTTGTGTTTTGAAAATTGGATTTATTACATTGTCCATAAAAATAACCAATTGCAATATACATACTAAATCCCGCTTTTTTATTCTAGTATGTATACAAATTTTTTTACATGTTTATAGAAAATGCTTATTTGTTGACACACATCCTTGCACGAACAAATGGAGAGGCTGAATTGAACATGAGGATCGACTCAAATGTAACATTTAACTATGTAAGATAAGTACTTTTTTTTTCATACATATACCTAATTGACCATATACTTGCGTTTAACAACAAACAGCTCGGTACACATTTGATTTATCTTTTCATTAAACAATTGAGGAAACACACACTTCACTATCAATTTCAAACAAAAAGAAGACAAATTACTTACAAGGAGATGAACTGTTATTCAATGTTATGTCAAGTTCTTCATTTAACGGCAACTTCAAAACCACCAACCACCTTTACAAATGTCGTCATCAAGTCCGCTTATAGTTGTCTTTTTGTTGGCCTCGATTTGGTTGATTGTTAACACTTTTCAAACTATAGGTGGAGAAAGTTTTAGAGAATGACCATTAGAAAGTACTGAAAAAGAATGGCAAAAAGTCTACTAAACTAATTCATACCGTAATATATATACACTCATTTTCACACAGGATTAATCCTGAATTTGTAGGGGCTTTTAGTTTGACTCTTCATTTTCCTCTCTGAATGTATTCATATGTCTACAACCTAAAGAATGAAACTATCCATGCAAATTGGAACTTTTATGGATCGAATTACATGCCCTACCTTTTTCAAAAAAAAATATAATCATTAACTTTCTATCTGTTTTGGTCTATGTTTTTGTAGCACACCCCAATAAATTATGGATACCTTTAAGTAATTATTATCTTTTACTTAATTACTATATTACTTGCAGCTTTGTGGACAGTCTGTTATAGACTCTTCATACTCTTACTTACAAAAAGTTGTTTTTACCAAAACATGCATTTATAAATTGTATTTTGGAAAAATAATAATAATTAATTAACCTTGATGTCTGTGGGTAAGCGTGTAAAATATCGTTTCTTTACCCAATACATATCTGGAACGTCATAATTATATCTAACCCCTAATGAAGATTGTTTGTATATAAATACACTGGTATTCGATAATCTCTTTTTATAAATAAAATAACAATATATTTAGTTTGTCAATGGTTTTTTGGGGGGTATGTAGTTAACGAATTACTTATAGACTATATTGTTTGTGTTCCGATTCTAAGTGCATGTAGTAATGTTGACTTCTATTTGCGAACTAATCTTCAATTATGTTATGAAGTTGGTTGATTTAAGACATACTGTTTACTTATTCAAACTATTAGCGACTTAATTAGTAGAGGTTTGAATTTTATATTCTCCTTACGTATTTATATAAGTACATGCTTTACGACTTTAGTTTTTTTATTTACCTTATTCATTTATTTTGAATGTCAACCATAATATAGATACGTAGTCACTTTACTTTACTCCATCTCTTTAACGCCTTTTATCGTTAACATCTAAAACATGTACTAATGTTGACTTCTATTTGTTAACTAATCTTCAATTATGTTATGAAGTTAGTTGGTTTAAGACATACTGTTTACTTATTCAAACTATTAACGACTTGATTAGTAGAGCTTTGGATTTTATATTTTCTTTATGTGCTTTATATAAGTACATGCTTCTTTTTGATTGAATTTTGAATGTCAACCATAATATACTTAATCACTCCCTTTTACTTCATCCCGTTAATGCCTTTTAAAATTTAGGAAATAATGTACCAATGAACACTTTGTTAATAAAACATAAAGTATGTAGTTAATTATATAATTCAGATTTAACACGGAGCTGTTCCAAGTACAAACAATTCAAACCAACACATTGTGATAGATGGAATTTCATTCCTTACAAGAGAAATAACAAAAATACTTTAGCTTAGATACTCATTTTCCATCTATTGAGCCTCCATTGTCAAGGGAGATTCAATACAAAAAATATAACTACAACGCCCCAAAACTGGGTCCGACCACGTGGGCCCACATCATGGCCATGTCACCAATCAATTATTTCAAACATATACTAAACCCAATAAATATAATAAATGCATGCATTAACTTTCACGAACACGATCAAATACCCATACGCTAATCTTTAATAGTTTGCTTACAATTTAAAAAATACATATCTTAATTAAATCCCAAATTGAATTTAAAGATTACAAAGCAAAAGTCCATAAACATAATATAGTTTTTTCTTCAAGCTGGGCCATACGAACCATACCAAAATTTTAAGTCTTTACTTATGTCCCGAAGAAAAGGAGTAGGAAAAGGGTGAGCAAATAAAGCTCAATAAGTTCATATCAACCCCCGGTTTTTAAAGAGGAGTTGACCAAAAAGAAAGGCGAATGAGTGTCTAACATGCAATTATCAAAAGGAATGATTTTTCTTATTTCAGATATCATATATTTATCGGCATCTCGTAATCAAAATACCCAAGTCAAGGATGAATGGCATATCCGGATTACCCCACCATAGTTCTTATGGTTTAGTGTTACCATAAAGGCTAAGTGGTCACTCTATACCCGATGTCGAGTTGTT
>CM028384.1:83534191-83602417 GCA_013146195.2 Codonopsis lanceolata
TATAGGTGGTATGCGTGATACATTACAACAGCCATTGTGAAGTTGTCAAGTGCATTACAAAGTAAGAGTGCAACTCAAACTAATAGATAAACAATAATAAAGCCAATTTGTGAACAAATCATATTTTAGAAAAGATGAATCCTTATCGACTTGTCATTCACAACAAAATCATATTTCAAGACATTACAATCAACTTATCAAGACATTAGAATTGTCATTGCAATCATTGTCAAAATATAACTACAACCATTGTCAAGTTGTCAAATACATTACAAAGGAAAGAAAACTAACATAACAACCATTGAGTTTCTAAAATTACATACCAAATAACATCACCAAATAAAACAAAAATAAAATTGTCATTCCAATCAATGCCTTCTAATTTTTTTTTCAACTTGTTCACTAATCTTCATGCTCTCAACCATGCTATTTGCCATCATCAACAGAGTTTCTTTCATTATCTTTGATCATGAGTTTCTTTATTTCACTTTCGTAATTGTTTATCTTCACCAACAATCCCAAATGATTTGTTTTGACCTCGGGGCATAATTCATCATCCAACCATCTAAAAATCTACAAAATCCTTCATTCTCAGAATCTATAGACATGCACGTATATTATTTTGAAAAAAATAGTTATTATGTAATCCCTATAAGACAATTGTAATAGAAATAAAAAAATATGTAATCTCTAAAAGACAAGTGTAATAGAAAAAAAAAATTACCCCATATTTTGGACATGCTCAGTATCTTCTTCCAGGGTTGTTTTTAGTCCAAGATGTCTTCAATGGAACTTTTATTCCATAACCATAATACAAGTCTTCCAATACCACACCATTATTCCTTGAGCTCCAACTACCATTAGAAGTGGTTGGAGATGACCTACTCATTCTAAAAAACAACTGATTAAAAAAATTGCAGCCATGTTTTGAGAACAAATTTGGGAGAAATGAGAAGAAATTTGGGAGAAATTGGGACGTAAATTGGAGAGAAATGACGTGTGTGCCAAATTTGGGGAAGAAATATTGGAGAAAGAGATTAAGGGTCGGATTGGGGAGAAAAATTAGGGCAAAAATCAATGAATGAAATTGGGGAAGGAATACAGTGTAATTGGGGAAGAAAGCAACCTGGAGAAACATGTTACTCGTTAGTAATTCACGGCCAGTTAACGTTTTTGATTAAAAGTGATGAATTTTAGAAATGTTTGGCTTAACTTTGATTGCCAAGAAACAGTGTGCATTAAAACTGAAAAATGAGTAAAGTTAAGTATCAAAATGAAAGAAGTAATGCTAGAGCCTAATTAAAAGATTAAAATTTGTGTACCAAATGATGTGGCTTTCCAATGCCATCTTATTTAAGATTTGTGCCCACTATAAAGCTAAAAAGTTATGTTAACAATATGACACATAAGATGCCACATCATTTGGTACTCAAAATTAAGTGTTATTAAAGTGATCCTAACATTTCCCAAAATGAAATTAACCCTTATTTTATATATTAAATAGTGTTGCGTTTAAGGATTTAAGTGCTCTCTTTTATAGTCACTTAAATATCGCCGTTTATTTACTTTGCGTGGTAATTTTTTTTCCCCAATATTTTCCGTTAGGGGTGGCAATGCTCTACACGACACGACATAACGAATCACAGCTATTACCGACTATAAAATACAATTACAAAGACAAATAGCATTGATTAGTTCTTAAGTTCCCACGATACCAACACGACACAACACAACACAAAACACGACACAAAAAACATAAAATTGTTAATATATTCAAATTAATATTTATTATTATATTTATGATCAAATAAGATATATAATATGAAATCACGATAATAATGCATGAACGCTCCACGATAACGCCAATTGCCACCCCTATTTTCCGCAACCTTTTTTGTTTTGAAAGTCCGATATGCAGTTCTTCACCCTTTCCTTCTCAAAAACGCTCGCCCTTTCTCCCTTGTCCCTTACCGGCCAGCCGCGTACATCACCTAGCTAGGACTGTCGATCGCCCTTTATCCCTTCTCCATCGTGTGAAATTCGTGCTGCTCGTTTCGTCGGCCAAAGACCATCTCCTTCCCTCTCCACCGAATTGAACAAGGTAGTCTCTCTCACCTTCTGATTCTCAAATCCCCACATCCCACCAATCTCGATCCTTCCCCACCAAATATATGTATATATATTTGAAGTTCTATGATTGGAGCATGCGCAATTCGTTCTTTACTGATTACGGCTAGGGTTTGGGGAGGGGGTTATAATTGATTATCCATTTTTGATTATCACATTTAATTGTTGTTATGCTCTTTCCATTTTCCATTTGCAGTATGATAAATGAATATTGGTGTTGTTATGCTCTTTCCATTTTCCATTTGCAGTATGATAAATGAATATTGGTGTTGTTATGCTCTTTCCATTTAATTGTCTCTTTATTCCCTCCAGTCTCTCTCTCTCTATTCCCTCCGGCTCTCTCTCTCTGGCTCAAAATTCTCTGTTTCATTGATCTGAATCACTAAATCTGATCCCATGACGAAGCAACACGCAAATTGGTCTCCTTACGACAACAATGGAGGGTAAACCCCTGATTAATTCCTCTATTTATCGCTCCTGCCTAGGTTTTACCGATGGGCTCACACTGTGTGTATGTGTGTGTTTGCAGAACATGCGTTGCGATTGCGGGAGCCGATTACTGTGTTATTGCAGCCGACACTCGTATGTCTACCGGCTACAGTATTCTCACACGCGATTACTCCAAAATCGCTCAATTGTACGCCCCCTTTTTTTTTCCTGCCCGATTCGTGCTATTTTATTCGATTATTTGTTGAATTGATTCGTTAATAGAGTATTAGCTACTTTTGATCATTTTGAACTGTTATTTAGTCCACTTTATTGATTAATCGTATTATTTCACAATATGGTACTAGCTTAGGGCTAGAAAATAGTCATTCTGAGTGAGATCCAATTTGCTATTTGAAATTTATTCCAGTAAAAATGAGGTTAATTGAGTAAAGATGGAAAATGTAAGCACAAAAATGAGGTTAATTGGATGTAGATAGAATATTTATGTCGTTCTGGAAACTAGATTGCGTCTAATTTGGGGATGGGACTACAGTTTGTTAAGGATAAAAGAATATAACAAGTTACTTTGACCTTAGGTTAAACCTAATTTAAGTGTGAATTTTTGTGCACTGATTGTTTGCTATGAGAAATTGGAGTCCTCTTCTTTACTCATTAATTAGGATTAAGGAGTGTATACAGTTACGAGTTCTCTGGTTTCTCTACATGGACATGTTCGTAAAGTTTTTATTTGATGAATAACACCTGTATATCCAGTCAATAAGTTTTAATGAAATGGTTTTTTTAGCTGGTTCAATTGCTGTCTGAACGGAAAAAAGAAAGTAGCTTCGTAATACCTTTGGGGAAAAGTTTATTTTACTGATGTTTAAAGTTATTTGACTTGAGTATGTCTTTTTGCGAAGTAGCAGCATGCTCTCTCCTTAGCTTGACTGTGCATCTACCGAAGGTCTTTGAAACAATGCTTCCCTAATCATGCTGAAATAGTATGTATTTTTGATTGTCGGACTGTTTATTTCTCAGAGCAGACAAATCTTTCATGGCCTCTTCAGGGTTCCAGGCAGACGTGAAAGCTTTGCAAAAGGTCTTGGCTTCTAGGCACTTGGTAAGGTTCTGGCAGATTTTTCTTTCAGTACACTATAAGTAAGTTGAACGTTGGTACTTGGCTGATACTACTGTCATCTCAAGTACTATTGTTTAGCTGTTTTGTTGACCAAATAGTAAACTCTTACCTAGCAGCATTGACTTTGTGGTGGAAGGACCAAGTTATAGTATTGCTTGATATTCCCTGAATTCCAGTACACATATTTAGCAAAAAACTCTACTATGATCTATAAATACTTATCTGTAGGCATAGATCTTATAAATGCTTATCTGTAGGCATAGATCTTGATAATAAGAGGAGGATGAACTTAGTATATTAGCTGTTAGGTTTATATATTTCTCATTCTTGTACTTTGTGCATGATATTTTGAAAGAGAACATATGAATTCTCTTTGGAGAAGGGACAATTTTCGTATGGGAGGATTTATTTTGAGATTTTCATTAGGGAATAAGCAGAGATCCAAGTGAAAATTTTCAATACTTTGATACCCCCTACGCCACTGTCCACTCATCCATGTTACGTCGAACTCATATCACGTGTCTGTATTTGTTGCTACTACGCCTTGTAAATGACAAGTTAGAGCAAATATCAAGCTAAAGTTTGTAGCTGCAACTAATATCTATTCCTTAAAACTAGGGTGTGCAATAAACAGTCCTTTAGCTAACTTGCTGCTGACAGTATGTTGCAATTTGTCAGGACAGACCGTGGGATAACATTAAGCTTGTTCTTCTAGACTATTGGACACATCTGGCTGCCCTTTCATCTCTTAAAGCTAAACCATAAGTCCATAACTCACTGTGCTTCACTGACAGTGACAGGAAAATATGACATTGATATCAAAATTAGAAATTACAAATAGCCTGTCGTTGAAAGTGAGGAACATTTGATGATGTTACATTCCTGTACAATCACATATCTAGATCAGTACAGTACACCCTATGTCCTGAAAAAGAGTTGCATTTGACAAGTCAATCTTTTTACTTTCATACTTTTGAATCTTTATTTTCTTTAAATTGTACTCCCTCCGTTCTGGGCGAAGAGCCCATTATTTCATTTTGGGATGTTTTGCTTAAAGAGTTCACTTTCAAAAATTAAAGTATAAAAATGTCATTTTATTACTAACGTGCTACTAAAAGTGTCATCTTCTTAAAAAGTTTGACTTTCAAACGAGGACTTTTTATCCGGAACGGATGGAGTATATCTATATAAAATTTTGTATGATATGTTAGGTAAACATCGTGTTTCCAAAAAGAAAGAATAGTAATAAAAAATAAAGATTTGATCCTTAAATTTTGTAAGTGCCGAATCTTTTTTTTTTGGAATAACCAGAAAGGAAAGTGCGGCTCTTTTTTTGGGACGGAGGGAGTAATTGGGTAAAACAACAAGACTAGTACAAACCACAAAAGTAAATCCCTGGCCAATAGTCCAAAGATGGAAATATTTGCAGTTGTTTTCTTCATAAACATAACATCATAGGGTAAGAATAAAAAAACATTAACGCGTCTCGTTTAATAAGGAGCTGGCACAACATCTAGATTATGGAAGTTTTATTGTATATAATGATCATTTTGGAGAAGGAAGGGAGTGGAGTCCAACAATATCTTCTTTCAGGCAGGATGGAAATCATTTGATGTGATTTGCAGTCAAGAGAAGGATGGAGTGCGTTTCCGGTGGTTAGAAAGGAGTAGAGGTAGAGTCCATGAAGTCGTGTTTTCTTTTGATGAAGTTCTTTGGGTATGCTTATGGATGGAGAAAGCCTCTTTGGGTTCAGATCTCTTCTGGAAGAAGCTTTCGGGGAAATGGCGTGAGGTGTTTGTGTTTCTGGCAAAGGAATAGAATGAGCATGGCTTTTATCTGTGTATCTCCGTCAAAGGTAAAGGATGCCCCTCAAAGATTTTTATTCCGGCTGTGGCAAGGGAGGGTGACAGGGAAATGATTGCGGGTAAAATTAGGAGGTTCGCTCTGTCAAAGAATGTTAGCAGGAGGCAAGCAAAATCCTATAAGGAGGCGGCGAATATCCCTCCTTGGCCGGATTTATAATTGAATGTTTTCCGACTGCAATAGGGACTCTCATGTCGACTTCGAGGTAGAAGAAAACTCTTGTAGAGGCAATGTGGAGTTTCTGGAGAGATGCTTGGTAGGTAGAATGTGGGAGCTGTAGTGCTCCATCCCGACATGCCACGAGGTTCAGAGATGGGTTAACTCAAAGTGGAGATCACTGGGAGGAGTCCAAGTGAGAGTCATGAGTGGGAAATGTTTTCTCTTCATATTTCCCTCTCAAGGAAGAAGCTATTTGTATTTTGAATGAAAAGGTCTGGATGTTTAACCAACACCCTTGGTTCTTAGATAGATGGAACCCTATTGGGTGCAGCCATAGGAAGGATCGACAACCGCCGCTTGGGTTAGGGCTGTGGGACTTCCTCTTCATTTGTGGGGAGAAGACGTTTTCAAGAGGATTGGACAGATGTGTGGTGGTTTTTTAGCAGTTGATGAAGAAACTGAGATGAAGGCAGATTTGAGATGGGCTCGTATATTTGTTTGTTTCAGTGAAAGGATTCCGGCAAGCATATGCATAGGGGTAGGGGGAAGTGTCTTTGCAGTTCCTATTTGGGCTGAAACTGCCGCTTTCTACTCTCCATGGCAGTCGCCTGGTGGTGGTGGAAGAGGAGGTGGAGGTAGACCTGGAAAGACGAGTGGGACGCACGGGAGCAACTTTGGCGTCAAGTCTTCAGTTGGGCGCAATCCCTATGACGCTGGCACATCGTATGATTTCAGAAAAGGCTGGGGAGGCACATGGGGGGCAGGGAATTCAAATTTCAAACCTATAAATCTAAACGGTGGCGTATTGAAGGGGACTCGTATTCAAGGAGTAGGCTCAAGGTTTTCCTCTTGGGCTGGCCCAGTCAGTAAGAGGAATTACTGAATTACTGAGGAATGGGAGCAGTACAGGCCCTACAAATTTTACTAGGGTTGAAAAGGGTAAGTGGGTGGTCCTTGACAAGGGAGGATCGGTTGGTGGGCTGAACCATTCAGTTGGGCTAAAGGATGATGGTGGGTTTGGGTCTCCTAGCTGTAACAATTCAGGGGGGAAAACCTCAAAGGAGGCGAGTGGGCCTGGGTGGGAATCCTGTGAGGGGGCTGGGGGTTCTGCTTCTGGGCCAGCTCCTTCTAGTCTCCAAGGTATGAATACAGCCACGTTGAACAAAACCAAGGTCCCAGCGAGTGTGGCGAAGGGTAGTAAGCCGTGCAAAATTTACACAATAGGGAAAGAACTTTGGTGGAGTGAGATTTGGAGTATGGAGAATTTGTCCAGAATGAAGGGGTCTCTATGGAGGGTGATCTCAGCTCGAAGACTTTGGAGGAGCTAGTTCTATCGTAGTTGTTGAGCAGGGAGAGTTCTGGTGTAGGCGACACATCAGGTAACATGGAAGATTTTGGGAACTGTGTTGAGGATATTCAGGTTGAGTCTTCTATGGATGATGGTGTCACAGTCATTAACCAAGAAAATGGTTACTGCTCACCCAGTGGTGCTTTTAGCGAATGTTCGTGTGACGATATGGAAGAGCCTCTGGAGTGTACCTCACTCACGGCAATTCCACCCCCTGTTTTTAATGCTGCCGAAGCTATCATGGATGGAGTAGGGGAGGAGGTCATCTCTGGTTGGGTCAAAAGCCGTATTAAAGGCCTTGGGAAATTCTTAGGAGTCTCTTACAATGGATATGAAGATAAAATCTTGAATCTGCTCATGGACATAGATCTGAATCGTAAGGTTTCGAGGGGAAATAGCATCAAAAAGCAAAGCAGCAGTGCAAAGGGGATGAGGGAACTGAAGCAACTGCGTTGCAGCTTGAACTTTGAGCAGATTGATAGCAGTGGGTTACTGGATAGGGATGTTAACAAAGTTTAGTTATGGATATACGATTTTTAGCTTGAAATGTGTGGGGTTTACATAATTTAGAGAAAAGGGATCTTATTAAGGCAGTCTTGAGAAGACGGAATCCTCATGTGGTTTGTCTTTTGGAAACCAAAATGGAGACGATAGATTTGCGTTTTATTAACAGTATTTGGAACGCAAGATGGGTGGATTGGATTTGTTTAGGGGCTGTGGGAACTTCAGGAGGAATTTTGATGGGATGAGAGGAAATTTTCGAAGGTTGAGTCAATGCTGGGTTCGTTTTCAACTTCCTGTGTCCTAAATTTCGTGGAGGATGATAAGGCAGTGCTGTTTTCTGGTGTTTATGGTCCTTTTACAACAGTTGACAGAAGATTGTTGTGGTCAGAACTAAAGGCAGCAAGGTTAGGTAGGGAGTATCAATGTAGTTCGCTTCCCCCATGAAAGATCTGGTTCTGGTGGTTTTTCTCAATCCATGTCTGATTTCAATGATTTATTAACGACGTAGAGCTAGTAGACTTGCCTTTGACTGGAGGAGACTTCACTTGGTTTAGAAGTGGTGACAGAATGCAGTACTCAAGAATTGACAAATTCTTGGTTTCAGCAGATTGGGGGGATCATTTTGGGGCTCTGATTCAGTCGTGCCTTCCTAGAGTGACCTCAGATCATGTCCCTCTGTTGCTGGAATGTGGTGTATTGGTGAAAAGAAAAGCTCCGTTTAGGTTCGAGAATATGTGGCTCAAGGAGCAAGGCTTTGTGTAGAGGGTCAAGGATAAATGGTCTTCGTACGCGATCGCTGGTGACCCCTGTTACGTGATGGCAAAAAAAGTTAAAACGGCTGAAAATAGACCTCAAAGTCTGGAACCATGAAATTTTTGGGAGGATTGAGAGCAGAATTAAAATTTTGCTGGGGATGGGAATGGGGTTGATGAGAGGAGAAGACTGGATTTGAAGAAGGAACTGGAGCATCTTATGAGATGTGAGGAAACTAGTTGGAGACAAAAATCTAGGGTCCAGTGGCTCAAGGACGGGGATAACAATACCAAATTCTTTCATAGGATGACGAGTGTGCACTTCTCAGTCAATCAGATTCAAAAGTTGACAGGTGATGGGATGATGGGATTATTCTGGAAGAAAAAGAGGAGATCAAAAGAGGAATTGTGAACTTCTACGAGAGACTGTACAGGGACAGCAGTGATTGGAGGCCGGTACTAGAGGGGGTCACGTGCAAAGCCCTTGACTTGGAAGCCTTGACTGAACTTGAGCAGCCTTTTACGGAAGAGGAAGTGGTGCTGGTTTTAAGGAAAATGAGTGGAGACAAAGCCCCGGGTCCAGACGGTTTTTCTTTGGCTTTTTTCCAGCAATGTTGGGAGGTCTTGAGGAAGGATATGATGAGAGTTTTCCATCATTTTCATGAGAACTCTCGTTTTGAGAAAAGTTTAAATGCTACCTTTATTGCTCTAATCCCTAAGAAGAAAGGTGCTAGCGATGTGAAGGATTTCAGACCCATTAGCTTGATTGGAGGGGTTTATAAAATCATTGCAAAGGTGCTTTCTCACAGATTGAGGAAGATTCTGGATAAAATCATCTTCTGATTCCCATTCCCAGCATGCGTTCATCTGAAACAGGCAAATCCTAGATGCGTCGCTGATCGCAAACAAAGCAGTCGATACTAGAATCAAAGGCGGAACCCTGGGCTTACTTTGTAAACTGGATATAGAAAAGGCGTTTGATAATGTGAATTGGGATTTCCTGATGTTTATGATGGAGAAAATGAGGTTTGGGGTTAAGTGGAGAAACTGAATTCTGTTTTGCATTTCATCTGCTCGGTATTCCGTCTTAGTTAACGGGGAACCTTTTGGATTTTTTGGGAGTACGAGGGGCTTGCGCCAAGGTGATCCTCTTTCTCCTTTTCTCTTCATCATAGTTATGGAGGCCTTGAGTTATTTGGTGGAAAAAGCAATGTTGGGAGTTTTTTTGAAGGATTCAGAGTGGATAGGGCAGGTGGGTCAGTAACCAAAGTGTCTCATCTCTTGTTTGCGTATGACACCGGGTTTGCTGCGGGGCGGAAATGTCTCAACTTTAATTTCTCTGTTTGGTGCTATTATTCTTTTAGGTGGCTTCGGGTCTTAAGATCAATATCTCTAAGAGCTATATCATTCCTGTTGGAGATGTTGAGAACGTGGGGGAATTGGCTTCTTTTTTTGGGTGTAAGGTAGCGAGGTCCCCTGCATCTTATATCGGCTTACCCATTACGGCCCCTTTTAAAAGCAAAGCGGTGTGGAACGAGGTGATTGTATGGTTTGAACGTCGGCTAGTGGGTTGGAAGAGGCAATACTTGTCCAAGGGGGGAGGCTTGTTCTAGTAAAAAATACTCCGTCCAGCTTGCCTACTTATTTCCTATCGCTACTTTGATTCCTGTTTTGGTTAGGAATCGTTTAGAAAAGCTGGAAAGAGACTTCCTTTGGGAGAAGGGGGTTCGGTGGGGAAAAAATTACTCCTAAGGCAGGGCTTGGGGTTAAAAATTTAAAGCTGTTCAATGAAGCTCTTCTTGGGAAATGGTTGTGGAGGTATCTTACGGAGAGGGAGGCCCTTTGGCGGAAGGTGGTGGAGAGTAAATATGGAAAGGGAAATCATTCTTGGTTTCCTACTGCCATCAATGAACCTTTTGGGGTGGGTCTTTGGAAAGGTATAAGAAGAGGTTGGGATAATTTCGTCAGACATATCTCTTTTGAAATTGACAACTGGTGCGATGTAGGGGAGTTGTACAGATTATTCCCAAATCTGTTTGCTATGGCTAGAGAAAAGGAGTGCTCTATAAACTTTGTGCTTAATTTGGAGGAGGGAAGGATCTGGTGGAATCCTTCTTTCCGCAGAATTTTTCAAGATTGGGAGATTGAGTCAGTCGCGAGATTGCTCGAGTTATTATATACTCAGAAGGTTGGCCTTCCATCCCATAAAGTATTATGGGAAGACGTCAAAAGTAAAGTGTTCTCGGTGAAAGGGTATTACTCAAAGCTGGGCAGCAGCGATAGAAACTTATTCCCGTGGAGGTCAATATGGAAATCTTGGGTTCCAAGCGGAGTAGCCTTTTTAGCGTGGGAGGTAGCAAATGGAGCCATTTTAACAGGTGATAACTTGAGGAAAAGAGGCCTTCTGTTTACTAACTGGTGCTATCTCTGCAAGGGGGATGAGGAGAGTGTTAATCATCTGATGCTACACTGTCCAGTGGCGGGGTCTCTTTGGTCTGTACATATCGTGGGTGCTTCCAAACTCTACCAAGGACCTTTTTTGGAATTGGTCTTATTTTGGGAGGAGCAAGAGCAGTAATAGGCTTTGGAATGTTGCCCCGTTAAGCGTATGCTGGACAATCTGGAAAGAAAAAAATCGAAGGGCATTCCATAATGAAGAGGGTTCTATGTTAGCTTTGAGGAAATCGCTGCTCTCCTACATGCTTGAATGGAGTGTAGGGGCAGATCATATTACGAATCATAGTGATAACACTAGTGCAGATGTTGTGAATATCTTTCACATTGGCTAGTGGGTATATTTTTGTGTAGTTTTCTTCTATGTAAAGGATGCGTCACCTATTTTGACACTCTTCATTTATATATACTTTACCTTTATAAAAAAAAAGGGTAGGCAAACAAGAACCATGCCAATGAAAAGGCAGAAGAGAATGGACTGGGAAGTGATAGGAGATTCATTAACAATTATAATATCTTCTAACATCATGTTTACATAACTGAACTTTGTATTTTGTGGTTCCTTAAACCTGAAGCTCTTTTATTCTTTGTCCATTTGTTTTCTTGGGAACATAGATTTATCAGCATCAGCACAACAAGCAGATGAGCTGCCCTGCAATGGCTCAGCTTCTATCAAACACCCTCTACTACAAGCGTTTCTTCCCATATTACGCATTCAATGTTTTAGGTGGCCTCGATAGTGAAGGTATGCTGTCATGTGCTTCTAGGTGCAGGGCTAGCTTTTCATTGGTACTTACACATTTTTCGCAATTTTTAGGAAAGGGTTCTGTCTTCACATATGATGCTGTTGGATCTTATGAGAGGGTTGGATACAGTGCTCAAGGTTCTGGTGCCACACTTATCACTCCATTTCTGGACAACCAGCTGAAATCCCCAAGCCCTCTTTTATTACCAGCAAAGGTCTGACCTCAGATTCAATATACTTCTGTTGTGTTTTATAAATTTTCTTTAGCTATTTATCTTCTATCTGTTCAAAGAAGGCCCAATGAACTGTGCAGGATGCTGTTACTCCACTTTCAGAAGCAGAAGCAATTGATTTGGTGAAGACTTGTTTTGTATCAGCAACTGAGAGAGATATTTACACTGTAAGTTTCTAGTTCTTTATATCACATCTTCAAATAAATGTAGATTGTAAGTTTTGGATGGAATGTAAGTGAAGCCTCATCTTCGAGCTTTGCATCAAGAAAGGTACTCAACAAATGCAGAACAACCCCCCTCTATACGTCCCTTTAAGTGAAGTGCGTCGACAGTCTGACCTCCAACCCGCCAAAGGCACAATTATTCTATTTCCTGTTTCATTTACCTCTCTCTCTCTCCCTCTTACACACACGTACACACACCCATCTGTTCTCCAATTATTTGTGGGAAAAACTGACCCGCTCTTGTAAGGTAGTGGTGCTTGAAACTATAGAACTCGTTTCCTCCTTGATTTGAAGAAATATCATTGTAACTTCTTGAACCAGGCATTTCGACTATTTTTATTAATTTTTTAACTGAGATCATCATCTATGTTCCTGCAGGGAGACAAGCTTGAAATAGTAATCTTAACTGCTGATGGTAGTCGTCGTGATTATGTGGACCTCCGTAAAGATTAATCCCTCCCACCCCTGCTGTTGCTTATGGCATTAAGGTTTTCGGATCTGGGGGGCTTGTGGATGCATTCCCTTCTTTCATCGCATGGCCTTCCAGTCCCTTTCATGCTTGAGCTCGTTCTTGCTAATGAAATTGTTGCAGTTATGATTCTGTACTGTATGTCTCAATCACTTGCTTGGATCATAGCTCCTTTTTTCCGTTTTGACGATTTATGTAAGGTTTAAATTTAAAACAAGCTTTATTTTTAGATACTGGGTCTGAATTCCATTATGCATAAATTCGTGTTACTTCCACTTCCATTTGCAGCATGAGTTCAGTTCTTGAGAATACCTGATGTCCTTATGAATTCATTATATATATATATGTCACCGGAAATGGAAAGAAGCTCTGGTTTGTGTGGGGCAACGAGAATGATTGTCCAATCACGTCTAGGTTCTTCCCTTGTCACAAAATCCAACACATACATACCCCACCATCTTTATGTCTATTAATTTAATATTTTTACAAAAAAATAGCTAGAAAAACTTGAAAAAATCATATATATATATATATATTTTTCTGATGTTCAAATGAAACAAACAAATTTTCTATTTATAGGTAAAAATGTGTACTTTAATTTAAGAAAAAAATGAAAAAATTAATTTTTTTCGTAAAAATTCTTTAAGAAAGGCAATTGGGGGGGGGTGGGAAATAAAATAATGACCACTAAAATGTTGACACATTGAAAGGAGAGGAAAGAAGGAAGGATGTGTAGAAACAAATAAAGTTTAGGACTAATGACATAGCTTTTTCATTGATTGAATCACCTATTTATATGGAGAGTTACAATTAGGGTTACACTTGGAGAGGGTACACGAAACCTATATAAGGAAGATAACAACATAAGGAAAGAATTATACAAGGTAATTACCAAAACTAATAATTATAAATAAATAAGAATAATGCATATATTATTCTCTAACATGTCCCCGCAAGATGGACGATCGAGAGGAGAGTTCAATCTTGTGAAATAATTGATGAAACCGTTGGCGAGCAAGAGGCTTGGTCAATGCATCGGCCAACTGATCAGCCGATGAGACATGACAAACTCGCATAAGCTCATCATGAACTTGTTGCCGAATGAAATGAAAGTCCAGGACCACATGCTTTCATACGAGTATGGAAGATCAGGTTGGAGCAGAGACTAGTGGCACTGACATTGTCACAATAAATGACGGGCTGAATGAAGGTGATACCGAGCTCACCGAGCAGAGATACAATCCAGCGGACTTCAGCAGCGGTGGCAACAACAACCCGGTATTCAACTTCAGTCGAAAAGCGAGTAACAGTGCGTTGTTTCTTGGAGCTCCACGAGACCGGGTTGCTACCTAGGTAAACAATGTAGGCACTTGTGGAGGTGTAGTCGTCTTTGTTGCCCGCCCAATCAACATCGGTGAATGCATGGAGGGCTTGGGGGGACTAGCGATGAAGTAAAATGCCATGATTAATAGACCCACAGAGGTACCGGAGAACATGCTTGTTCGTATTCCAATGCTCGATAGTCGGCTTATGCATGAACTGAGAGAGTTTGTTGACGGCATAGGCAACATCTGAGTGAGTAAGAGACAGATACGAACTGAAGACTCCCAATCACTATCCGAAATTCTGTCGGATCCGTGAGAGATGTGCACGACTAAATGGTTAAGTTTGGCGAGGTGGGGAGTGAAGTAATAATCGGGCGAGCATCTGTCATGCCCGTGTGAGCAAGAAGATCTGCAATGTACCCACATTGTGAGAGCAGGAGACCACTTGGTCGCTTGATAACCTCAACACCCAAAAAATAATGAAGTTCTCCAAGGTCTTTGAGGGAAAAGCGAGTAGCGAGCAAGGAGATGAATGTCTGGACTGCAGCGGGTTGGTTCCCAGTGATGATGATGTCATCCACATAGACTATAAAATATATAGTGGTGCTCCCTGTATTAAGAATGAGCAATAAAGTGTTGGCCACCGAATTTTTGAACCCGGAGGCAAGGAGAAACTGACGCAGTTCATTGTACCATGCTCGGGGAGCCTGCTTGAGACCATAGATAGCCTTGTAAAGTCGACATACATGCTGAGGGTTGTCCTTGTCAAGGAAGCCAGATGGTTGAGCCATAAACACCTCCTCGGACAGATTGCCTTGAAAAAAGGCATAGTTCACATCCAATTGCCGAAGATCCCATCCTCGACATACGGCCAGCGAGAGAACAAGACGAACAGTGGTCGGTTAAACCACCGGGCTGAAGGTTTCGTGATACTCCACTCCTGGTCGCTGGTGAAACCCCTTGGCCAAAAGACGAGCTTTGTAGCGATCAATAATGCCGTCAGGGTGTCGTTTTATACGGAAGACCCATTTACAGCCAACAATATTGCGAGCATCTGCCGAGGGAACCAGATCCCACGTACTATTGCGAGTTAAAGCATCAAACTCCTCGGACATGTCCTGACGCCACTTGACCTCTTTGAGAGCTTGAGTGGCACATGTTGGTTTGCTGTCCGCTGCCAGTTGAACCGAGAGACTTATTTGGACTTGAGGTTTGAAGATATTGTTCTTGGAGCAGGTCACCATGGAGGAGGTGCTAGCGGGCACAAGACCAAGGTCAGCGGGCACAGGAACAGATGCAACGGGCATGGGACCGGTGGGCACCCGGTGGGCACAGGACTATCCTCGGTCATGGTACAGGGGATCGAGGAGGGCGGAGCAAGAGGCTCAGTGCTGTCCGCGGGCATGGAGCCGGGGGCCGAGGAAGGGTGAGCAGCGGGCACAGGACATGTAGTGGGCACAGTGGTATCTTCGGTCATAGGATTTGAAGAAGGAAGATGGTGTAGGGGTGAGCTGAGATCAACCATATTCTGATTAGTGCTAGAAGCCACGAACAGAGAGTTATCGGGGCGGGTAGCAGATAGTGTGTATGAATCCGAGAGCAGTTCATGTGGTGGGAACCAGGAGACACAAGTGTAGGCATCCGTGCGAACAAGATGAGTGGTCAATGCAGACATGGGAAGACAGACTCGCCAAACCTGACATGACGCGAAATGAACAGCTTAGTGGTACTCGGATCATAACAGAGATAGACACTCTGAGTGAACGAGTAACCGAGGAAGACATAGGGACTGGATCAGGTAGCGAGTTTGTAAGCAGAGTAAGGGCGGAGCCAAGGGTAGCAAAGACATCCAAAGGCACATAGTTTAGAGTAGTTGGGTGGAGAATCCATCAGTTTTTGGTATGGAGAGAGATGGTCTAGAGTGGGTGTTGGTAGGCGATTGATGAGGTAGGTCGCTGTCTGGAAGGTAAACGACCAGAAGGGTAGAGGAAGGGAAGCTTTAAAGAAAAGAGAGAGACCGGCCTCAACTATGTGGTGATTGCGACGCTCCGAGAACCCATTGTGCTCTGGAGTGTGAGGTGGTGAGATGGGGTGAGAGATGCCATTAGCGGACAAGTAGGCTGTCAAGCTAGTATCGCGGGCTAGACCCGTGTACTCGCCGCCATTGTTCGAGTAAAAAGTGACAATGGTGGTTTTGAAAAAGTTTTCAACAAGGGCTTTGAAGCGAGGAAAGCTGGTGGCAACATCAGATTTTCGCTTGAGCGGGTAAAGCCATATGTAGTGGGAGTAATGATCGAAAAAAAACATAATATTTAAATCCATCAACAAAATGAATGGGAGAGGTCTAGACATCAGAGAAAATAATTTGTAGCGGGGAGGAATAGTAGATTGCAAAAAAAGAAGTTTGTGACTTTTATTGCATAAATAGTCATTACAATGTTCTTGTTTGATGCTAGTAGAGTCTATAGCTACACCTAAACTAGATAGAATTTGATGCTGGATGGGTTCAGAAGGATAGCCAAGGCGGTGATGCCAGTCGTGATGAGAGACTTTGAAACCGACACAAGCAGAGGGGCGAGCAGAAGGAGCTGTGGTCGACCATTCATACACACCATCGTTAGATTGCCCGGTCAGCAGAATGCTCCTTGTCCGTAGATCCTTCACATGAAATTTTTTTGGTAAGAACTCAATAGAAGTATTATTAGAGATGCAAAATTGAGATATGAAAATAAGATTCTTTTTCATGTCAGGTACAAAGAGAACATTTGCAAGGCAAAAGTGTGTGATGGTGTAGAAAGTAAGGAGGAACCCGTTTTGGAGATAGATAACCCTGTACCATCACCAATGACCATGTCGTCTGTATCCGTGTAGGGGGTGTGAAGAGATAGGTTGCCAAGGTCGCTAGTGACATGGTGAGAAACACCACTGTCAAGCAGCCATCTCGGTGTCCCTTGGTCTTTTGTGGTTGCGAGGTGTGCTCATGGTTGCCACTTAGGGCCATTTGCCGTGTTAGGAGGAAATGGGCAAAGATGTGGTGACGACCAACTGAAAGTCGGGGCATCGAGCAACCGTGTGGTCCTGTTGGCGACATTCTTGGCACTTGCCCAAATATGGTCGCTATTGGCAAGGAGCAGATGCCGAGGACTGAGAAGGCGGTCGAGGTTGGGATTGGTGCCGGGCTTGCAAGGACGGTTGCCGGGCAGGTGAGCTATTGAACCTCGGGGCAGCAAGATTCGCCGAGATAGGATGCGAGGACACGGCATGTGCATGTTTGAGAAGCAGCTTGCGGTTGATGAGTTTTTTGTGAAGCTCATCGAACGAGATAGGCATGTCTCGCCTTCGACCACATCAACAATGTGGCGGTAGTCATCATCCAAACCCCTGAGGATGATCTCAATAAGATCCTCGTGATCAAGAGGTTTGCCAAGAGCAGCGAGTTCATCAGCACGCCCTTTGACGGACTGCATGTAGTCAGAGATTGAATGGGTGCCCTTGGAAGCACGTCTGAGATAGTCCTTGATTTGTTTGATGTGACTACGAGTTGGGTGAGCATAAGTGTGGGCAAGGGTTTGCCAAGCATCACGAGTAGTGGTGACCTGTTGGATCAAGGGGACCAAAGGAGCAGTCAGGAAGCCGACAAGAGCACCAAATAGAAGTTTGTCTTGCTGGATCTAAGGTTGGTAGTGCGGGTTGGGTGTGGGAACGTCTTTGGATGTTTGAGCATCCTTGGCGAGGACAGTGGGAGGCGGACATGGATGTGAGCCGTCTACAAACTTGTAGAGGTCATAGCCAATGAGGGTTGCCTCGACTTGGAGTTTCCAAGCTATGTAGTTGATGAATGTGAGTTTGGTTATGTTGTGGTGAGAGATATTTATGAGATCGAAGGTTTGGGTTGGTGAACGGGGTTTTTGATGGTGATGGTTTGATTACCGTTAGCCATGGAGGTGGGATTGTTGTGGGAGGCGGCGACGGCAAGTGAAGAGGGTTTTAGGATCAGAACTCTGATATCATGTAGAAACAAATAAAGTTTACGAATAATGACATAGCTTTTCCATTGATTGAATAACCTATTTATAGGAGAATTACAATTAGGGTTATATTTGGAGTAAAGTACAAGAAACTGTTGATGATTTAAGTAAAATCATTGGTCATTTGGTATAATCGGGGTTATGTTTCCAAGATGGGTGAGCTCGGGAATACTACATTGTGAATCTGGGGGTGCGGAGTGCACATTCACATAAGTTTCACGAGCTTACGGGTGTTAAATAATCAAAGCGTTATGTTTCCTTTCGACTTATTGTTCTCGCAACGAATAACCTCGGGGGGTCTCGCCGGTTAGCGAAGTTCTGGGTCAGGCGAGCGCCAGTTTAGGGGGCAATGCCCCTTGAAGTGTGACTGTTTCGATGTTTAAAAATCAGTTGCAACAATTTTTTCTGGCGGTTGTCTAGTGACTGTTCCAAAGGTTACAACTATTTGAAAGGATTTTTGATTATTTGCAAAGGGACACATATAAACTATATATCAGTTCCATCGTCTTCGTTTTTGGGTTATAAAAATTCACAGAAAACTCCAACAGTATTCTCCCGTTTTCAGTGCCAGAAATAGCAGGGAAATTGTAGTCTTATCCCACAAGAATATTCGTGTAACCCAGGCCATTGATAGGGTCGAATAATTCTTGCAGGAAAGTGCACTGTGCACGATTCTACAATATATCTAGGATCTTTGTGTTCGACATTGTTGTTATTAAAGAACCTATACAAGGAATGTAACAACATAAGGAAAAAACTATACAAGATAATTACAAAAACTAATAATGACAAATAAACAAGAATAATGAATATATTATTCTCTAACAGAGGCACATACCTTGGATTTAGAGCATTTTCCCACAAATCATTGGATGATTTGAGTTATATTTTTTAAGATGCTCCGTTGGAATGGAAGATTGCACCAAGATTTCATTAAGATGCTCCATTGGGCTTGCTCTTATAATCGATACATTTTCACTTTTGTGTTAAAAAACTTAGAAAATACGGTATTATTAGTATTTTATGTAAGACATCGCATTAGCATGACTCACCCGTGAGTTGATTTGTGAGAGAACGAGGTTCCATTGAGAGAAAATGAAGTTCCGTCTTATAAATTAATATATGTCTAACGATTTCACGAGAGAGCTACTCATGTGTGTTTGAGTTCATCTTCATTTTTACACCACATACTTTTTTTATTTGTTGTTTTATCATTATTTTTAGAGAAAACTACTTTTTTATGCAACATACAATTTGGGAAAAACAATTTAACCTCGTACTTTCAATATTCCAAATATTGCCAATGTACTAATGTTGAGTGCAAAATGTTAACATTGTACAAATAATTTAGACAAAATATCACCAATCCCATTAAATTCCCGTCCAAATTTGATAACAAACATCTAATCTTGTTATCAAAAAGATTAGATAGACTTTTCAAAAGGGTATTTCGTCCATTATTAGTGATGTTTAAATATTTATTTTCGATTAAGTTGACCTAAGTTCAGCCCTGAAAGAGTAAGAGACCTTTAGGATTAATTTGGAATTGTTTTGGATTGAGTTTTGGGTGGCATTGCATGTGCTCGAGTTTGATTTTGGGCTGCGTCTTCTCACAGTAAAACGACCGTAGTTTTGTGTAGAAAACTCAGAATTTGGATCCGTTTGGTGCATTAAAAACTAGACTTTAAGAACTTTCTAACCATGCATTGTTTGTATTTTTTTGAAGGGTAGATCAGCCCATCCACGTCTTTGAAATTGACTGAAATTGTTGGACAACATTTGGGATGTTGGGCTTTCGGGCCCATGGGCTTTAGGCCCATTTAACATCTTAATATTGAATTAAGGGGGAATTTCAAGTGGGTACAATTTTGAAAACATCTTTTCATCTAGGACCATCAATTTTTTAGACATTTCATATAACTACAAATTGCTTGCCAAATGACAAAAATGACATTAATGAAAACTCTGATGCCAAGCCTTGACATCAGGATGATTAATTCCAGGCATCAGGATAATTAATTCCAGGCATCAGAACTCTGATGCCAAAACTCTGATGCCAAAAATATTGTTGATGCCAAAAATGCTGATGCCAAATCTTGGCATCAGGTGAAATCGATGCCACAATTGTTCGATGCCAAAAATATTTCGATGTCAAAATGCGATGCCAAATCTTGGCATCGTGAAATCGATGCCTACAATTGTTGCGATGCCAAATCTTGGCATCGGTGAAATCGATGCCTATTGCCGATGCCAAGATTTGGCATCGTGATTTCCGCCCACTCTCTGTATCTCTCATCCTTCTGCAACTCAAAATAACTTTGGATTTTCTCACAATACAAAGATGCATCTCAAAAATGACGATAAATTACCAGAAACAAGAATTTTACTACACTAATACACATGTACCCCTCTACAATCCGAGCTTCAACATACAAAATAGCCGTAATCAAACGAAAACTTTGATCGGTCCCTGAAAAAAATTGCACCAGTCCATGAATTATGATCAACAACATATTACAAGACCTAGCTTGACCCCAAAACCATAGGAGGAACCCTGATCCACTCGTACTAAACGTATACACCCAGCCGAAGCCGAACACCTGCTCGAAATCGCCGAGAAGCTTCTCCAAAGCAGAGATCTCAACGGCTGTCGCGATTTCGCCGTCTTGGCTCAAAAACCGAGCCCCAGCCTGGAGGAGGAGCGGCAATGGCAGATAGAAGCTTGTTGAGCCGGCCATGGAGGATGACGGCTCGAAGAAGTAAATCGAGATGTAAGATCTCGTCATGAAAATTGACGGAGATGATGGGTGAGAGGAGGAGATCGAAGAAATGAGATGGGGAAATTGAGCGACAGAGAAGAGAGGGAGGGATTGATGTTGTGACTTGGATCCACATACATGGTCAGCGGAGGAGAGAGACGCACCGATGTGTAGATGGAAGGAGAACATGGACGGAAGGAGTCGACTCGACTTCGACGAGGCGTGAAGGCGGGACTAAAGTTTGAAGTGATGGGTCACTGCTACAACAGCGATTGTTGTACAAAATCAGGGGCAGTGATGTACTTTCACACTAAAAATGTACCTAAAAGATATGTCTAAAAAATTGCTGGATTGATTTGAAAACATGTTTTAAAAAATGTACCGGCTTGTAATTATTCCTTGAATTAAAGGTAAGAGATAAGGGAGACTCATTGCTTTCTCCCGTGAGATTGTCTCATGGATTACGGCTCAAAATCAAATACCTATGAAAAAGATCCTTTGCCCACAATGGAGAAGCTTCCAAACATGTAAATTCTTGTGTTCGTCAACATTTAGAGGAACGGAAATGGCTTGCTTTGCCATGGGTTTTCCAGAACTTTGATGTCTTGGCAGCCGTGAAATGTACACCATGGAGAAGGAGCCACGCACAATCTCTGTTTTTGGAAAATATCAGTGCCTGAAACTGGAGATGCTTCCTAGTGGTCTAAAATTCATAAGTGGCCTGAAAAGGTTGACGATTGAAGGTATGCCTGAAGCATTCATGAGAAAGATAAAAGTTACGACGTTTACAAAACTGTTGTATTTGCCTCTGCATCATATCACTCAGATAGAGGATCTGGATGAGAGCATAGCCTGAGTTAACAAGTTTTCTTCATATTGTAATCCTGGACAAAGTTGTACCTGGTCTTTAACGTTGTACATGCTACCAATTTTCTGATACAAAAGCACATTAGATATTCTAGCAATAATTTGAAAATGACAGATTATTTTGATTGCATTGCAAACTCTTTAATGGCATAAAGAGTAGGAATACTTTCACAATATATATATTTTTCTCTCTCCTCATACAAGTATCACCTTTATACTTCTCGTCCAAATGAACCGAAACAACTTTTGAAAGAAGATAGGAGTAATTATAAGAGGGCGAAAAAGAAAAAGAAAAAGTTCAACTAAGCTCAGTTTAAAAACCAATCGGAAAACGCGAAGATTTTTTTTTTCTTCCTCTTCCCTATTCAATCTCTTTACTGCAAACGTAAAACTAATTAAGCTAAGCAACACCCTTGAATGGATCTCCAAATGCAGCAACATTTCCCGGGCGTGAGAAGACAACCTACATGTAACAAGAATTTAGAAAACTTTTAAGTTCTTGGACCATATATTTTCAATAAAATACTAACATTTTCATTTGAGTTTTCTCCCCCGTTCCTTCTTTGAGTATTTGACATCGGTATGACAAAGTTATCTTTTATTGATGCTCCAGTAAACATTTGATCGATCATGTATACATTAGCGCATGTTACAACTTTCGGGGTTATATATAGTTGCATGCTTATAGTGAGCCTATGCATATAGTTTGACTTGATTACATTTTCTAAGTTCATACTTCATCAATATTGACTTATGAAGAGTTTGAAGTTGAACTTACCTGATATGTCCCGAGTGTATGAGTGTTAAAACCAGCAGCACAATAATCAAAATAGTACTCCCACGTTCGGATGAACTTTTGGTTGAACCCCAACGCCAAGATTTTACTGAGAAAACGTGCATTATTGTCCAAGCATCAAATACAAGATTTCTCAGGAACATAATTTACATCATCAACGGTTTAACAGAAGCCTAGGTGGGTACAGATTACGAAAGCTCTCTTCTAATCTCTTTCACCAATTCAAGCAAAAGAATTTAATTACTCTAGTTCTCTTACCTCTGCTTTTCCATGAAGTTTGTCCTCCAGCATCTAAGTGTTTGGTAGTAATGTATCCCAATGTTTTCAACATGCTCCACACTGCATTTAGTAGAGTACCATAAGTTATTTAATTAGTGAAATGATAAGAAAGATGTAATAGTTTGCAACTAGAAAACAGACATTCACATAGCATTAGCTTTTACCATAGCCGGGATGAAGCAGCCATGGCCGATGTAACTCGGCTAAGTGAAGGCAGGCACCCACCAGGGAATATATATTCCTTTATAAAGTCCGAGCTTCTCCTGTATTCATCATAGCGCTTGTCCGGAATTGATATGAACTGAAGATTGCAAATGTCAGCAACGACTATATCCAGCTTGACAATTTTTTAATTAATTGCCTCACTTAAAAGTAAAAAGTTACGTCAACTTGAGCTAAATTTCTGTCATTCGGGCCTAAGTTCTCATGATGAGTCATTTTCACGTGTGTTTTTCTTTCTTTCTTTTTATTATTTAGTCGTTTTTTCCCGTTAGTTAATTGTTTTTTTTTTTTTTTCTGTTATGATGGTTATACCTGTAGAACAAATATCCCATCTTCTGACAATACAGATTCACAACAACCAAAGAACTCCTCCATGTATTCGTGGCCTACAGCTTCTAGCATTTCACTGCAAACGGTATTCTATTAGATTAACCTTTGTATTTCAGCAAGTCTGGTGTAGATGCAAGATAGGGTGAAGGTACTCACCATGATATAATTCTATCATATTTGCAAGTGTCAGGCAACTGACGATAGTCGCACAGTAGAAATCTGATATGATCCTGAATTGATCCAGAAATAAGAGGATTGACAAGAACAATTTCATCAGGGAAAAAAAGAAACAGAGAAGAAGTCGGGGAATTATGTGATGCAAATGCAATGCATATTGAAAAGATATGAGCGGTTCTTTTTTGGGTATTTAGCTTTCTTTATTTTCATCTAGTTAGTACTATTTCTCACACAAGACGATAAAATCTTTGGAACCAAGAATGCATACAATGATGCTGCTACTATTGTCAGCTGAAAAGCTAAATATTTCTTGGTTACTGTATTGGTATGAACTTCTTGAAGAGAATCACCTGAAGCCCAGCTTCCTTGACTTTCATTTCTGCGTATCTTAGTTGCTCCTCGGACAGGGTGATGCCAGTGTATTTACATCCAGTTCGTTTGACAACTTCAATGGCGAAACTTCCCCAACCGCACCCAATCTCAAGAACTTTTTGGCCCTTTCCTATTCTTGCCTAAGTTGATTGAAAAACAAAACAAGTAGAATAGATTTCATTTTCACTCAGAGATTTACTGAAAATCAGAGGGTGTACAAGGTCTTACTTACCTTGTTAATCAAAAGAGAGATTTTTCTCATCTGCGCTTCTTTCAGGTCTTCGTCTTTATTCTATCAAAATTTTTGCATAAAGAGGCAGATATTCGACTTCTAGATAAGCAATAATGGATAGGAGAGCCAATATTTGTAACCTTTTGCAATTCTTACCTTGAATACCGCACACGAGTATGTCATTGTCTCATCCAAGAAGAGAGCAAACAATTCATTACTCTAGTAACACAGATTTGAAAACTTATTAGTGATCACAACGGTATCAAAATTGGATGGGAACTAGAAACCTTTTGCAAGTAGTTTCGGAACAAGTTATTGATATAGGCACAACTGAGTGAGTGACATACCAAGTCGTAATGACGAGAGATGTTCCTTCGTGCTTGAGTAAGAGTATTTTGCCTCGAAACATGCTGAAGGAAATACTTTGCGGATGCTATTCCCGCTGTTAAAAACATTGGTGTCCACCAGCCCCTGAGGCTCAAATATAACTTTAAGGAACGACTACACATTGCAACCCTTTCTTATAACATATTAAAGAACTAGAACTGACCTTTTGATAAACCTTGAGGCAGAAACTTCTAGATCTCTGTTAACGATGAAAATCTGCAGACTAAAATTCAGAACAGCAAGAACCAAAATGAACCACAAGAAAGACAACTCGGATCCATCTTTTCTTACCATAAAGAGATTAAGAAGACCTTCTTTTTTATCAACCAAAGAAAAATCTCCGTTAATGTAGGCATCTGCAAGGCCTAAATCAGCTTGCGTAACGATCTGTGAATTCAGGGCAATAAATTATTTATCAGAGAACTGATTAGATTGTAACAAGAATAATGTTGAGAAAATTTTCTAGCTTAAACTAAGCGAAAAGGAAATGTCAGAACTAAGTCAGAGTGTTAACCTTCCAGTAGAATTGGGGTGTGTGAACTCTCAAGTAAACTTTCAGAGAACACTTCTTTCTGGTTCCTTCGAAGGTGAAAATTGTACCTCCTTCTTCCAATAGACTATGATCAGACAAAATAAATTATATGAAGTAAGCATCATTTCCGCCTACATAAAAGGGTATGGAGCCAGGAAATATCATTTCTTAAAGCTGCAAATGCAAGAAGTACACCGAGAAACTAAAAAAATCAATATAGGACCAAATCGCTTTATTTGCTTCTCATAAGAGATGTTAGGTTGAAGTTTGTATTGCTCTTAGTTATGATTGAAGAAATATCTTCACTTGTCATAAGACTATTCTTAACCTGACTACTGATTGGGCCACGCTGAATAGCGAATACACATACTTTGCCAGCTGCAAGTGCACTATGGTAGCATTTGTTAATCCAGGGCCAAAAGCCATAGCATAATAACGAAGTAAGCCCCTCCGCACATTAGTGTTAACATCCCGCCAAATAACTTTCTTAGCCTTTGCATTCAGGTTAGCCCCTTGCACCCCCCAAAAAGGGTAATAAATAAGTAAATTAGGTTTCCCCTTTCAATTGAAGAATCTTCTTAATTACTAGGCAGCCCAGAAGTGGTTTGCATCAGGACACAGATCAGGAGACATGCAATTGGCAGCACATAGTGCAAATGTGCAGGCAAATATGCCTGAACACAAACATTATGTTAAACAAATGGACACCCAATCTTTAAATTTGTGGAAAAAATTCATGATATAGTTAACTCACACTAAGCACCCAGTAGCAATATAATTACTGAGGAACCTATTAACAAATAGCCTTGCGCCAGTTTCCATCCAGGACAGAACCATATGTTTGGGGTTGTTCAGTATATCACCAGTCTTTCTAAGCATGCCATGCGCAGCAGTCATACCAGCCTAAAATGTAGAACAATGTGTTCAAGACTTCAAGTCCATATAAAAAAAAGAATACAGTCTCTTCATATTAACTGAGAGTAAAAGAGTACCTTTAGGCCATCCTCATGAAAGCCATAGCCTGAAATTAAATAATGCTGAATAGAGTCAGTAACGGATGGGCTACTTGACTCTAGTACAATGGATGAGTTCGAAACAAGGCAATCAGTTTACAAGATCAAGACAAGCTACCTTGATAAGCTCCACAGAACCATATCCCCCTCTTCCCTTGAACGTGGTTTAGTTCAAGTGCAGCTTTCGATGCAGCAACAGATGGGACTGGATGGCCAGTTGTCCACTTAAGCAAGGTATTCTTGGGTGTGGTGGGTGGATTAAGAGTTACCAGATACGGTTGACCATTCTCATCAATGTTCTGCATGTTTGCAGGAAAGTGAATGTAGTTGAAGAAAGAAAATGAAAACCATTCAACGACTTGGAGAATATATACAATTGAAGATTCTATGGAACAGCACCATGGGAACATTGGATCTTAAACCCTTACATTGCCACTCAGGGGTTTTCCCTTATGGTTGCATGTGAGGATTGACATTGTTCATGCTGGTATAGACAATTGAACTTTTTTTGAAGAAAGTGTAAAATTTAGATTCGTACAGCGAATGTTCAATTACGAATAAATTTCAGTTTGTGCTAGCAAAGTAAAGACATCTTGACGTCCTTAAGGTTGAATAAAGCTTTTTGTAGAAAATATTATGCTGTTTCTAATCCTAGCAGCAACTATACATTGATAAGCTTTATACTAAAGTTGCATTTAACAAGATATAAACTGGCAATACATTGGGATTTTTAAGCAGTCCAAACTTAAATACTCCTGTTTTACTTGAATCATCCCATTTTCGGCATCCCTCGCTCCTATTTGGTACATCCCAGCAGTGTCTTTATTTACATTGTATATTTGTGTTACACTTTAATTTGGAAGTACTAATAGAGTCTGATATCTAGTTACACAAAAGAATAAGTAGTCATCTAATATTCCAGAAACTGTTTGACATTTAAAATAGGAAACCCAATTGAAAAGTTTATTGGGTGGTATTCTCTTTTCTTCTTGCAATTATTATTTCGTTACCTGTCTATGTAAGACTCTGACGATCCTAACACACTGTGGATCACAACACACTGTGGATCACAATAACTGAGCAAACCGAGCTTTTTCTGTTCATATGTTTAACTCCAAGGAAAGCTTAATTTGATTTGTTGGATCTATCCTATGAAGATTGAACTCAAGTCTCAATTTTGTCACTTGTCTGGGACGTAGCACTACATACGTACACTGCAGCAAAGTACTCAATTTGAAGAAAAATGCATTTCCATTTTTGTGTGTTTAAAGCTATTCTGATATGTATAGGAAAAACTGAACATAGATGACAAGAACATGTTGCAAACCTGGAGTATATTGAGCCAATATGTCATGCATACTTTATTATCGATAGTTCCAAGAAAATTCCAGGCACTCCACGCAGCTGGGTTTTGGGGCATTAAATTTTTGTCACGATGAAGAAAAATGTCACTGCCATGAAGAGTTAAAGAATGATTGTGCATTTTGAAACCATAAAAGGAAAAAAGATAACCCATCAATAACAGATTGCAAGAGAGCATGATGAATATATCATGCTCTAAAGAAGTGCATTATTTTTGACTTTTAACTAGATATTACACTTCTTTTATAAACAAAAGCAAAAGCCAGAAGTAAACCCCTAATTGAATTCATGCACTCTCACACACTAGACAAATAAATGAAAAGAAAGTACAGTACCTATAGACATAATTAAAAGCTCCCAGTACTCTCGTTTCATCGTAGGTAGCCTGTTCTCCTAACATCTTCAGAGCATCTGGAGCATGCGCAGCCATTATGCATCCGTCGTACCTTTCTTGTGAGCCATCTTCAGAGATTATAACACAACCTGCTCATATTGCATTACATCTACAATTAGATCACTTCATAGATCTTGTAGACATGACCATTATGATGAAACCTCTTCAATTCCTTGAGCTTTTTACAAACTACACTAGATCAAGAAATAGTCCAATTTCTGATGTATCTGGTATAAGAGAATAATATACTTCTATTTATTTGTTATTATTATTTAGTGGTAACTACCGTACATAGTTCATTTCCTTGTATAGATCTTTCCTTATTAGAACTCCTACCTTGTATAGGCTTCTTGTACTCTACTCCTTGTGTAACCCTAATTGTAACTTCTTATAAATAGGTGATTCAATCAATGAAAGACTTATGCCATTATTCATAATCCTTATTATTTCCTACTTCTGGATTTCTACAATGTCATTGTTACAGTTTTATTGTGCAAAGACATAATTACTCACCAAATCGATTCTGATACTTACTCGTATACATACTTGACTAAATTTTCGGATTATTGTAACTGTCAAAACCACATTTTCCTTAACAGCAAGAAACAGTGGCCATAGAAGGCAATCACATGTGGAAATTCATGAAGTGTAAAGTATGATAGCTTCAATACTTACCATCATGAACTGTTGAAACAGAATGCACCCCACACCCACTTCTTATTTGACTACCTTGACTCTCCAGCTCTTCTTGAACCTGTTGTTTATTCCAACAACTTCAGTTATAAATAGCAGATACTTTCGACTATATTATCAAATAGCATGAAAATAATACTACCTCCATCCCATAACTGGGCAACCCTGTTTTTTCATGATCATGAACAAAAAGGGACACTCATTTTGGGATGGAGGTAATACTCCTTGCGCAAAAATATATAATCACACGCTGTACTTTCAAAATTAAGTACTGTACTCACCTTTTTGACGTAAGTCTGTGAACGCCATCTTACAGTTAGCCATTGGGGGCGACCAAAAAGCTGACCGAAAGTAAAATAAGATGACAGAAAATCTCATCAAAATTACTGGCTTATGATAAACTTGGGCAGAAAAAATATTTGAATCCCGCATGCATGTAACCCCTACAGCAATGCAAAGATTACTACTATATTTTTATTAAGAGGGACTAAAGAATTGTACCTGAAGTAGGTGGTGATTACGGCAAAATGAGAGCACGGCATAAGCAGAAAAGATCATCACTCCTTCTGAAGGGCAGGACCAGATTGACGAACATATTGGAACCTGTACCAGAAATAGTGTGAAACCGCTAAAAATATTCTATAAAATCTTAAGTATAGCTAATATATAAATATACATATACAATGCTTTAAGCAGTCTCACAATGTAAGCCTTCTGAAATAACTCAGAATAACCACGTGACTTGATGAAATGCCCCAATGTTTCATTGCGATCGATGTCTGGGTTGTTTTCAAGCTCTTCAAGATACCTGTTAAAATTAACATATGATAAGTGAACTGTCTGTCTGTCTTTTAAACACCCTAGAAGGTGCTTTTAAATTCTTGACTGGAACATGTATACTCCATGGTTAAGGTCAATAAATGCATTCAACCAAGTTAGAATTGGGCAATGCCACTAGTGCGGATGTCAAAAAATGCAAACAAGAAGACTTGACTTGAATGCCGTGTTAAACCTCCAAGATTTAAGGCAATTCCCAATGCTTATACCTCAAAACATCATCTTTGAACTTGGTAATTTCTCGAACCATTCGCCAAAAGTAAGGATTTATTACATTGTTTTTTTGAGCAAACAAACTTGAAAGACCATTTCGACTCCCCCACTCGCATCCACGGCCATTTTCTAAGCTCACAGAGAATGACATATCAGAAATTTCCATATCAACTCCAAGACTCTCAAAGAACTCCATCATGTTTGGATACGTAACCTGCACTAATCATTTAGAAAGGTGGTTAACAAAACATAAAAAAATGAAGACAATTATATTGAACTGTTCCATATCAAGTAGAAACAAGATTTCTAGACAAGATGCAAATAAAATGAATATCCGGTTTCTGCAGAATGTGAATCTCATTACCATAAATAGTTTTACCAGGTATTTCAAGTGATATATAAAGCTAATTAAATTTATTTGATGGTTGTAAATTGTAATGCAGCTACTGTTCTGATAAAGAGTTCCCGATTGAAAGTCAAGCTTTTTAATAAAATGACACTTTTAATAACTCATTAGTAATAAAATGACACTTTAATGCCTTCATTTTTTAAAAATGGACTCCTTAACTGAATTATTATAAAATGAAATAATACACTCTTTGCCCAGAACGGAGCAACTATAAATTAAGGTAGCTAGAGGCAGAGTTAAAATGGTAGAGAACCTCTCGCCTCCAATGGAATGTATTTCATGAAGTTGGTATTTATAAATGAATGAAATCCTAAGATGGAAATGACCAACAATCTTCTATCCAATAAACAAGATTGAAGTATTTTTTAATAAAAATAAATAAACAAAAACTCACTGTGATATCATTATGTGATATGTTGTTTAGCTTGCATTTTTCTGATGAACACCGATTATGATACCTTTCAAGCCCCAGGCCCAGGCCCGAACATCAATGGCCAACAAATTGAGATATTTCCCACATCAATATTCATTAGGGATATACTCTCTTCGTTTCAGACAAAAAATTCTTATTTGAATTTTTTTTAAAATGATACTTTTAATAACATATTAATAATAAAATGATATTTTTATTATATTAATTTTTAAAAATAAACTCTTTTAATTAAAATATTTCAAAATAAAATAATAAATTCTTTGTTGGAAAGGGATTGAGTACATAACTTGGAACCCCGACAAGTTCTAAATAGTGAACCGTACAACCCACTGGTTCTAGTTGGCACCAATAGTTAGAGTGATAGAGAGATATCCTGTCACTTCTTCAACTCAATAATTTTGGGTAAAATTCTGATTGGTTCATTTTTTTAAAATTTGTAACCTCAAAAATTTATTTATTTTTTTTTAAAATGTAAAAGACAACTTTTCGAAATATTTTTATGAAAATATCATCGTCATCTTCAATAGCTCCAATAAACACATTGGATTTGAAAATCACCATTATAACACAATGAAATGGGGATCGACCTGCCAGATCAGATCGCGGGGGTCGAGGGGGCAGCGCCCTTCGTGGGGTTCGGGAAATGCCCCAAAAGGTAAATAGTTTTTTTTTATTTATGAAATACGAGACTGTAATAGATCTGTGATGGGTTGAAATTTTTCAGTAGAGACATAGACGGAGAAGGAGGAGGAAGAAGAAAACTTACGACGGAGGAGATGGGAGAAGGTGGAGGATGTGGTCTGGTTCTTTATGATTTTTTATATCGAGGCGCAAAAATATTGGATTAATGTATCGTGGTGCAAAAATAGACTAAACAATTAAACTGACGAATCGCAGTGCAAAATTAATGCATCGCGGTTCAATAATCAATGCACTCAATTAAACTGATGAATTGCGATGCAAATATCAGTGCAATAAAGTTGATGCACCTTGATTCATTGTCATACTACGCATTATACTTATTAATGGTATCATAGTCTTTTTGCCTCAAAAAGTATCATTTTTCGATTTAAAAAAAACGGTATTAAAGCGAATACAAACTTTGGAAAGCGAACCAACACACAATTTTTCCAATAATTTAGTAGATATGGGGTCGTTAACCTTATCCAATGTCAACTCAAATAATTGGAAAAATTATAGGTCGGTCTACTTTTTGAAGTTTTTAATCACTAAAATACCATCTCCCTTTTCAATTGAAAAAAGTCACTTTTAGTGGTAAAATGACTACGATACCCTTAATGAACCGTATGCGCGCTACGAGGTCATTATTATTGCACCGCGGCTCAACAATTTTATTGCATTATTTTTTGCACCGTGATTCAATAATTTAAATATCTAGTTTAATTGCACCGCGATTCATCAATTTTATTGCATTAATTTTGCACCGCGTTTCAATAGTTTAACTGCCTAGTCTAATTGCACTGCGATTCATCAATTTTATTGTATTAATTTTTATATCGTGGATCAATAGTTTAATTGTGTAGTCTAATTGTACCACGATTCATCACTTTTATTGCATTAATTTTTGCACCGCGGTTCAATAGTTTAATTATATAGTCAAATTGTACCACGATTCATCAATGTTTGTATTGAGATTCATCAATTTTATTGCATTAATTTTTACACCGCGATTCAATAGTTTAATTGTATCGCGATTCATCAATATTTGTATTGCGATTCATCAATTTTATTGCATTATTTTTTGCATCGTAATTCAATAGTTTAATTGTCAAGTCTATTTGCACCGCAATTCATCAATTTAATCTAATATTTTAGCACCGCAGTTCAAAATAGTTTAGTTGTCTAGTCTAATTGCACTGCGGTTCAAAATCGTAATGAAACAGACCATGTCCCGGTCTTCTTCTTCATTCTTCTCCTTTGTAAATCTTTCTTCTTATTCCTCCTTCTTTGTCTTCGTCCCTATTGTAAAAATCTTTCAACCCAACACATTTTTATTAAACTTTTATAGTTAATGATTTAGAAAACTTGTTTATTTTTTGGGGACATTGGCCCCGAACCCCTACGAAAGGGCACTGCCCCCTCGATCTGACCGGACAGGTTGATCCCCGTTTTATTGCGCAACAATGGTAATTTTCTAATCCAAAGTGTGTTGGCGGGCTGTTGAAAGAGAAGATGACATTTTCGAACAATATTTCGAAAAATAGTTTTTATGGTTGAAAAAAAACGATGAACTTTTATGGTTAAAAACTTTGAAAAAGAAACCGACCAAAATTTTACTCCAAATAATTTACTGTATTAATCTAATGCGAAGACAAATAACATAATTCCAGTGAGCTGTTAACCTTATCCAATGAAAAAAACATGCTTAACTAGTTGAATTCAAAAAATATTTCAGTGGAGTCAAACATTTTAATTATTACACAAAAAAAAAAAAAATTGTAAGATAAAAATAATAATTAACAAAATAGTGGGGTCACTTGCCCCGTGGATCCACCCGCCAATGCAAACAGGTCCACCATTTTGTAAGTGCAAGGCCAATGGAGGTTTTAAAAAAATTTAAACCAAATCTTGCAATCATAGTGATTTTAAAGAAATCTAAATCAAATCATCAATTGATTTTTTGAAAAAAAAGAATCACTAGAAGAACCCAATTGGCTCCAATTCCAAGGCATGAGCCTCCTTCCCCCTTCTCTTTCCATGTGTCAACATTGTATTGGTCATTATTTTATTTTTTTCCATTGTCTTTCTTGACGAATTTTTAGCCACAAAATGTTTTTTTCCCTAAATTAAAGTACACATTTTTATCTATAAATAGAGATTTGGTTTGTTTATTTGAATATAAAAAAAAATTCTATAATTTTTTCAAGTTTTTCTAGCCATTTTTTTGTAAAAGTATAAATTAATGAAAATAAAGATAGTGAGATATGTAAATGTATTAGATTTTGTGTCATCTTTGGAAATGTTTTGAGTTTTAAATCAAATGAGTATCTAATAAATTATTTTATTAATTTTTAATGGATTGTGTTTGATTTTGAGTTTGATTTGCTTTAAGAGCAAGAATAGTAAAACAACTACTACTTCATATTCCAAAATCTAAATAGAGACTCAACAAAAAGACAATTCTTTTCCCCCATCTTTCTAACAACTTTATCGTTAGCGTAAAATTACCTTTATATTCACTTAGTCTAAAAAAAGTCTTTTTTGACTAATTAAACTTTGGTTTAAATATCAATTTAGTTACTTTATTTTTGGTCAAAATTCAGTAAGCTCACTCTATTTTATTTTTCCTCAATTAAATCACTCTACTTTCAAATAATTAACACGTTCATCACTCCATCTATTTATTTAGATGGAAAGTTCTATTTTTTTTAAGAAAATCCAAAATAACTTTACTCAATTTGGGGGTTTTGAGGGTTTCCTTCTCCTCTCAAATATAATTTCTTTTTGTGAAGTATACCAGGAGTCCATGTGCCTCCATGACACTATTTGTTTGCAGGAAACCAATATGATGGATAGATGGATAAGGATATGGTTCCTATCTCATATATTATTAACTTGTTCGATTTCCCCACAACAAAAAACAACTTTAACATTTATTTCTTCCCAAGTAAGTATATCAGTTGGAAACCCAGAACTCAAGGCGGTCAAAGCTTCAAATGTGGCTTATATATCTATTACAATTATCGCATCGAATATAACAGTGCAATTTGTGTTAAATAATTAGGCTATGCATGATTAGAATCGACTCGAGAAGTGGGTACATTGTATACCTAATTTTTGAAGGCATTGTACTATGTGATCTACCTCGTCTTACGCTTTCTGGGTACAAAAGGAGGGAGAAAGTGATTGGCATTAGGGTTCGTCTAGGGGTTTTGAGAATGAATTGGGATTAACGATTAAAATTGGGTTATGATTAGGGTTAGATATGTAACCATAATTAGGGTTAGGGTTTGAATGGGGAAGAAGGATGGTGGAGATGGTTGTGAATGTTGGGAAGGATTTGTTATCATCAACTTGCCCTTTATATGATATGTACCAGATAGATCATATGGATCGAATCATTCACTATCTATGACTTTTACCTAGTTTTAGCCTGTTGGTGCTTAAGATCTTTTTTTTTCTTTCTGAAGTTGGAACTCCATTTCTTCGGTAAGAGTGATAGAATTCTTTCTTGGTTTAACTATGTCAGTCGTTACAACTTCTTGATTCGAATCAATAGCTTCCAATTCGTCTATCTTCTTTCTTTTGTTTTTTTCTTTTCCCCTGGCCTAACATAGGAGATATGGATTGCCATAGACTAAATAGAGGTAGCTGACGGGAAGGGGATCAGTAGTGAAACCCTAGAATTTATTGTTAGTAGTAGCATTCAGTACTTTTTCCATTGTGTGACTTGAATTTGTCCACACACATTTCGAAGGTAAGGGGCATTATTGTCTTTTCAAAGATTTCTATCTAACTTAACTAATAGAAATAACTCTAGTGACCTTATTGACTTTTGAAGCCAAGTAGAGTGATTAAATTGAGGAAAAAAAAGTGGAGTAAACTTAATGAATTTTGACCAAAAGTAGGGTGATCAAATTGTGATTTAAATCTTAACTTTTTTAAAGTTATAATTTTACTTGCTTGTTCTATACTTGAATTGCAGTTAGAATTATCACTATTTTTTAGAGAACTAACTAATTATGTAGTATTGAAATAACCCAATAAGGGCGCTATTTGGACCCCTTCATCCTCTAAATACCCACCCTTGAATTCCAAACTTCCTATTTTATCCGTCCCCTCTTACTATACCCCTTCCATCTGTTACATCCATCTTTCCGTTTACCCCTCACTATCCAAACCTCCCTTGATTCCCTCCCCGCCGCCACCACCCTCAAACACCTCTCTCATGCCTATCCACACTCTCCCACTCTCCTTTGCCGCCCCAACAACCCAAATACACCATCTCCATCCTTACGCACTCTCTCACTAGGGCCTCATGCCACCTCTCCTCCATCTCTAACCACAACCACACCTACCTTCTATTGTTCAGCCATGGTCGAACAACCTTATGTTTATTGGTTGACCATGGCCAAACACACAAGGGTATTCAGTTGGCCATGACGAAACAACACTTGATCTCCCAAGTTTCACCCTTTACAGCCAGGGGCGGACACACGGACACACCGTTTATACTTAGGGGGGGCAAGTGCCCCGTTGAAGTAATTTTTTAAAAAAATTCTTACACTACAAAACGACATAGTTTTAATTTTTTTAATAGTTAAAATTTGTGACATCGTTAAAATTTATCTATAGATTCACCACTGCTTACAACCGTGGTCCGTTGAGTTGTGTTTGCTTCATATATAGGTTCGTGTCTTTCCCATGCATCTTTATTCTATGCTTGGTTTGAATTTGAAATTGTTCGGTAGGTGGTAGTGGATACTTAGGGAGTTTATTTTTTTCTTGAGTGCGTTTGAGTGACTCATTTCATTGGGGACCGGAGAAGGTGATCACCGGAGATTAAGGAGACAACACTGGATTGGGGAGAGATGGGGTTGGTGCGACTATGGCTGGAGGCTGGAGCCTGGAGATGGATGGAATTTAGGTGAGAGGGGGCATAGTTTTTGAGAGTCTAATTAGCTTTCCCCTAATCAAACACGTCAGAGTCAACACTGGATGGGGAGTACCACCGGCACCGGATATAAAATTATAAATGGCCACAAATTCGTTTTCCTCAGTTCAATCCTTTTCTGTCACGTAGTCATTCACATGTGATGTATTAATAATATCTTCATCTTCTTTGTCTTTATTCAAGGAATCGTTAAGGTAACCTCTAGTTTCAATTTGTGTTTCTTTATCAACACTTGTCCTTGATTAATTTTTTCAACAAAAAGAAAATACAATATAAGGATCAAATGCACAAAACATCCCTGTTGTGAATTTTCCATTCATGTACATTTTATTATTTTATTATTTCAAAAGGTACCTCACACACACACACACACACACACACACACACACACACACACACACACACACACATATATATATATATATATATATATATATTTATATGTAAATTACCAACTCTACAATTGGTTCTTCTAGTAGGCAAAATTTCAAGAGATTTTATTCTAATAAGTAAATTTAATGTGATCTTCTTGTTAAAGGAGTTGTCCTTGATTTTTAAAAGAAAAAAAGAAAAAGAAGTTTACCCAGAACATGATAAAGGAGGATGCATAAGAGTTACTAATATTAGCACCGTTGGATTAAAACAAAACTAACCAGAAAATGAATTTGGAAGCCGGGTGATACTCAATACTCAATACTGCATGTCTATAATACTTCGTCTAGTTCTTAAATAATCGTCATCTTTAATTTGACATATCGTTTAAGAAAAAATAATTAATTATATTATAAATATTATTGTGATGTATAATTTTTTTAATGACGTATTTGCGGTTATAATTAAAGTATATAAAAAAAGAGTACAATAGTAAAAAAAAATTTTACAAAGAATTTTTTTTAAAGAGAATAATAATTTTAGAATGAAAAAAAATGAAAAATAAAAAACTTTTTTTGAAGAAGATAATAATTTTAAAATAAAAAAGAAAAATAAAAAATAAATCAATTATTTAGGAACAAAGAAAATGGAGAAATAATTAAGGGAGGCAGCTGCCACCGCCAGCATGTGGAGCTGGAAGAGACAGAAAAAGACACTCGGTTCTTCCATTTTGGTTCCCTGCCAAAGATTCTATCCATAGTCACGTGGCTTCTTCTGAGACCCTCATTTTACATTACTAATAGTAAAAAGAAAAAAGAAAAATTTGCATTACAAATATCAAACTCATAACTTTTAGCCTTTAGGCCAACTCCAATAGCACCCAAAATCCTTATTTTAAGGGTTTGAGCGAACCCCAACCTTTTATCAAATTTGGGGTTGTGTAAAGTATTACCCTAAATTTTGGGTTCTACCATACAAACTCCCAAATTTGGTATTGATGGGGCCCTTTGTATAAATTAATTTTTAATGGTTTTGTAATTGTTAAAATTATTTATAATATAATATTTTTAAAAATAATAAATAAATAATAATAATAATATTAAGTATTTTAAATTATTGAACATTATTAAATTATATTTCTTCAATTTAGTTAAAAAAATTACTAATTTTTAAATATTATTAATGATGTAAATAATATTATAAACATATAACTATTAAATATACTAAAATTATTAATTGTGCAATCTTAATAGTTATTATATAAAAGATTAATAGTAAATTAATATACATGTTGATAAATAAAATAAAAGAAATAAAAATAGAATATGCTAAGGAATATTTTATTTGGGGTGAGATTTGAAGTTGTAGGTTGGAGTTGAAATAGTGCTTGATGTTGAAATAGACCAAATTTAGGGTAAAATCTGACCAAATTTGGGGTTCCTTGTTGGAAATGATCTTATAAAATAGTAATTTTTTTAAAATTAGGCTACGATGCAAAAAAAATAAAAAGGCAAGTATGAGACACACAGGAGCACACCCTTGACCCTTCACCAACCTACAAGGGGATGGCGACCAAAGGTTATTAACCAGACAAATAATCATTCATAGCGAGCAACGCTAACCTCGTGCTTGGCAAGGTGTAATGGTTTATGGACGTGGGGAAAGTGGGGAACCAATAGCGTGGAAACTGTGTGGACCAGGTATCGTATCGTGAATGACTTAGCATGCTCGGTAATTAAGATCATTTACTTGACAGTTAAAGCCCCTTATCCGACAGATGCATTCTTCAACTATAAAAATCTCATCTCCATGGGAAACAAGACACACACACAAGAACTAAGCTTAAAGTCTGTCAAATTGTATTTGCAAAGAAAACCATAGCCGTAATCCAAACGATCATTCTTTGTTGAGAGATTACACACTTAGATTATTCTAAGAGCCCAAATATCATACTTGAATTCAAAGCCTAGCAGCCCGTTAGTGTATTTTTGGCCACATCAGTTCCTATATTAATATATTATATACCTTCAATACTCTGGAATAGGGATGGCAATTCGTCCCTCATGGGAAGGAATTTTAGAAATTCGTCAAGTTTTGGATGGGTTTGGTTTACCATCAATCAGTTCCAAACCGGCTCTAGTTATATGACTAATAACAAAAAAAAATAAAATCATATTTTTGTAATAAGTATAAATTTAATCAATATTTTACTATTAATTATATTATTGTTTTTATATGAATAGAGCTTGTGATATTATAACTTTGAAAAACAAAGTTAAAAAAGGGGACAATTTCTTAAAAACAAACAAAAAATAAGGGGGGGGGGGAAGAAAGTAAAATATAAAGCGCTCATTAACCTTGGCCAAATTTTAAAAAAGTCAACGTGGTTGACTTTGTTAACGTGGTAAGTGGTGTAGAGGCATAATACGTGGTAGTAATATCGTAACTAAACAGCAAGAAATGTGTAGTATAGTGGTAAATCCAACCGGAAAAGTTACCCGATTGAAGACCATGAAACCCATGTCTAAATCAACGCCATCTACGGTGACTGTTTTGGCATGGCCGCCGAGATAGTCTTCCTTCTCGTACACCACCACGTTCACCCTGGCTTTAGCCAGTACATACGCCGCCACCAGCCCGCTTATCCCCGCTCCCACCACTGCCACTCTCATCTTCGACATTAATCAACTAATTAGTTACCCCCACTTTCTCCGACCTTATTTTGAATCTGCAGAGAAAACATGTTAGCTAATTGCCTCCAATATGCCTATTAAAAAAATGTCAGTACCGAGTTTGCACAATATTAGTACAGACTACGAACAGAGCCATTTTATGGAATGAAAATGATACATATACATAATTCATTTACATTATTATGCTTTAAATGTCGTGAATCTCTCTTAAACCCCATTTTTGCAAAATTCAAGTTTCAATCTCTCTCATGCACAGAGAAGACATATATATTTACCTTAAAAGGAGGCTATTTGACTTATCCAATGTCACAAAAACCCAATCTTTTTGTTTTCTTGAAAGTGAGAAATCTTAATTGATTCCACCAATCCCCTTCTCTCTTTCTCTTTCTCTCTCTCTCTCTTCCTCTCTCACACACACAAACAAACACACACTTAGTGCTGTAATAGGATTGGAAGAAGAAGAAGAAGAAAAGTAATGTAGATTCTTCGAGGCGAGAAACGACACATTTTGTATTATCACAAAAAAAAAAAGGTATAGAAATGGGTATGAAGAGATGGTCTCCCTGCGGGGTTGGCCCCAGTAGAAGAAAAATAAAACTCCAAATAATAAAAGGATGAATATAATAATATTTTAGTCCCTAACATACCGAAAAACAATATTTTGATCCTTGGGGTTTAAAACATATTAATGTGAACCCTAAACTTGTTTTTTTAATTAATTTCTCCTCCCATCGTTAGCGTTATTTTTATCATCTATTTTTTTTTTTGTAAATAATGAGAATACCCTTATCAATAAAATAGAAACTAAGGTATTGGTGTAATTTCCGAATTCATTGAGCATCTTCATAAATTACATAAATAAAAAATCAATATATATATATATATATTCACATGGCTCCAACAGCAAGAAGTCTCCGGGCTTGAAGAAGATTTCGATTTCAGCTTGAAGAAGATTTCTGGCTTCCTGGTTATTCTCTTTCTCTCCCCACGACGGCTTCCTCTTCCCTCCTCCACCGCTTTCTCTTCCTCTCGCTGCCGCCGACGATGATGACGTTTTTCTTCCCACATCATCTCTCTCTCGATTAAAAAATACAGACGAACACAATACTCTCTCCGTCTACAAATATACCTGTATATATATTATTCAGATCTACATTTTGATTTCGATTTCAGCTGTGGGTTTGAAATTTAGATATGTCAGATCTGGGATTTGATAGAGAGATTCAGATTTGGGTTTCAACTCAATTTTATGTATAAGTTTTGATTTGATTTTTGATGTGAGTTTTTGATTCGATTTTATCAGTGAGATGACCGGTGTGTTAAAATTGAGAAATGAATGGATAGCAGAATAATGAATATTCAGGTATATCTTCCTTCCTGCTTATGTTTTTGCTCTCATTCTTTGACTTTGACTTGTTTTCAAGTTCTATTGCCCAGGTCGTTCTCCAAACAATGTTTGGGTAGCTTTAGAAGAATCTCCACACTTTATAGCTTAATTTCAACTTTGCAATCGTTATGACGAAAACATCAGCTAAAGACTTGCAGAAAACATTCAAGTCAAGAGTGAGTTGTAAAGTACAGTATTTTTTTATTTTTTATTTTTGATAAGAACAGTCAGTATTTAACAGAGGGGTCTCTAATTTGCTGCAAAGCACGATGTTTTACAAGATTCATGGTGGCGGGGTTGATGGTTTGGGGGTGCGAGTGTGGATGGGGGCGTGGACGGCGGAGACAGGGTGGCGGGGGAGGTTTTGGGGAGGAACTACCTCGGGTAGATGATGTGTTCAGTCTCTTAATACTTGATGATTACTGCTGGACCTTTACAACAAGAGATACAAAAGGGTACTCTAGGCATTTTTGAAAGAAATTAACAGAAAGTATGACAGTAACGGCCATGAGGGAGGAATCTGATAAAAAAAATTGAATCGAAGGACCGCATGAATAGTTTTAAAATTTGGGAACCAAACTAATTTTTTTGCAAATGTGCAATACCAAAAAATATATTAATCCTAAAAGGAATGGGAATAGTTTGGCCACGACTCTGACTCTACCAAGGATAAGTAGCCAGACTAGTTATGGGTTAGGTGTGTTTTCTTTTATACAGTACTACCTTGAATTTGTTTTGATCAGATGAGTTGGCATTTGGAAATTGGCAAACTCCACCATTTGGTCCCATAGTTTTAGTTTCTTTTGAAATTAATTTCTCTACATATGTTCGTTCTTATACTAATAAAATTAATCGCATGCAATTAGTGCATCCTTTCAATTCCATTTATCTTTACGTAATTTTTGGCTGGAGCAACATTTCATATCACTAATTTAACAAGTACGGGGACCATTTGTTATGATCAAGAAATCAGACTAAATAAAGCAAAACAACATCTACATCATAGCTTGCCCAACATTCTCACACTGAAACTTTCAATTAATCAAAGCACTCCCAATTTAGTTGAGGAGTTAGGGGCATCACATTGATGCCGTCCACCGTAATCCCATTTGTACCGCAAAAATGCTACGTTTATTACTAGTGTTACCACTATCACTTAATACTTATCTTGTCAAATGTAAAGTTGAAAAGTCAATTATGTCTTTCTCAAAGCAAGTTGTAATAATAGTATTAACGCTAGTGGTAAATTTAACATTACTCTTTTTGCATCGATGCCTTAACGCTAGGGGTCTATGTGGTCCGATTTGATTTATTTATGTCAAAACCACAAATCGAACCATCCCCTATTGGTTACAAAATTTTCAAACAAAATCGAACTGAATAAGATTTGAAACCTAACTGAACCACTCGGTTTGATTTGTTTGGTTCGGTTTTGTGGTATATAGAATTTTGGCAAAACCCTCCATTTGGCCACCCAACTTTTCAAAAACTTGCAATGCGGCCACCGAGAGTTTAAAACTTGCAATGAGGCCACTATACATTAGTTAGGATGCAAGGGTGCTCATATTTTGGATGGACGTTAGCTCCACCGTTAAATATGAGTGAAATCCCTATTTTGCCCCCCTTTAAATAACAATTATTCCTTTTATGTGATAATAGAAACCCAAAGGGGTCTAATGAAAAAATATATTGTACATGTCATTTTCAAATTTCAAGTTCACCACCTTCAACCCTCCATCTACCTTACTTTCAGACGTAACAGAGAGAGATATAGAGGGGGCTGTGGATTCGGTGCCTCCAAACTATTAAGTTCAGGTTTGAGACGAACGGAGATGACAGATCCTAAGAGGCTGGAGATGGAGAATTGCCGGAGAAGAGAGAGAACCGGCGATTATGAAGATCGATAAAGGTGGGAGGAGTGAAGCCAGAAGGAGATCGAGCCGGGGTTGGTGCGGCTTGAGACCGAAGAACTCGGTAGGAGCTGGGTGAGAGAAGGCCGGATCTGGAGGTGGCTTCGTCGGTGGCTATGAAGATCGATAAAGGTGGGAGGGAGGCCACTGGGTGTGAAGTCGGAGGGAGATCGAACTGGGGTTGGTGCGGCTTGAGACTGAAGAACTCGGTAGGAGCTGGGTGAGAGAAGGCTGGATCTGGAGGTGGCTTCGCCGGCGGCTATGAAGATCGATAAAGGTGGGAGGGAGGCCGTGGGTGTGAAGATCTGAAGCCCTCGTACTCTGTCTTCTTTCTTCCCCAAATTTTCACTTTAAAGTTGATTCTTTGAACTCTCCGTCTTCTCGCCGACCACCGTGGAAGGCGAGGATGAAGAAATCGATACCTAAAAGAGATTCGACACAGGTTTGATTTTTGGGTTTGATCTGGGTTTGATAGATGAAGAAATCGAACTCTCAAGTGATGTTTAATTTTTTTAAATTATAATTTGACCCATTCTCTTTATACAATAGCAAATGCAATTTATTTTTTTTCAGTTAGACCCCTTAAATTTCTAATATCAGACAAGAAATTTTATTTAGAAGGGTAAAATAGGTAATGACATAATTTAACGGCCAAATTTAACGGCCGTCCAAAAAAATGGGCTCGCTTGCATCCTAACTAATGTATAGTGGCCTCATTGCAAGTTTTAAACTTTCGGTGGCCGCATTGCAAGTTTTTGAAAAGTTGGGTGGCCAAATGGAGGGTTTTGCCTAGAATTTTTTTAAATCAACTTAACCAACCGTAAGAGTAATAATAAAAATAAGATTTTAATTTGAAATTAACACACACACACACACACACACACACACACACACACATATATATATATATATATATATATATATATATATATATATAATAACGACCTGGCTTAGAGCGAGAGCCCAGTCCGCTATGAGTAGCTCACACACTGGCCCACTGAACACGCACCACCTTGGGTCATCAGGTCCACCACAAGCCGACCCAAAAGTTCATGGATGATGTTGGTGCCCAGAGGTAGTGTGTGGCCACCTTATAAATCGAACACAATTCTCACACCTACCCGATCTGGGATGAGGTAATAAAATCTCCCCCACTTAAATCCTTGACATCCTTGTCAACGCCAAATCATAGCCCCCGGGTGATGCAGGATTCAAGAGGTGGCTCGTACGGGGATCAAGATGTGGCTCCCACCTTCTGCGGTGTAGTACTTTGACCCGCACAACACTTTGTTTCTACATTTTTCGGTCGTGACCCGCTTTGATACCATTTGTAACGCCCCGAGCCCGAGAGCCCGGGTTGTTACATATATATATATATATATATATATATATATATATATATATCAAGGAACTAGATTATGCAACGATCCAACGACTCAAAATAGTTAGCAAATGTACACTTTCTTTATTTCTGGCAAAGAGTCTCTGATTGAAAGTCAAAATTTTTAAGGAAAAAATGTTATCTCAAAATTGACCAGGGTTTAAACTTACGGTTCTTTACAGACATGACGAGTTACCAACCACTCAATCCACTCTCCCTTGCTCTCCCCTCCCCCTCCATGAGTTCATGAACTAATATTTACATTGAAAAAATTCAGGCATTTTCCAAGATGAACAACCATCGAAACTTCATTTCTTCCCTCTCATCTTTGGAACCTATCTTTCACCTCTATTGCGGTGGCATCCATGTCATTGCTCTCACCCCAGGTATTCTCTCTCTCCCGTATGTGAATATTGTTTAATTTAAGTATGCATGCTCTTGATTTCGAAAAACTTTTGCAGGTGGGAGAGCATTGACTTGGGGAAGAGGTAAAAAAATTGCTGGAAGGTCATTTCTCGTAAAACAATTCTGGCGATACTTTTGGTCGCCAAAAAAATAATCTGGATGCCGGAGGCAATTTCTACGTATAATACTTTGTCAAATTAGTTTTTTATTTTAATATGAATATACTTAAAAAGATGAATAATATTATGTTAATATAGCCTTTTAATTATAATATGAATAGAATTTAAAAATAAGGGTATTTTTTTTTTTGTAAATTTTAAAAATTAGGCCAAATTACTTTTTCCCCCTATAGTTTTCACCAAATCCCAGTTTGTCACCTATACTAAGGTTTGTGCCACTTTAGCATTTAATGTTGCCATTTGTCTCATTTAACCTCATCCTGTCTGTTGCCGTTTGAAACTCAAGTTAAATCACACGTGGTCTTCACGTATGGGGTTATTTTTGTCTTTTTCCATTCTAACTTAACTGGAGGAAACCCAACCAAGGTTGACATCTTCATACAAGGTCTTTTTCCGGTTATTAATGGTTCTCGTCTTCCCTTCTTCTTTCCACAAAGTGAAAGCAACCATGGTAGAGGTTTTGTGCTATAGTGGTGATAATAGTGTGTTGAAGACATCATGGACAGGTATAGGAACACAAGTAGCTAGGATTCGCAAAAATACCAATGCAGTTTCAATGTAGCTTCTAATGAAGCTACAATGGAAGCCACAATGGTCAGAAAAGTTCAAAACAAGCGGAAGACTTAATAACAGAAGCACAAACAAATACCAAACAACCTACAAGTCTATGCTTGTAGATCTAGCCTCATGGCCAAAAAGATTTCACTAAAAATATGGTTTGTTTTACAAAAAAGAATGTGAAATCACCAAACAAAATACTCTCACAAGACAACAAATCTTGGAGAGCAAAAACCCACAGAAAACAGATATAGATTATGTGGGAAGAAACAAACATCTTCCTAAAATCAGCTAGGAAGACAAAAAAGCACCAACTCTCAATGTAGCTTCGAATGTTACAACATTCAAAGCTACAATCAAAATTCTGCACAACGCCTGGAACTGGAAACAGGTTATGAAATTCTAAATCTTCTGCTTCTAATTTTCTGCTCTCTCTCTCGCTCAATGGCCACCTTCAGCCGTTGCCCATGTCTTCTATTTATAATGAGGAGGAAACCTACACACAAAGAAGGAATCCATTTGCAAGAAGGGCAATGATTAGAATTGAGAATAAAATCTATAACCTTAGATACTAGATTTTCTTGCCATATTAAAGAGGATTCAAGGGCACGATTATTAGAAAGATTTGTCATAGATTTTGTTACCAAAGACATCTCCTAAGATTTAGGTCCAAGAAACCAACAAATCTTTATGAAGATTTTGTTTCAAAAAATACCAATCTTGCCTAAACATAATTTCCAAGAAAGGAGAAACAAAATTAAAATAGGTCATGCATATTTTACCCTTACAATAGGAAAAAAATCATGGTCTCAGGTTCCATGGCTGCCCAAACTATGCTTTTGTAAGTGTATTTTTTTTTCAAACTATCAAAGTAGTAGCCATGGTGGATATATATATATATATATATCAAAATTTCAATTTTTGATGTGTAAACACCTTAACATTGATTTGTATTTACCCTTGTTCAATTACCCATTCTCTTTTTCTGACCACAATGGAGGATGCCATTACTTTGTTTGGCATGATCCGCCAATGTGCCTTAGATCTACTGTTGTGATTTCAGGTTTACTACAAGCTATCAATCACCACCAAAAATAGAAAAAACAATGGAAAATCAGGCGCAATAGAGAGTGGAAATTTTAATTGGTGTTGTTATTCTGGTGCTGTTGCTCTGGCTTGTTGTTTGAAGGAACTTGACCTCAAGTCTTTTTGCTTATGGTTAATAAAGAATGTAGGGTTTACTCTATTATTATTGTGGTTCATGAAGTTACCTCTATTTTTGTATTTGGTTATTGGGGAAATGTTTATGCCAATGACAATGTATACTTTGTTTGTGTAAAATACAGAATATTTATGCAATGACAAAGCTGCTCTATTTTGCTTTGTAATTTGCACGTGATGGTTTGAACATTCAGTGGTACCAAACAATGCTTTGTTTTGCTTTGTTTTGGTACTACTGAATGTTGTTAGATTTGTTTGAATCTATTTTTGATTTGGTTGTACTTTTGTACATATAATGGCCATATAATTCGCACAAGGTTTACAAACTTGTTGAAATTGCCAAAAACATTGTATTAAAAAAGAGCTATATATCATTGTACACACTCATGACAATCACAAAAAGGTATACAAAGGAGAAACAAAACTATAAATTTACTTCACAAAACGGTATACGAAAGAGTTATATATCATGGTCTTTTATGTGTTTACAAAAGATGCCTTAGTTTTACAACTACCAACTGTGCAAAAGAGCTATAATGCACTTTACAAATACCAACTGTGCAAAATACCCTATTAATCACCATGTTACAATTTAATAGGTCCTTTACAAAAGGCCTCTTAATTTCACCAATACCAACTTTGCAAAAGAACTGTAAGGCCAAAATACAATGTTCAAACCAGATTTAATAGAAACTTTCACCAATACCAATCATGTACAAAATTACAATTGCAAACAAACTTCAAATTTGCTCCAAAATACAATCTTCAAGGTATGACATCCTCCAGTACATCACCTTGTGTAAGAGCCTTTTTCCTTTTCAAATTTGCTGCAACTTTGAAGCTTCCAAGTGTAGACGAAGTACCACCAATAAACTGAAATGAACAACAATATTAGTAAACAAGGAAGCGAAAATTTGTTCCATAATATTTTTTAGAACACTTACATGCCCTCTCAAAGTAGAATCTTGGGATAAAGAAGTACCAAACATTAATGTTCTGTTAACCTGAAACAATAATTGTATGTACATTTGTTAAGATTTATATATGCATTCACTAAAACTTGAATTTTTTAGATATTCACTCTTGTTGGATAATCTTGGGAGAAAGAATTGTCTGTGGTTCTCATTGCATGTTTTTTTGTCAGCCCTGGACTTTTATTCTGACTTGCATTGATGGCTATTTCCTCTTGAGGCAACACATTGTTCCCAACAAGTTTCCTTTCTTTTTATCCTACGAGATAACAATTAATTCCAAAAAAAAACACAAAACTTTAACAAAATACAATTAATAAATTTGGATTCAGAAGATTTACTGTAGATTTTCTTGTTCTCTTTGGTTTACCATTCAAAGAATTCCCTTGCACTTGAAGGCTTCCTAACTTGCAAATGAATTAAGTAAAGTAAATTCAATTGCAAACTTAATAAAATGAATTGGAAACTTAATTAAATTATGATAATCCACTTACAGTTCCAACCTCTGGTGCTGGTTTCTGGGGACACGTTCTAGCATTGTAATACTCTTCACCATAGATTTTACACCTCACGGTGTGTCCTAATACCTCATAAGTTGGTTGAGCTTGTTTTTGCTCTTACCCAACTGTCTTATTCTTCTTCTTGACATCATGTACATCGTAATCCACTCAAGTACATCTAAGATAGGCTTACACCTTGCTTTCAGAATGCAAGAATTAAAAGCTTCACATAAATTATTTAGTAGCATATCATAACATTGGTCTGTTGAAAAAAATGCCCTACTCGTGTTTCCCAGCCAACCAATCATAAGCCAATGCACTCTGTTGCTTCAATTTTTCCATCTCAATGTTGAACTTCTAAATATACGAGGCTTTAGCACATGCATACAATTGTTTTTTTCCAAAGCATTACCCCTAAATTTCAATTTGAAATTATCATGAAGATGTTTCGCACAAAATATGATTTCTGCATTAGGGACAAGGGCCTCAAGATTAGGAACAAGGCCCCTTTTCTTGTAAGAGATGAATGTCCAGTGGTATGAATTGACACATGCTATATCTACCAATAACAGTTCCAAAAACCAACTCCAGGAGTCTCTGTTGTCCCCATCAACAATTGCATATGCCAATGGCCACATACCATTGTTACCATCAACCCCCACAATTGAAAGAATCATTCCCTTAACTGGTCCCTTCAAAAAGTAACAATCCAACCCAATAACTTTCCTACAACCTTCTAAGAATCCCTTTTTTCAAACCCCCGAGGCATACATATATTCTCTTAAACAAAGGCTCCTCATTCTCATGATCACAAAGTATTTCAACAGTTGTTCCTGGATTTAACCTAATTAATTCTTCCTTATAGTCCCACAAAGCCCCACACTGCTGTTCAAGTCTCTGCTCAACATTCTTCCTAGTAAACTGTAGGGCTTTGTAAGAACTGCTACTAGACATCAGAATCTCAAGCTCTTTCGCAACAGTATTAAATAATGGCTCAGTTGGCCTATGTTCGATGTTTTAATTAATCTTTTTCCTTGCAAGTGGACAAGACTATTATAGAATAGACTTGGAAGCAAGGGTCGAACCCACAAAGACAAGTGATCACGAATAGTGCGAGTATTGATAGCAAATTATCAACCTAAGGGGGGTTTTTATTGTTTAATTCTACTATAAACTACTAGTTATAGATGTTTAACTAATTAGACAATAATAACAGATATGAAGATCTTATGGTGAGTGGAAATCTAGGATTCTGGGTTTCACTTATATCTCCTTTATGTTCAATTCATAATAATGTCATTCAATGTCTTGGGTTCGTTCACTAAAAATAGATATAGTCGTTGAACAATTGGTTCGACCTCCATCCCATAAAATTCATCCATTCTATATCCTAAGCACGAGGCATTAATCTAGTTGTCACCTAGATTTATGATCTATCTATCACCTAGATCATGTAAGAACACGGTCCTAACTTATCACTCTCGTGCATCGATAGGTCCAAATTTATTGTGTTGGTGAGCCGATTAATGCGACATATGCACTTGGTCATGCAGTTATCCGCACCTCTAAGCCTTTATTATTTGCGATTACATTCATTTGTTCAAAGCAAAATAATAGAGGGGTTGATAAACAACACAATCAACAAGCATTGAATAGACATATATATAAGAATCAAAACATAAATTCGATACAAGTTACCTCCCACCTCCTAGATTATGGATGATTTAGTTCATCATAGACAATGAACAGCACATGGAGATGATCGGATACATGATTTGATCTTCAATACTCGGAATTACAGAATCTAACTATGTTATACAATCTAAAACTACCTAAAAACTATGAAAAGAGAGCTTCAAGCCGTCCTCCTTATGCTTTGGCTCGGCATCTGACTTCTATATATACTCGGGAGTTGTGATTGGATCGAATGACTGTGTGAAAATCCGAATAGGTCGCATTACGCCTACCCTTGCAAGCAGTCTTTGGATACAACTTGCGTCCGCTAAGGTCTCTAGCATATCCAGGGCTTTGATTTCTTTGATTGCTTCTTTTATGGTCAACACGCCTACCTTGCGGTCGCAAGGTGTCCTTGAGGTGTCGTTTCCTTGTTTCTTCAATTTTCCTCTTTTGCCCTTTCTTGTAATTTGCACTTAAAACCTTGGAGTTTCGCGTATTTTCACGAACAATCCTGAAACTTACAAAACTCACCGAAAACATATATTAGTACTCAAAAGACTCGTGAAATAGCATAATTTAAGTCATAGACGTATATAAAATCGACATATAAAATACATCGATCAGCCTAGTAGGGTTTAACTTGTATTGCCATTGTATTTTTTTTACCAATCCACTTGGAGTTTACACATTTCACCTTCACCACATTACTGCAATTATGTTTGTCCACAAAGGTCCTAATTATAAAAGTATTCCTTTCCCCACCTAGCTGTGAACCATAAATATACCAAGGACAACCCTCCTTACACTTGGCACTCTCCTTCAATCTATCATTTTTCACAAATTTGATTCCCTTCCTAATTTTGAATGCATAACTCCTCACAACATTTTTTAAAATTCATTATGGTATGTAAATTCCATTCCCAACTCAAACTTAGGGTTTTATCATGTCTGTTACTGCATTTAATCTCTTGAACTTGGGAGTAGCTTTCCTGCCCATTACTTGTCTAAGGTCCTCTTCCTTAAAAGCTAAACCATAAAGGCTTTCAAAATCATTAGAATTATCCTGATCAAATTCTGGTTCTGGGTCAACATCAAAGTCATCAAGGCCATCCATAAAATCAAAGTCATTTTGCGTTACCTTTCCTTTTCCTTTATCTTGTGTTACCTTTCCCTTTCCAGTTTCTTGTCTTACATTTCCTTTTCCTTTGTCTTGTACTACCCTAGACTTTTCAGTTTCTTGTGTTATTTTTTCATTATCTGCTCCTTTCATCCTTATCCTCACTCTCATTAATGCTCCACTCTTTATCATCAACTTCTACATCAATATCCCTATACGCACTATAACTATATACTAAGCTATTGTCATCCTCTTTGTCTTCGTCTTCATAATCAGTATCTATAACATTAACACTCTCATTGTCTTTTCTAAGACCATGATAGTCCTCACTATGCTTACAATATACATCAACTATCCTTTTGTAAGGATCAATACCTTCTATCATTTCAATCACTGCCTTTTCAGTAGACACTAAAAATAATCATGTATCCATTTCACTACCAGGTAAAAGATAACAGTAGCTACAATGGTCATTATACCCTAATCCGTTGTAAAACTTATTCAGCACTGTCATTGACACTCTATCCTTATCTATTCTTGTCACCGTTTCTACTTCACCACCTAAATAAACAATTTTAGGATGGTAAACAAACTCACCCCCATGATGAATTCTAGCAACAAACTAGTCTTCAGTTGAATTTTGCAAAGCACACAAACAAAGGAGGGAAACAGGAAAAAAAGCATTAAATTACAATGTCCCAAACACTTTACATGCAAACATTGTATAAGGTCAAAAAAGGGACAATGTGGGGACCATTTTTACATATACCCAGAACATTGTCCACATTATCCCACAATGGGGGACCCTTTTTAATCAAATAATTTGTTTTTTTATACAAATAACAATAAAATAATCACTAAACAACAATTTAACCCATGGGGAGATGCATATACTTTATTCATATCCAAATAACAACAAATCAATCACATATCCCTGTAAAGACATACATTAAAATATGAACACAAAGTTACAAAGTAGTCACATATCTCTGAGAAGGCCTACACACACAAAAAGAAGAAATGCATTAGAAAACTTAAAATCAAATGCATGGGGATCTTCGTCTAAAACATTTCCTGAGATTGCGATAGACCCTTGATAGGTCTTGTCATCACTCCCTTCAATCACTCTCAACACTTGTGTATCAAACCCTAATCCATATTCGTGTTTAGCGATAAACCCTAACCCTAATTTATGTCTTGTTCTCACAATTGTTCCCAATTTAGTCGCCCTCAAATAACTTAGGTTTTTTTTCCTTTTTTTGCTTCCTTGACTGAAGATATCAACTTTAGTTGACCTTAGTTAGGTCCCCTCCTCTTTTGTTTCCTCCAGTTAAGCCAAATGGAAAAAGACGAAATGCTCAAGTGACACAAAACTTAGTATGGATGACAAACTGGGATTTGGTGGAAACTATGGGGGGGGGGGGGAATCTGTATTTTGGCCTAAAAATTATATGACATAAATTTTGAAAGTGGATTGTGTGGGTGTCCCGGATTGGATCGCTCCCGCGCCCCGTGCTCCCTTTTTTAGGGGAACGCGACATGCGGAAGGACATCACTCTTTCCATTCCATCCTACCTTGTGTAGGGGAAGACAAAATTAAAAGTGCAGAAAGAATGTTGCCACCAGCGCGTTGAATACGCCTCGATCACCTGAGTGAGCTTTTTGGTCCATTATGAGAGCTTTGTGTTTTTCCGTATCTTACCCTTCCTTGTTTAGGGGAAGACAAGGCACATAAAATGCATCACCCTTTTCATTCACACCATCCCTTGTTTAGGGGAAAACGGAAAAGTGCAAAAAAAGGATGTTGCGAGAGCGCGTGGGAACACGTCTTGCCTCACTTTGGACTTTTCGAAAATTGCCTTAGATAATTATGAGTGCCTGAGGTTTCTTCGTATCTCACCCTCCCTTGTTTAAGGGAAGACAAGGCACGTAAAATGCATCACTCTTTTCATTCCCATCGTCCCTTGTTTAGGGGAAAACGGGAAAGTACAAAAAAAGGATGTTGCGAGCCTCACCATAATCTTAGGCTTATTTTGGATCGCTATGAGTGCTTTGGGTTTCCCCGTATCCCGTTCTCCCTTGTTTAGGGGAAAAAATACAGGAAATGCATCACCCTTTCATTCTCATTCTCCCTTGTTTAGGAGAAAACGGAAAAGTGCAAGAAAGGATGTTGCGGGCCTCACTGTGATCCAAAATGTTTTAACAGAGTCGCCATCTTTATTTTAAGGAGAAACAAAGAAAAACCAAAGGAGGCTAAGTTACAAGATGGGAAGGGGTTAGGCACCCACCTCGCCCTTTCGGTCTCAAAACAGTTTTTGGCTAAAATATGCTTTTTGTTATATTTATCTAGCAAATAAATAAAGCATTAAAAAATGAAACAAATATATCTGCATTTACATTATTTACGGACTTGCAGCCGCCTCCTTCCAGTAATTACAAATACATTTAATAATATTTGGCCATAATAATGACTCTTTTTAATGCTATTTTCTAAATATCGGGCGGCATAGCTTATATTTTACATGGGCTAGATAAAAATAGCATTTTTAATAAATAAAACCCTTAAAGGCTCACCTTTAAGAGCGTTGATGTCTTTCGCTCTGTCCTTCGGAGAGAGTCTTTTATTCTTCTTCGCGGTTCGGGCAGAATATTTCAGAAAGTTGCTTAAGACGCGAAAGCAGGCGGACAAGCGCTTTTTCTTTGTTGTTTGCTTCTTGATGGCGTAAATCGAGACGAGCAACAACTCTATTTGAGATTTTTTGGCCAGGAATAGGGTGAAACCTAGCTGGGGGCTAAGGCTCACTTTGACCGGTTGGTTTGTGTTTTGAGGAGATTTGAAAGCTTGAGGCTTTATAGGAGGGGATCTCTCACTATCTCACGATAGCTCTTCTCCTTGCGTAAAATAAATGAGAGTTTTTGTGAGAAAAAATTCTCTCCTGAAAGTTAAGCCCGGCACCTCTATTTATAGGTGAGAGGAAGGACACCGGCATTTGTGATTTTCATCTTGTGCCACAAACTGTCGCCTTGTTGAAGGCTTGTGCAATGCGTTAAGACGGAGTGCCTTGTTGGTGGCGCCGAACCCTGGATTACGGGCGCCGCACCAGCAATATTGGCCGTGCCTTGAGTCCTTTTAGCCTCTTTTTGACATTCATTCATTTTCTTGTTTTACACGCATCACTGCTTTGTCTTTTTGGATTTTTAAAACCTGTAACTTGACATTTGTTAAGTTTCAACGGGTCTTGATATCGCATGTCAATGTTACATACTGGGGGAGTACGAAATTGGGGTGTCTGATTGTTTAAATGAAACATCCCAAAATGGAAAGAGTAGACTGAGGAGGGAGTATGTGTATATATGTTGGTCACTGTTATGCTCAATATATATATCCTAGATGTGAGGGTGGATAACCTATATTTCCTTCATTAAAAAATCATCATTCATTTACGTAAACATTAAAAATAGAGATGAAATGTGATATGCGGAGCCAAACTGGGTCACGCAAAACCACAAACTCTTATCATGCGGTCACGGCGTGATCAATGTGGGCCCGCCTACCTAGCGGGCAAAATGATGGAAACATTAGCGGCGAGCGGTGCGGCTCCGTCTAAACAGTCGGGCTGGGCCTTTTGTCAAGGCCAGGGGGGTATCCCCAGACACCACACTCACACCTAGCAGAGGAATCAGATTCATCTCGTCCAAACCTGGTCGAGCATTGGCCTGCCCGGCCCAGGCCGGGGGCCACCGGATCTACATCGAGGCCGTCTTGCGTCAAGTGGCCAGGCGAGCCTTACGCCCGCAGGGTACATATCCAGCTTGAGGAAACAGGAGGCTTGCTTTCGAGACAAGTAAAAGGTTTCCATGTTTAAGTAGGGCACTTACCATATCGCGCTCATCTACATGACTAGCCGCCTATCATGCCTAAAATCAGGGATTCTCTCCTTGATTGATTAGGTATCTAGAGGCGAATCTAGGCGGATTCAACCACATTGGGGGCCTATAAATACCTCTCCATAAGCCATAAACAATGTAGATACACTTTCTTGAGCCTTGAAACTCTGTCGAATTCTCTTTTGACATTCACACTCGATACTTACTCTCATGTCGGAGGGGTTTCGCGAGGTCCGGCCTTGCACTTTCACTCAGGTTTCTTGTGATCTTTAACAGGCTCAAGGAAGGAGATTTAAGCCCAGATATCCTACCCAACATACGGACGGCCCAAGCTGCATTTGTGCCACATCAAAATGTTTCTCAAACATGGTTAATTTCCTTGAGTAGCAATTGTGCTAAAGCCAGTACAACATATATGCCATAATAGACTTAAAGATCTGCTGGAAATTTGTGCTATAATAGTTGGTGATGAATATGAGTCGTGCAACAGAAAGATAAACATAAAATATATGACATTGAAGATTAAAGTGACTGTAAATAGATTAGTCCAACTACATAACAACATTAGACTTTTATCTTCATCAGATGCATATATCTTTTTCATGAGCAGAGTGCTAATGAAGTAATAACATGTAAAATATGTAAGATAAGTAAATGCTGAATAAAGAAATTAAAAACTTATATTTTATATTAGAATTCAGAAAATGTTCATCGAATGATAAACATGCATAATACATCAACCTAAACTCTCTAACCTAGCAACCTTGTGGGCTTTCATGGAAAGGAAGTCAGGGGAAAGGGAAGACATGTGCTAACTCCTTCTCTTTAGCAATTCCAAATACCCTAGGGAGTAGGGAGTTGACAGTGCCAACGAGAGAGTGATATAAGAATAAAATATTATGAGTTGTTCAATTAGCAAGTAATTTAACAACTGAGCGAAAAACACTTGACCAACTGTGACAATTCATTATTGTACAATCGACAACCCTTGCAATGAAGTACAAGTCTATTGGTATGAATGTAATGTGGATTATTAGTTCACGATCTTTCATTGACATCTTCAAGTGGGTTTTGTCTTCAACTTCATACTTGAATGCTTAATCTCTAACAATAGATTTGGAGTCTATGAGCAGTAGAGACTGAATCTTTTGAAGGAAAAAACAACTTAAATCAAGAAGTGAGTTCTTGACTAAGCAAAGCTTATTGACTTCTGAAGTTATGTTCTCTATTTTACACAAGTGTTAGAACTAACACTTGTGTTTTTTCTACTCTTTGGTTTTGTTTGAGTTATGCTTGAAAACATGAATACTCATGCACATGTTGGAAAATGGATGAAATGTTTTTAACTGTTGGAGTGTTCAGGCTTCAATGCATCAAAATGCATCCTTATGGACTGTTGGCTAGAAGTCTTCATGAAGATCTTGTCTCAAATCTATCGGGAGTCAGGTTGATGGATATGACTTGATGTTTAGGCCAAAAGTTGTATAGAATGCACCGTAGCTGGTCTTTGTTGAGATGTGTCTTGAAGACCGAGACCAGACACAAAAGAGGAAGTATCCAATAGATGGGAATGAAAGCTCATAAATCTATACAAATCTTTAGCTGTCAAGGTGATCTGTAAAATATCCTTTGTGAATCTCTATAGACTTGACTGCTTGGAGATCGACTAGGTTTCCTCTTTAATCTTGGCAGCACTATAGCAGTAGATATGTAGAGAACTCAGCAGATATTGGAATATATGCTGTTATGATATCTGTTGGAGTGATATCTGCTGGAGTTAACACTTGACAAGCTAATCCAATGTTTAAGTATTTGTCAACAATCAGTAAGGATATAGACTGTTTATGTACAAAGACGATCTATCCTAAGACCTAAGCAATGTTCTGGTGAGTTGCCATACTAAATAATACGTAGCCCTTTTAGCCACTTTTGGAACATGTTGTGTAATGGGAACAAGCAAGTCATTGATTTGGACTATGCAAACATATACAACTGATATTTGCGCACTCATATTTCTAACAATATATTCTATATAATAAATATAAATATATATGTTGGTTTGATTTGATTCGGTTAGGTTAGGTTTGGTTCGATAAAAAAATTTGCAAACAGAACCGAACCAGGCGGGTTTTCAAATTTTAAAACCGAAATCGAACCGTCTTGAACCAAACCAATTGGTTTGGTTCGATTCCGTGGATCCAATGTATGCCCCTACTTAGATGCCCCCAACTAGACCCTATGGATATTTTAAAATTTCTAACCAAAAATAAGAAACCCTTGTGATGTTTCCCAGCAAGCTTTAAAGAGATCATTGATGAGAATCCCTTGATGCTGGAGGCAAAGGAAGGTCCGGTTCTTTCCTCGGGGATGCCCATTTGAGAGCAACTGGAAATCTATCAATTTTACAAGCAATTGATGAGTGGCATTTTTCCTTGCCCTTGCTTTAGCCGTTGAAATAATGTTCACAAGCTGTAACAGCCTCAAACCTGGGCCTTACATCATGTGCCCATGTTCGGTCACGTCACTACAAAATTCTAACTTAACTCTAAAAGTCAAATAGTCAACTACTATTTAATATCAAAAACCACCAAATAGATATAACGTCTATTTCCAAAGTTTTACAACCATTAATTCCAAATACAAAATAGAAAAGTCACTTTTCTAGTTTTCTTACTAGTCACTAAAATCCATTACAAAACAAATTAACAATAAAACTCTAAATAGACACAACTTCTCCACGTGTATCCCTACGTGAAGCTCAACTCTACCTGTGACCTAACGAGAAGAGTAATATATAAGGGTGAGCCAACAAATGTCCAATAAGTTTATACACTGCCCCTCTGGTTTCTTGAGAGGGCAGGACTCACAAGAAATCATATATATAAATCAAGGTTATGTCAAAAGATTCTATAACAGTTTACGAAGTTCGAAGAATGATAACAAGTAAACGAAAAATTTGAATAACTAAATTGTTAGTAATTGGGCTTGTGGCTCGATTATTTAGTCCCGCCCACATGGAATATATTTATATTATTATTATTGGTTAATTAGTTTCCTAATCCGAATGAGTTTAGGATTGACTTAACCTACAAGAAATATGTTTCTTGGTAATAATATAAATAGGACAACTAAAGGGATAAAACCCTAACACACAAAAATAGAAGTGCACGTCTTCTTCATAGGTGCCGCCCCCTCTCTCTCCAAAATTATATCTCACCAAAATACTCCCTCTAGCCTAACCATCAAGAGGCTTGGATTTGCGGTGTGAACCAGTATTGATATCCGTGCCCCGTGATATCAATTCGACGCGAGAGACTTGCAGGTGTGTAGATCGTGACATATATGAAGATCGTAGCTTAAGCGAAAATCTTCCGCTTCGCACAAGGTTCAAGTTCGCATAAGGTAATTCATGACGATTGTCTTGATAACGAACTTGTATGATATATAATTAGATATATCCTTCATTGGTATCAGAGCCTATATGCTTGATTGCTCGTATCGTTATGCCATGAATCGCATACTTTTGTTTTTGGGTTTGTTTAAAAGTTTTACCCGATAACGAAACAAATGGGTTTTATTATTTTGTGTGTAAAACTTTTTTATTTTCGAGAAAAATTTATATGTCTGAGTTCCCTACGAAGAGGCGAACAACATGCTAAATTCTCATTGAATTCCGTTGGGTATTTTTCAAAATATCGCAAACCCAAGTTTTGTTGAAAATCGTTTTTTCAGAAACTTTGCGTGCTGTTATGACCTGTTTAAGTTTTGTAAAATCGTGATTTTATGGACTATACTTGTAGTACTCCGCGAGGGCTTTCTAGAGACATATTATATGCTTAACTTGGACTTAAAATGAACATTTTATGGCCTCGCGAAGTTGGCTCTTCGCGAATCGATTTTTTGGGTTAAAAATTGACGTAATAAAACGAACCCCACTCTCGACCTCGATGTACGTGCCTTTTGTGGCACTCATTTCAATGTAAAAAGTACACCACTGAAAAGCACTCTATGAGACGAGTCCAACACCACCGTCTGTGAGATCATCGGACCACCGGAAGGCGGCGCGTGGACGTCAATCGCCGGCCAGGCGCGTGGAGACGGCGTGAGGGAAGGCCAGTCAACCGTTGGCTGGTCAACGGTCAACACGTTAACTGCCATGTCATCAGTGGGGCCCACTCATAAAGTCATTTTTGGTGACGTCATTAGTGCCCGGCCTTGCCGCCGTCGGCCACAGATCGGCCTCGGGGAAGCCCACAGCGCGGTGGCGCGTGAGGGCGTCTTCTTTCCGAGCTCCGATTGACAAACGACGGGCGCGTCTGGACTTGTTTTGGCCGTCTGAGACCAATGGTGGCCTCTGTTTTGATCAATTCAGCCTGTAAATATTTGTTTTTACTTTTTCGGTGTATAAAAACCTATTTTCTGATTTTTTAAAAATTCAAAAATAATATCCAGGGGCTGTTTTGTCATTCTGTGACTGTTTAGGGCTGTTTTTAAGTCATTTTTAGCATATTTAATTGTCGTTTTGGGCTCTAAAATTGCGATTGAGACTATACGAGACCCAATAAATCTATTTTCAGTAGTGAAAATATTTATGTACATCATATGTGCTTGATGGATTTGTTCTATCATATTTCTTTTGTTTAAATCATCAATTTATGAATATTTTCACGTTGTGCATACTTTGGTTGTGATTACGAGCCTCACAGATTTTCCCTCCTTATGTGTATGATGTGATTATATTTAGTAATTGATTTTTTAAAACAAAAGTGAATCAAAATATACATATATGCTTATGTCTTATTTTTGCAATAAATTGTAGTGAAATGGCTTCTTAGAATGTAATCGCTGACCTTAATAAGGGTGAGAAATTAGATGGCACAAACTATAGTGTTTGGCAAAGGAAAATGATGTATTTGCTAAACGAGCAAGAGGTTCTAGACAACCTAGATATTGTGATGGTAGAACCAGAGATGGGTAATTTGACCATCGCCCAACATCGCCAGAAAATGCAGGAATTCCTTGACTGGAAAAAGAAAGATCGATGTGCACGCTTTACTATGCTGAGTAGCATGGATAATGATCTGATTGGCGAGTTTGAAGATTGCCTGACTGCTAAACAAATGTGGGACGACATTAAACGCATTTATGGGAATACTTCTACTACAAAGTTAAGGACTTTGACTTACAAGTTTGAAAGCTATAAGATTGACCAGAAACGTAACATTCTTGAACAACTACGTGAGATGTCCAGAATGATTCGTGATCTTAAAGCTGCTGGTTCTATCTTATCTGATGAACAGCAAGTTCAAGCGGTGATTCGTTCACTGCCCGACTCTTGGAGTGGTTTGAGGCATATCTTGACTCATACAGACTCCATTCAGACTTTTGCAGATGTATCTCACCATGTTGAGTTTGAGGCTGAGTGTCATGAAGCGAATCGCGTGATAAGTGCTGCGACTCGTGATCTTGGTCTTGTTTCCCTTGAGGGTCCGCGCAAGCCACACGGGCAACGCAAGAAACAAACTAAAGGCAAGAAGACTCAGAATTAGGGCCCCAAAGGTGACAAGATTACTAAACGCCGAAGAGGCAAAAAGAATATTGCTAAGCAGAAGTGCTACAACTGTGGTGCCTTGGGTTATTTTGCTCAGACTTGTCCTGAGCTTAACAAGGTATCACTTAATCTTATCTCCATGCAAAGTTGTGTTTGCTCTCATGTTTTATTGGCTGACTCTCTCCCTGTGTGGATTGTAGACTCAGGCTTAACCAAACATGTGACGAGGGATCGAGAAAGATTTGTAGATTATCGAAAAGTTCCTGCGGGTACAAGAAGAATTTTCATGGGAAAGCAGTTCGATCATTGAAGTCAAAGGAGTTGGCTCATACCAACTTCAATTGCGGAATGTACGCACATTGACTCTTCATGAAGTTCTTTATGCACCTGGAATTCGACATAATCTACTATTAGTAGTACAATTGCTAGGACATGGATATTCTTTTAATTTTAGTAATGATCACTTGGATATTTGTTTTGGTGATGAGACTTTGGGACATGGTTCTTTGTCAGATAATATCTTTAAATTAGATTTGTTGGATTCCCATAATTCTTCTTCTTGCATGGTTTATGATGATTCTAATTCTGAGTTATGGCATGCTAGACTTGGACATATAGGAAAAGATAGGATGACTAGATTGGCTAGCGAAGGCCTATTGGGGTCTCGGCAAAGTCGACCTACTTTGTGTGAATCTTGTTTGACAGGGAAAACTTGCGAAAGCCTTTGGTAATGCAAAAAGAGCCACACATCCATTAGAGTTAGTCCATTCAGACATTTGCGGACCAATGAATGTTAAGGCACGTCTCATGGAGCTTCCTATTTTCTCACTTTTATCGATGACTACACACGCTATGGTTATGTTTACCTTATTTCTCACCGCGATGAAACTCTCAAGTGTTTTGGCGCTTTCTCACCGAGGTTGAGAATCAAAAGGATAAAAGCTTAAAACTTTTAGAAGCCGGCCAGGGGTCGTGAGTATTTATCCGTCAATTTAAAGAATTGTGTGAAAAAAAAGGGAATACACGGACGGTTGACAATTCCTAGAACTCATAACAAAATGGTGTTGAAACGAAGGAATCGAACATTGTTGGAAATGGTTAGGTCGATGATGGCACAACCTCCCAATTTCATTTTGGGGGATGCGCTAATATTTGACCGCTTACATACTTACTTAGAGTGCCTTAAAGTCAGTTCACAACCCTTATGAACTTTGGAAAGATGGGAAGCCTAAATTAGGGCACCTTCATCCTTGGGGTTGTCTGGGGTTATGTCCATAGTACCTCAATAAGTTTTGAAAACTAGGCCCTAGATGAAACAAATGTGTTTTCATAAGGTATTGAGATACCTCAAAGGGTTATGTTATATGCGGTGGAAAACTGGACGAAGGAATGGTGAATCGAGTCACAATGTTGATTTCATTGAGAATGATTTCCACTTGATAGGTGAAGTTAGGAAAGACTTTGAACATTTTGAGATAGAAGAAGAACATATGACATCTTTTGGCGAAGGTGTGGAATTGCCTCTACCTAATCCTACGGTACAACATGAGAAATTTGAACCTATGGAAGTCGCCAATGAGAGTCAAGGTGATCTTCATCCAAAGTGAGAATGCAGTTCTAGTGGGAGTCAGATACTAGAGCGAAGAAAGTAAGCGTGGAAATATACCTGTAGATCGATTCGCGATCGAAGAGGAATCTTTCTAACTACTTCTTTCAATTCTAGTGAGCCTACATCGTTCAAAAAGCCCTTTTTACCTACAAATAGTGAATGGATGGCGCAATGGAAGATGAAATTTCCTCATGAAAAAGAATCGGGTTTGGGAGTTAGTTGATCTTCCGAGGTCGCAGAAGACTATTGGAAACAAATGGGTTTTCAAAGTTCAAAAGCGAGATGGATCAATTGACAAATATAAGTCGCGTCTTGTGGCGAAAGGCTTTACCTAAAGAGAGGGTTTAGACTATGAGGAGACATTCTCCCACGTGGTGAGGTTTTCCGTCAGTTCGCCAATCTAGCGATAGTAGCACACATGGATCTAGACTTTATCGATATGTTAAAGCTGCTTTCTCGATGGAGAACTAGATGAAGAGATCTATATGACTCAACGAGGAGGTTTTTGAAGTCAAGGGACAAGAGCCTTGAAGTGTGCCGTCTCAAGCGTTCCATATGGTCTCAAATAATCATCAGGTGAATGGTTCGATTTCATCAAGCGATAACCTCAATGGCTTTGATATGATTGAGGAAGACCACTGTGTATGTTAAGCGATCGAAAAAGATCTTGATCTGTCATTATAAGTTGATGACATCTACTAATTTGAATGATATGGAGATGATAAATTCCACTAAGAGCATCTGCTGTTTTTCGATATGATAGACTTGGGTGAAGCAAGCTATGTGTTTGGAGTAAAATCATTAGGGATCGTTCGAAAAGATTTCTCGGTTTGTCTCAAGAGACTTACATTAAGAAAGTTATCGAGCGATTTGGCATGACTAATGCAAAACCCGTTGTCACTCGATGGAAAAAAATGATGTGTCATTAGTACAAATAATGCCCAGAATGAAGAAGAGAAGAAGAGAATGTCTCGACTCCATATGCAAAATCTTTGTAGGAAGCTTGATGTATGCTATGGTGTGTACTCGGCACGACCTATGCTTTGCGGTAGGGATGTTGAGTCGATTCCAAAACAATCCTGAGATCTCAACCTTTGGATGGCGGTGAAGAGGGTTCTGCGTTACTACTTAGTGGGAACCACAAATTTAACCTATGTTACCAAGGTGAGGATTTGAGCTTGAAAGGTTTCATTGGCAGTGGATTGGTTTGAAATTGGAGATGTAGATGGTTATAAATCTATTTAGACTGCTACGCTTTCCTCCTTGGTGGTGGAGCTATCTCTTGGAGTAGCAAGCGACGGACTAGCCGCTTATCTCTGACAGTCGAGAATACATGGCTTGCATTTGGTAGGTTCAGAAGGCGTGGTTGAGGAGTTTTCTTCAACATCTTGATGTTACGACATGTGATAGATCGCTCTGTAGTCATTGCTTGTGATAGCATGGCTGCTTTAGGTTACTAAAGATCCCAAGTATCATGGCAAGACGAAACACATTAACATCAAATATCATTTCACTAGAGACATGGTTGCGAAAGAAAGTTGTTCTAGAATATATTCTAATAGAAGCATGTTGGCTGACCATGACTAAGCCTCTAGCTAGTAGAGATCTTTCGAGGATCACATGTTGGGTCTAGTGCTTCGTAGGATTTGACTTTGTTGCGAGAACACTTATGTTGACATTTGATTATTATTTTTCATTATCGTTTGAATAAATTGCAGTTTTATTTTGTTCCTTTTATATGTTAATTGGATGTTTCAATATGAAATTACGTAGCATATATATTTTGATTAAAAAGATGTCGTGGATATTGAATTGGCCCTCTCACACGGGTAATTCACCTTGTCGCTAGGTGGGCGAGCAAGTTGAGATAAAAGTCTTTGGTACCTACGAGAGGGTGAGTACCTTGCCTAAATGCCATTAAATTTATCGTCTTGGCATACGGCCAAGATAAGACCTTTTATAAGGTCGACTTTATATCCCAAGGAAAAGTCAGAATGTGAGATGTTAAAGAGAGACACTAGAAGAGTGGCTTTTAAGTACTCAAGTTAGGCCGAAGAAGGCGGCTAAACTAAGGTTCGTATGACGTTTGAGCATGACATGCCTACTTCGTGTGGGGGTTCCGTCATATCATACACTTCATACTGTATGTGACTATAATGCGACTTAAGAAAGTGATTGAATGATCCATACTTCATCACTGTATGAGTTCTATGTCAAATCGATCCAGTCACAATTATACCTATGTGACTTAGAACTATATTATGAACTTGGGCGTTGATGATGCTACTTTGGCATCTTGACCAGCGGGCTATGCATCTGATCTTCTGAGCATTCTTTGAGAAAGCGATTAACCAAGAGTGATTGATATGAGTGTCTAAGGAAGATAGTATGATATGCATCTCTATTTTTTGTGTTTCAATGCCATGACGATCATATTGAACATACGGTTCAAGAGGTTGATCTTGATACATAAACATATTGAGTTTTAAGCACCGCTCTTGAGGGATTGAGGATGCTTAAGCGTGCACATATCTGATGCAGGGTATAGGCGAGTTTTGTTTTCTAACAAGGATGTTCTATCTTTGTCGGATGGTGATTTGGTATAGCGCTCCACCCTTTATCTTTCTCGTCATGTCGCACGCTTCACTTCCAGTATGAAGAGGTAGTGTTTAATGGGTTTTGATGATACGATGTGGTTAGAGAGGTGAGTCCATGTGTACGAGTGAGAGATGTTAGTAATTGGGCTTGTGGCCCGATTATTTAGTCCCGCCCACATAGAATATATTTATATTATTATTATTGGTTAATTAGTTTCCTAATCCGAATGAGTTTAGGATTGACTTAACCTACAAGAAATAAGTTTCTTGGTAATAATATAAATAAGGCAACTAAAGGGATAAAACCCTAACACACAAAAATAGAAGAGCACGTCTTCTTCATAGGTGCTGCCCCCTCTCTCTCCAAAATTATATCTCACCAAAATACTCCCTCTAGCCTAACCATCAAGAGGCTTGGATTTGCGGTGTGAACCAGTATTGCTATCCGTGCCCCGTGATATCAATTCGACGAGAGAGACTTGCAGGTGTGTAGATCGTGATATATACGAAGATCGTAGCTCAAGCGAAATTCTTCCGCTTCGCACAAGGTTCATGTTCGCACAAGGTAATTCATGATGATTGTCTTGATAACGAACTTGTATGATATATAATTAGATATATCCTTCATAAATCATAACGAACCGTCCCATACCAGTTCATTACGACATTTTACTTTCAAAAAATATGATCACATAAATAGTCCAATTATCCAATCAAACAAAATCTCGTAGGATACCATAATTAAAGGTAAATCCGGATTACCGCACTCACAAGCTTTGTGGTGCAAGTATCAAATAACAAAAGGGTCACTTTGGTGACAATTTATTCAAATGTAGTGATCATAATGAAATTCAAACAAGTAGCATATTTTTCAAAAAACAAATGTATCTCATGTATTATCAAGTTTTTAACATGAGACTTTGTCAAATTACAATTCACAAAGAATAAACAAAGATGATATGAATTGAGCTTGGATACTTGGTGTAATTTCACTCAATTTTCACTTGGCATGGTGTTTCCACAACTAATTGTTCTTCTTTCGAGTTTTCTTGACTTTCTTTTTTAATTTTGATATTTGGGTATAATTAGTTAGTTGTATTTACTTGGATTCAACAAAGATTGGTTTTTGCATATAATTGTTTGACATTTCAAGTAACTACCGGCTATATTTTTAGCTTGGGATGTGTGTATGATTAATTTGTTAAAATTATACCTTGCTTCTTATGAGATATTTCTTTTATTTTTTTGGTTGCCTTTTGAATTGAGTGTGTGGAATTTTACTTGGGATTCCAGTTTGTTATTTGGGTATTGTGAAGGTTGTGATTTATTTAATTCTAGCTAACCATCTTCTGGTTTGATGACTGTTAATGAAAGACACCTTTTGAATCAGTAATTGTTTAGACTTTTGCTCAAAACCCATTGAGAAGATAATTTTTTTTGATGATGTTTATACATCGATACAAGCTGATAAAAGTTGGTGGTTATGGCTTGAAACTCTTCTTTGGAGTGTGACTCCAATATTGCTTACTTTTTTCATTCTTTTTAAAGTAAAAAAATAGAGCTATTTTTCTACTGTTATGGTTGCTTTATATGGCACCAGATGCAATGATAATGCTCATGTTTCACGTATTTTTAAAGATTACCTTGAATTTGATGCCTTTACTTAAAATTCTGGAAAAAAAATTATTTGTCAAGTTTTTTATTACTGAATACCTACTCTTTTCTAGGAGGTCGATAGGATTGTGAAAACCAGTGATATCTCCATTGCAAATATTCTCGAGAAAGAAGGCTATAAAGCAATTTCCACTGGTACTTGAAACTCCAAAATCATCTCCTATTTATGTGTGTATACTTGGGGCATCTATGTTTCTAATTTCTAATCAAAATAAATTTTAAAAATGTAAAAAATTAACCTGCAGGAGCCCCCCTTCATAACAACAACAACACTAATTGACCGAAACCTTTGCTTGATCATGGAGGTTTTGTTCTGCTTCCTTTATATGGAAGAATATCCAAAGCTTTTCAGGCTGCTTCAGGGACGTCCAGTGCCGCTATCATATCAAATTTGGTAAGGCAGACTTCTTTCTATGATTGTAAGTCAACATTCATTTACTCCCTCTGTCGAATTGAGTATTCATTTTGATCCAGATTATTGTTCTTGAACTTCTTAGAACTCTGTAACACACGAGATGCATAACATCACACTTCTCTAAAAGAAATCTGTGCTTCCTATGGAGACTAGCTCAAACTACTGCTATGCTATGGTTTGCTTAGCATCAGACCCCTGCTATGCAATATAAAATCCCCAATGTTAGTTTTTATAGTTACTGGAGAATGGAATGCTCCTCCTGTTGGATTTGGCTCAAGTGTGGTCCAAATACATTATCACATGTGATCATTATCTATGTGGTAAATGTATGGATGATTGAGTTTCCAATGAAACTCTTGGTGTTCTCTATTCTCTTTGGATACATCCAGTTATCATGGATGGTTTGTGCCTATATATAGGCTTGTCTAGGTCTCATTCTAGTAGAGTGAAAATTGCAATTGTGTGAGAAACACTTTGAGAGAGAAACACATTTGTAGTGTGAGACGAGTGTGAGTGATACACTTTGTAAACACTTTGTAATCACTTTGATAATAGTGATTTTGTTTGGTTGCCGCCCGTGGACGTAGGAGGACTTCTCCGAACCACGTAAATATTGTGCCTCATTTGTTACTTACTTTGTGGGTGTGTGGGTTTCTAAAGATCCGTTCCGCATTTGTTTTTCAACAATTGGTATCAGAGCTAGGTTGTGGCGATTGAGATTTTGGAATTTTCTCAAATAATTTTGAGATCGCAGTTGGACTGTTCTTCATCGAACCAAAGGGAAGAACATTGGAATTAATCTCGGCGGTCACTTGAGGCTACTGCACACTCACAGAAAGCAAGATAAGTCATTCTCCAATTTTTCTTCCTAAAGTTGGTTCTCTGCCTCTGTTTATTGTACGTTTCATTTAAGGCAGAAAGATTTAGTTCGTTGGCCCATTGTAATATTTGAATAAGAAAACTAGGCAGTAGGTGTTTTCTGAAAAAGAAAAAGAAGGGGAATACTAGGCAGTAAGTGGTTTATTCCTTTGTTGGGATAATTGTTTGGTTTTTTGTTTGAAATGGCAGAAAAAGTTGAGTCTAGTACTAATACTAGTACTAAATCACAAAAAAAGGGGGCCAAGGGTGTCTAGTACTAATCTTGAAGTTGAAAAGTTTGATGGCAAAAATAATTTTGGCATTTGGCAAGGTGAAGTTTTGGATCTTTTGGCTATGCAAGACCTCGAATTCACCCTCGAGGAAAAGCCCGAAGATATGGAAGATGTTGAATGGAATAAGCTTAATAGACAAGCTTGTGGAACTATTCGTTCCTGTCTTGGGACAGACCAAAAATATCCGTTCATGAGGGTGTCTTTGGCAAAGGAGTTATGGGACAAACTCGAGGCCAAATATATGCAGAAAAGTGTAGAGAATAAACTCTACTTGAAAAGAAGCTCTTCCGCTTTTGATTACAAGAAAGGTAATCGATGATCGAACATTTAAATGAATTTAACAAGATCATCACCGATTTGCAAAATCTTGATGTTGATGTTGCCGATGATGATAAAGCATTATTATTGTTAAATTCTTTTGCCCGAGTCATATGAACATTTGACTACTACCTTGTTGCATGGAAAACTGAACTTAGTTTTGATGATGTTTCTAATGCTTGAGAATAACGAGGTACGGAGAAAGGACAAGGGAACCTTTAAAGACTCGTATTCGTATGCCTTAACCAGTTTGATTAAGGACCACTAGTAGAAACAATGGAAGACGGTCAAGTTCCACACCAAAATCAAGGGACATTAGTTGATCGAAAAGAAAATCAAGCAAAACGAATGTGCTTATTGTCGTCAAAAGGCCACTGGAAGAAAGATTGCCCCAAGAAAAAAAGAATGAATCAAAAGCAAATGTGGCTAGGAAATATGATAGCGACACGGATGACGCTTTGACGGTCTTCACCTCACAAGTGTTTGGGATGAGTTGATCTCGGGACCCTCAAGCTCCTACCACATGTGCCCCTAAAAGAAATGTTCTCAACTTTGAAGAACTTGATGGTGGAATTGTTTATAGGGCAACAACAACATCAGAAACAAGGGATTGGTTCTGGCATTTGAAGATGTTTGATGGAGTTGTTCGTAAGCTCTCATCAAGTTCGTTATGTCCTCGATTTGAAGAAGAATTTGATTTCTCTTGGAGAGCCTTAGATGCAAAGGCTATCGTGTCACTTTGGATGGAGGCCTAAAGCGTAACTAAAGGCGCCTCGTTGTTACGAAAGGGACTGAAGAGGTAACTTGTACTACCTGAAGGAAGCACGTTGTTGAACAAGCAACCATTGCAAGCTCGAAAGAGTTAGATATGTCACGTTATGGCACATGAGACTTGACACGTTGGAGAGCATC
>CM028384.1:83602517-83752159 GCA_013146195.2 Codonopsis lanceolata
TGCTTTCAACCAATCTTGGCCAGCGGTAGAGGCAAAGCGTCATGTCATGGACTTAAATCTTCTAGGGAGATTCCGAGCCTTTGCTAGTAGTAACAGCGTTCGTGACAACAGATTGGTATGCAAGCACAAGCGTCTCCGATCACCTGGAAACTTGACACCTCTCCAAAATGGGCATCGAGATTCTACCTACGGTGTCTGCGACCATGACATAAGTTGTAAAGCTTGCCAACTAGGAAAACTTTCCAAGTTTTCCTTGAAAAAGTCTATCTTGTCAGCAAGCAGACCTCTTGACACTGCGTATGGATCTCTTTGGACCAATCACTACGGTCGGTATTTACGGAGACAAGTATGCAACTTGTAGTAGTTGGCGACTACTCTAGGTTCACACAGGTTGAACCAATGACTTCAAAAGATGAGGCGTATGATCACAGTCAGCGCTCTTCTTTTCGAGGAAGACTTCAAACTTCAAGCTTGAAGACATTAGTGACATAAAGATCGAGACAATGGCACTTGAATTGAAGAACAATGGTGTAGAAAGATCTTGTGATGACCGGGATCGGCCTGCGGCTTCTCTGTAGGAACTCCTCGACAAAATGGTGTAGGCTGAGCGGAAGAACGGAACATTGATTGAAGCGGTAAGAACAATCTTTGGTAGAAGCAAAACTTCAAAGTATACAGGCGGCCGTCAACTCTGCGTCTTTACGGAGCAGATCCACAGTAAACAAGTTTTATAATAAAACTCCATATGAAATATGGAGAGGAAGGAAGCCCCAAACATAGGATTTCTTAAAATCTTAATTTGTAAATGTTTTATTATTCATAATGGAAAAGAATATAGAGAAAATTTGATGCAAAATCGAGGCGAAGGAATTTTTAGGGGTATTCCAAACATTAAAAGCATTTCGTATTTTCGATAAAACTCATTTAAAAATTTAAGAATATGTGCATGTTTCTTTTGATGAATATGACTTGTTAGAGCCTAGAAAGGCTCAGAATGTTGCTAATGATTACGATAATGATGAGGCAGTACAAATCTGACATCTACTTCCTTTCACTCTCGCCCGAGAATCCTGCAATTGCGGACCCTTCTGTCTTAGTAACCCCGTCATAGGCCGAGACTTGACTGCGTCGTGCCAATTCAACTCTTACGTTGACCCAGGAACCCGTCTCTTGTCTTACCCCAAACACCTTTGCGGATCACTCATCGTCCTTCTTGTTCACGAGAAAATGAAAGTTTCGAAGAGCCTATCTCTTACGGGAACTAGATTTTGGTGAATCTCCTCAACCTACTCGAGAATTCTTAAGGGGAAGAACCCCGCAGAAGTGATCTTCCTCCAACCATTATTGAATCGAGATCATCGTATTTCTCGAGTCATCGGAGATCTCAACGGGGAGTTCGTCAAGGAATAGAGTTAGAGGAGACTATGTTTGCGTATGCGTTAAATATCGAACTCGAGCCAAAAGATTGATGAAACTATTAGAGATCATAAGCGGATTGAAGCTATGCGAAGAAATTTGAACCGGTTTGAGCGATGCAAGGTGTGGAGCTTAGTTGAAAGGCCGTGATCATTTAGTTATCGGCACGAATGGGTTTCGAGAAACAAAAGAGATGAAGATGGAAATGTCACCGAAACAAAGCTAGGCTGGTTGCTCGAGGCTACAGATCGGGGAAGAAGGGATTGACTTCGATGAAACATTTGCTCTGTTGCTAGATTAGAGGCAATCGGACTCTTTCAGCCTATGCGTCGTTCATGGACTTCAAAGTGTATCGGATGGATGTGAAAAGTGCCTTTACGAATGGTGATCTTCGAAATGGTATCGTTGAACAACACTCCGAGATTTGTTATTCAAGACAAAGCTGGATCATGTCTCTTGACTTCGAAAGCTCTTTATGGCCTAAGAGCTCCCGGAGGCTTGGTATGAAACTTCTATCCAAGTTCTTAATAGAAACGAGATTAAGTGAGAGGAAGGATAGACAACTTACTTTGTTCATCCTTAAGCCTGAGGTCATTCTCTTACAGTACAAATCTATGTGGGCGACATCATCTTTGGATCAACTAACGAAAGCTTGTGCGAGGTCGAGAAGGCGATGAAAAGCAAGTTCGAGATGAATATGATGGGAGAGCTTGCTTCTTTCAGGGCTGATTCACGCGGACTTCAGGCGGAATCTTCATGACCAAACCAAATATGCAAAAGAACTAATCAAGAAATTTGGTCTTGATTGACGAAAGGATTTGAGACTGATGTCTACCCATTGCCATCTTGATAAAGATGAAAAGGAAAGCAAGAGAACATGACCAAAATGCCAGGAATCATAGGTTCACTTAACTTTACCTTACTTGCCGGATAGGCGACATTATGTTTCTTGTTTGTGTTTGTGCAAGATTCGGAGCAAATCGAAGGAATCACATTTGCTAACGCCAAGCGTATCATCGGATATGTTTCAATGACAACAAATCTAGGCATACGGTATTCCAAACTCGACAATTTCGATCTAGTTGGATACTCGGATCGCGGTTATGCGACACTGAAAGTGGCGAGAAGAAGCACCGGTGGGACTTGTCAATTCCTTGGAAATAGACTTGTCTCGTGGTGGGTCAGAAACAAGGATCGGTTGCAAACTCGACCATAGAGGCGAGAATACATTCTTTGCCCGGCCGGTATTGCTCTCAACTTCATGGATGAAGCAACAACTAGTGGACTACAATATCAAGGCGCAAATTGTCCAATTATGTGTGACAACACATCGGTGATTCAGTCTCCAAAATCGGTGATGCACTCGAAGACAAAAGCACATTGATATCCGTTATCACTTCCTCGAATCATGTGGAGAAAGGTAACATCGATGCGGAATATGTTCCAAGCGAGCATCAATTGGTGACATTCTCACAAAGCATTTGGATGCCACGAGGTTTGCTTATTTAAGGAGAAATCTTGGTATGATTGATCCCTCTTGTTAATTTCAAAGTTTTATTATTTTTCTTTCATCTTAGGACTTAGTTTTAGGCCCGTAGGAAGGCGTAATTTCCCTTTAGCGGAAGACTTAAGGTTAGTATCTTTACTTAGTCTATTTTAGTTAGAGAGGTTTCTAAAGCAATAAAGGGGGTCAAGGGTAAAAATTGGTAATTAGAAAATATCTTAAGTTCCCGCTTTTGCGCTAAATTTTTTTAAATAGACCTTGAACCGCCCTTTCCAAAACTTTACGAAACCCCTTTGTCTAAAATATTTCTCTCTCTATTCAAACTCTCTCTATTTGTGCAACTGCTCTCTTCGTTCCCAAAATCTTCTCGTTTCTTCTTCTCATCAACATCAATGGTTTGTTCTTCTCTACTCTAACTTGGTATTCACTGTTTACTGTTTCACATTTCATTTCTTAACCTAGTTATTTCGGAATACAAAAGGTCACTTTTGCGTAACTAACAGTATCCGCCATTGATGTTCTTAAAAACCTAGAAACTAACAGTCGTTTATATGTTTTGAATGCGTACTCTCTTGAAAACTTCTGTTAAACATTTTTCTGGTTTGCTTTCACTAAACATTCTAGGGTTTCAAGTTTTCATTCCGAAAATTTTTAATAATCTCAGAAAAACTTGAAATTTCTGTTTGTTTAACATATGAGGTAAAAAGCCCTAATTTTTGACTGCATTTCTTTCAGGCAAAAACATCTAAATCCAAGCGTGACAGCAGGAAGATGCTAGACCTAGAAACTAACATTCCTCCAAGTTTGGATGTCAACCTTCCGGGATATCCTACTTTTCCCGCTGCTCATGACGTCATCGTAGCCACGGACCACTAAACTATACATACCGGAATGTGCATCGACCTCTGATCAATGCATTATTGCCGCCGGGTCAAGGCTGTGGCGACATGAATGCTTCGAGGATTCTTCTACTCTTACGCACCGATGACAAAGACTACAATATTTTCTTGGCGTAAGAGTTCTGAGATGGAACTCAAGAATAAAAATGCTCTGCGTGGATGGATTAGAGGCCGTCTATCTCCATCACCGCCAAGACCATCTCCACCATTATTGGTGTGCATTTCGGTGGTGCACTTGAATCAACTATTCTTGAGGTGATCATGCAGGGGCTTGATGAGAGTCGATACCCCGAGGGAAGATGCTAAGGAATATGTTCCCATTGGGCGTCTCTGTGACAAGCCACCTTATTAATGAGAATTGCTTATTCAAAAGTGGTGCCCATGACATGTTTACGGCACAGCAGCTTAATCTTACAAGTGTTGTCTATCTTGAGCCCGTCTCAACTCACGGGCCATTATCTTCAACGAGCTCAGCGTGGGTAGAATGAGTTAAGAACTACCCACTGCGGCGGCCATTCGTTAAGGCGATCAAGCGCTTCTTCGAGACCGAGCAAATCAACTCTTCCATCGAGGAAGATGAGCTTATATTGGTGTCGAGGACAAACATCAGCGACTTCATTCTTCAACAAATATCTGATGCGAAAACAAGCGAAGGCTGCGAGAAGGTCTTCGCCGTCTCCATCGACAAAGTTGCTTAAGCCACTACCGATCATAGTGACTCGACTTGACATGGAAGCATATGGCCAGCCGACCCGGACCGAAGGCTTCTAATTTGATGAACAAGTTGCGAAGTCCCTCCATCAACAAGCCAAACATCCGGCGATGAGGCGAGCAACTCTTACGAGCCAAGCGAGCGAGGCAAAAGAGGCCGGGAAGAAGAGGTAGCTCTTGAGGAAGCGGCGGGCCAAATGGATAAGAAATGAGATGAAGGAAGGCGAAAGGACAAGACTCGGCCCAACCAACTCCATCATGACCTTCACCGGACCAACCATCCTCCAAGCTCAACCAACCTCATCTTTGACCTTTACAAAACCAGCGACCACCCTACTTCACTGCGCTTGCTCTAAACCAAAATGTAAGAAGACTTCGTAAACCTTTGCGGACCCGGCCACCGCCAGACATTCCGCCTCTGCAGATGGCGGTGAGCCCCCGATTCATTAAGGAAGAAAAGAGGTCGGTACCAAGCCTTCTACCGACAACCATCTAGACACCACCTAGGCACTGACCATCTACCGCCACATCAAGCTGACCTATTCCTCTGAGTCATCTACTCGGAGGAACTCACCCTGAGGAGTCTATCCTCGGGAGGAGCCTCGAAAGAGAGGAGGAGCCTACCCAAACCCAAACCAGGACCCCAACACCTCCTCCTTCACCATTTAACTACTTTCCAAACCTATCTACTCCCATCTCACCTCCTCCTACTCAAACTACATCATCCACACCATCACAAACAGCCCAAAGCCCTCCTACCAAGCCAATAGACTCTGCCGCTGCCAAATTTCTCTTTGAGCTTTCCTCAGTGGCAGATCTATTCTCTTCGATCAACCACATGACCTCCACCTCTCCTTCGTAAGCCCAAATCCCTTTTCTATCACGCCCCTCTTTCTCGGTTCTCCACCAGAACCTTTGCAGAATCTTCAATTGTCAGTGAAAATTCTGACACTGACATTGAGCTAGATTCCCCTCCAACCCCTCCTCCCCCTCCACCTCAAACCATCTCATCCTCTACCAACACCATACCAACCCAGGACTCAACCTCTTCCGACTCCATCACTCCACCTCTCCAACAGCCCTTCCGACCCTCATCTCCTGGAGCCACCTCCTCTGCCGCCCATGTTCATATTGGCCAGGAACCATCTTCCTCTCAGCCGGCCAATGCTGAAATTTTGTCAAGGCTGGACGCCATCTATGAACGACTAGGCGCTCTCACTAGCATATCTACCGCTCGAAATCACCAGCTCGCGTCAAGGCCAATGACCGCACTGCTCTTCTCCGGCAATTCCAAGATGATGTATGGACGCGCTTTTGGGACAGATGAGACACGAGTTCTGACGGGCGTCAAGATCAACGCGTCGAAGACAACGCGACGAATGCGTCGGCTACGCTCGTCCTCTTCTACTGTTCCATCACCCGCATCTCGGCAACAACCGCCCTCCTATCCTCGAGCTCAACAATATAGCTCGCGACTCGGCTCATAACGTCATGAATGCTCATCGTGATCGTGATCTGGTCATCACGGAGGAGAAGCAAATGAGATCTATCAACCGAATGCTGATGGAAGAGAATAGTTGTCTTCGTGAAGAACTCGACTACCGCTCTCGTTCCACCAGACCTCCCACAGATGCCGATGACGAATATGTTCAAAGAATGGAAGAGCTAGAGAGACAGCGTAGGGAGAGGAAGCAGCAGACAAAGGAAAAGGGAAACGACCTTGGTAAATTATGTATCTGTTTTTCCCTTAACCTTTGTACTTATCTTATCTTTTGAAAACTCTGTAAACATTAAACATCTTGTTTATAATACAGAAGGTTATCTGTTTTTCAAAATTTACTTTTGCTTAAATTCTTGTTATTTCATTTTCTATATCTGCCTAGAATTTAAACACTCAATTTAAATTTATTTGAACTGTTTTGCTACTAATCTGTGTGCTGTTCTATGATTTCCTTATCTTTTTAAGCTCTTAGATTAGTTTTTACACTTGAGGTGCTCTACTGTTTGATAGAAGCATGTCTTCCGTTATTAATTGAATAAAACTCTTAGTCATGCTATTATCTATCACATAGTCGGTTATAGCCCTCATTTGTAGTAATGATGACCATATATAAATAGGAGGAGATTGTTGATTCTTATTGTATTAGATTTATATCTGCTCATACATTACACTAGTTTTATACATCAGTGGTTAATTGGGCTGCGTATCGATTAACGTGGCAACTGTGTATAGAACTTTGCCAAGTATAGCTTTTATAGGACTTTAACAGGTTCAGCGGAAGACCCCTTCAAAGCTTCACCGGAAGACCAGCTTCAGCATACAAATCGGCAGACCTTGTACACACTCGGTCAAATCATGATGTGTCCTGTCCAGCAATTATTAATGGATCAATTTAAATTTATCATCATCTATGTTTGAATTTAAATTGAGACATTTCCTGACATCTCGACCAGCGACTTTCGAAAGCGGGGAAGACTTTCGCGATCGATGAAAGCAGGAAAGCGGTGTCACCTGCTGCTCGCAACAACTCTCAGATCGACATCCGGATTGCCCAACTTCGAAGATCTCGGTACTCATTCCACCTCGCCGATATACGTGAAGACGAAATTCGATTGATGACCCATGCATTTAATGCATTCAACCTAATAGAGATATTAAGTCTTCGTCTTCTCCAACGGGTCTCTAGAATGCTCATGCTATAAATGCTGCCATTAAAGACTGAAGAAACAGACTCGACACTTGACGAATTGCTCTGAAAACATACAACAACTCTAAGTCTTATTACTCAGTGCATTCAAGAGATCCTCAACAGATCCAGAAGTCCTCGTCAACAACAAGAAGCTGTGCATCAACATTTATTGTTTTACTTTTTGTTGTTTTCATTCAAATAGCTATACTTCTGCACGAATTAAATATCCTGTTTTCACAGATATTTAATTCCTTAACCCCCAAACACAAGTCAATATTTTGTACACGATCCATTGGGAATATTCTTTGTAATAGATCTAGTGGAAAACATAGTGCACTATTTAAATCCAAGGTTGACTGCCTTGGTGGTGGACGTAGCACTCTTTATAGTGTGAACCATCCCAAAATACTTATGTTAATTCCTTTTCTGCTTGTCTGCTTATTTAACTGCTTATTACATATTTATCTTTACCATTTATAACAAACTTAAGTAACTTGTTAAGGTCTACCGGTAGTCCTTATCGGCAGACTTGAACCAGCTTCATTGAAAGACTTCCGCTACTTCAATCTTTTCAATAGATTGAAAGTACCATTTCAAAGAACTTACTTAAAAGTTTTTAAGTGTATAATAAGCTATTCAACCCCCCCCCCTTCTAGCTTATTATTGTGCCCGTTGGGACCCACATGTACTCTCTCAGTCAACAGGTAAGTCCCTTTCTAGTCGTGGATTAATTGCGATTTGTTCAGTTTTTGGTTAGTTGCGATTTTCACTTGCTTTTTCTCTCTATCAACGAAATTCAATCTTTTTTATAAAAAATTACAGAAAAAAACAACCACTACAAAGTAACGGTACTCAAGTAGTACAACCGCTACAAATAAGCAGCCACAGACATACACATCCGCTTCTTGGTGACGGTACTAAGCTAGAACATTCGCTGGTTGCTAGCGACACTAATTTTAAACATTCGCTGGTTGGTAGCAGCACTAATGCTAAGCATCCGTTGTTCCCTAGCGGATGTTTAGCCCGTTGCATATTTTTTTTTACCATTTTGTGAAAATATATTCAAAATTAAAATATATTACATGAAAATAATCATCATTAGCATTTTCATCTTCATTGGGATTACAATCATAATCCATCAGAGCGAGTGAGTTTGGAGAAAAAAAAATTTAAGTGAGAAAGATGAAGATGTTTTTGGATTGAGTTAGAAGTGTTAGGGTCACTCTTAGTGAGTTAGGTTGGGTGAAAATAATTGGAGGGTGTGGTTGGTTGGGGATGTAAATGAAGGGTTGTTGATGAATTAAATGTGTAGATGGATAGAGTGTTAGACCCGACGGGGTCTAGCCCATGTTTTGTGACCTACGGGTTTAACTTATAATAAACTAAATATTGGTTACGAACCTTAATTAATTATATTAGCCAAATAACATTATGAGCTTATATAATTTAGTCATCTAATATACTTAAAGTATATTAAATCTTAATAGGCCCAATAAATCTCTACACCTTAATGAACGGTGGGAGATTGATTACACTTTAGGGTTGAGTTCCACCTCCTATCTATTTAAAGTCTTTTGGGGATTATGGTTTCTTACGTTCTTTTACCCTAACAGTTGCCTCCACAAAATACATACATTCCATTGCATGTGAAATCGATAAGGGGTGAAAACCAAAACCCATTTGAATTGAAGACTCTCGTTCCGCATTACAGTCAATCGATTCAATTTTTCGTACTAATAGCGTCAATTGGTTCCGGCATATCTTCAATTTACGTTCATTATGCTTATGTGAAAAACATGATCCTATTCTTGATTATGTGTACAAGTCTTATGTAAATTAATGTTTTAACATAGAGGTGTAATTTTATTTATTAAATGATGTTACGTTTAGGGAAAATGATGTTACATTTAGGGTCTCTCGTTATATTATTGAGCTTAACAGACTAAGTCATTCCATTATTAACAACAAAGTAACCAACACCGTGGATGAACAAAATTATTAAAAAAATGCATTGTCAAGCACGCCACTTAAATCAAATCACCGCAATGCCAACATCAGAATATATTTGAACATGACCGGCACCACCACCACCACGGCCACTTAAATCACCACATAACACTAGTTTATTATACATTAATATCACATAGATATCCAAGCAATGAATTTTCACAGAATTTACAACAGTTTTATCCAACTTCATCAATGTGGACATCTCATCTAAAACTATACTTGTCAGCTTCATGAATATTGCTTCAAAGGTTACTAAGCATGATTGCAACGCGGGACTTCCATTTTACTCAAACTCCCTGCCTCTTTTTCCCAACTCTAATACTACCAAATCAAATATGGTGCCACTTATAAGTTATAACCAACCAACCCATATTAGCTCTACCATTTTCTCTTTCTTTCTTTCTTTGAGTGTGTGTATTTTACAGAGAGAGAGAGAGAGAGAGGGAGCATAGCAAGGATAGGATGGCATGTTTTGAGAGGTCATCACCAGCACTCAAGGAGATTCTGCTAAAACTCTACCGGTAAATTAACATTCCCCAATTATATGTCTCCCACTCCCACCCATTTCTTTCTTTAATCAACTTAGTATCCACACACACACACAGCCTGCTTTTGGTGCAACTCTAAACGCAGATACCCGGTCCCCATGACTTGGATTAAATGTTAAAGGTACCCCAAAATAAGTTTTACTCCGTCCACAGAAAGAGGGGTCTACAAAAAATATTAACAACTAGTACTCTCTTATTTATATAAAGTTTTTTTTATTACAACTTTCATTATTAATTTCTTTCAATACAACATACGGTGGAGAAGGAGAATTATTCCTCAACTATATATATATATATAATTCGATATTCAAATGCACAAATAATTAGTAACAACCAACTAACATAATTTCTGTAAGTTGCAGATATAAAATCCAACTGTTGATCGCTCGGTCAATCAATGATTCACATCTGCATAATCCATAATTGGAAATTCGTCGCACAAATATACGACTTTCAGTGACTGAACTTGAGATGAGTTGAAAACGATGATAATTAATGGGATCATTTTCAACAGTAAAAGGATAAAAGCAACCTTCGTGCTAGTGTAGGTTCTTGAGCACTTGTGCTATTTGGCAGACAATAAAACATGTTTCCGAGTAGATTTCCAATTACAAGTCCAGCCATGGTGGTTCCCAATATGCATATGCAGGGCCCTTGTTCTATCACTGTATGTGTTAGTCACTAAAACAACTAGCAAGTGCCATAGGGGCCAACCGGGGTCATCAGTTCTGTCTTCAGGCTTCAAATCCCCCTTTTTCACACTCTGCTAGCAATTTGTTAGTAATAGGAAACATCTAACCAGGCTAACATAGCACTCTGAGCATAATTACCAAAATCAGGTTACCCACGTCTGATTTTCTGGGAAAGAAAATGAAGAGAGGTGAAATACCTTTGGGCGTATCCAGGCGAAATAAGCGTTTGAAATACTAGATGACATTGGTTGAAAAACAGCCAAACATATTTCATTTTGATAGGATCATTCCTAAGTGTAATAATTTAAAATCATGACAAAATGTGTTATTTCTTTCATAACAGTGCTGAGAAGCCTTTGGAGATTGAACACCACTTGCATGAATTTGGATCGTTACAATACCATGTTCAGGTAAAAATTAAAGTTAAAGTTAAAAACCAAAAAATAAATCAGTGTTTCTAATGCTACAGGACAGTTTGACATTAAAAATTACTCATTACTCCTTTTTGAATGTTTAACAGTCTTCTGCTTCAGACACACATCATACTTACTTGTCGATATCAACCCCAATTTTATCTCAAGGGAACCCAGTTTCAAGCAAGCTTTCTCATTATACCATAGAAATGGTGAAAGAAATTTGTTCCGAAGTTGTGGAGATTGTAGAACTAACAAGAGAAGGATATCAGCTGACTCTAAGACTTGACTTTTCTAAGGTTCCACGAAAGAAAGGTTGGTAACTCTCTACGTGGCATTTATTATCTCTACTATTTGTTTATTAATGCTTATCAACAGTCTTCAGTTATTTGAATGTGTCAAAAGTTCTCTGTCTTAAGCATAAAACTACGTTTCCTGAACATGTAGACTTTGATGTGTACTCATGAGAGGCCTCATTTAAAATATGCCATTACTAAATTAATTGCAATGAAAATGTAGGAAGAAAATGTATCATGGAACAGGTACTATTACTACAGTATACAGAAGCTTGTTGCAGGGTTCTAAAAATAACAAACATTTCCAGAGTAAACAAAAGCGGCAAATGGACGACTAAAGGAAATAACACATATGAACACCAAATTGCCACGCAAAAGACTCTGGAAGAAATCCCATTAATATTGTCATAGTTGTAATGTGCTAATAAGTGAAACTGTAATAATCAGTGAGTAAAGATATGCCAGTTTGAGGATGTATATTCATCTTTAGCAATGTTCGCAAATTTTACTCGTAGTTTTCACAACAATAAGGACCAAGATGCAGAAAGAACTCGGAACATGCAAAGAGGTAACGGCAAGTTGCAGTATTAACCTAAAGGATGCCCTTGTTTGAATATAGTATCTTCCTAGTTGCATGAGACATCTGTTGTAGAATGCAGATGCACTCAACTTCACAAGGAAGAACTACCCTGTGATTATCACACGAATGAGTTTTAAGATAACAAACGTTCATGCAGATTTCTGATCATAATGACAATATCCAAGATCCAATTATAAAGTCTTCAATATTGTAAGTAATTAAGGTATGAAGAGTGATAACAGTTCGTAGCATAGATGTATCTGTCTAATTCTCTACAACAATCCTAGAAAGAGAGAACGCTGATCACCATGTTCATGACATTAAAGCTCCTTCTCCAGGGAAGAATAAGAATAACACAAGCATGCTCATTTCTTATCCTGTAATTTGATTTATCAGATGCAGTAAAGATGATCACGGAAATTTCCTCGGTACAAGCTATAATAGTGAGCTCTCAGCTGAGAGAAATATTATGGAATGTCAACTCCCAGGAGGTATCTCAGGGAACATACAAGCCAATCAAACTTGTTTATCACCCAAGGGAACCATTCTATGTTGTCAAACAGGTATCCGTTATACTTGCTATTGTTTCGATTATGTTAATGTGCAAAGTTTCCAATCAAATCAAATAGGAAGTTAAAGAATCAACCACAGAAACAGATCATAAGACGTATCGAACATGTGATCTCCACACATCAAATTTCATAGCCAGGGAAAACATTTCGTTTCTTTCTCGTCAAAGCATCATAATGTCTCTGTCTTCAAATAAGTAGATCAGGCTAAAACAGAAACTATGAATCGAAGTTTTGACAAGAAATGGTCAAGATTTTCCATTTTAGAGATCAATGAAATAGTTGAAACTCACCAAAACAGTAGCAATTAGTCGAATTATGACCAATAATGACAGTAGAAAATTTCTGTGGGCAGACAAACATAGGAGAACAAAAGCTTTATTCCAGGTTGTCTTGGAAAAGGTAAATTTTGTTAAGTTTCCAGAGTGGATACAGAGGAAATTAAAAAGGTTAACAAGGTTGTATATATATAAAAATAATAATTTGAACTGTTTCAGATGTTTTGATCATGTTTCGATAATTTTAGCAACTGTTTTAGTGATTTTCAAAATGAAGATGCTTCTACATTTTTTAACAGTTCGCATTGAAACTTCTGTTATGGCCTAACAGTATATGGAAAGAAGTTTTGGTTCTAAATTAGTATAATGAAATATGTATGATGATGCATTTTTCTTAGTCTTCCCAATAAATCCAGTCAGTTATCTAGCATAAAGTAATGGAAACTTCTGCACATGGGAGATATTCAAAAAATAAAAAATAAAATAAAATGAAACTAACTCCTGAGCAAATTTTCCTATGTTATTATTCTCAAAACTTAAAGAAGGCTAATTACAAAAATGTTTTAATATATGGTTCCCATTAATTAAGACAATCTTCAAAGCTTCAACAAGCAGAAATTCTAAACCTAAATGAAAATACCAAATGATTACTTATGAACCACAACTTCAAGGTATTTCCATTTCTCCAACTGAAACATGAGTTAGAGTGAAACAAGCCTTGCGTTACTGACATAGATTGTCCTTTTACTATTTCAGTATAACAAAATAATTTCCTGGTATTGACCATGCAAATGTGCCATTTCTATTTTCTCATCTTTCTATGTGCTTGGCAGCCAGAAAAACTTACTGTTGTATTTCCAATGAGGTTTAAAGAAGATTCGGATGTAATCATTGCAACATCCTTCTTTCAGGTTTGTTGTGAAACAATGTATGTTACTTTACAACGTTTCTCTATAAGATGATGAAACCATTTTTCTATTCATTGATTTTTTTTTCTGATAGGAACTTATGGACATTGGAAATGCAGAAGCATATGCGAAGGCACCTCCTTGCAACTGGTCCCCTATTCCACCTCCCCAATTAAGAGGAGAGTCCATTGAAGATTTGAGCACTAACGGAGGATTTGTCTCCTTTGGTATCAACTATACTCCAATATTAATATACTAATGCATAGAGCAGTTCTGAACCATATCAAATAGTATAAGGAAATGAATTTTTACTTGAAAGATAGTGTTTGAGCATTGTGCAGGATAGACATTGTTGTGCTCTCTGTCTCTAGTAACTTAAGCTTCTAGAGCAGTCCTAAAATAATACAAGAGCTTGGTTCTGTTCAGAATTAAAAGTTTTGACTTGCATTTACGTTCCTAGTTAATGTTGGTTCAATTTGCTACTTTTTTTCTTTATGGGCACTAATAGCACCTTAGCTATTTCGATAGTCTCTGTACCTGTCCCTGTCCTGAGGGTAGCATGTGAGGGAGAATAATATACCTTGTTGGAACCTTCTTACATATTGTGGGATGAATACATTCACAGAAATCTCATCAAGACATGTTGAAGGCAAGAAACTAGACAAGATCGTATGGAGCCTACTCAACTTCTATGCATTGGTAAAATATCACGTGAAGGTAGAAAGCAAGTTTCTAAGCCCGTAATGACCTATCGAGCACCCAACTGTTACCTACTAACTCTCAATATATTTCTCAAACAGTGCACCAGAGGTTTTATACAACGAAGGATGAGAAGCCGCCTAGAAAGCTTGGTTGAGGTAACAAACTCTAAATGTGTCAAACAAACTATAGTTGTTTTCAATTTACAGTTCAAGCACAGGAAACCCTTCGGCTTCTCTCTCACTCTCTGAATGTGTGCACGCACTCATGAGCAGACATATGTCTTTATACTCTTCCCTATTCTCTCTTTCTTGAAACTTCATTCTTACATGAAATAAGTACAATCCAATAAGATTTTCCAATATCCCATCAATATAACACATGTAGTACACAATGAACTACAGGGGATGCAGAACACAAGCATAGAAGACAATAACCATACTAAGAAAGTCAAAGGTATGCCTGCAATTTCAAAACTCATTTACAAGAGTTGCAGAACTGAAGACGGGCGAAACAAGCAAAAGACTTGCACTATTTAGGCTCTAGCCATTGACCTTAGATTATTGGCAATCCTACTTCTATTTTCTTTTCTTAAAGTCAATGGTCTGACGCAGGATATAAGTTCGTGCGGAAACTGGTCAACTTCTCAAGGATGAAAATCCTTAGGCGAAGATGGAACTTCACAAATAAGATCAAGAGAATACATTACAGAATCAAAATTCATGGATTCGATCGTTTTCGCAGACGATGGTTGACAATTCCCAAATTTTCTTCAGTAACAGGTTATACAAAGCTAGACTAACCTTTTCTTTTTACGTCAACAAATTGAGAATGTATGTTTGATTGCATTAACAACAGGCTTCCAGATGTAACCTAATCACTATAGCACAATTGTATCTATCTATATTTGTTTGACTGCAACATTACAATATTGCGATGCTTGAAGAATTCGTGTCAAAACATTAATTTTAGGGATTCTTGAAACCTTTTAAAAGTTTTGAAGCCTGGGCTAAAACTAATTTAACTTTGCTGCCAAACATACTAACCACTTCCCTAGAACCCAGAGTAAAGGGCAAGACGTGTTAGTTCACACTAATAGACATCATGCATATATAATCAGGGGCACATATGCCAATGCTGTGTTAGACATTCTTGACACAAATGCAAGGCTAAAGATACCAAGTGAAATAAACAAAATTGTAAACCCTAATTAGTTTATGGAAAAACACTCCTAGACCGAGTGGACATTGTACAGTATACATCTGATGCTTACTAAGAATGATATCGGAGTCTTGGGAGCTAGTCCATTCCTACTCTTTGTGGATCAGGCACCTTACGATAACAATCGAGGTGTGAGATTTGATGAGCACAACACATGCATGTAATCTCATGACAGGTTGGTAAAGTGATTATTAGGAAGGAGGCCTGTGATTCTTACACATTTAAAATTTATAAAACAGCTAGCTTAATAAAAGAAACATGACTGATGATAATCATATCCTAAACGAACTAGAAATAAGACATTGTAGGAGAATTACCTCAAAGCTCTGCAGCCCGTACGATTTTGTAGGTCTCATACTTAAGCGGCTTGCTAACTACAGAACTTCATAATCTGAAAGGAATTGATGCAGAGCTTGCTACTTTTAGTGCAAGTAGTTTTAACAGCAGTACAAAACAAAACTAGCCATCTCCAGCCAGAGCCTATCAAAAGTTTTAGACAGCTCTTTTGACATTTTCCAAAAAGATTAAATTGCTTATACTTGGAGGGTGGTAGAAAAAAAATATAAATAACAACAACACACTTTTAGGCTTTTTCAGCATGATCTAACTGCTCCAACTTGGCTACATAGCAATCAATCCCTTATGTTGGTTTGAGGAGACAACCATACTACATCCTAATCAAACAAAAAAAACATGTTTTTTATGCTATTTACCGTTGAGCAAGATTAATGACATGAAAACCGAGTTCCTGGCAAAGACTGAAGAATAAAGATTTCTACCTTGCCAGTGTGTCTTTAACTTTGCCGGTTGAACCCTTATAATAATCCTACTCATGCATATAAGCATCAGATGACCAAGCCTAGCCTGCTTACCTAATTTCCGCACAATCAGCAGTATGACCACAATCATTTAGCATAATGATCTCGGCACCAATACAAACAAGAACTTACATACAACTAGTGACACCAACGCCAGCTTATTACAAGAATAATTAATAGTCCCTCCACCTCAAAATGAATGCCCCTTTTTAGTTTTTAAGGAAATGAAGAAAGCTAACCTTTAAGCAATTTTAGTAACACATATACGAAAATACTCTTAGTGTCCACACTATAGCATTGCAGGTGCACATTAGAAATGTAGAACATCATAGTTGACAAAGGCAAATTTAGTAGCTTCATCAGAAAAGAGTCGCACAAATTCTGGGACCTTTTTTTTCTTTTTTTGAAAAGGGAGCAGCAGTACATCGAGTAACTTATCACTCTTTTGAACCATTCTAAGTGCTTCTGCACATCCTTAATTCAAGTTCTACCAAAAACAAAACAACAATATCTCGCTACTTAAATTTGTACCTATTTGATCGGTGGATTTTCTCTTAATCTTGAAAAGAGTGCATGGAATAAACTGGTTGATGTCAGCACTCACAGCAACTGCACAAACTGTGCAATTAATTATATTTCATTGTATATTTAAGAGTGTGAAAGGTCACTTGTTCATTTTAATCACTCTCAGTTTTAGACTAGTGCTGTTGAGGCACATGAAAAAAGTTCCTTCCAAAATCTTCCGATTTTCTGAGACAAGTGCGTTCTACTACCCATACATAACATCAATTTCTGTGCTTATAAATGATGTCCAGACAATTTGCAGGTTGATTTGGAATCAATTTCTGGATCAGCTCTTTAACATCTATGTTATGTCAAGATAGGTACCAGAGTGGTGGCATAGGAAAGAAAATTATTAAAGTTCATTTACGGTTGAAATATGGCACTAACAATACACCTCATGGAGTTAGTGAGTGTTTGGTGGTCAGAAATGCAACTTCATTCTTGCGTTTGTCCAAAACTGAGTTTAACAGATTCCACTTTTACGATCAACAACTTCCATCTTTATATCAATACACATTATACCAAATAAAAATCTCCACAGGCACAGTGATATTGATTTTAATTTTTTTTTAACGCAAATTGACATTTTTTTATAATTATTCTTTTAGCAGCATTATATGTCTTGGCTCTTTTATTTTTATCAAGTATGACTCAAGTCAAGAAATCTATGTTGAATCTCAACTCCACTACTTCACAAGTCGTGCTATAAATGAGGCAAGCTCAAGCCTTACTCGTCTTAAGCTAAGAAGAAATATAAATCATATTTTGTAGTGTGATTATTAAACTTATTCGAGCCGAGTCGAGCCAAGCTCTTTCTATGCATTGAGCCCAAAATCATGTTCAACCTCAACCTCAAAGCTTTAAATAGCTCAAGCTCGAGCTGACTTTGTTCATTTAACAACCCTAGGTAGAATGCTTTCTAATTTTCCATTATTTGAGAACTATGAAGTTTTATCATTGGCATGTATTCTCTGTGATGCAAATTAAAAAAGATTTCTATCCAGGCCATTTTCCGTACATAATCACTTTTGAGATGTGACAGCCAAAAAAATCAAAATAACTTAACTTTTGCTATAAAAACAACTATGCGTAAATGGCTAAACAAATTTAGACGATAAGATGCAATATCTGAAAAAAAGTAGTATTAAAGGAGCATATCATAAACAGAATTCTGTATGCCGAAAATAGATACAAGGAGAAAAAAGCATGAACCAATCTACCTACCTGTAAAGACTTAAAAAGTGTGTTGACATTTTAAAAGAATTGATCATTTCCACCACTCACCAGCATCAACTTTTTGTTCCACAATGCCTAATGAAGCTCTCATTCTATGTAAAACTCAGGAAGAGGTAGCATCAACATACTATTCGACTCAAGTTGAGCCAGTAACGACCCACTACCCTCACCAGACCTCACGTTCTGCCTATGTCTCAATAATCCAAACAAAACAAAGCTCCCTATCAGCACCACGGTCACATGCCCAATGAACAAGAGATTCATCAGTGCCATACCCCTTAATTTATCCTCTTCAAGAGCACACTTGACATCAGTCTTCCCCTGAGCTGAAAAAACCGAAACTTTATCACACCCCTTAAACCCAAATGTATCCGTATACAACGACAACCCAACTTGGAAAACCCAAGTTCCTTTTAAAACAAGCCCGGAAGACAGCAAAAATTCCGCGAAAAATGCAGATGGCCTAAACGAAAGATATAAGCAACAAGCAGCACAAACTAGCGCCAATCCACCTAGAAAATCATACCCAGATTCACCGAGACCAATAATTCCTTTCCCATTCATTAAATACTCAATCAGAAACGAAATTCCGGCAAAAATCAATAAAAACTGCTCTGGCATGAGAAGAGTGTCGACGTTTTCTTTGATGATTAGCAAAATTAGGAGTACCCAGAAGAGGAAAACTACTAAAGATTGTTGCATGAAGCCGAATTTGTAGGTGGGGTGGCCTGAAAATGCGAGGAAAAGGAAGATGAGAGAAAATGAGGAAATGGGGAGGGCAACGAGGAGGGCAAAAAAGTCAATGTTTTTCCATCTGGGGTTTGAGAAATACCAGGTTCTTGATCGGAATTGAGATGGGTTGTTGAGGTAGAGAGAGAAGGAGAAAACAAGGCGGCGGATGCCTAATGGGAATAAGAAGATGAATGAAGTGAAATGGGTTCCAAGTGATGATGACATTGTTGTTTGTGACTGTAAATTGTCTTCCGATCGAGAGAGTTTGACAAAAAGAGGAGACGATTGAAGGCAAACGAAACGAGGAGAGTTGTTGAGAGAATCTTGCAGTGATTTATGTTTGTTGCTCCATTGATGACATTTTTGGAGGGGTGGACTTTTGAAGAACACAACGTGCGCTTTTCTTTTGGTTTTTTTTTTTTTTTTTAAAGTAAGCACCCCTCTTTCTGCTCTTCCCACCTTCATATCTTGTATTGAGATAAAGAAATTCATAAATATTGAGCAATTAGTTTTTTTAATCCGCACGTTAAACATATATCAATTAATTATTATAAATTTTTTTAAAAAAATTATGCATAATATTTATTATCTTATTAATTGATTTTTTATCTTCATCATATATCATTATTTTCAAATTAAAATAATTTGTTACTCTAAAAACTACTACATATAATTGTATATAATTAAATACTGATTTTTTAAAAAAAAAACCTACGTATAATTATTAATTTTAATACTTATTAATTATTATAAAGAAACTCATAAATTATGAACAATGAGACCAACCCAACCCGTAAATATAACAAACCGAAAATACTTTGGTTCAATAATATTTTAAATAATTTTATATGGGCATTTTTTACTCATTAACATGCACTTATCAAATAAATATAAAAATTAAAAAAAAAATTTTTTACAAAAAATTATCAAAAGTTACAACTCATATATATATATATATATATATATATATATATATATAATTACAATCACAAATTACATATTGCTTGTGCTAAAGTATATTTTTGTAACTAAGACTAACTCAATTATATTAATATAACTTCTTATTAATTAACTTTTCAAACGTACGTTTAGGTCAGATGGAGTAGTTAGTATTAGAGTTCTATGTTAACACATATGACACTAATAAAAGGAAAATGATAGGGATCTAATAAAATGTGACAAATGAACTAAGAACTAGTAGTTTGTGAAGAAAATAACTTTTCTTCGAAATTGCATTTTAATTTTTACTAATAGTTTTATGTATTAGCATGTAAAAATGTATTTTTGTTGTTGTAATCCTCAATTCAATCTTCTATTTTGTGGTTAGATTTTAAAATTTTAATACTTAAGACACATGTGCAAATCTATAGGTTAATAAGATTGTCGCTTCTATGAATCTATTTCTAGTGTAATGAACGGATATTAAGTTATAAAATTAAACTCATTTGCCCATTCCACCGGTGTACAACAATATAAATATATTAATTATATTAAATGTCATTATTAATCTTAAGTATTTTATAATTATGTATGTAATTGATAAAACTGGGGTTGTTTGGGTTCAACCCAACCCATGTTGGGTCGCGGCCTGCGGGGCGGACAATATGCTAATTACCTTATGTATACCTAAATAATTCAAAGTTCACTGACTTAGTAAAGTCAAGGCTGCTTTATAGGAAATTGATGCAATCCTTCTTTGAGAGAGAATCTAGGTCCCCGAATCACATAAAACAAGTGCTCGTTGGTATGGCCTGAGTAGATGTAAAATTTCTTATTACAAGTGAAATAAATCTAAAAATGCGTGTTAAATATGAATCCAGATCTTCTGTATCACTTGTATGTATCATTGGTGTACCACTTTTCATCTCAATCATTACATCTCAACTATTGTAACTTAACCGATGGTTAAGATGAAAAGTGATACAGAAGATCTGAACTCGTCAAACATGAACGTGTATGTAATATTTTAAAGGAAAAGTGGCATAATTTGAGGTATCAAATTTAATTTAAATTTGAGTTATTTATGTAATTTGTTGACTTTATGTAATTTTAATTTTACGTTTTTATGTAATTTGTTGACTTTATATAATTTTATTTATTCACGTTTTTTATGTAATTTATTGACTTTATGTAATTTTAATTATTCACATTTTAATGTAATTTTAATTATGTAACTTTCGAATTTATTTGTAAACTAGCAATTGTAAGCTAATCATTACAAAGTAGCTGTTGTAAAGTAATGTTCTATTTATAGATGATTAGTATTTGTAATCTTCGAACTATAAATAGTGTCTTACAATCCCTTTTCTTGTATTTTACCACAAAAAATATCTTCTATTACCCCTACCACAAATAGTGATGCCTCAGAAAACTCCGATGAAGGCAATACTTCTTCAGGTGAAGAAATGATGTGTGTGCTAGTTCAACACCACAAACATTTTATGGAAGCAATAAAACACAAATTGACATAAGACAAAGGAGAAGAAGGTATTTAGATTAAAATCGCGAAATTAGATACACTTAACTTGTCAATGATTACTTTTCAACTCAGCTATTGTATCCCGATAACATATTCCGTCAACGTTTCCGAATGCATAAAAACTTATTCCTTCAACTAATTACTGCATTGGAGAATCATTCATCATATTTTCAAATGAGGTTCGATGCAGCAAGAAGAAGAGGTCTGTCACCATTTAAAAAATGCACGACTACTATCCGTCAATTGGCTTATAGAGATCCGGCCAATCATCTCGACGAGTACCTCCGAATGGGTGAAACAACTACGTACCATCGATTGTATGTTTAATTTTTGTCGATGTGTTGTTAAATTGTTAGGAGGTCAATACTTGAGAAGACCAAATGTCGATGATACACAACGTATTCTTCAAATGCATGAACAGAAGCACGGATTTCCAGGTATGTTAGGAAGTCTTGATTGTATACATTGAGAAATGGAAAAAACTGCCCAGTTACTTGGCAAGACCAATTTATAAGAGGTCATGCGAAGCTAACAATTGTGCTTGAAGCAGTTGCGTCTGCAGATTTGTGGATATGACATGCATTTTTCGAGGTCACTGGTTCTCGTAATGATCTTAATATGTTATACGAATCACCTTTATTCAATAACGTACTCGAAGGAACTGCACCACCTATTGATTTTGAAGTTAATGACACACATTATACCGAAGGATACAACATAACAGATGAAATTTATCAGAATTGGCCTACTTTTGTGAAGAGCTTTTCGTGCTTGGCGGATGCTAAAAGAAAGAAATCCAAGGAAAGACAAGAGACTGCAAGAAAATGTGTTGAACGAGCATTTGAAGAGCTCCTCGAGGATGAGGGTGATCACGTTACGAATTGGACCGATCATACATGAGATTCCTCTACACAAGCCAACCATGGCTCAACCCAAACATTCCAAGAATATTTGCAGCGAAATAACGAGCTACGTGATAGCAATCGATATCATGAATTTTGAGCCAGCTTGGTTGAGTATATATGGGCTCATTACGATGACAAATAGTGATGACTAAATTTTCTGTGTTATGACTAAATTTTCTTATTTGTTATTTTAAAAGTATTTGTTTGTTAGAAGTATTTGTTAGTTGTATGAAGTCTTTGTTCAATATGTAATATTTTGATGAAAATTATAAATTAAGTTCTTTGTTTTAAAATTTATTTATAATGTTTAATAGTACAATTAAAATTATAAACTGATTAATTTATCTATATTGCATATTTGAATATGCAATATATTAATAAAAATTATAAACGAATTAATTTATTTATAAAACAATATACATATCAATTAATTTATTTGTAAATTATAAAAATAAAAAAATAATGTAAATAAAGTGGATAATTTGGCAGTGAGACCCATGTAAGAATAGAGAAATAATGAAAACCATTGGAAAGATTAGTTCTTAGAGCATCACCAATACAACCGTGGATTTGATCATATATAATCGTGAGTAATTAACACCCTCCATCATATATGTTAATTTTTTTTTTCTCTTCATTCACATTCAATCAAAATGGATCTTTCCAATGCAAATGTGAAGTTAATCTTACGTGACATTCATCACACCAGTAAAATAATATTTGACAAAAAAAATAAAAAAGAAAAGAAAAAAGAATAACCAATAGAAAGAGTTTTAAAAAAGAATAATGATGACTAGGATGTATCTACACCCTCAAGTAGAATATGAAAAATTGACATTATTATCCATAATTTGAACAAATTTTGCTACCACATCATATACACGCTCATCATTCATATTTACATTGGAGATGTTTTTCATTCAAAAATAATATAAATCTTAAGTGACATTTAATTTCTTTCAGATCCAGATTAGCATCGGGCATGTTCTTAAAGTAAAATAATTAAAATACGTAGGTGGTAGTGAGATTCATCTAATAATTGATGAAAAATTATAAAGAATGGCGATGCTCCAAGGGTTATGCTTCGTAGAACCGAGGAGAGAAGAAGTGAGGTCCCGACTGAAGTGAAGAGCCAATGGAAGAGCTCCAACAGATTCGTCTACAAACAAGAGTGGGGACCCAACCCAAGAAGGAAAAATCCATGTTCAAGTAAAATACGCGTAGAGGAAAACCAACCAGAAATCCAAGCCACCAGTATGTGTGGTCCTTAATTCACCTTCGAACCAAAGGCTCTCATCTCCACACCAAATCAGCTCAAAATCATCATATCTTCCCCTCACAACCCACCCCAAGCATAACCATTAACCAAACCCCAAATTCATTTCCATCACAACAACTTCTCGGAATAAGCCAGCCTCCCAACTGCTTTCAAAAAAGCAGAGCAGAAAGGGCAAAAACTAAAAGAAGAGCTCCGTTTCTTCTCCTCTTCTCTTCTTGAATGGCTACTTCGATTTCGGCAACCGGGTTTTCTTCATCTTTCCGGGGAAGTTGGGGAACATCAATTTGTAGTGAGGATGCCATCGCCATGATGATGCCCAAGTCCATGTCCACTAATGCCCATGTCCGGGTAGGGAAGCCGGTAAGATTAAGGATAGTGATGGGAAACGTTAATGAAGGAAAAGGTTTATTTGCTCCTGCGGTTGTTGTTGCTCGTAATATTATCGGCAAGAAAAGGTTCAATCAGCTTAGAGGAAAAGCAATCGCTTTGCACTCTCAGGTACACCCTACACCCTACACTACACTCACTTCTCTCTACTGCTAACTGCTATTCCATTTTTCCCCAATTATTTGTTATTTGCTATTTGCTGCCCTCAGATTTCTTAATGCTTGTGTGTTCAACAAACAAATTTATCAGAGTATAAACCAGAACAAAAAAAAAAAAAAACAAGAGAAAACCACACACACTACTAATATGATAACATAAGCCATACAGACCACGCATTGTGTTGAACCTTTTTCTGACTTAATATCAACTCCATTTCAGGTAATTACCGAGTTCTGCAAATCAATAGGGGCAGATGCAAAACAACGACAAGGGCTTATTCGACTGGCAAAGAAGAATGGAGAAAAACTCGGCTTCCTTGCATAATCAATCCCCCCCCCCTATATGTGTAATCAGAATGAGAGATGAATTCAAATCCATAGATTTGTATTAATGACTTTCATATTTTGTCTAATCCATATTTGTAGCAAGTATATACTTCTTTGAATACTACAAATTTAAGGAACTCAACTGGGTACTGACACAAACATCACACTCATCATTGACTAACATGTTTGTTGCAAGCGCCAAGCAGCAATTTTACATCATTCCTCCATTAATCCCCATGTATGAGATTCCCCAAGATAAAGGTGTCTCTTTGCATCCTCACTGGGTGGGAATTTCCATTCTTGCACATACACAGCATAAATCTTTTTAAGTATTCTTAACTTTACTAAACAAATCTAGGTTCAACTTCTCATCCTCATCTACCCACTTGAAAGGAATACGTGTAATTAATCACTCAAAAATCTCTCTGTTGACTATTGAGTAAAACATGTTGGTAAATGTAGTCTAGGTTATTGGCTTCTTTCAACCTCGCAGCATTTGGATGAAAAGAGTATGATCACTCCACAAATTGCCAATAAAGAACTCGATGAGCTAGGTAATATCCTAACAACTTCCTACTGTTAGCAGAGATACCGCTCACCTCAGGAAACCACCAACGTTACTAGCACAGTTCACCGAGTCTTTTCATAGCCTGAGCAATTGGCTTTGTCACAAACCTATACAATGAGCCCAACTATTTCTCTTAGGCATACAGTTAGGTTGTGAAGGCACCAAAACTTTTTGCAAAGTAAAATCTTACCACAGATGGACAAACACAAGTTGGAAAACATTGAACATTGGGAATTAAACAAAAAGGTATTGTATCAAAAAGAATCTGTGACATGCAAAATACTGCCACTATATTTAAGGACAACACACAAGCAAATATTCAGATTCTTTAGTATTCCTCTTGGGTCGGCCACCAAGAAGCTGGGACACCAACAATGAACTTACACGCTATACCTCATTTTTGCTGATCTGTCCCTTTTAGAATCATCCTGCAATAACCAAAGAACAAAGAATCAAGGATGTACAGCATAATCTCCACCCCACCCCACCCCACACAAAACACACACACCCCAACAATAACCAAGTAATAAATCACAAAAAAATGAGGCAAGACATTTACATTAAAGCTGTTGAACAGGATCTTCTCGTTAACATCAATAATTTCCTTCCACTTCTTTCCAATGCTCATCTACACATCACACGAATCATAATTGGTGTTATTCAATTTGAACATAGTTCAACCTATTGCTGAAAGCGAACAGTTTGCAAGATAACTACAAAATGACACTTATTTCAGTGACACGAACATTACACGGAGTATATCAAAGTGGCACAAGGACCCTCAATGCATGCAAAGGTACCAAACAGGGATTAGGTACTGCCTTTCAAATATGCTACTAAAAAGAGCAGTGCTGGAACCTGGATTTTTGGAAACGGAGGGAACATTAAAATCAAGAATTTTGCTTTAAAAAAAATACACAAGAGCAAGACCAGTACACAAAATCAAGAGAATGACCACACTCAAGTTAATCAATGGCTTAAGTAATGCTTGAAGTTGGAGAGAATGACCAACACAAAAAATCGAGCACCTATATAACCCAACCATGTTATTGCAAACAAGGGCACCAAGGATGACATCTGACTTGCTGCATTTTATGTGGAAGTCGAGCAACATAATGGAAGGTGCAGCAGTCATATTATGATTGAAAAAAGGCTGAAACTCAATTGTATTCTTGAATAACATGTTAAAACAAAATTTTCAGTTTGTTTTAAAGGAGCTGAAAGCGGACAAATACAAACTGGAAGACTAACTTTCAATAAAGAACACATGGAGTCCTATGGAGGAAAACAGAAAGAGAGAATGTGCATCAAGTTGAATTTGAATCCAAAATATATTTCGTTGATGCATTCTTCAATTGAACTCGATTCAAACTGGACAACCAACTTGCAATAAAGGTCATTTATACCAATTGTACCATTTCAAAGACATGGTTAGCTTTTACTCAAATTACACTTCACTTTTCTCACTTCTAAAAGAAAAAAAAAATCTTAGATATTATTACTATCCTAGAGAGCCTTTTTTTATTTAACCTTTCGTTTTATCTTACCACTTTCTTGTAAGGGGACACCTTGTTCCCCACTTTGTATAATCTCTTATATTTCTCAATAAATTTTCATTTTTGCATGGGAGGCCTGCAATGAAGCAATTCTCACAGGGGAGAATCTGAGGGCTCGTCACAGAATATATGTTAACTGGTGCTTTATGTGCAAGGAGAATGAGGAAAGTGTTAATGTTTGATTTGACTTATCTGAAAGTGCTTATGACTTATGACTTACCATAAGTTGTTTTTGAAGCGTTTGATTTCACTTATGATAAGATAAGTCATAAGTCATGTACAAGCCACATAAAGCACATGTACGGCCATAAGTTGTAAGCACTAAGCCTAGTGCTTAATACTACTTTTCAAAAACATGTGAGTCCTCTTCTTTATTAAGATTTTATATATTCCAAGATTACCCTTCTTAATAATAATAATAATAATAAAAGTAATAATAATAATTATTATTATTATTATAAATAATAATAATAAAAGGAATTATAATAATATTAATAAATAATAATATGAATAATGATAATTGTTATAATAATAATAAAAATAATAAATATAGTATTAATAATGATAAATATAATAATAATAATAATAATAATGATACTAAAAAGTAATATTAATATCAATATAATAATAATAAAATATAATATTAATAATAATAATATAAATAATAATATAAATAACATTAATAATATTATTAATATAATAAAATTAATAAGTAATAATAATAATACAAGTAATATTAACGTTAATAAAATAATAAAAATGTGATAATAATAATAATAATAATAAATAAAATAAATAAATAATAATGATAATAATATGATTAAAATTAATATTATTATTATTAATAATAATAATAATAATAATAATAATAATAATAATAATAATAATAATAATAATAATGTAATTCACATTTTGTGATGATGCTATTTTAGTCTTTATATTTGATTTCAGCACTATTTCAACTTATTAATCAAACACACACAAACTAACTTATGAAAGCTAATCAGCACTTTTAAAAAGCTAAATCAAACATCACCAGTTATTAGTAATAAGTCATAAGTCATAAGTCATAAGTCATAAGTCATAAGTCATAAGTCATAAGTCATAAGTCATAAGTCATAAGTCATAAGTCATAAGTCATAAGTCATAAGTCATAAGTTATAAGTTATAAGTCATAAGTCATAAGTAATAAGTCATCAACACATATCAATAAACTAAATCAAACAAGCCTTTAATCATCTGCTTCTTGTCCTGTGGAATCTTATTTTCGGTATTCTGAAAATTTTGTGGGTCATTCCCAGATCCACAAAGGAACTCTTCTTGTGTTGGTCACTTTACAAATGACGAAGGAGGAATTCTATTCGGCAGGCAGCTCTTTTGTGTGTGTGCTGGGTCATTTGGGGGGATATTTGATAATGAGGAGAAGACTACGGCCCAATTGAAAGATAATTTTATTTTCGTGGTGTTCAAAGACTGATGCAGTCTCCTCATAGTCATTCTTTTGTAGACTTTGTCAATAGCATTTCTTTAGAATAGTCTCGTGTATATCGGACGTGTAACCTCATTTGACGCCTTTTGGTATATAATACTTTACTTATCAAAAAAAATCATTTTTGAACAAAGAATCTTTTGCCAAGTTGCACCCGGCTTCTTCAATTCACTATTCTGTGAAGAAAAAAATTACAGAATTTCCAGAGCCCATTAAAATATTATGGTGGAGAGCAGTTGGTGTTGTGGTGGAGGATATCAGAATTTGCAAGGAATGGAAATTACAACTCAGGATTGACTAGCCAAGCCCTGAATTGCATCACATTTGTTTTCTAGACTCTAGTCAGTTGGAACTTAGAATCTTTTTATGATCGTATCTTTCCTAACCCAATAAAATAAGAATATTTATAAGTTCATATTCCACATATACATGTAACAAAATATTAATTGCAAATTGCTACCATGAGAGAACGAGTGCCTTCAGGATGCAGTACCCATTCATTGGTATAAAAAGACGAGTTCACTAGAATCCTGGAACCACATGTTTCACTTGTCAATCCAAATAAAACCCTTCTCCAGTACAACTCGCCATGAGCCTTATTCAACAGCATTACTCAATAAACCCTAACATAAGCAGTCTTTTACAACCCTAAATCAACACAAAACACGCTATAGACAGCATTAATCCAAGTTACCCACTAGCATGACCTCATAAACTTTGGATGAGACGATATCTGCAAGTTCAACAACTTTCTAAACGCTTGGGAATTGAGACATCATATTACTCAAAAAATGATTAAACAGCACCTCACAAACTCGTTTCAACTCTGTTCCTGCTTAGGTTAACTAGTCAATATTGGCGTGGATAAGCAGTGTAGGAACTAGAATTATAGTGCATGTATCATTCTATAAAATAAGGAGGTTAAGTGCATACAGTGTACATGTAATCCTAAGCGTTAGGTATTGGAGAGTGTTAAGGAATGCACAGTCAACTTCAGTGATAAGGCATGCTAGTGATATTTCTTGAACTCGGAGCATCTCCTGATTCACTGTCACAAGGATACCTAACACTCTACACAAGGAAACCAGTAGATGAATCACTCCATCCATCATTTAGCACAATACACACACGAGAGAGAGAGAGAGAGAGAGAGAGAGAGAGAGAGAGAGAGAGAGAGAGAAGCCAATGACGATTGAAAAGATGGTTGTATTCGAAGAAGTCCGACGTTAGTGTGTGCTATTCCCTCAACACCATTATCTTTTCACCTTTAGCCAAGAACCCAAACATAAGCAGCCATTAAAACCCTAGTTTGTAGCTGCTTCAAAGTAGTAATAAAGTTTGTATGTCCCCCACCCCCTTTCTGCCCTACATCAGCAGTTGGTAGAACACATCAACACTACCAAAAGGAGATGGGAAGGATTGTTGAGCAGCCTTTTGCCACATTGCAAAGAACCCTCGCAAGATGAGATTATGATCAATCCCTGGAACTCAAATTTGGCCATCGTGTTATTCTCCTATAAATTTGAGGGCAACTTGTATGAACCATAGTGTTTAACTGTGGTGGATAGCATATTGTGAAAAATGGGGCACATGCATTTGACTAATTAGCTTTTTGACCTCTTTTGCTTCTCTTACTGTCTAGCCATAAGCACAGACTTACTGAACCATATTAATCTCGATTTTGATTTTCAACGATGCTCACGACAGCTTTCATATTCTCTCATAGTTATCTTATTCAACTTTTACTTTTGCCTCACACCACAAATGGAGGTAACTTTTTTTTAACTGAGTAGTGACATTCACCCTTTCATCTTTGCAGGTGCATCAGGTGAAGAGACGTCCAAAGTACAAGGTTACATAGTGGGCCTCAAGCTAGGATGTGCATGAATTTGAGATGGGAATAACATGTAAAATGCGCAGATCTATGTAGTAAACTATGAAATTTTTAAACATATAGTACACATGTACTAAATAAATACTGGATTATGTTGAAACCAAAAACAGATTGGCAGGGCAGTTGGCGAGTTGCTATTCGACAGACTGTCATGAAATCATGTCTTAGCTAGTATATGGCATGTTTTATATGTACCCCCTGTCATAAAACAAACTGAGCATACAAAATTCAACATAAAACAGGTTCAGGGAGATGTTAGGCCATTGATAGCTTTAATTCAAATTCTTGGGAGACCAGTTGGCAGGACTCAAATACATGCACCTGCAGAAGCCAAGCAAGACCTTGCCTCCAAGCCATCCAAGGCATGCAGGTGCCAAGACCTATTGAATCTGGCCTACATGCCAGGAGAAGTACAGCTTAAAGTGTCTTCAGAAAGCACTAATACTCACAGAACGATTTACGAATCATAGTGCATCACCTTGCGTTTCTTAAAATTTCCTAGTATTTGTTGCTAATTTTTGCCTTCTTTCTACTAATCAAAATTTCGCTTCAACCCTAGGGCCTTCGCCCTAATCTACTGCATTCTTCCAAAGATGATTTTTTGCATGTATTCAGTAAGTTCTATATCTCCTTAAGCATTTAACAAAAGATGGAAGGGTGCAGACTTTTACCCATTACAAATTATCAGATCAATAAACTATCTCCTTCCACAACTTCAAAAATTGCATTCAATTTGCCGATAGGAACTAATAAGCAAAAGAAAACACTATTAAAAAAAATTACAAACAGAAAATCTCATGGCATTCAGTACCAAAGTTTGCATGCCATATCCCATAACTGAAAAGATAAACTGACATAGTTACTAAGCTAAAAATGGGTAACCATTTGATACTAAATACAAAAATTGTTACCTGCACGGACTCATTAGCGGCATTTTTAGTCCACAATGCAAGTTTATCCTGCCTTGGGCGGACACTAGCAACCACACCACATATCTCATCAGCCTCATCAAATTGCTCCCCAATTAAGGCCATTAACTACCAAACAAACACGAGCAAGGGCTCATTAGTTGCTAAACATGACAAAAAACTCAGAAGGACAACAAAATTAAAGCCACTCTGCAGATATTAGGAACAAAGGAAAATATAATGCCAAAAGGAAGGATAAGTTTTCTACAGTTTCCAGCCACATTGTGTCGAGGCTGGCCTTTCTGGTACTCGTGACACTCCACTTGCCTCCATTAGCACACTCAGGATCTTCCCATTTGGGCTCAATCCCAGCTTTGAAAAGATGAAAGTCAGCATTTAAAGGAAGTTTGCTGGGCCTAAATACCTGATCATACAAACTGCAAGAAGAGTAACAGCTTCAATCCAAATGTAATATTCTAGTCAAACTTTTTTTCCATTCACTAAATGGATTCGTTCTGATTTAAATAGCATAACTATTATCAGAATAAGGAAAACATATAATCATTCCGTCCCAGCGGAAGTCATACTTTGACTATCAAAATTGCAATGAAAATCAATTTGACCATTTTTTAATCAACGATGTAAATTTACAATTCCAGTTCCTTTGATTCCTTGTTTATTGACATTCAGTTCTGCTTCTATGCATGTGCTTATAGATTCAATTGCGCATTGACAATTATACATTAGTTGACATATAATGTCATCCTATCCCATAAAAGAGTCCAGTCTTGAACTTTCAAAGTCATAATGACTATTTTTTGGGTAATAATTTATATAAATTTCTTTAGGTACAGAGCATAAGTTACAACCTTTATAAAATATAAACTATATAACAAGCACTATGAGCTATAACTCTATAGATTTTAAATGAGAAGTGAGTCCATACCAAATCATCATTCAAAATGGTCATATTGAGTTTTAAAAGTCAAAAGACTTTTTTTCATGGGACGGAGGGAGTATTACATTAAGTCATAAGTCATAACCAACCATAAATAATTTATTTCGTCATCTATATAGATTTCCATATATAAAGAACAAAGGTAATATTAGTCATTCAAGAAGTATGCTAGTATAAGTCAATGCCAGTATGTAAAGTAACATTATTCAAAAATGAATGCTCCAACTACAGGTGGCAAATGGACAGACTTGGGCTTCCATGGACTATATACACTTGAGTAACAAGCCATAATGGGGTAGGCAACCTCACCTTCAGCTGATTGACCAAAATGGTTCAGGCCAATGGTCTGGGCCATACAACCGGTAATTGGGTAACAATGGCGCCAGAATCTCATGACAACTTGCTTCTTCATTGTGTGGGAAACCGGTAAATGTAGCATAGTTCGTTTGGGAAGTTGGGAAGGAGCGGATTTGTTCCAGCTCCATAAGGAGTGGATTTGTTCCAGCTTCATGCGGGGCGTTATCGGTTATGTGGTGTATGTGAACAGAGAGGAAAGCTAGGAATTTCAGGGATAACCAAGCCTCTTATCTGGGATACAGTTGTTTTTAAGGCGTCTTTCCAGGCTTGGCAAGGGCTCCCTTTCCATGAGCTCCATTCCAAGGATTCAGCTAAATTGGAATGCTTTGCTTAGTTTTTTGCTTTAGCTTATGGATTGTAATTTCGACGGACTTGTCCGGCCTTTGTATATATTGATGATCTAATAAAGTTCTCATTTCTTTTTATATTGAAAAAAGAAGAACAATTAGCAATATAGCTTCTAAATGATTGGAAAGTCTATGCAACTGTAAATGTAAAGTAACCCAAATATTTTTTTTTCTATCCTCTAGGCTCATTTACAAACTTCTAGCAGTTTCCTCTCTTTTACTCTCTCCTCCCTCCCCATTTACCACCACCCCTACCTTTCCATTAACCACAATCACCTCACTACACGCACAACCAACGACTGCCACTAGAACTCCCACCATGATACATCCTCCACAAGCATCATGGATTCAGTCGCAACTCTTCCACCATCGATTTGATCTCAAACAGCCCATCACGAGCAGCGACAGATCTAAGCATCTTCCATGGAGATCTCCATTTAGGGGTGCCCTAATCTAGAGATGAACTAGTTCTTCAAAACATTGGTGAAAATTGATATTTATTGTCTGACTTCACAGTAATTTATCTGTATTCATTATGAAGCTAAGGAGGTACTGCAATAGTTGGGATGATAGTCGGTGATGGTGGCAGTGGCGTCATTTTGCAACAACAGTGGTGACAGCAGTGTGCCACTGATAGATTCCAACAACAGCGTTGGTAATTTAGATGGCATTGTTTGTGATGCAGACAGGATGGGTAGCAGTGCCAATAGGGTCCATGAAGACAGTGCTCTAGTTAAATGGTTATGAAGTGGTTGCTGGGTGACTTTCCAATATCCACTAATTGAATTTAGAATCTCACAATCACAAACAAACAAATTGGGCTTTAATTGGGTATAGATATTGTGGGGATTAATGGGAACACCCGTTACAACCCATAGGAAATATTGGTGATGTCCATGCCTATGCATTTACAGGAGGGCTGGACAGGCAATGGGTGCAATTGCTATCTATAACTCCTAGATTCGAAGAGCACCTCGGAGTCCGGACATTTATTTTAAACATTTGTTGCATCTATTTCGAGAATAATGCAGAATGAGAACATTTTCTAGGTTTCATTTTATCCCATGAATTATTTTTACAACCACCTTTCTCAAACATTCACCTCAATCTCTCTCAATTTTCCTCACAAGACTCCATTATATGAATCGTGCACCCAATCTTTTCGCAAAAAGTCAAGCAAAAGCAGAAAACTAATAAAAACAAATCAGCTAAAAAGACATAACCCTTACAAAGGAGAGTAAAGACAAAACAATGTACACACAAACAGATATATATTACACTATCAAATTAAATATAACAGATCAAAATGAACAATACCTTGCTGGATCAAATATTGCCTCGACATGAATCTCGTAGATACATAAAGCTAAATTATAAATATATACTTTGAAGTGAAGAGAGAGAGGGAGGGACTCAGTGGAAGGGACTCAGAGAGAGAGAGAGAGAGATACCACCAGAAGTCTTCGACGGTGTCAAAAGTGTAGACGTTGTGAAGATTGTTGTCCCAAGCGGCGCCTTGTTTAGGTTTGGACTGGTTGTCGTACCAAAACGTCCACTTCCTCTGTAATTTGTGTGGCTGCTTCTCCACCACCTCTACTGCAGTCGTTTCAACCGCCGCTCCGTCGCTCGCCATTCTTATTCTCCCTACCTTCTCTCTTACTCTACCTTTCAGAGATGTCGTGTCGGTTGTGTCTAGGAGAGCAATGTATTTGGGAATTGGGATGGTGACCCCGTTGGTTAATTCCATTGTAGAGCCGAGGGACTAACTCGAAATAACTTGGGCCTGAATTAGGCTTTGGAGAAATACGAATCCTGTAAACAACATCCACATCGCGGCCCGCTTTTACTAAAAGAAAGTAGGGGAAATTACGGGTCCGGCCCTCATCTCAATTTCTAACCTCTTCGGCACCTCTTTTTTTTTAGTGAAGTTTACAACATTTTTACACCCCATCGCATCGCACATCGTAGAGTACAACATTTCAATGCAATACTTGGGGTGCAAAGATAGGAAATTGGGGTGTGGTTAGCTTCACTCTTTTTTTTAAAGCTGCATAAAGACACTTTTGTTAAATTATCCCTAAATTACCCCTCCGACCATCAAGCTAGTTTCGAAATTAATGTTTCTCTTCCCTTTTGACTTGATTTCTCCCTTTACGCTCTCATTATATCGAATCTCAGTCAATGGAATGATGTGCTAGATCATAAGACATGTGATAATCCATCTACGTTGCATTATAAATACCGTTTATTTCAATTCATACCAAAGGTAGTGAAAAACAATATATACAATCAACGAACCAATACAAATTCTGCAATATTAGTATTGGGGAATTGCAATAGATGAGACTTGCGTTATAGCAGTTGTTCACGAAGAATACAATGTATCATGGAAGATAACCCACATTCTGCCCTTAAACCTGAAGGTGCGGCTCCAACACATATGTCACCTTTTAGTTGTGTTGATTCATTTCGAATTGTCCCCTTCTTCTGTACCATATCAAGCCGCATGGAGCAACTTGTGTCAAGATCTTTGTCTAGTCGAAGAAATGGATCATTGATTTTGAAAAACAAAGCTCCAAGATGGCATTGTGCTTAAAATTTCATGGACAAAGTTTGAGTTGCAATGAACAAAAATTGAATCACGATGCATCAATTTTGAATCGTACGTGATGCAATGAATTACAATCACGATGCATAAATTAGGAATCACGATGCCATTAAAGGGATTTCGTTAACAAAAATACAAATCGAATAAGTAGTTCACAACTTTAAGATTTTATAAGCAAGAAGTGGGATGCGGAAGTAGAATTGAAAAAAAAAAGATTGAGAGACATGAGTGTGGCAGTAAGAGAGAGAAAAAGGGAGAGAGAGAGGAAGGGGAAATCAAAGAAAAAAAGAGTGAGTGTTGGTGGTGAAAAAGGGAGAGAGAAAAGAGAAAGAAATACGCAAAGGAGAAACAGGAAGGGGCTACCGAAGCGGAAAAGAAAAAGATTGAGAGATGTAAGGAGTATGACAGCACGAGAAAGAGATAACCGAAAAAAAAGAAGAGAGAATCAAAGAAGAAAGAGAGCATTAAAGAAAAAAGAACGAGTGTAGGGGGTGAAGAATGGGAGAGAAAGAAGAATAGAAGAAAATGAAATGGATTCTGGATTATGGGAGAAGGGAAGGCAAGACCGGAGGAAGAGAATTCAATTAGGATGCATTATTTTTGAATAGCGATGCATCTATTTGAAATTGTGTTGCATAGATTTAGAACAGTGAGGCATCAATTTGTATTATATTAATACAAAAGTAAATCCTCATGTACAAATTAGAATTGCGATATATCGACTTGAAATTGCGATACAGCGCACGCCTAATCTAATTCCATTAAGGGTATACTCATTATTTTACCACATAAATGCCTTTTACTGGTTAAATAAAATTACGAGGACTTTAGCAGTTGAAAATTAGATGGAAGGGACCAGCCTGGTTATCACCCTAGAAATAAAATAGGGTGATAATCGGGCTCGTCCCCTCCCATCAATTTCCAACCTCTAAATGACACAATTTTTTGTTGTTGTTGTTGTGAAATTCGGGTCGGTCCCCCTTTTATAAGTTGTTAACTGCGTAGATCCCCTATGTTTTTTTAAAACCAGAAAAATACAATTTTGGGGGTGAAAAAATTACGATACCCGTAATGAACCTAAGACGCGCTACGGATCACTTAGTCAGTGTGCATCGTGCTATATCAATTTATGCACCATGATGCATCAATTTTAATTACATAATCCAATTTTACATCGCGCTACATCGATTTATACACCTCGATGCATCAAATTTAATTACCTAATCTAATTTATCACGATGCAACAAGTCAAACGACCAATTGATGTACCACGCTGCAAATTATAAATGAACCAAACCTTCATGTCTCTTCTTTTCTAAACACAATAAACAATGATTTTAAATTGATGCATCTTTCTTGCATCTCAAATCCAAATTAATGCATCACGATTGACAATTGATGCAACATGATTAAAAATTAATGCATTTAGATTGAAAAAAGATGTTCAACAACAAATCAATCGATTTATAATATTCACAAGCCTAAACCGAATCATCCTAACTCAAAATCAAAATAAACCGATCAATTTGATTCGATTTCGTGATTCGGTGGTTCAAGCTTACACTTCACCTAGTTACCCATAAAACGAGATGGTGTCATTGATAAGTTCAAACCAAATTTTATATTATTTTAAACGAGTCAATTTTTCTCAAGTCGGGTCGTTTTAAGAAAGTGTGGTCCGATGTTTGCTTGTTTCTGTTTGTTGCTTTAGAAATCTTAAAACTTAAAATGTCCTAGGAAACCTAAGTAGTAAGCCGTTGGCGCTCTCAAGTCTCAACAAAATTAACAGTGCCTCGGCCCTCGGATGGAGTCAGGTCGAGATGAATCAATCTCTAGTCTTCACTCTTCACTCGTAACCAGATGTTTCCACTTAGCATGTACAAATAATTAAGCATGAATAAGTTAGGGTGGGTGGGAGAAATAATTGATAAATATGCAAAGCCGTTTTATTCTCATTATAATAACATGCTATTGATACAGATATATGTAATGCATACATCATACGCGTCGGCCCTTTTACCTCCATTGTCTCATCCACTGCCAATCTTCAGGAAAACGATGATTACGCTTAGAAAAGTAAAAACCTTCGGGCCTTACTAACCAATAACATGTGTTATAATCAAGATGAGGCCTATGACATCTAACTAGATACTGTTTGTTGAAGACATCAAAAATTTGATCCTTTGAATGCCACCAAAAGTGGCAAAAGTAAAGAGTTCTATGAAAAAATTGTTCACAAAAGTGCCACTCTAGTTCTTCTTGATAACGCATAGTACGATATCCTAGATCATGATCTTTTGACTGACAACGAACCGTAATGTTATCTTGAATATCATTAAAAACGTGAATTCGATATTCAGGATTGATAAGCTGATAACAAGCATTTGTTGGGCTAACTAGGTAGATAAGGATGATGAAGCTCATCAAGAGATTCATTCTAATTTTGCAATGACTTCCATGTTTTTGTTTGGCTTTGGTCCTCTATATATAACAATGCTGGCTAGAATGAAGTCATTTTTTCTTTAGCAACTCAAATAAAAACATTTTAAAAAGTGCATCTTTTCGTATGTAATTAGTCTTTATCAAAATAAATTATAGTAATCCAAATTTGACCTTCATATCCAGATTTAGATTTTGATGATCCGCTTTCAAATTTTTTAAAAAAATGATAAAAATGATTGTATTCATACTATGTGCATGTTATCAGTAGTGGTGAAGATCTGCTAATCCAGTTTAATTTGTGGGTATTGGTGGATGAAATAGTGTGTGACTATGTGAGTGGGGATAATAGATTCAACTAAAGTAAACCTACAAAAGTTCGATTTAGGTTGTAGGTTTAATAGATAAAAATATGTTAAATCCGAACTCGCTTCGCAATATTTGAAATTACACACACAAATATAGTTACGGGTTTACTTGAGAGTTGGAATAACATTTTTGTTATTTTTCTAGCTTGCAAATTTATGTAGTTGACTATAGAAAGTCCTTTAAATTTCCATGGATAGTGAACCTCATAACTTTCTAATTTTTCTTTTGATACTTTCGAAAATGGAATAAATTTTTAAGAGAAAAAGGTTATAGGCTGACATAAGAAAACTTTATAAAAATTCTAAAATATATATCAAGTCTTATTTAAAAAAATATATATATCAATAAAAGTGACCGAAGTACATCAACAAAAAATATCAACTCTAAACGGCCCAAAAGTACCCAAATAGATTCAATTCACAGTTTCACCCAGAACCCAAAGGGATCCATGTAGGTCTCTCATAAGTGGCACAATTCCCGCAAAGACATCTCACCTGACAGCTTAGCTAAATGGAGAGGGCGTGGCAAGACGAATCACCATTTTGTTAATCACGACATCGATCCCTGCTCGACTTTATAAATGAAGAGTCGAGGCACACTCAGCCGAATATCTAAAAATCCCCCTTCGTATTGAAAATAGATCATTAGCAAGGCTAACCGATCGATAGCCACCGAGATTGATAGATGGACAGGTGGTAGAGCCCTATTCAGCATTCAGAGACGTGTTCGTTGCAGAGCAGGATCCGTTCCACTAACTGGCATATCAGATTCAAAGGCCAGAGTACGTAGCTGTAGACACCTCAATTTCATACCCTTTTATAAATGTCATATGAAATGTTATTACGAATTAAAATGGACTAAAAAAATTACTTTTTATACATTTCAGGGGCCAAAGCGTCAAAAGGACTAAATGGAGGGCTCAAAAGAATGAGAAAAGGGGGAAAGTGCACAAAAAATAAAGAAGAAGAAAAAACAAGCAATGTACTCATGGATTTGGGAGCGGCGCCCATTAAGATGTATACGATGCCCACTCAGCTGTATACGACGCCCACTTCCTCATGTACATTGTCCATTTGACGTGTACCCATGTTCCGGATCTTACCTATTTCGGATGCCACTTTTTATTACCCATCCCAAGATACTTGCTACAGTACACGGCGGCTGACCCCCTATGCACCTAAATAGCCTCCTAAGTCTCTCGAGGAGTCGATTGCTTCCACCAAAAGCTGCCTCTTCAGCAACTCGTACCGAAGAAGCCACCCAGCCCCCTATAAAATGGAGCTCCTTTCTTCAAAAAAAAAAAAAAAGACCCTTTGCCGAAAGAATAACTCGTTTTCCTTTGAATTCAGCCTTCACTCCTCTGCTTGTTCCATTAAGCCTTTGCCTATTCTAGGCAAAGTTCACATATACATAAATAACTCTCACACACACAAACACACAAAACGCTTTTGCCTATCCTGGGTGGAGCACACATACAAACACAATAATACAACAACAAAAAATATTTCCTTTCTCAGGAAGACAAGAAAGGAAGATTAAGGGAGCACAAGGAAATTGCCTAAGTCTAGACATACCAGATACACACTATCATGCTCCAAAGGTATTGGATCTGATATTCTGTCCCTATAACTATTCCATTTAGCCTGTAAATAAAATGTAATTTGTGGATATGTATATATTTCTATCGTTTGTTTATATTGTTAAAGTTGATTTTGGCGTAAGATAACTAGTTATCTTGTTTATTTACTTTTTTTCTTTATATATAATGTAAATAAGTTATAGATTTAGTTATTTCTCTGTTTTTCTTTCTTTATATGTCCAGTTTGTATTAGCTTAATATATATAATATTTATGTTTCCCTTTAATATTTCATTTTTCTTTACTAAATAAGAGAGATTTTCTTTCCTGTATCTACACGTATTTTCCTTAGACTAAATATATACAAAAATAGAGTAAGCATGTTAGCAAACTCATTTTGAGACTGAAAGAGGAGTTGTGTGCCTAACTGTAATACCCTAATCCCACATCGGTAGATGTGGGACTTGTATTTGATTTCTAAGGTAGTCATGCGCTACTACTGGGCACCAACATTATTCATGAACTTTTGGGTTGGCTTGTGGTGGGCCTGATGACCCAAGGTGCTGCGTGCTCAATGGGCCAGTGTGTGAGCTACACGTAGCGAACCAGGCTCTCGGGCTCGGGTTGTTACAGGATGGTATCAGAGCGGGTCCCACCCGGAAATGTGAGAACAAAGTGTTGTGCGGGCCAAAGTGCTACACCGCAGAAGGTGGGAGCCACCTCTTGATCCCCGTACGAGCCAACTCTTGATTCCTACATCGCCCGTGGTATGATTCGGCCTTGACAAGGACGTCAAGGATTTAAGTGGGGGAGATTGTAATACCCCAATCTCACATCGGGTAGATGTGGGACTTGTGTTTGATTTCTAAGGTAGTCATGCGCTACTACTAGGCACCAACATCATCCATGGACTTTTGGGTCGGCTTGTAGTAAGCCTGATAACCCAAGATGCTACGTGCTTAGTGGGCCAGTGTGTGGACTACACGTAGCAGGCCGGGTTTTTGGGCTCGGGGCGTTATATTAACTCTTTCCCAACTCGTAACTTAGCCCCCGAACCCAAAATTTTGGTTTTTCTCCGTTTACCATTTAAATGGAGGTGGTGACTTTGTACATTTATTTTTTAGTCTATAATGAGGCCGAACGTATTTCACGCACTAAAAGTTTTGAAACCACTTGTTTTTTTACGTAACGAGACGGGGTCGAAACATGGTTCTCAGTACGTAGCCAATGTATAGCTTCCAAGTGGTTGACCAACCACCTATTGGTCCCTACAAATGGTCTCCTTTGATAGCTTGAGATGCAAACAACCTCTTATAGATACCCCCTAGTCTTCCATTATTAGGTTAGACTCCCCTCCACCACTCAAGCGCGCACGCACGCGCGTGCACACACACACACACACACTCATATTCACAATGTCTGGCGATCCCAAGCAGTGGCGGATCCAGGAATAATGTTGACCGATGTCCAAAATTTTAACTATTACATAAAAAATAATTAGAAATTACAATTGTCCTTTACACATTTTGCATACGTTGAAAATGTGTAATTACATCATCATCACTAACATTCATTAACATGCCTTTTTCAATATAACATACGAGAATCATTTAAAAATTGATCGGACATTCGATTTCATAAATCCGTCTTGACAATATTCTTTGCAGAGAAGCATCTTTCCACGCTTGTTATTGCTACTGGCAAAATTAACGCAAACTTCAAAAGTAGATACAACAGCGGGTACGACAAGTATTTTTTTAGTTTGCACTAGCAATGTAAATAAATCACAAAGCCCTTTCAATTGCTGAATTTGTCATTTGTTTGCACTATTTTTTAAACGTAAAACCCCCTAATTTCAAATATATGCTTAATGCTTAAAAAAATTCTCAAGAAACCAAACAAAATAACAAATAATTCTAACAATAAAAAACAATTAATCAAATCAACAATTCTAACAACAAAATAACAAACACAAAACTTGTTTTCTATACAAAATTGTCAATCAATTAATCAAATCAACAATTTTACATTTTAACCAAAAAACCCCCAAATTCAAAAACCCTAATTTCATATTAATAGAGTGTGATTTGTGAATTGACTAAATGAAAAAGATTGAAAATATATAATAAAATGAAATGAAACTAAAAATCTATGATCTATGAAAAACAGAAAACATAGTAAAGTATTGTACCAAGTGGTGAATATATGTCGAAGTCAGAACCGCAATGCAAGGAGGACTGGAGAAGAGGAGCCAAAATGCCGAACAAGCGAACACTAACAGGACTTGGGAGTTGGGATTGGGAATACAAAAATGGGAGGGACCGATGAATATTGAATTGTTGAGTCTCTCGGTGGGGCACAACAAGAGAGAGAGAGAAAGAAAGAAAGAGAGAGAGAGAGAGAGAGAGAGAGAGAGAGAGAGTGTGTGTGTGTGTGTGTGTGAATGAGTGATAGAAAATTAGAATAGTGAGAGTTCAGAGTAGTCACAGTAGTGTCTTGTTTGTCTTTGTCTAGTTGACTTAGGAGTTATGAGGTTTAGAAAGTAGGCCAATAGGGGTAGGGGGTCTAATAGATAATCTGGGAGGGGTCCAATGGAAAATTTTGGAGGGATCCAATTGTCAAATATCACAAACCTACTTCTAATTTTTTTTATTGGGCGCTGTACATGTACACCCCTACAGTATATGTGGATCCTCCACTGATCCCAAGTGATTCCACGTAGAATGCTCATTTATATCTCCATACTAATTATCACGCCGAAGGGTTCTAGTTGAGTTTACCTCGTAGCTCCATAACAGTTTGTTTTCAAGTGGTTGAATGACAAACGCAGGTCTTCCAGTTTCTCCTTAGGCAGCACTTGAGTTCCCAACACAAAACCAAGCCCATATATTCGATTCAGTAACACACCTCAGCGTATTTATGCCTCACGTGGATTTCTAGACGCGGTCACCCATTTTTTGGCATGATCACACCCTTCGCGAAATAATGGATTGAATTGAATTAAATTTGTTTTTTTGTTGTTGGTAAAATACAGATGTCATCAAGCTGCAATATATAGCATAAAAACTTAATACTTCATAATATTTGTTACCAAGTTGTAACGCAACTAGCTTAAATCAATTGCGTACGATACAATGCTCAAACATATAACCTAATTGGATCAAGTTGGAACTATAGTTGCATTGCTTGAACAAAATTTAATTTTGACAAAGTTTTGTAGAAGGAGAGTTGGAGAACTCTCTTTTCATTTCCATGTAAGATAAATGAAGTTAAAGTTAAAATTAAGCAAACTTGATCTTTACTAAAAGATTGACTATTGAAGAATTATACACTTTACTTTTTTTTAAATGTAAATTGGATATTGGATACACATGTGTGTGTATACATATTTAGTTTTTTAACTATTGATATAAAAATATTAGTGAGCTAGATATTGAAATCAAAGACATAAAAAAACTAAAAGACACGCACATATAAAATACTAACCGCACGTGTAAAGTTAGCCTTATGGGTTCAAAATTTCTTCTTCGGGAGTTGCTAGAAATGAATCGGACCTTGTTACATGAAGACCACGACACTTTTTCGAGTAACTATCATTCATGGTTACGATGCTCCCTATCGCATTTTATATGGGCATGATGAGTAATGGAAAGAGATTTGATATTATGCGCTTGAGCTTGTGATATAATTATTACAAGTTTTAGTATTAGTGTTGTTGAATCAAATCTACTTTAATCTATCTATCATTAGATCACACATGTTACTCCCTCCGTTTCAAAATAATTTTTTTTTTGTCTGTTTCAAAATAAATGTCTTATTAAAAAACTATCATTTTTAAGAAAACATTTTTACCATTTTAACTTTAATTTTTCCACTTACTTTAATTATGACCACGTGTTCAAAGGTATTAAAGAAAATTATACATAACACCAACGTTTATAATACAATCAATTATTTTTTCTAAAACAACGTGCAAAACAAATAGAACAATTATTTTAAAACAAAGAATTTTTTTAAAATAATGACGTAAACACTACAAATATCACCATGTTAATCATCTATGACTCTCACACGTAGTAATACCACATACTATAAGTCTAAAACTCCGTACTATCATTTGCCTAACGATAAATAAAAAATTTAGGCTTAAATCACAATTTGGTCACCTTACTTCCACACTTTTTGCAATAAGGTAACTATACTAAAAAAAATCAATCTAGTCATTATATTTGACTATATATCACACTTTGGTCACCAGGAGTCTTTCCATCAATTATGTTAGATGGAAATGATTGAACAAACATAAATGTCCTTTTGTGTTCGAAACATGTCTTTGCAACGTGAACAAATTGGAGTCGTAAAATCTTATATCGTTCAATTTCTTGCATGAAGACATGCGTTTTAACCTTATATTAAAGGTAAAGATGAGACAATCACGTGAAAAACACGTGATATATGCAAGGGTCTACAAAAGTTTAACACTCTTTATCCAAAAAAATTGGATGAAATAATGAATGTGCGATATATAACCAAGTACCGTGACTAAATTGAAAAAAAATTTAGTAGAGTTAGCGTATTGGAAAAAGTGTGAAATTAGGAGGATCAAATTGCAATTTAAGTCAAAGATTTATGCCAAGTTGCCAACCAATATTTAACAAGTGTTTGAAGGGCGGCACGTGGAAATGGTGCATGAAGAAGTAGCCAGCTCAGCATGTACAGAGTCTACAGACTGAGGTGAGTGTCGGTCCAGTTAATTTGCAATTTAAAGAATTGGTGCCGGGGAGGGGGGTGCATGCAGATGGAGGAGGAGTGTCAGGTGGAAACGAGAAAGGCACAGCAACTGTCTACTCCACAATCACTTGTGCCTGCATGCTTGCCACGCTTCTTCTTCTTCACTTCTTTCTCCACTTTTTTATTTTCAAATTTCATTTTTTCTTTCTTCACATCTACCTACCTAGCTGCTCTGTTTTTTTCACTTCCATCTCAAAGAGATCTCATCTCAATAGAGAGAAATATATGGCGAACGTAGCGGTGGCGGACAGGAATGCGTTGGCTCCAGAGGCGGCTCTGGCGCCAGTCACTATTGAGCGAAAGGTCAGGACCGATTTGGAAACTTCCCTTCCCAAGCCTTGTAAGCAACCCATCCCCTACTTATTACCTTGTCTCATCTTTGTACTCTCCCAAGCCCCAACCATTGATTGATGGAATGAAATTTATACAAACTAATTTCATAGAATCAAAAATATTACTGTACTACTCTATCTCATTGGCAAATGCTGCCCACCAAGTCTTTGTTTATATGCCGCATGAAAAGTTAGAGCTAGCATTGTGCCTTCAATTTCTATGTATTCTATTTTGCAAAAGAAAGGTATTCTTTATAACACTAGAATAGGCACATGCACCATGCATTTTACAAAATTTGTGGAAGATTTATGAATTCAGGAATTCGAACTGGGCCAAGTTATTGCTGACTTTGTTTCTAGCTGAGAGTCTCTCCGTTTGAAAGTCAACAAGTTTAAAAATTGATATTTTTAGTAGTACATTATTAATAAATGGCAAAACACACCTTTGGGCCATTGTATTTTTCAAAAACTTGTAATTAGGCCACTGAGACGTCAAAATTTTCGGGATGGCCACTGTAACAGACTTATCTTGCACGTTAACCCTTTCTTTGGATGAACGTTAAGTTTGGACGTTAAGTTAGGTTAAATGTCTACTTTGCCCTGTCTTCATCATCAACATCTTCTACGGTGGTCAGCTTCATCATCATCATCATCAGATCAAAAAATCAAAGAAATGTAGATGACAATCGTAAACTAGATTAAACTCAAATCTAAAATGAAAATAAAAAACCATTGTGCAAATCCATTTTGATTCTTCAAATGCTTCAATCAAACCCAGATCTGAATCTCGAAATTGAGTGCATACACAATATATAATGTTCATTTTCAAACCCAGAAAATCAAACCCGTTCAAACCCAAGAGAGAATCAAACCAAATCAAAACCACGAATAAATCATACCTCCGGGTTTAAGGTCCGAGCCCCTTGACAAAATTCACAAAGATCGCCATCTTCAATTGCCGGTTCAACACCCACCATGTCTCCTACTTCCAACTCATTCATGAAACCATCTACACCCAATCCCTTCGACCAAAGGAAATCCTCCGAACTGAAGCTCCATCTATGTCCTTATCCTAAATCCAGTCAGATCTCCATCCATATCACCAACCCCCATCTTCCATATCGATTCCGGCCAAACAACTGCCATCCTTCGCTTCGAGACCTCTCTCCCAAATCGGCCGCCATCATCTCTCTCTCTCTCTCTCACCCATCCCCATGGCCTACATCTCCAACTTCGTGCTCAAACAAGCCCATAGTCTTTTCCAACCCGTAACACTCCATGAAACAAGTTTTAACTTTATAAACCTAGATCTGAGTTTTAAAACCCAGATCTGGGTCACTTTTGTCACAGTGATGATGATGAAGACAGGGGCAAAATAGACATTTAACCTAACTTAACGTCCATAAAAAAAAAGGGTTAACGTGCAAGATAATGCCATCCCGAAAATTTTGACGCCTCCTAATTGCAAGTTTTTGAAAAGTACAGTGGCCCAAAGGTGTGTTTTGCCTTAATAAAATGATAGTCCATCTTCTCCACTCAAAGAATCCCTATTTGAAAAGTCTAATTTTTGATAGATATTTTAATCATTAAAGTTAGTTTTAATTACAAAAATAGTTAATCACAAATAATGTGGTTGCAACACAAGTAGATGGTAAAGATGAAGTATTATAGAAATTATAAGCATAATTTTTTGAAATGGACTCTTAGATTGAAACAACCCAAAATAGTATAGTGGTTTGCCCGGAACAAAGGGTGTACTTTTTAGTGAATTTTTTTAAGTGAAACATCCTAAAATGGAATTATATGTGGCCTATTTTGGGGAGTACATAACAAGGTTGACGTTCCATGAATTCATCTATAGAAAGCATTAGTGTTGCTCAGTAGAACCCACCATTGTATTGACTTTAATGAATCTTGCGGATATAGCATTTTCCATAAATCATTTTTCCATTATAAAGAGGCCTGAAATGATAAACGGAAATATTGGAATCCTCTACAAACCCAAAATACTGAACTAATATATAGCAGGCCAATAAGATGCAAAAGGTGAATGAATACGACCAAGAAGACTCTTTAACACTCTTACCCTTGTAAGATGGAGAACATATAATAGTCAAATCATTGCATGAAAACTTGTGGGGTCATTCAATGCAATTTGGTTGTAAACTTGTAATTCACTGCAAGGTGATGGCGATTGGACTCCACCTTCAACAACTATGTTTTCTCCTCTTCTATGCCTCATGCTACAGAGATTAACTCTGCTTGTGGCCTCATGGTGTCAGTGTTATCAATGTACAAATTCTTGCCAGGTTGTAGTGTTCGACAATTCAGGCTTTCTGCACTCTGTCATGTATGTTTTTTCAGATATGGCTAGAGGATTGGCTGCTGTGGATACAGAGCATCCAAATGGGACACCAGGTCATAGGCATCACAATTTAAGTGTTCTTCAGCAGCATGTGGCTTTCTTTGATCAAAACGACGATGGTATCATTTACCCATGGGAGACCTATTCTGGTGAGTTTTGGACTTGGATGCAGTTTGCATTCCTTATGTACCAAAAATGGATTTTTGCAACGGAAGTTTTAGGCTTTTAGCGACTTGTACCTTGTAAGTCGTTAAGGAAAGTCCATGGACATTTGTTGGCATGACTTTGGCACCGTGGTACTAACTAATGATATTTCCCATATTATTTATTTTGCTACCCTCTTTAAGAGACAAAATGCTTATTCAAGTTGTTTTAAGTTGTGTTTTGATTCTATATTAAAGTGGAAACTCACATGCCAATTGATAGCTCGATTTTCCTTCTGCCTTCTTTTCATTGCAGGACTGCGACAAATTGGTTTCAATATGATTGCCTCCCTTGTCCTTGCGGTTTTAATCAACGTAGGGTTGAGCTATCCTACGCTGCCTGTGAGTTACTACTGTTATATCATGATTTGTCAAGTATATGATATGAAGGCATTTATCACTTCAAACTTTCAGTAGCAACTTAATTTGATTCTTCAATTATGATATTCCATCTCATACCTTTCCTCCTGTAGGGGTGGATTCCTTCACCCTTGTGTCCCATCTACATATACAACATACACCGATCCAAGCATGGAAGCGATTCTGGAACCTACGACACTGAAGGAAGGTGGGAATGTCGGTTCGTTTAATCAATTTCATATGACGAGGTTTACCAAAGTTTCTGATTGTATAGATTCCAAATTAAATTCAAATATTTTCAGGTACATGCCAATGAACTTTGAGAATATGTTTAGCAAGTATGCTCGTACAGTGCCTGATAAGCTCACACTAGGGGAGCTCTGGGATATGACCGAAGGAAATCGAGAAGCGTTTGATCCCTTTGGATGGTTTCTCTCTTGGCCTTTGACCTTAATCGTGTTCCAACTAATTCCAATTTCAAATAGTGATTAAGAATGTGTATCACATCGCTTAATTTGTTCTCTTCTTTTATCTTTTAGGATTGCTAATAAGGGAGAGTGGGGAATCCTATACATTCTTGCAAGAGACGAAGAAGGGTTCCTGTCAAAAGAGGCCATTAGGCGATGCTACGATGGTAGTCTATTTGAGTATTGTGCCAAGATGAATATGGGTGCGGAGGGGAAGATGGGCTGAAGCATTGACAGTGGCTTACAATGGGGTTCGCAGATGCTTTCTAGTTTCATTTCCGGTTAGTAATAATTTCAGAGTTGGTACTGTTGTCAACCTGCTATAAAAAACATTCATGCATATGTTTGTTTTGGACATGGTTGTAAGATGATCATCAACAGTAAATAAAAATGCGATCTGAACTCTGAACTCCTGAACCAGTCGTTAGTTTTGTTTTTGATGTTAGTTCTGTTTCTGAGTAGTATTTGGTTATTGCCTTCCATGCTGGGTTATCGGTGAACTAGCATGACTGTATGAATCAATAATCATGTCGAACACGAGAAACAAAGTGGTATATTGTGTGTCATTTGATGGAATCAATGATCATGTTAAAATGGGGAGAAGCGAAGTACATGATTTGTCTCGGATAGAAATACTCTTGCTGTTTTGGATAAATGTTTTTGTTGATGAAACAATTGATTTGTCCCTGATAAATATTCAGGGTTGGATCCAGGATTTTTGAATCCGTGAGTTTGGTATTTTAAAAAATATTATAAATAATAACAATCGTAAAAAATAATTTCATTTATTGAAAAAAGAAGTTATTTATAGTTGGTGACAGCTGGAACAATAGTAGTAGGATTCAAAAACTGTTTCCATTGTAGTTTGTATAAAAGCTATAATGGAAGGTGCATTAGAGCATGTACAATAAAGCTTTTCAATTTGGGGAGCTTAACCTCCATTTTTTTAATTTTATTACAAAAATGACATTAAGCTCCTTACTTAAGCTCTCCAACAAAAATACACATCTAACAATTTTACAAGCTCCAACATCTTTATCTCTATTAATTAAATATTTTTATAGAAAAATGTCTAGGAATTTAAAAAAATCATAGAAATTTTTTATGATATCCAAATGAAACAAACCAAGTCTCTATTTATAGATACAAATGTGATCTTTAATTCAGAAAAAAAATAAAAAAAATATTTTTATGACTTAAAATGTGTCAAAAACAGCAATGGGAGAAAAAGAAATTTTGGGTTTTTCTCGGATAACGCGTGGAAAGTGGCAGCAGCAGGTTGTTGACTGTTGATGTGGGTAGTGGTGCAGAAGCTGTCGGCTTCATTTGTTCAAAACGCAGTGTTTCATGCTTTATTTGGTTTAAACAAGGTCGTTTTTTGGGTTTTTTTTTTGTTGAGCTCGGGAGCTTCTTTTGCTCCCAAACCTACTTTATGCTTATAAAGCATTTTTGAGGAAGCTTTGTTATTTGATAGAATCCGAAAGAATCCGATTAAGCAACCCAAATAATCCTCCGTTGTTAATGGTCTTAGACAGAAAAATTAAAAACAGCGGAAGACTTTAATACTAAAGCATGAATTTAAGCATAAAGGTTGACCAAACAATCTACAAGCCTATGCTTATAAATCTAGCCTCATGGCTAAAAAAATTTCATTAAGAAAGATTAATTGTTTTACAAAAATTATGTGAAATAACCAAATAAAAAACACTCACAAGACAACAAGTCTTGGAGAGCAAAACCTCATAGAAATACACATAAAGAAAACGTGGGAAGAAAAAATCAACTTCCTAGAAATCCTAGGAAGACAAACAGTTCCAGCACTCAACGTAGTTTCTGATGTAGCTTCTATAGTAGTTGCATCAGAAGCTGTATTCAGAATCAGCACAAAAACTGGAACTTTGAACTTCTAAACTCTAAATTTTCTGCTCTTCTGCTCTCTCTCAATCTGCACGCCTCAGCCTCTTCCCATGTCCTCTATTTATATTGTGAAGGAGACATATACATAAAGAAGGAAACAAACTCCAATATGGAAAATGATTAGAACTAGTAATGAAATCAACTTCCTTATTTACTAGATTCTCTTACCTAAATAAACTAGGAGTCCAAGGCACGACTTTAAGAAAGATTTTTGCACAGATTTTATTTCCAAAATAACTCATAAGATTTAGGACCAAGAAATCCAAAATATAATAAAATATTTTGTTTTCAAAAATGTCTAAACTTAAAGGCCAATAAAGGAGAAACAAAAACAAAATAGGCCATGCCTATTTTACCCTTACAATCTCCCCCTTTGTTGAGCCTTTAGTCAAATAATATGACAAATGTTGTTTACATATTCACCACAAACAAGTTCCTTCAAAACCTGCATATGTTAGTAAAAACTCCCCTTAATTTATCAAACAGATGCGAAGTTATAAACTAAAGAAAAATGCAACATACTACTAAGCATATAATGAGTCGTATACAACAATGAGAGTGATGAGATCTCCCGGATCTTCATCATCACTATCACTCAAGGTTGCAGAAAAGTTTAAACCCTTCTTTCTCAAAGTATTTGCATATTGATTTGCATAGTGACCAAATCCTTGATACTCCCTACACTAAATGGAATCGATATTCTTTCCACTGTAAGAAGGTTTTGAAGCAAAATGATTTGTAAAAGGTTTTTCTGGTGTTTGAAAAGAATTTTCCTTAGGAGAAAATTTATCAGAATCAGGCTTAAAAGAGGTTTTGGAGCTTGATGATGGAGTTCTGTTTTGACTTTTGGCTTTCAAAATGTTTTTAAACTTTGTGGTTAAAAGAACCATGAAATTATCTCCAAAATCAGACTCATCAATTTCCTTTTGTAAAGCAAGCAAATCAGAAGAGACATCAACAACAGTAGGCAAAACAATGTTTTTCACAAGAAGAATAGAAGATGATGTACCTTTGCCTTTTTGCTTGATTTGTTTATTTAGGTTTAGTTCAAAATTTTGAAGAATACCAACCAATCTATCAAAACCCATTTTATCAATATCATGTGCTTCCTCAATAGCACAAATTTTTGAGTTAAACCTTTCAGGTAAAGTTTGCATCATCTTGCTAACAAGATGATCATTGGTGATAGGATCACCCAAAGCAAGAGCAGAGTTAGACATATCAAGAAGCCTACCATAATAAGACATGATATCCTCATATTCATTCATTCTTGTGCGGGCGGGTTTGAAGAGCCTCCTGTACATCCTTAGCAGACTCATAATTAGCTATTACCCTAAAGGTGTTGGCATCTAAGGCTTTGTATATGACAGACAAAACCTTTGAATTGAAAGAGGCAGTGTTTCTATTGTCGTTAGACCAATCTGCTTCTTTGATGATCTTAACATAACCATCATTATTGGTCGTTTTTTGAGGGGTCCAACCATTTAGAACAGCAAGCCACACTCTTTCATCAATTAATTTGATGAAGATACGCATCTTCACTTTCCAAATAGAATAATTTGCATTAGTCAATGTTGGAGGACGAACAACATTCTCATATTGAGAATCCATCACGGCTACAACCATAATCTTCTTTTAGTGACATCAAGAGGAGACTCTGATACCAATTGTTGGAACAATAGTAGATAGGATTCAAAAACTGTCAATGCAGTTTCCAATGTAGCTTGTATAGAAGCCACAATGGAAGGTGCATTGGACAAAAAAATTAAAAACAGCGGAACTTTAATACCAAATCAGGAATTTTAAGCACAAAGGTTTACCAAACAATCTACAAGCCTATGCTTGTAGATCTAGCCTCATGGCAAAAAAGATTTCATTAAAAATGATGAATTGTTTTACAAAAATTATGTGAAATCACCAAATCAAAAACTCTCACAAGACAACAAGTCTTGGAGAGCAAAACCCACAGAAATACACGTAAAGAAAACGTGAGAAGAAAAAATCAGCTTCCTAGAAACCTTAGGAAGACAAACAGTTCTAGCACTCTCAACGTAGTTTATGATTTAGCTTCTATAGTTGTTGCATCAGAAGGTGCATTCAAAATCAGCACCAAAACTGGAACTCTAAACTTCTGAAACTCTAAATTTTCTGCTCTTCTGCTTTCTCTCAATCTGCACGCCTCAGCCTCTTCCGATGTCCTTTATTTATATTGTGAAGGAGACCTACACATAAAAAAAGAAAGAAATTCCAATATGAAAAATAATTAGAATTAGTAATGAAATCAATTTCCTTATTTACTAGATTCTCTTACCAAATAGACAAGGAGTCCAAGGCACGACTTTAGGAAAGATTTTTGCACATATTTTATTTCCAAAATAACTCCTAAAATTTAGGACCAAGAAACCCAAAATATAATGAATTATTTTGTTTCCAAAAATATCTAAACTTAAAGACCAAAAAAAAAGAAAAAAAAAACAAAATAGGCCATGCCTATTTTATCTTTACAGTGGCTTAATGAGTCTTAAATATTACATATATGCATATAAAAGACATATACAAAATTTTAACACATCAATTCAAATATTCAACTGTACTAATTACTAAAGTAATTTAAGTAGTAAAAGGAAGATATTGAATAAATTATAAGTGATAACATGTAAACCCAACTACCAAAGACTTCAACAAAGTGAGATTGAAATTGACTAATAAATTAAAGTATTAAATATTAAACTATTAAAGGTCAAAGAAAGTGAAATTGACTAATTGACGATTTAGGATTTAAGGATTAGTGGATTGTACCTTTGAGGATGAATGGAATGGTCCAAAATCGAATGGAAATGGAATAATGGATGATTTTGATTTTGATTTCTAGAAATGGAATAATTGAATGGAAATGGAACGAGGGAGAGGGAGAGGGAGAGGAACTAGGGAGGGGGTGTGTTGTCTGATAATCGTCTCATGTTTTTAAGAGACTAGTGAACTTGAACATGTTGTGACGATGATTATAAATTTGATAACTACAAATCAACTACAAATCTATGAATCTTGTTACCAATTTTTATTATATTTTTTTCATTAAATGAAAAGTAAGAGAGCTGAGTTATATTGAATAGATATCTCAATTTAATACTGAGATTAGTGAAAACAAAATATTATTTCAAATATAATACGAGATATATATTTTTATTGGTAATAATTGTAAAAATTATCTATCTAAATATTTTGAAAACCAACATCAATTTACATCCAATATATGATACATCTTTTCAATTGGTAATAATAATATTTTTTAAAATCAACATCAATTTCTAACCAGTGTAAGATACATGCATCTATTTTATTTGTAATACGAAGCTTTTAATCTAAAGACTTTTTAAACCAACATTTATTTTTAAACAATGTAAAATACATATATTTTAGAGAGATGCTATTTTAACTACAATTTTTGCTTATCCACTATATCCTTAACTATTTCATTAAATAAATACATGTTTGGATAAAACTACTCCTTAAAGACTTGTTAGTTTTAAATTGAATTATCAAGTTGCTTTTCTAATTGTCTTTTAACATTATTTTTTAGTCAAATATCAATGAAAAATATAGTTATTTTTTTTACTTTTTAAATGACTTTATTAATTAATCTTATGACTAAAAAGTTATACTGTATAATAAACAATAGGGTGAGGCTAATGACATTCCAAAATCTATTTTCTACACCCTATTTTCTGTAATGTACAACACAATGTACAATATCTCAATGCATGAAATAAGGTGTAGAAAGTGAGGTTTGGGGTGCGGTTAGCCTCCACCTAAAAAATATCATACAAACATATTTTGTCTACCAAATTTTGAGTAAATATGTGTTCTTTAGTTATGGTAAAAAAACTAAAAGTGAAATTTAAAAGATGTAATTGTAAAAATTTGATCCAATAGTAAAATCATAGTATCGTAACATTTTAAATATTTTACCTACCCTTAAAATTGATTCAAAATTTTAATTCTTGAGTTACTTGAAACCAATATTTAGATTAATGCCTAACATATTATTATTATTGAATTGATCTTTTAAAATATTTTTTTTGAACTAAATTAAATTATTTTAGTTTGATAATAAGATATTCAATTTTTTTTCTTAATTTTTTTAGAAAATTCATTAATTATATTATCTTTATGATAATGGAATATGAGACATGAGTGATTATAAGAATTGACTAAACATATTTATTACGAATAAAGGGAATAAATACCTTATTCGTTGAGAATTAAAATGTAAAAAAAAAAAGAATAATTATGATGTTTGAACAAAAAAAAAATTATAAGTTAATAGGAAAGTAACTTCATTAGTCAACTTAAAATGAGTAAGTATTTAAAAGGTAGTTTTTTCCAAACATGTAATTATTTAATGCAATAATTAAGGATATGGTGGATAAGTGAAAATTGTAGTGGAAATAACATCTCTCATATTTTATTGGTAATAAGAATAGAAGTTTTTAATATAAAACTTAAAACAAACATCTCTTTCTAAACAATGTAAAATATATATTAATAATAGAAGAGATTAATGCTCCTTATTTTATTAATTATTACTAAGTATAATTATTAGTTAATTATCGGAAAAAAACTCTTCATGAATTCAAAAGTGGCACAGTCATAGTGCTCCAATAGTAAATATCTTTTGTCTAAACACTTTTAAAACTCATTGTTCATTTCAAACAATGTGAAATACTTGTTTTCTATTTCTATTGGAAATAAAGTTTAAATCTTTTATCTAAAAACTTTTAAAGCGAACACATATTTTCTATTGGCAATAATAATATTTTTAAAATCAATACAAATTTCTAACAAATGTGAGATACATCTCTTTTATTAGTAATAATAATAGTCTTTTATCTAAAGACTTTTAAATCAACAACAATTTCTAAACAATGTGAGATTTATCTTTTCTATTGATAATGATATAAAAATTCCTTTAACTAATGACTTTTATAACCAATATCGAATTCTAAACAATATGAGATACATCTCTTTGTAACCAATGTGAGATTTTATCTAAAAACTTTTAAAACTAGCATCTAACTTGATAATAATAGTATAAGTCTTTAAACTAACATGTCTTTCTAAACAATGTGTTATACATTTTTTCTATTGGTAATAACATATAAATTCCCTTATCTACTAACTTTTATAACCAATACCCATTTCTAAATAATATGAGTTACATATTTTTTTTTAACAAATGCGAGATATATATTATCTAAAAATCTAATTTTTTTTAAACCAATATCATTTTTCTAACCAATGTAAAACACTTCTATTCTATTGGTAATAATGGTAGACTTTTAAAACCAACATCACTTTCTAACCAATGTGTGATACATCTCTTTATTTGATAGTAATAATAGTAGAAGTCTTTTATCTTAAAAATAAAAAAATAAAACCAACATCCATTTCTAAACAATGTGATATACACCTCTTCACTGCTATTGATGATAAAAGTAGAAGTCTTTTATCTAAATAATTTTAAAACCAACATCATTTTTTAACCAATATATGTAGGATATATCTCATTTATTAGTAATAATAACCAACATCTATTCCTAACAAATGTAAGATATATCTATTCTTTTGGTAATAATAGTAAAAGTCTTTTATCTGAAATTAAAATAAATATCACTTTCTAACAAATGTGAGATATACATCTTCTATAGACTATAGGTAATAATGATAGGAGTCTTCTATCTAAAGACTTTGAAAACCAACATCAATTTCTAATCAATGTATGATATATCTCTTCTATTGATAATAATAATATTTTAAAAACCAACATAAATTTCTAACCAATGTGAGATACATCTTTTCTATTGGTAATAATAGTAGAATACTTTGTAACCAATGTGAGATACATGCATCTATTCTATTTGTAATAAGAAACCTTTAATTTAAAGACTTTTTAAACAAACATTTCTTTTTAAATAATGTGAAATACATATCTTTTATTGGTAATAAGGGTAGAAGTTTTTAAGAATATAAGACTTTTAAAACGAACATCTCTTTCTAAACAGTGTAAGATATATTTCTTCTACGATGATAAAAGTAGAAGTATTTTTCAAAAAAACTTTCAAAACTAATATCACTTTATAACCAATGTCAGATACATCTCTTCTCTTGGTAATATTAGTAAATATGTATTTCATATCGGTTATAAATTGATTTTGGTTTTAAAAGTCTATAGATTTAAAATCTCACATTCTATTACCAATTGAAGGGTTGTATCCCACATTGGTTAGAAAACAATGTTGATTCTATTATATATATATATATATATATATATATATATATATATATATATAAGATTTCTACTATTAACAATAAAAGAGATTAATACTCCTTATTATATTAATTATTACTCTCCTCGTTTCTGATAAAGAGTTCCCGTTTGAAAGTCAATTTTTTTAAAAAAATAACACTTTTAGTAGTTAATTAGTAATAAAATGACACTTTTATGCATTAATTTTTGAAAATAGACTCTTTAAATAAAACATCACAAAGTGGAATAGTGGTGGAATAGTTGACGAGAAATGTTAGGGCCACTCAAAATGTGCACTAAAAAATGGACAATTAATAATTTGACACATATTGATTGGTTGTATATTTTGTGGGTCCTAACACTCTGACCAATTAGAGTGGTCCAACTCATTGAGTTCTCAGTTTTTAGTGTATATTTTGAGTGACCTAAGCATTATCTATAGATGACTTTTTTTTTTATTATTATTTTTTCCTAAGGCGAGGAAGGGATCGAACCTGATGCATATCTACCAGCCACCCCTTAGGGGCTATGACTCTTTACTAGTAGTAAAAGGAGTACTAAATATTACTCCCTCCGTCCCTAAATAATTGTCCTGCTTGACCCGGCGCACAGTTTAAGAAAAAGTAATTGACTTGATTATTTATATTGGTTTAGTGTGTACTTTCCATTAATGTCCATGTATATGTGGCCCATAATTAAAGTAGAGTGAAAAAGTAAGGGTAAAGTGGTAAAAGTGATTTTCTAAAAAGGTAAGTTTCAAAGTGGACAATTATTTTGGGACGGACGAAAAAGAAAAAGAGGACGATAATTTAGGGATGGAGTGAGTATTATTTGTTAATGGTCGAAAAATAAAGAGCCTTCGTCAGTTCAAAGGTGGCGGAGTCATAGTGCTCCAAAGAGTAGTGTATATATATGTATATGACCAAAGAGTTCTCATCTCAACAGAGCGAAATATATGACGACGGACATGGATGCTTTGGCTCCGGAGCCGGCTCGGGCGCCAGTCACTATTGAGCGAAAGGTCAGGACCGACCTGGAAACTTCTTACTTCCCTTCCCAAGCCTTGTGAGCAACCCATCCCCTACTTATCACCTTGTCTCATCTTTATACTCTCCCAAGTCCCAACCATTGATTGATGGAATGAAATTTATACAAATTAATTTCATAGAATCAAAAATATTACTGTACCACTCTATCTCATTGGCCAATTGCTGCCCACCAAGTCTTTGTTTATATGCCGCATGAAAAGTTAGAGCTAGCATTTTGCCATTAGATTTATATGTATTCTATTTTACAAAAGAAAGGTATTCTTTAAAACACTAGAATAGGCACATGCACGATACATTTCACAAAAATTGTGACAGATTTATGAATTCATGAATTCGAACTGGGCCAAGTTATTACATGACGAGTGTGACGTTCCATGAAGACTCTTACCCTTGTAAGATGGAGAACATATAATACCCAAATCCTTGCATGATAACTTGTGGGGTCAGTCAATGCAATTTGGTTGTAATTCACTGCATAGTGATGGCGATTGCACTCCACCTTCAATTACACATTACAACCATGTTTTCTCCTCTTCTATACCTCATGCTAGAGATTAACTTTGCTTGTGGCCTCATGGCGTCAGTGTTATAGATGTACGAATTCTTGCCAGGTTGTAGTGTTCGACAACTCAGGCTTTCTGCACTCTGTCATGTATGTTCTTGCAGATATGGCTAGAGGATTGGTTGCTGTCGATATAGAGCATCCAAATGGGACACCAGGTCATAGGCATCACAATTTAAGTGTTCTTCAGCAGCATGCGTCCTTCTTAGATCAAAATGACGATGGTATCATTTACCCATGGGAGACCTATTCCAGTGAGTTTTGGACTTGGCTGCAGTTTGCATTCCATATGTTCCAATTTTTGCAACAAAGGTTTAGCGGCTTGTACCTTATAGTCGTTAAGGAAAGTCCATGGACATTTGGGGGCATGACTTTGGCATCGTGGTACTAACTATTGATAGCTAGATAAGTTCCATATGGACATTTGGACTTAGCTGCAGTTTGCATTCCATATGTTCCAAAATGCTAATTCAAGTTGTTTTAAGTCGTGTTTTGATTCTACCTTAAAGTTAAGTTCAAACTCACATACCAATTGATAGCTAGATTTTCCTTCCGTCTTCTTTTCATTGCAGGAATGCGACAAATTGGTTTCAATATGATTTTCTCCCTTGTCATTGCGTTTTTTATCAACAGACCGTTGAGCTATCCTACGCTGCCTGTGAGTAGGGGTGGCAATTGGGTGTTAATGGATAGCTTTGGGTAAGACCATTATCCATTAGGCCAATGGATAATGGCCTAATCCAAAGTTATCCATTAACAACCAATTGCCACCCCTACCTGTGAGTTACTACTGTTATATCATGATTTGTCAAGTATATGATATGAAGGCATTTATCATTTCAAACTTTCAGTAGAGACTTAATTTGATTCTTCAATTATGATGCTCCGTCTCATACCTTTCCTCCTGTAGGTGTGGATTCCTTCACCTTTGTGTCCCATCTACATACGCAACATACACAGAACCAAGCATGGAAGCGATTCTGGTACCTACGACCCTGAAGGAAGGTGGGAATGTCGGTTCGTTTAATCAATTTGATATGACGAGGTTTACCAAAGTTTCTAATTATAGATTCCAAATTAAATTCAACTAGTTTTACACCCGTGCGTTAAACGCACGAACAAATTTTTTTTTTAATTATATAATGTTCAAGCAAAACAAATAAGAAAATCAAAATCAAAATAATAAATTAAGAAAAGTAATGTTTAAGGCAACTACTAAAATATAAATACATCATTTTATTGGTAATATCATAGATTTTTTAAAAAAATTCTTATACACAATATTTGTTGTTTTATTTGTTGGCTTTCCATCTTCATCAGTATTAATATCTTCAAACCAGAACGGTTTGTTACCCTAGTATCTGTAACATACAACTGACCATGATGTACTGGCTTCTTCAAGAAGAATCTTACATGTGAAAGTGATTGATCTTGACTTTTGTTAATGGTCATGATATACGATATTACCAATGGAAATTATCTTTTCTAGAAACTTGAAATACAACCTCACATCTAATGGAGATAATGATATTCTTGGTACATGCCTGTGAACTTTGAGAATATGTTTAGCAAGTATGCTCGTAAAGTGCCTGATAAGTTCACACTAGGGGAGCTCTGGGATATGACCGAAGGAAATCGACAAGTGTTTGATCTCTTTGGATGGTTTCTCTCTTGGCCTTTAACCTTAATCGTGTTCCAACTTCCAATTTCTTACAGTGATTTAGAATGTGTACGTATCACATTGCTTAATTTGTTCTCCTCTTTTATCTTTTAGGATTGCTAATAAGGGAGAGTGGGGAATGCTTTACTTTATTGCAAGAGATGAAGAAGGGTTCGTGTCAAAAGATGCCATTAGGCGATGCTTCAATTCGATGGTAGTCTGTTTGATTATTGTGTCAAGATGAATATGGGTGCCAAGGGGAAGATGGGCTGAAGCATTAACAGTGGCTTGCAATGGTGTTCGCAGATGCTTTAATTTCTAGTTTCATTTTCGATTAGTAATAATTTCAGAGTTGGTACTGTCGTCAATCTGCTATAAAAAACATTCATGTATATGTTTGTTTTGGATATGGTTGTAAGATGATCATCAAAGGTAAATAAAAATGCGATCTGAACTCCTGAATCTGTCGTTAGTTCTGTTTTTGATGTTAGTTCTGTTTCTGAGCAGTATTTGGTTATTGTCTTCTATGCTGGTTATCGGTAAACAAGCATGACTGCTTGAATCAATGATCATGTCGAACACGAGAAACAAAGTGGTATAGTGTGTCATTTGATGGAATCAATGATCATGTTAAACAGGGGAGAAGCCAAGTACTCCCTCTGTGTCTATAAGTATTTTTAGTTGATGAAACAATGATTTGCCTTGGATAAGACTTAATTCTCAATTTGGTCACGATATTATTTTGAAAAGCCCGCTAAGTTCAATTTACTACTATTTTTCATCGTTTAATGATTGTACTTTATCAAAAATATCAATTTGGTCCAAAAAGTGGATGTTGTTAGTTTTGTTGGACGGAAATCTTTGAAAAGCCTAAAATGCCCTTACTAATATTAAAGAGATTTTACTAGCAAATGTTAGTAATTGATGCAATTAGCCCTTTAGAAAGTTAGAGCCCTACTCATACTATTCCTTTCATTCTTATTTCTTCATTTAGGCAACTTACTCGCTTAGCTATCATGGCTATTTAGCGCAGACTGCGGACTTGGCTTCATTGCAAATTGGCATTGACATAGTTGATGCCCGATCATCTATCTGCAATTTCGAGATCTTCTGGATAGCAAGATTATATGGCCCTTCCTTCAGTTTCTTTTGAGTCCTTTCTCTTATGGCATTCTATTTCCCTTTTTGAAGTCAGTCTCTCCTTTTCATTTCAAATCTCTTGATGACAAACCTCTTTATGGAATTCATATCGTAGACATCCGCTGTAATTTGGGGAAGAAGACCATCTGGTCTCTTTCCAGACCATAGGGACTCAATTGCAAAAAAAAAACTGACGGGGTGACTAACGTGACATTTTTTGTAAAATATAGTTATCAAATTGGCAAGGGCAATTTTGGGATTTCATAAATATTTAGACGGTTTATCAAAAATACAGACGGAGTGACTAACATGTCACTTTTTGTAAAATATAGTTACCAAACTGTATAAAATGATATTAGAATGAGCTTAGTGAACTTTTTACAATAGTAAAGTGACAAAATTGAGAATTAAGCCTCTCGGTAAATATAATGAGATAAATATTCCTAGTTGACAGAACACACCTATCAAGGAACTTAATAAATGATAAGCTATAAAATGGGAGTAGTATATTGTTGATTTGTTGGACAGAACAACTGAAACACAAAGGAGACGACAACAAACAAAATGGTGTATTGTTTCAGGAAACAGCTTAAATACAAACTTCACATAGCAAACATCAATCAAACACTTCAAACTCATTATTTTTTTCTGTATCAGATAAAAAGGGCTATCTCTTGGTAGATTTGTGCTTGAACATCGTCTTCAACCCCCTTTTTGTTTTCTTCCCTTGTACATCAGTCGTTCATCAAGCTCACAAATGGTATTGTATAAGTTGGATTTTCCCCTACAACATACTTTTCTTTGTTCAACTGACCATGGGGGTGCTGCTGTTATTTGTTGAGGCGAAGCCCAATTTGAGAGGCTGGCATCAACTGGAGTTTCTTGCATCATTGGCTTGGGACTTTGTACATTTGGTGCAGAAATAAGAGGTATTGTGTCCCAGCTCGGCTTCAAACTCGAATATAGCTGCTGTTCTTGGGGCGGTGGAACATTCTCCAATCTCCGGTTCTTGAGCACCAACTTCTCCGTTGCCTTGATAGCTTTCCATTGACTGAGGTTTTCAACTGGGTTCAGCACAGAACACACATACTGACTCCTGTCTCGCACACTACAATTCTTCTCGCGATCGGTCGTATGTTGGGCGAACGAAGACAGAGAATCCAACCGCCCTGAAAACTCGGCTTCCTTTGGATATTGATGATCAGCATTGTAGAGAAAATCATGTTCTTCATCAAAATCACATAGGTCATCAAAGTCATCATCATCTTCCAAATCACTTTCCTCCATGTCATCCTCCTCTTCATCATAGGTACAGTTTTGATACCTGTGGTTTGAAGGGTATGATCCCTTCATCCATATGTCTCCCGTGAAATGCAAAGCCATTTCTTCTTCAGTGTTTTCACTCTTCGGGATTATCTCTGGACTTTTTGATAATGGCTCGTAGGCTGTAACATTCAAATTAAAGCTTACTTTCTTTTTGTTTCTGGCGCTCGATTGTTCTTTAGGCGTATCTCTACAACAAATTAAACTCCACATAATCCATGAACGATCAAAAACATATGTAAAATAACGACAACTACGTTGCAATCAAAACCTCACCTGGACTCGGGTTCTGGCGTGATAGATCTCCTTGTGATTTTAATGGATTCAGAATCTAAAGGTTCATACTTTCTTCGATTCCTCTACAATAAATTCAGATGATGAAATAGCTCAACGTACTACGATTGATCTTGATTGATTAATACAATTGAAAGAGGAGAAGACAAAAGTGCAGAATTCACCTTCTTGAATTCTGAAGAAGAGTTCACACGGTCAACTGACAAGACTTTGCTGCTGATTATCCGGTGTTTCGGCTTCTTGGAGAAGCCAAAACAGGCGAGAAAGCAAGCCATTTGATGTATTTTCCTGATGGGTTTAATGGAACAAGTGTTTAGGGGGTATCATCCATGGTCGAAACTGTCTCTAAGCTCATATTCATTCATGATGTGAATTCTGCATAAATAGATGCTTATTACAAAGACAATTGTGAGAGGTAAATAAATGGGTTGGAGAAGTAGATTTGAATTGAATGAGCTCTTTTGGGCTCCAAAGGAATTTGATTTGAAAATAGGGACGTTGAGAAAGCGGTAGCAATTGATGTGGGTGATGCTGTTTTAGAGGTGGGGACTCACCTGTTGGTTTGAAAGTCAGCAGACAAATGTTACAAATCTATAATCTCTTTTATTAGCAGTGGCTCCACTGGCATATATTTTAGGATACTTTTTTTCTTTCTAAAACGTGACACCATCTACAATACTCCCTCCGTCCCTAAATAATCGTCCTGCTTGACATATTGGTTTAATGTGTAGTTTCCTTTAATGCCCATGTATATGTGGCCCATAATTAAAGTAGAGTGAAAAAGTAAGGGTAAAGTGGTAAAAGTGATGTTCTAAAAAGGTAAGTTTCAAAATGGACAATTATTTTGGGACGGACGAAAAAGAAAAAAAAGACGATAATTTAGGAACGGAGGGAATAACAAATTACTCTCCTTCCAATTAAAACAGCAAGCCCTCATTTTGAACTAGTAGCCCAAAGCGCGCACACACTCTGTCTCTCTCTCTCTCTCACACTCATTCCCTTCATTGTTAAAGGATTATAATTCCGAATAAAATGTTCTTATTGATTCCCATTTGTTACATAGTTTTTAAATTTATTGAATTTTATTTATTTTTGTTGGTGTGTCTAAAACGTTCACCAATCACAAATATACGGACAACGAAATAAGGATCAACTTGGTCGGGAAAGACACCGTTCACATAAGATTAAGAAAAGATTTTTGTAGCAAAAAAACACAAATTCCGGATTCTGGAATATTAGCTATATTATTACTTATTCATATAATGTTTCATAATACAGTCGTCAGGTTCTGACGGATGTTTTATAAAACAGCTACGAGGCTGTGACAGATGTTTAATAAGATAGCTGTAGGGTGTGACAGATGTTTTATAAAACTGTCGTCAAGGTACGGTAGATGTTTTGCTTTTTTGTTTTTGAAAAAAAATTGTTTTTTAATTTATTATATCATTTGAATAAATCATAATATAGATAATATTTCATAATCTGGAATTTGTGATTTTTGCTATAACTATCAATTTTTTTTTTAAAAAAATTAAAAATTATAATCTTACATGATCTGTGTCTTTTCCAAAAGAGGTAGAGAAAGGGGTGTGGTTTCACTGGTTTGGGAGAAATGAAAAAAATTGTTTAGGTATTTTGTTTTAATTTGAGAGAGGGTGTTAGGTGTTTATAAATGGATCTTTAGGGAAAGAATGTGTTTTAATGCGATGGAGGGTAGTTAGATAATTATATTTTTAAATGAGTGTTACATTTAGTAATTTTTTTTACATTTAGCTAGGCATTTTGTTCTTTTATTTACTCCATTTCTTTCTTACTTTGACACAAAAGATGCTCATTTAAACTTTGATCTAGGGAACCACGAAACTGAATCAACCAAATGAGTCGGTTTGTTATGGTTTGTCTTTCAAACAACTATTTTTGAGGGAGGGCTAGTTACACCCACCATCACATTCTATACACCTCATTTCTCCCTACGTACCCGTATGCATCTCAATTTACACCCATTACTCAATCCACACCCTATACATTTCCTATTCTAGCCCTTCTCTCTCCCTTATTCACGGTCACAAAGGCAACAAATATGCATCGCCTCCGCCTTCACAGAGCCAAGACCATGACCACCTCTCTCACCAACATTTTCCCTTCATCTTCGTCTTCTTTTTCCAATCCAAGAAAACTCATCCTTCCTTCCCTTCCAAAGCCCTAATTCTCCAATTACTCGTCATCAATTTTCCCAAATCTCCACTGTAGAAAATTTTAAAATAAATTGATTTCTCGTGTTTGGCTATGATTGGCCGATCAGTACAGACAGTTGATGCGTGCCGAACACCAACACCAACACCATGACAATTTTGTGATTTTTCTTAGAGCATGATTTTGGTGTGAATAGCCTCACTCCTATTTTTATTATCATTCGAATGACTTTTATATTATCGCTGCTATTGAGTGAGAGCAAGCCAATTTCTTACCTATAATCGTGAGATATTGTTATACATAAAAAAAAGTGAAAGAAAAGGTGGAAGCAAAAGCTTGATAAACATGGCCAATGGTTGTTGATTGATGAGACGTACTAAGGAATTCTCGTACCATCTCTAGTTTTCTAGAAAAAAGATGGCGACCATTACCTTTTTGTTTTGTTTTGTTTTTGTTTTAAGAAATTGGCTTTGCAAATTCTTCCAAGAACATATGGCAACACTCCCCAATGGTGGTTGTTTCTTCATAGTAATATGACTAATATCTAAGAACATCCATAGTGGATGTCCTAACTTTTCAACATTAACTTTTACATTTGATTGTATCATATTAATTACACTTAAGAAATATTATAATTACGTTCTGCTTTACTAAAAGTTATATATTTCTTAATAATTAGACGATCAAACACAAACTCTTTAGATAAAATAAAGAAGATATATTTTTTAAAGAAGGAATCTTTTGTAGTGTAATGAAGGGAATATAATATAGTGTATAATGTTGTTGAGAGAGACACGTGAGACTAATTAATATTTAAGAGCATTACCAATACAACCGTTAATTTGCTTTTATATGGCTGTAAGTAATTAACACATTCGAACACATATGACAAATTATTATTTTTCATTTATATTCAATTAGAAGAGACATTTCCAATGCAACTGTGGATTTGATTTTACTTGACATTCATCTCACTACAAAAATAAAATTTGACGATAAAAAAAAAAAGAGAACAACCAATAGGAAATCTCTCTTACTATAAAAGTCAAGCTTGTTTCTTACAATTTAATAGATGGACAAAAATAACCCTTCACCAAATAAACCACCCACCATTTAATTAAGGACAAAACAAGTAAATTTACCATGACAACAAGTAATGTTTGGACAAAAATAGCCTCAAATATAATAAATCATCTACCATTAATTAAGGTCAAACAAGTAAATTTATCAGGGACTAATTAATTTCATTAATAATCAAATAATAATTTCATCATTTGACTTGTACATGTTTTAAAGTTAGGTCTTACAGTTTTGAATTCTATTTATTTCGTCTTGTATTTTTACTTTCTTATCAGTTTCCCCCTCCTACCATTATCGTTACAAATGTCGTCCAATATTTTCTAAAATAACAAAAATACCCTTACTCAGTCGATGATGGGGTTGACGAAAGAAAGTGAGAGCTAAAAAATAAATTTTAAATTTCATTTTTTGGAGTAATGCATTTTTAACGGTTGATTTAAATATCAGACAAAGTATAACTAATTTTAGATTATTTAAATAATTATTTTTTAATTAAAAAAATATTTTAAATATTAAATGACAAACTAAATGATGAAATTATAACAAATCCCACTTTGAGCCACAAGCAAAATGACCAAAATAATCCTCATGTACACGATTTTCCATCACTATTTTTAATGCCCATAGACGGGAGAGGACAAATAGAAAAAACATGTTGGAAAGTGAGACATCATATGTTGGGAATGACATTATTAGAGGTTTATGAAAAATTGTAACTATAATAATACATTGGTTGGTGAGAATCGAGATATTAAGCAAATCTATAGCGTGCTTAGTAATTGCGTATGAATAAGCTAAGAGAAACGTGTTAAGGAAAGGTGATATAATGTCAAGAAGATAAAGAAAAATTGATAACTTAGTTGACAAATCTGTGCGTTTTGTTAGAGAAGAGATTAAGTTACAATCGATAGGAAAGTCGTTTGAAGAAAGTAGTTCCATTTAACGGAAGCTAAAGATATGTTATTTTTCCATTTCCAAGGCAAGGTGGACACGCTTGGTGGTGGTGATAGCCGTGGCGGCATTTGCAGAGATGCTGGTAGTGGTGGGGGCGATTTTAAGCATGAAAGTGGTGATTTATGTGGAATACGATATTAAATAAATGAGTAAGAAATTAAACAACGAAATAAGATAAAATTAAAAAAAATTGATTTATAGGCTAATAGTGTTATTTGAGTAAATCTCTCTTATCTCTCTTACTATAAAAGTCAAGCTTGTTTCTTACAATTTAATAGATGGACAAAAATAACCCTTCACCAAATAAACCACCCACCATTTAATTAAGGACAAAACAAGTAAATTTACCATGACAACAAATAATGTTTGGACAAAAATAATCTCAAAAATAATAAATCATCTACCATTAATTAAGGTCAAACAAGTACGTAAATTTATCAGGGACTAATTAATTCCATTAATAATCAAATAATAATTTCATCCCTTGACTTGTACATGTTTTAAAGTTAGGTCCTACAGCTTTTGAATTCTATTTATTTCGCTTGTATTTTTACTTTCTTATCGGTTCCCTCCTACCATTATCGTTACAAATGTCGTCCAATATTTTCTAAAATAACAAAAATACCCTTACTCACCGATGATGGGGTTGACAAAAGAAAGTGAGAGCTAAAAATAAATTTTAAATTTCATTTTTGGAGTAATGCATTTTTTAACGTTGATTTAAATATCGACAAAGTATAACTAATTTTAGATTATTTAAATAATTATTTTTAATTAAAAAATATTTTAAATATTAAATGGCAAACTAAATGATGAAATTATAACAAATCCCACTTTGAGCCACAAACAAAATGACCAAAATAATCCTCATGTACACGATTTTTCATCACTATTTTTAATGCCCATAGACGGAGAGGACAAATAGAAAAACATGTCGGAAAGTGAGACATCATATGTTGGGAATGACATTATTAGAGGTTTATGAAAAATTGTAACTATAATAATACATTGGTTGGTGAGAATCGAGATATTAAGCAAATCTATAGCGTGCTTAGTAATTGCGTATGAATAAGCTAAGAGAAACGTGTTAAGGAAAGGTAATATAATGTCAAGAAGATAAAGAAAAATTGAGAACTTAGTTGACAAATGCATGCTTTTGTTAGAGAAGAGATTAAGTTAGAATCGATAGGAAAGTCGTTTAAATAAAGTAGTTCCACTTAACGGAAGCTAAAGATATGTTATTTTTTCCATTTTAGCAAGGCAAGGTGGACACGTTTTTGGTGGTGGTGATAGCCGCTATGCATTTGCCGGATGCCGGTAGTGGTGGGGGCGATTTTATGCATGAAAGTGGTTATTTATGTGGAATACGACATTAAATAAATGAGTAAGAAATTAAACAAAGAAATAAGATAAAATTAAAAAAATTGATTTCTAGGCTAATAGTGTTATTTGAGGTGGTAGTGGTGGTAATGGTGATTGGTGTATGAATGATCGGTGTATAATCTAAATAAATTCTAAATTTAATTATGAGACAAATTAAAATAACAACATTGCTAGCCTTACAACTAATTTTATAATTTTCCTTACTACTAAGCTTTCAAGCGCAAAATGTCTTTGTTCAAAACAACTTTGCACTTCTTCAAAGCATAGCATTTTCCTTACCATTTCTCTCGCATTCAAGCTCCGTCTTCTTCCGATGAATTCATCGATAAGGGTTATGTGTTTTTGTTAATCGCATGTTTTTACTAGGTTTTAGTAAATATAGTATATACCCTCCGATTTCTACTTTAGGCGAAGTTTTGCATGAGATAGAATGAGGAAGATCGTAGATGGAGTTTGGCTAGAATCGAAGAAGCGACGCCAAAGTTGTGATAGGCGTGACCGAAGTGGGAAGTGTTTAGGCCTGGAGATGGCGACTATTTTGGTGGAGCGAGAGATGGGCACTTCATCGGGAGAAGAGGGAAGGAGAGTGTGTGAGATTAGAGTTTTTACTTTTAATACATTTATCCCTAAAGCGTATAATGAAAATGTCATTTTTACCCCGCACGTGGAAGACCATGTGCTATTTAACGTGAATATTCTAGCCCATCACGTATAGGTTGGAAAATGGAAAAAAATGTAACGCCGATATCATTATGGAACAAACCTTAGGTTGGGGTACATTATACGATTTGGTGGATACCTTGGGGAAATTGTAATTTGGTCATATAATTATTTTTGAATAATTGAAACAATTATTTATTATTATTTTTATTTAAAAACGTATGTTAAATACTAAATGGTTAATTATATAATAAAGTTATAACTAAATCTTATTTTCCACCCCCAAAGAAAATGATCAAAATAATATTCATGTGACATGCACATATCATTTTCCGTGACGTTACTATTTTTAACACTCATAGACTGGAGGGAGTAAAGTGAGACAAATAGAAAAATAAGGTATGAAAGTGGGACACTTCAGTAGGTTGAGGTCAAATGTGAGATTTAGTGTGTAATTTTGGGGCTAATCATATGTTTGCCCCATCAAAATTAGTCCAAAATACACATTGTCCCCCTAAGATATCCACCAAATCCACTTTGGCCCTCAATGTAATTTTGTAATATTTCCATATTCCATATCAAATTTGGTGATTGTGATGTAACGTGTGGTGATCGTAGTGATAAAAATGGTAGTGAATAATGTTTAAAATCGAGAATTTGCTCAATTCAAACCATAAACCATATCAATGGTGCAAAGGAGAAATTTGTTGGAGTTTAAGCTAGGGACGATGAAGACGGATTGAATCATGACGTGCCTCATCATTGTCGTATGCATCTGTGATGAATTCAAATATGAGTTTTGAAATTCATCGTGTATGCTTATGCATTGTGTTTGTGGCTTGGTCATTTAACATAGGCTGACTCGACAACTTTAATTTTTGTGGGTTCTTATTCATGGCGGCTTTGACACCGAATGCGATCATCTTCTTGTGTTTTATCTCTCTCTCGATATGATTCCGCACTATTTTTATTTATTTTTCTATATAAAAATTTGAATAAAAGATTTATACACTCTTGAGTTTTATCTCACTTAAAAATTTAAGGCAAAACCCTACATTTGACCACCCAACTTTTCAAAAAATTGCAAGGCGGCTACCGAAAGTTTAAAACTTGCAATGAGGCCACTGAACTAAATTTATGTTGCAAGCGTGCCATATTTTGGATGTCTGTTAGTTCCATCATCGGCAAATATGAGTGAAATTCCTATTTTGCACCCTTTTAAATAACAACAATTACTCTCTTTATGTGATATTAAAAACCCAAAGGGGTCTAACTGAATTTTTTTATAAATATGTTTTTTTCAATTTCGATACATGTAATTACCGGGTTTGCTCTCTAACAAACAGAGGTGGGCTTGTTTTGCCGGATTTCTAGAAAGAGAAAAGGTTGCTACCCCAACAATGGAGTCTCAAGCAGCTAGATCCGAATGGATCCGGGGCGATGATGCAGCAGTGTGGGAGGTTTGGCCGGGCGGGTCGATGGAGTGATGGGAGAGGCGGATCCGACGCCGACGATGGAGATTCGCCGAGAAGATGAAGGAGGTCGGCGATATATACCTAAGCACAAGTGAGCACCGATGCGAAGAGTTGGTCACACAACCCCTCGAGTTTAGTAGACCTCTATTGAGGCAGCATCGAAGCGATACGTGTTGGTCCGCCCCTATATAAACCCAGCCAGCCTCCTCCTTCTCTCGGTGAACCACCGGCGACGCCATCTCCTCTCTCTCTAATTGCTCACACCAAGCCCGCCCGCTGCCTCTCTCTCGCCCAATCAATCACCGCTCTTGTAACCTCGATCTCCACCATCACCCTATTGCGTTCTACCTCCCTTCATCCATCACCGACACCCCCTCCATTTAATCTCCATCTCCTCGCCAGCTTCATCTCCTCAGATTCGCCACTCGCCATGTCCGACGAGCTCCAAACCTAGCTTGAATCCTTCATCTGCCGCCATCTCCTTCAGATCACAAAGCTCCACCAAAGTCCAACCGCCGATAACCCCTTCCAGCATTTCTAGCCGCTTCCATCTCCGCTCATCCCCAATCAACTTACCGACTTCTCTGCCTTTAACGCCCAAGATCCTCACCGCCATTCGGCGGCCCACCTTCCCTTCGCTTAGCCTCACATAGCACCAGACGCTCTTCGCCTAAATCCACAAATGGCCCCTTCATCTCCCCAACCATTCGACACCCAAAGAACCCAATTCCCAAACAGATTCAAGATTCCGCCCACTGCAGACGCGATTTGGTCGGAGATCTAAGTGTAAGAGAGAGAGAAAATGGGAGACGAAGAGGGTTTATATTTGATTTTTTTCATTAGACCTCTCGGGTTTCTAATATCACATAAAGAGAATAATTGTTATTTAAAGGGGGCAAAATAGGAATTTCACTCATATTTAACGATGGAACTAACGGACATCCAAAATATGGGCACGCTTGCAACATAAATTTAGTTTAGTGGCCTCATTGCAAGTTTTAAACTTTCGGTGGCCGCCTTGCAATTTTTTGAAAAAGGTGTCCAATTGTGTGGTTTTGCCAAAATTTAAATAAGATGTCATTGTCGAGTAAGAAAACAGAAAGATCAGAATAAGAAAATGAAGTTTTTTGGGGTAATAAAAGCACAGAAAATATTGTTAAAAATGACCAAAATGTCCTTCACGTGAAATACCATGTGCACCTTAACGTCATATTGGTAACCTTAGTAGTGTCTAGGGTGCAAACTAGAAAAAAACTTATACAATGACATATGAAAATGACACAAAAGTTAGGTTGGTGGTAAAGTGAGACTTTATAGATACTCTGGGTGAATTTTGTATTTTAGAGTGTAAGTATATACTTTGAGATTGTCAGTTTGATTTCTATAAAACAGTTTATTATTTTCCAAAGAGAGTCATAAATTTCATAAACGACATAAGCTAAGTCTCCAACAACAATGTGCTTATCTAAGAAAGTAAGCTTGAATTGTTTTCAATTCCAACACCGATAATAGTGAATGAATTCATGTTTGATATTAAAAAAAGATTTAAAAATAACTAATAAAAAAGACAAATGTGTAGGATAAGTTACAATATAATGACTAAAAGCTTACATTATAAATTACCGAAAAACAAAATATCAAAAAATCTAAGCACACAACAACACAATTTATAAGTCTCAAAACTATAAAGATTAAAACACAAAAAGAATCCAATAATTAAAAGTAAACAAAAAAGTTAAGAAACTGACAAATCACTTTAAAAAACCATTAACACCAAGTGCGTTAACCACGTGCAACGCACGTGAACCTTACTAGTGTTTTTAAAAAGAAAAAAATATTGACTATGATGTATTTACATCATGAATTAAAATGTGAAAAAATTGATATATTTATCGAGAATGTAAAAATAAATTGTTGAAATGTTATACTTACAACCCTTATCTATGGTTACATGAAAAACTTTTTTTATTTAAAAAATATGTAAATCCTAGGAATTCTTTTAACATCCACATTTGAATCCATAATACCCAAATTCGAATAAGCAGAGTGACCTAAAGTATAATGGTGAATTAATTTTTGACCAGACAGCTAACACGACATGGACACCCATAGCCCCATAACTAAGAGGCCCGAACGTGTGGAAGTGGAACTCTTAGTACATTGTATGGATATGAGTTTACGATAGCGGTGTAAATCGAACCACCGTACCAAATCAAACTAAATTAGTTGGTTTGGTTCGATTTTGATTTTAAAAATGAAAAAAATTACTCTCTTCGTCTCTAAATAATCGTCTGGGTTGACCCGACGCACAATTTAAGAAAAAGTAATTGACTTGATTATTTATATTGGTTTAATGTGTAGTTTCCTTTAATATCCTTGTATATGTAGCCCATAATTAAAGTTGAGTGAAAAAGTAAGGGTAAAGTGGTAAAAGTGATGTTCTAAAAAGGTAAGTTTCAAAGTAGAAAATTATTTTAGGACGGACGAAAAAGGAAAGGAGGACGATAATTTAGGGACGGAGGGAGTATGTGGTTTGGTTTAGTTCATGATTTTTGGTATTAAATCAAATCGAACCAAACAAAATTAATCTATATATTTTTATTTATTTATTATATAATATATATTATATTACATTTATTAACTATTTTGAACATTTGATTTAATTATAATATATATATATATATAAACGCATACTAAATCAAACAAAATATTGATTGTTGGATAACTATTATTTCTTTAATCGTTTGTGTTTATTTTAAAATTTGTATTGTTTTATTTATGATAATTTGTTGTTAATATGTTATTTCCTAATTTTGATGTTAATTCCAAATTAATATCTTATTTTTATTGTTGGTTAATTTTATTAAAAATAATTTATATAAATCATAAAACTGAATCGAATCAAATCAAACTAAACCGAGTGATTCGATTCGGTTATAAGTTTTACTCGATTCGATTCAATTTGAAATTTTTAGGACTATTAAAAGGCGATTCAATTTATAATTTTGGTATAAACCAAATCAAACCACATCCAAACCACACCGTAGTACATTTACATTATCAGGCCTTTGAATACGACGGTCCTACTCCTTAAAACAGTAGTACGGAGTACTAGATTCAACAAACACGTTTGCCCAATCTATTTTGTATATAATTATTACTCCACCCGTTCTGATTGAAGAGCCAATTATTTTATTTTAAGATATTTTATTTATAATTTTATTTTTAAATATGATAAAAATTTAAATATGATGGTTTTACGTTTTTATAAGACATATTATTTTTATTCCATCTACCGTGTGTTGATAGGTTAAACTATGAGGGAGTGGGGTTCCGTTATACAAATTAAAATCCGTAAGATGATATTACATAAAACCTATTCTTCAAATATTAAGAAATAAAAATATTATTTTATTACTAATAGACTACTAAAAAAGTTATTTTCTTATAAAATTTAACTTTTAAGCGAGAACTTTTTACTGGAAAGAAGGATTAAAATAAAATCTATTTTTCTCACCATCTGTCTACATATCATCTTTCAGTTAATTTTTTTCCCGTTTAATCCTCTTACATACTAAGTTACTAACACATCTTTTTAGTTTCCTTTTCCACATCAAATTCGAAAGCGCATCTTCTAATTACATTGCTTTTTGAAGAAAAAAAATTAGATGACAACATAACTTCAGTTATTCTCTTTTTTTATTCTTTATAATAAGTTGAGAAATACAATTGTTGACAGTAAGTCATGCCATTGCACATGAGCACATGGCATCACTAGTATTATAAGGCAAACTTTAAAAAACGCCCTTAAACTATAAGTCTATAACACATGCTTACTCCCTCCTTAAATTATCGTTCTAGTTGATCCGACATACGGATTAAGAAAAAAATAATTGACTTAATTATTTATATTGGTTTAATATGTAGTTATTTTTAAGCTCATGTATATGTGGCTCATAATTAATATATGATGAAAAGTAAGGATAAAATAATAAAAGTGGTATTCTAAAATAATAAGTTTCAAACTGAATAATTATGTTGTAACGAACGAAAAAGAAAATGATTACGATAATTTATGGAGGGAGGGAATATTTAACATGAGCGGGACAAACCCTAGTAAATCTAACCAGTTAATTATTTGTTGGTAGAAACATCTCCAATGTGGAATTCTTACACAAATTAATCTTGGAGTCTATTATTGCATTTTCTGCGTTTTCTCTTTTCTCTACTTAAGAATTCATCTTCCCATTGTATACGATTCTTAACATATTGTCCCACTGCCACCTCATTAACTTTACATTTCATTCTTATTTTTATACTTCTCAACAAATAAATTTATTTCACTTTATTTAATATATTCCATATTTAAATATTTCTTTTAAATAATTAATTTATAAATTAAGACACAAATTAATTTAAAAATAATAAATTACATTATTATTTTTAAATTTTATAATTTATAATTTAGTTAATAAATTATCTATTAATTTGCTTTAAAAAAATTGATTTTTTAAAAGAAAAAACGGTTGGTCAAAACGGTAAGTTTTTTTAAAATTTAAAAAACGTTTTTTTTTTAGTTAGTGGAGCAGTCGGGACCCACCGACTTTTGGCTTAGACGCGCCTTTTGAGCGCGTGTCGTACACACGCCGTATTAAAGTGGGAGGTGCACGCCACTTGAGTGATGTGCGACTGGAATTCTTGCAATAATTTCTGATTCTTTGTGAGGAATTCTTCACTCTCTCTTCTCCGAATTCTTCATCAAGAATTCAACAATGGAAGCATTGTGTGAATTTTTAACCAAAGAATTGGTTAAGAATCCCACATTGGCGGTGCTCTTACACAACCTAACCAGAATAGTGAATACACACTGCACCGCCCATGCCTACTATATGTTCTTCTAGTAATGCTTCTAGCTATAAGAAAAATAAATATCTTTATAGCCTTTTATCGGCCGTTCTAGTTCTGTATCTAGCTCAATAATCCTTGTATAGCCCTTGCATACTGAGTTTAAATATGAACGGTTCAAAACAGATTTGATTTTGATAGAAAACCAGATGAACAAATTGGACCACCAGTGCTTATTAAGTTGGAAAAAATGTGGGCGGTTCACTTTTAAAAGTTTTAATTCGTTTCAGTATCGTATTTTTTTTTTCAATTGGAAAAGAATATTTTTGGATGCAAAAAGATAGAGATGTCCTTAATGAGCATAAAACGCGCTACATAAATGAATCGCGGTGCATTGACTATTGAATCGTGATTCATCAATTTTATTACATTAATTTTTGTACCGCGATTCAATAGTTTAATTATCTAGTCTAATTACACAGCGCTACCAACTTTTATGTATCACGATAAATTAATTTTTGAACCGCGATACATATAACTAATCCAAGTTGCACCGCGGTATCAATTTTTATGTACTACGATAAATTAATTTTTGAACCACGATACATAAAATATTATCTAATCTATTTTTGTACCACGATACAAAAACGCAATGAACCAGACCATGTCCTCCACATTCTTCTTCCATCTCCTCCGTCGTAAGTCGTCTTCTTCCTCTTCCTCCTCCGCTTTCGTCCCTATTGAAAAATCCTTCAACCCAACACAGATTCATTATAGTTTCGTATTACATAAATAAAAAAAAATCGTTTACCTTTCGGGAGCGTTGCCCCCAAACCCCCATGAAGAGGAGCTGTCCCAGCGACCTGACCAGACAGGTCAATCCTCGTTTCGTTGTGTACAATCGTGATTTTCGAATTCAAAGTATGTTGTCGAAACCGTTGAAAGAGACGATAACATTTTGAAACAATATTTTGAAAAAAAAATGGTCTTTTGTGATTGAAAAAAAAGACGATAAACTTTTAAGATTAAAAACTTTAAAAAAAGGATCGCCCAAATTTCTCCCTATTAAGTTATTATGCCAATCCATTTCTAAAATTTTTTCAAACAAACCCAGTCCAATAGCATGGGTTTTGATTTTAGTTGACTTGAATAGTAAAAATCATCAAAACCACTCACCAAAGATAAAAAAAATAGTAGGCCAAAATATACTTATCCCCAAAGCATTCATCCAATCCCAAAAATCCACCTTAACCTAAAGTTTGTTCCATAGTGACATCCAATATTACCTTTTGTCCAAATTTTCACCTTAGTCGTGACATACATTAGAAAAATAACGACAAGTTAACAAAAATAACGAAAAATTACCTATTAAACTTTATAATGGTAGAAATTATACATAAAAAAAAATAGATCGAACTAATATATACAAATAATAAATTTGAAAAAAAAAATTGAATAATGTATTGTAAATTTCTAATTTGTTAATGGGCCTATAAAGTACTATTCATCTATTAACTATTTTTTTGTTCTTTTAAATTTTTGGTTTTACTTTTAAAATTTAACATTATATTGTAATCATTATTTTAAAATAATTTAGTGATATTTGCTATCAATAAATTTGAAATTTTAATGCTTGTTAATTATATTATATTAAGAAAAATATTCAAAATAGGGTAATTATGCTATCTACTAATTTTTTTTCTACCGCATAATTTATTTTGAACAGTGGAATGATATTAAATTGTTGGTTTTACTTTTAAAATTTAACCTTATATTTTAATCATTATTTTTAAATAATTTGGTGATATTTGCTATTAATAAATCTGAAATTTTAATGCTCGTTAATTATATTTTATTAAGAAAAATATTCAAAACATGGTAATTATGTTAATTATGCTATCTACTAATTTTTTTATGTCGTATAATTTCTTTTGAACCGTTGAATGATATTAAATTGTTGGTTTTACTTTTAAAATTTAACGTTATATTGTAATCATTATTTTTAAATAATTGGTGATATTTTCTATTAATAAATTTGAAATTTTAATGATTGTTAATTATGTTATATTAAGAAAAATATTCAAAACATGGTAATTATGTTAATTATGCTATCTACAAATATTTTTTTCTGCAGCATAATTTCTTTTGAACCGTGGAATGATATTAAATTATTGGTTTTACTTTTAAAATTTAACCTTATATTGTAATCATTATTTTTAAATAATTTGGTGATATTTGCTATTAATAAATTTGAAATTTTAATGCTTGTTAATTATGTTATGTTAAGAAAAATATTCAAAACATGGTAATTATGCTATCTACTAATTTTTTTTATGCCGTATAATTTCTACCATTATAAAGTTTAAAAGGATAACTTTTCGTTATCTTTCTAATATATATCATGGCTAGGGTGCAAACTGGAATAAAATGTAACATTGAATGTCACTATGGAATAAACCTTAGATTGGGGTACACTTTGGAATTGGGTTGATACTTTGGGGGTTTAAGTATATTTTGGCCAAAATAGTAAAATTAGATTTGGGTTTTTTTTTTAATCAGCTATTTAGTGTGTGACAAAAATCTATGTACCTATGGAAAATTTTTGCTATTGAAAGTGGAACGAATAAAATGTACATCCATATTTATTAGAGAATATCGAAGGATTGCTGCTATCAAGACGTGGACGACGGTGTGCGCCGTCCGCAAGGTCACCTACGTGGTTGCAATTGTTATGATTGTGCGCTTGATAATGGTGATTGTCATGGCTGTAACAACAACGGTAGCGACACTTCTTATGACAACAATGGTCACGATGCTACTAATACAACGATCGATGGATGGTAATGGTCTCCACCGGTAATTTGAAAATTAATCGGTGAAAGGGGGTGCTTGTGCTTGTGCATATGCGATATGCGAGATAGTTTTGGGGGATTGTTCTACTGTTTTCTTGATGAAATATAAATGGAGGGCATAGTTGTCTTTTCATGTTCTCCATTTCTTTCGTAACTCAACTAAGTCGAGTTGATAGTTTGAGTCTATCAAATGTCCACACTTATTCATGGGGCTTTTTGAAGTTTAACTTAAATAGTTTGTCCCTTAGGGGACATTGGATATTTGGATGGAGAAAAACTTAAATAGTACTCCATGTGTTCCTAAATAATTGTCTCTTGAGCATATGTATTAAGAACAACACATTGATTATATTATAAATATCTGTATAATATGTAATCTATATATATATTTGTAAAATAAAACAAAACTAATTTAATGCGGATGTTAGTAAAATAAAATAATTTAAGGAACAAAAGTTTGAAACAAATTCGTAAAAATATATATGTAAAACAAAAAAAAGGTTAGTACAATAAAAATATTTTATGGAACAAAAATAATAGTTACAAAGTCAATAAAAATAAAAATCATTTAAATTGAGGTTACTGAAATAATAAAAATAATTTATGGAACAAAAGTTTAACAAATTCTTAAAAATAGCTATGTAAAACAAAAATACATTACTTAAATAAAAATATTTGATGGAACAAAAATACTCCATCTGTCCCTAAATTATCGTCCTCCTTTCCTTTTTCGTCCGTCCCAAAATAATTATCCACTTTGAAACTTACTTTTTTAGAACATCACTTTTACCACTTTACCCTTACTTTTTCACTCTACTTTAATTATGGACCACATACACATGGACACTAAAGGAAACTACACATTAAACTAATATAAATAATCAAGTCAATTGTTTTTTCTTAAACTGTGCACCGAGTCAACTAGGACGATTATTTAGGGACGGAGGGAGTAATAGTTACGGAGTCAATAAAACAAAAATAATTTAAACTGAGGTTAGTAAAATTATAAAAATAATTTATGAAACAAAAGTTTAAAACAAATTCTTAAAAATAGTTATGTAAAAAAAATATGTTAGTAAAATAAAAATATTTGATGAAACAAAAATAATAGTTATAGAGTCAATAAAACAAATCAATTTAAACTGAGGTTAGCAAAATAATAAAAAACAATTACGGAACAAAAGTTTTCCGTAAAACTAATTTTTAAAAATAAAACAAAAATAATAGTTACGAAGTCAATAAACAAAAAATATATAATGGAAGTTATTAAAATCAAAATAATTTACAAAACAAAAAAATAGTTAACGGTAAAAATAATTTCGTTATTTTGATTTTAGCTTATTTTCTTCTCAGAAATTTCGTTATTCAAAAAATACAAATATAATTTAATAAAAGTAATCATTCACAATGAATAACTTATTTGAGTTCAAATTCTATCTACAAGGATGGAAAAAATTCAAGTTTGTTTGAAAACATTCATTATATAGAATTTTTGAATAGTATAAAGTGTCTGAGGTTGTCAGGTTATGAATTAACACTTTAAAATTAGTGTTTCAGTAATGGCTATTTACAAACATTAACCATGTTGCAGGGTTGCGCAATGGAACAAGATTAATTATCATAAATCTTAGGGATCATATTGTTGAAACAAATTTTTTGAAAGAAAGCAATGTTGGAAAAAAAATATTTTTATCTCAAGATTGTCATTAACTTTATCCGATGTAAGACTATCTTTCAAATTCCAGAGAAGACAATTTTCATTGCTGGTATCATATGCAATGACAATTAACAAGTGTCAAAGTCAATAATTGCACGTAGTCTCTTTTTGAAAAAAATCGTATTTAGTCATGGACAGTTATAAGTCGTAGTTTATAAAGTAACAAATTATTTTGTTTGAAAATATTGATATGCGGTGAAGATGAAAAACCAACTAGTAAGACAACAAATGTTGTGTATAAGGAAATTTTTCAGAATCTATAATGCTTACTGATATACTTATGTGTAATTGTTAATAAAACGATCCTTATTATTTTGTTTATGTACGATTTAGTTGACGTGCGTTTAACACACGGGTTAAACAAACTAGTTTCACATAAAGTCCATAAATGTGCATGCATGAGGGACCAACATTAAAGTAGGAAAAAAAAAGTAAGGGTAAAATAATTGAAAAAAATTATTTACAATTTTTTGAAATAAACAAAAAAGAGAAGTATGACAAATATAAGAACATATTAAGTATTAAACATACATCCATTTTAGTCTACTCTAGATCTATGCCAAAATTAACCATCAAACTTTACTTAAGGGACTCACTATATTATTCAACTCTCAAGATAACTAAAAGAACAATCAAACTATTCATTTGGCAATATAAAAAATCATCGGTAACCTGCTAAAATATTAAGAGAAGTGCTAATATAGATGTATGCCTAGGCAAAATTAGCCAAGATGATTGAGTAGTTTGTTTCATTAATCAAACTCACCGACTTTTTGTTTAAACTCAACATCATATGTATCACGTATATATATCTAACTAATTTTTGCCTACCCAAATGCATCTACGTCTGCAATTTGATGGTTATTTTGCCGTAAACCAATCTGGTTTAGGTAATTACATCTCAATCATTGAAACCACATCATTCAAGAGTGATTGTGAGTTGTGACTTTTAAAATTTTGTGAAAAAAACATACATTTTTTGTACTTTTTTGTCCAAGTTTGATCGAATTGACAAAATAATAACTTTTTATTAAAGTAGTGGAAGAAAGGCAATTTTATTGTAGCCTCTTTGTCTCAAAATGACTAAATGAGTGTCGATTTTAAATTTACTTTTGTCCCAAAAAAGTTTATTTATGCATAATTGTACTAAATTCACCATTGTGTTCTAATGCACTCGTAAAGGTATAACATTCTAAAGATATTCTACTCAAATGGTCAAAAAGTAAAACTTTGTTAATTTGGGTAAAACAAAAAAATGTATAGTTATGTTGGGAACTTTATCATCCCAATATAAATTTTAAACACGTGATTAGCTAGTTATCAAATGACTTAGCAAGTGAAGTTACCATTTAAATTGATACATGCTTAACACCAGAATTAAGATAAATCCTTATTATTTTCCTTCTTATTCTTCTATGTTAGCTATTTAAGTGTGTATGTGTACGCGTGCGTGGAGAGGGAGGGGGATGGAGGGAGTATATAGATTAAGCACTCTCCCAACTTTCCTTATAAATAAAAAGTTTGCTATTGAGAGTTTTAATCTAAGAAGAGATGGAAATCAAGAAGGAGGAGGAAGCAATTGCAACGGAGGCACCTTTGGCGCCAGTTACTGCCAAGAGGAAGGTCCGGAATGACTTGGAAGACTCCATCCCAAAGCCTTGTAAGTTATAATCTCTAACATTCTGAATATAGATTATAGTTGATAGATGAGTGCCTTCCAAGTTCCAACCTGATCGAGTCTCAAAGTGGCATGCTTAATTTTTTCATTCAAATTAAATAACATTTGGTTAGAATTATTTGTTTTAGATAGCTTTTTAACTCATTGCCTTTGCTTTCTTTTTCTTTACCAAAACGCATACCATATCAATAAGATTTGGCTAGAGCTTTGGTTGCCCCGGATACAGAACATCCCTACGGAACACCTGGACACAAGAACCATGGAATGAGTGTGCTTCAGCAACATGTAATCTTCTTTGATCAAGACAACGACGGCATCATTTATCCTTGGGAGACTTTTGTGGGTAAATCTCCATTGTTTTACACCTGTTACTGAATTCATCATGGTCAAACTGATATCACCCGATCCTTAAGAATAGCACCAAATCTTAAGCTCTGCCATTACCATTTGCTCCCGTTTATCTTTTTCTTTTTCAAATATTAATTTGTAAATCCCAATATATATAATATAGTAACTAAATATGAAATGTTAATTGAATTAACTCTTCCAGCTTACTAATCAATCGTTAGTTACCATCTCTCTCACAATCAGGTAGTCGAGCAATCGGGTTAAATCCATTTCTCTCTTTATTTTTGGCTATCATTATCAATGGATTATTTAGCTACGTCACTCTGCCGGTTAGTTGATATTCTATCTCTACTTATGCACCAACTGTAAGCTGTATTTTTAAGATACCTATTGGATACCAATTGTTGTGTTCTTCGCATTAGTTTCATTTCAGCCTTTTGCCCTCTGCAACTTTGGACCAATTGATCATCATCTCTATGGCCCTGTTGACCTCTCTGGATCTTCTCTTCCTTCAATTTTTTTCACTCCTGCCATACATTATATAGACTTGATTATTTGTAGGGATGGATTCCTTCTCTTCGCTTTCCCATTTACATAGAGAATATACATAAATCCAAGCATGGTAGTGACACTGGAACATACGACACTGAAGGAAGGTATCTTTGTAGGGATGAATTCCTTCTCTTCTCTTTCCTTCAATTTTTGTCTTGAATGAACCTTCAAAATCTACTGCTTCACGTATACATATTGTGAAATCTCAGGTATCTTCCAGTCAACCTTGAAAATATGTTTAGCAAGTATGCTCGGACGGTGCCTGATAAGTTCTCACTGAAAGAGCTCTGGAACATGACAGAAGGCAATCGAGTAGCATTTGATGTCTTTGGATGGTTCGTTTTAAGGCCTAATGCGAAGCTTGTTTATTTCAATTTCTTTTCACTCTTGTGACTAATTTTGAAATAGCAGGATTATTGCCAAGTTGGAATGGTGGCTCGTGTATTTGATTGCTAGTGACAAAGACGGTTTTGTGCCAAAAGAAGCTGTTAGAGGTGTGTTTGATGGTAGCCTTTTCGAGTTTATTGCCAAGAAACGTGTGGAAGCCGAAGATAAGATGTCTTGAACTTTGAAGCAATATGGATTAAGGCCCCATAAGGTGTTTCTGGGGATTTTTAGTTTTAAATGACTCGATCAGTAAGTAAATAAAGTACAAAGACATATGGGTTTTGTACACACATGTAATTAAGTAAATGCAGCTTGTAAAATGTGTAATCGCAAGTTCACTGGTTTGACTTGGTGTCCTCACTAATATGTTCCAATCCATCAGCAAAAGCTATTGACATGGACGATTTTCTGTCCAAAGAAGCTGGTAGGGGTGTGTTTGATGCTAGTAAATTGGGGGCGCATGTAAAAAGAAAAGGGCATTATAGATACTTAAAAATTAAATTTTACACAAATTTTTTTCACCTTTCAACAATCCAAAGTACTGAAACATAGAAAAATAAATAAGTATCAAATAATTATTGACAAAAGCTAGATCTTCTATGAAAAGTGAAATCATCGATAAGGTCTTCAAAACTAAGTTATATGATCCAGTGGGCCAAAGCAATTTTTTGGTATGGGCCGGCCCGACTTGAAATTCAATGGGCCTATCAAAATGCTAGCTCGGCTTGACCTGACTTAGGTCCATGGGCCACTGGGACGGGCTGGCTCGAAATAAAATCAACCATAAAGTTATAAAATTTACAATTTAATCAAAGTTCAAAAACATGTGATGAAAAGTCTAATGTATGTAGCACCTGAAAAAATACAATAATTCAATAAAAGAAACACGGAGTCATCAATAAAAATATAAAATCATGTTTGTGCCTTATAAGTTTCTTAATCCTCAACTAAAAGATTAGAAAGGTCAATGCAATAATACCCAATCATGTAATACCAATTCAGTGTTAACTGCTTGACATACAACTTTTGAATAAAAAAAAAAGGCACTAGTGGTCTAGCAGAAAAACTCAAGCTTCATTCATCAAGATTAACAACATTAGAAGCCTGAGTTTTGTTGCAAATAAATAGAAGGGAAAGTCTTTTTATTATAAAAGAAAATAAAAATCAATAACTAAAATTGAATATAAATTATAGTAATTTTTTTTCTTTTTTTTATAAGAGAATCAATAGTGGTTCCTCATTTACCCCCATGGTGACTTGAACCCACAATATATTTGGTGTATGTGAAACGTCTTATCACTAAACTGCACTTCGTTGTCAAATTATAATAAATAATGACTATTAATTATGTATTTATAATTTTGTATTAAATATACTAAAAATGTATTTTTTTTAAAATTTGGATGGATTGGGCCGGTCCGAAAAAGCCCGGGATTTTTGAGCTGAGCCCGATGAATCCATGTGCATGTGGGCTTGGGCCAAAAGGCAAAAATGCCCAACATTTTTAGATCGTTAATATCTGAAGTCCGGCTCGTCAAAATATTGGATGGACTGAGCCGACGCATTGGACTGGGCTTTCTTTGCCAGCTCTACTCTCATTTAGTGGATTAGATGATGCATGCTCTTTTTTGTAACCCTAGCTCCGAATTGAAAATGTGTCAAATTTCTATACAACTGTAACCGATCATCTTCTTTGAGTTCGACGAAAGCAGAGCCCTAACTCTATTTTCTGATTGGTGCGCTTAATCTCTCTCCCTTCTCTCATCTCGCTCCAAATTTCTCTCTAACCTCAGTCGCTCTCTCTTCTCTAGCTCAAGCTTCTCCACTTCTAGCAATTAAGACCCTCCGCCGCCTACGATCACCCATTTTCTAATTGGTCAAGCAACACCAGCCCTCTTTCTCATCTCCAGCCATCCACGCACCAACTCTAACCAAAAGTGACCTTGTCTTTGTTTATTGATTTGGTGGGGGTGGGTTTGACTATGTTGGTGGGGGTTGACCGACTATTGGAGAAGATGACTCATTTTTCATTTTCTTTACATTTTAAATAGAGATAGACAAAAATACATTTCATACAGTCCTTCGTTAATCAACGTCATTAGGTTTGTTTTAAAATTGAATGGAGGGTAGACAATAAAGATCACATCGCACCCAAATCGTTAGTATGCTGGTCACATTTTGGATATTGTAATGTGGTTGGTCAATCGATTATCTCAAATTTCTATAAGGGCCAGTTGGACAACTTTCCCAAAAATAAATGATGTTATATATATATATATATATATATATATATATATATATATATTCACATTTTGCAAAAACCATCCTTATTAATTACTATATAATTAAATGTTGTATCGAGAAAAAATAAGGTGCTTTAAAGAGAGATGTTAACAGGAAAGAGAAAAATAATCATATAACTCATTAATAGTAGTTACATTTAAATAGGGTAGACCAGTCTTTTTATAAAAAAATTTAATCTTTGTGCAAATTTCTAAAACATTATTTATTTTAATTTGATCACTCTACTAGTTCATAAAGTCCATTAACCTTACTCTACAAAATATTTTCACACATTAATCATTGTACTTCGTTTAAACGTTCAATAAGGTCATTCAATCACTCTAAACATTTCAACCCGTTATTTTGGACAGAAATCTTCCAAAAGAGAAAAATACACTTACTAATGTCAATGGTTTTTACTTTCAAATGTTAATAGTTGAGGGTCAAATTAAAAAGAATAAAATAATGTTTTGGTCCTTGGAAATATCGAAAAAGATTGTTTTGGTCCCTAGACCTTAAAACAAACCTTAAAACAAACTAATGTGGTCCCTCAACTCATTTTTTTGGATCAATTTCCCCATTCCACAGTTACCGTTACATTTTCTGTCCAATATTATTCAAATACCAAAAATACCCTTAAAAGTTTAATATAGGCTGACTTTTCAAAATATCTAAAATATAGGGGGTTATTGTGCCAATTCAAAATAGTGATCTTCAATATTGAAACAAATCTGGGTTTCAATTGGAGGAGAAGAACCAAAACAAATCTGGCTATCCGCTCATTTTGCTAATATTGCCCAACCCCCCCACTCCATCTCCGACCAAAAATCGATCCGGTTGCCATCTTCCAAATCCACCATAGCCAACGACCTCCGCTCAAATCTCAATTAATTTATATATATACTCAAATCTCAATTAATTTATAAACCCCAATCATCTCTCTTTCTACCTTGGTGATCAACAATGGTGATACGAGGCCTATTGAAGGAGCGAAAATACCCCTTCATTTTATCTCTCTTCACCCTTCTCATCTTCGTCACCTTTCTTCTCATCACCAACACCCAATCCCCTCTCCCCTCCACATCCACACCCTCTCTTCTTGATCCATCTCTCTCTACTCCTTCCTCGTTGTCCGAGTCTGATCCGAGCCCTAACACTCTCGCATTATCCAACTCTACCTCTACAGTAAAGGAATGGAATTAGAAGGCTTGCAAAGGAGATATCGTCACCGTTGTTGATTACTTGATTATATCCAGGAGACACATGAAGCACTGGGAACGTCACTGTCTTACCGATGACCTTCGTTGTTTAGTTCCTCTTCCTCCCGGTTACAAGGTTCCAGTTCCGTGGCCTAAGAGCAGGGACATGGTGAGGTTGTTACTCTACTTTGCCAAGATTTATTAATTATTACTAGCATTTAGTAGTAATTGATTACTTTGTTCTAAGACTCGCCTTTGTTTGTGGCTATTTGACATTCTTTTACTCATATCTACTTGTTTTTTTTTCTATCACTAACCACTCGTACTCACATCTCATAGGACTGAGTCATGTTCTATAGTAACAGTAGCTTATATTCAAAAGTAATTTAATACAGAGAACTACAATCACGAGATCTCATTCCCAAATTTAAAGAATGTGATTTATGGCTACCAGATTTTTGAAACGGGTTGAGCCCGAGAGATAAGTCTATTTTAAATTGGCACATTAATCCTCTATATTTTAGATATTTTGAAAAGTTAGCTTATATTAAACTTTTAAGGTTATTTTTGGTATTTAAAATAATATTATACGAAAAATGTAACAATAACGATGGGAGGGTGTAAATTGATCAAAAAGAAAAAAAGAGATGAATGATCACATTAGTTTATTTTTAGATGCGATGATCAAAATATTCTTTTTCAATATATCGAGTAATCCAATTAAAAAACCACCCACCAAAATGGCGTTACTAATAAATTAAGGGATGAAACCCAAAAAAAAAAAAAAAACCTTTAAAGTTTCCCCTCATCCGTTTTAGGGGTCCCCCACTCAAAAAAAAAACCTTGTCTTCTTTTTCATTGTTATCATCATCGAGCAAACCAGAAATGAAAGGCCATTCAAATTAGTGGCCGACGCCTTCATTGGTATGGCGCTGAGCGAATTTGGTCTTGAAGATTTTCGTTCCGGCTTTGATAGCGTGCCGGTTCTTGCTTAAATGACGCCATCTCCCACCACACAAACCACACGCACCTCTCCCTACTCCTCCACTGGACCACTGCCTTCGTGCCAAGTTGCCAACTAATTACTTCACCCATCTCCAACCAGCCAATTATTCATCTTACCGTCCTTTTCCTCAAATCCTTGATCCTGCCCCCACCGCCCCTGCCTTAGCTCAACCTTCCAGCTTCTCTTAGTTCGAATCCTTTGCCCTATAGTCCTATACTTAGATACTTGTTCTCGAACTTAATTGTTAAAGCATCACGTGTTGTGCAAAACTGCAATAGCTCACACAATATTGTGTGGTAAATTAAATCTCCCAGACTCGGCTAATAATCAACAACAATCGAAGGCTCATTTTGTTTCATAAAAAAATATTTTTGGAAAATATTTTTCTCATTTTTCGGTTATCGAAAAATGTTATCAACGTAAAAACTTTTATGTGTCGAGGAAAAATGAAGTTTTTTTTCTTCAGGAAAATGACTCACTGATTCTCTTTCTATAAGTCATTTTTCAAATGTTCGAGCACTCGTTCGTCTTTCCACAATTACACATATTTAAATACACTCAACAAATAATATTTTTAGAAATAGAGCTTGAGTTTTTTAATTGTATTTGTGCACACTATTTATAAATTATAATTTTAATAAATACTCACTACGTCTTAAAATTAGTGTCCACTGTATTATTTAGGGGTATCTCAAAGATTATGCATTTTATTTTTTAAAACATTTTTTCATATCAATTATCAAAAAAAATTATTCATATTTGTGAGATTGAAAAATGATGAACCTTATTAATTTGACACCACTATAACACTATTGATAAATTGAAGGTTAGTAAATGAAAATTACTTAAAGTTTAATACTATCTTAAAAATCATTGTATATTCAATAGAGACATTAATATTAGTATATACTTTTTGTATTTATTCATAAATTATTTTTCGTAATATTTTTCGTGTATTTGTCTAATACACGAAAATATTTTTCGGCATATTTTCAAAAGATTTGTCAAACACGTAAATATTTCATTTTCTAAAAAAATATTTTTCAAAATTATTTTCCATAAAACAAACGGAGCATAAGAATCTTGTGTAATTTAATTCAAAAAATGTTTTCTTCTCACTATCTCAATATATCACCCTAAGCATTCAAGAAGGTATCAACCCCGTTACCCCAGTGCATCTTCTATCCTATTTAGTGGAAACGCATCCGATTAATTAGATACTAGATTTTATGACCGTGTTTATGACATAGTATGAAGATGATCGAAATTAAGATTTAATTCTGATCAATAGTTATGTTTGATAAAAATAAATACTGATCGGTAGTTAATTACTGAACGGAATTATAATATAGATTACTCCCACCGTTCCTATATTATTGTCTATTTTGACTTCTTTCTGATTCAAATTAAGTGTTTTTTCGAATAAAAATTTAACACATACATTTTATATTTTTTAAAAATATAACACGTACTTAGTAGTACCAAAAAAGTACTAAGTCAAATTTTCACAAGTAAAACACCCCGTTTAACTAAAAAAACTAACAGAACAATACTCTAGGATCAAAGGGATTACATTACTTCATTGTAGTACTACAGAATAACCAACTACATGCATTGCACAAATTGAAATAGAATGTAGAGACGTGAGATCCCCATTTTTCATAGACAATTAATTGAATCCTGGTAAATATTAGCACATCTAATGCAACTTTTTCTAATTTTTATTTCCTATATATATATTTGTTATCGTTATTTGATCAAAAATTAAAATTTGAAGTTATGAATAGTTATAGACAAATGATATTACAAGCTCAAATGTATCGTATTCTTATGAGTTTTAACGTTAGAGTCGTTAGATAGTTAAATTAGTGATTATATGAAATGCTGATGTCATTGTTAGTTAGAAAATGACAAATTTGATCTAACGGTGTAGAAATCTAAGTAAAATTGATTAAATTGATCAAAATTTTCGAAATAGCTAATGTACCAGAGTTATTTTGTATTTTAACCTAATTTTTTATGGGCGTTAAGTTTAGACGTTAACTTATGTTAAATACATATTTTTCTCTCATCTTTATCATCATTGCTTCTATAGGCCAAGTAACCCAGATCTGAGTTTTAAAACTCATATATGAGTTTTACAAAGCTTCCCTAATAATTATCACTTCCATCAATTCAAATGAGTATTAATTCAAAACAAACGAAAATAGAATTCCAACAAATTTATCGTCTCTTTCATCTCTTTTGATTTGGGTATGAGGTGTTTGACTTTGCTCGAGTCAAATTCACGATTTTTTAATTTGAGAAAAAGAAATTATTTGCAATCGAAAACTCAAACAATGAATTCTAACCCTCATAATGTCCCTTTATTATCTATTTTTTTGGAAAATTATTTTACTGTGTAATTTCTTGGAGTTTGTTATTTCTTGCAGTTTGTAGATGATTGAAGTGGGTTAATGATGGTGGTGCTCCGTGCTCGAAGATGTGAGTTGATTTTTCCTTTCTTTTGAATTTTGTGTCATTTTTTCTAACAAAAAAGCAAGTTATAGTGGTCATCAAAGATTACGACGACGATGAGTGACGTCGTCGGAGAAGAAGAGATCTCGTCGGTGAGTGGGGGTGGTTAAGATCTGCGTAATTTGCTTGGGATCTCGTATGATTTTATTTGCATAGTTCAACAACAAAAATTATAAATACAAACTCGATAAAACACGAAAAGCCAACACATAATAAATTAGCCCCGTTTTCGCCATCGTCGACGTTTCCATCGTGGCAAAGGGGCAGTTATAGGGGGAAGGATAATTGTTTTTTGTTATTAGGCACACACAAACAAACACACACCCACAGATTTTCAGATATGGGTTTGTCATTGTCTTTCTACACAGATAGGGGTTTGTCATTATCAATCTGCACTTATTTGATTTTTGAATCTGATGATGATGAAGCTAATCACCATTGAAGCCGATGATGGTGAAGATGAGGGCAAAATTTATATTCAACCTAACTTAACATCAAAATTGGGTTAAAACTTTTTGTAAAGTACAGTGGCCCAAATGTGTATTTTATAAGTTCTTATATATTTATTTTTAAAAATTTATAATATAAGACAGTTATGTTATGAATTATTGAACATTAGCCTTAGGTCTTAGACTTGAGTAAGGCTAGCATTGTAGTGTAGGTTGGTAATTGTCAAGATTGCCATACACTTTTATACTTTACTCGGTTATAAATATCGAGCAATGTATGGTTATTTTGATACCAATCATTCAGCTCTGAATAAAGTTTTCTCTTTCTTTTTCTTTAATATACTTTTTGTTCTAAGTTTGTAGTTACTTTATAACACGTTATCAGCACGATCGTTTTACTCTTAACGATCCTAATCGGTAAAATTTTCTGTCAATATATTCTTTATTTTATGTCCATGGTTTACTTCAATATATATTGTATATCACCATTATACAGTGGCCCAAATGTGTATTTTATAAGTTCTTATATATTTATTTTAAAAATTTTATAATATAAGACAGTTATGTTATGAATTATTGAACATTAGCATTAGGTCTTAGACTTGGGTAAGGCTAGCATTGTAGTGTAGGTTGGTAATTGTCAAGATTGCCATACACTTTTATACTTTACTCGGTTATAAATATCGAGCAATGTATGGTTATTTTGATACCAATCATTCAGCTCTGAATAAAGTTTTCTCTTTCTTTTTCTTTAATATACTTTTGTTCTAAGTTTGTAGTTACTTTATAACACGTTATCAGCACAATCGTTTTACTCTTAACGATCCTAATCGGTAAAATTTTCTGTCAATATATTCTTTATTTTATGTCCATGGTTTACTTCAATATATATTGTATATCACCATTATTAAGAAAAGGTTGGCTGAGCCACCGTCGATAATATATGATGAGATAATGACGAAATAATAATTTATTATTTTACACATAATATATATGTTCGTTGATGTTTGAACGGAAATAACCCCAAGTTATAAACTGAATATATATATATTATGAATTGTTATGCTTTTAATTCAATATATGAATTATTTTATATACATATATATTTATTACTGACTTTAAAACACCCACAGAAAGTAGAGCTGTCAAAAATGAGCTCAGCTCACCCGAATTTTATGGGCCTGGGCCTCAGTTTTTGTGGCCCAAAAAAACCGGGCTTTTTACATGAGTAAAGCCCACGGGGCATAGTCAGCCTGAAATACTCGGCCCGGCCCAAAACTGAAAAGTCAAAAGAAAAAATATATATTATAAAAATTAAAATTTAAAAAGCAAAAGTTGAGTGTTAGACTCTTACTATTAATAAATAATAAGGCTGCCTTGTGACAAGTGTAAAGTAGTAGTTGTGGGCCTGTCTACTGTACTGGCTAGTGCCGTCCTCGTGCCGTGCATGGTGCCTGTGAGGCTGAACGACTCAAACCCTAATTGCAAAATTTTGATGTATCATATAAATTTTATTAGCAAATTTTTGAGTTCTGGGAATAAAAAAGATGTTATTTTCTTGGCACATATGTGCCGGGCTTGCGTTTTATGAGACCCATTACTGTTCAGGCCCGGCCCCGCTTGTCGTCAAACGAAACCCGGTGAGCTTGGGCCGGCTCGACCCGTTTGACAGCTCTAACAGAAAGGCTTGCCGAGTAGCGTGACGTGAATATATATGTATGCTATATAATAGCTGTATAGAGTTGACTGAAAAATATTCATGCAGAGTTTTTTTTTGTGATCAACTTATTGCTCCTAATAAGATTTATATTTATTCATAATATAAATGCAATTCTATTAAAATCAGAATTTTTACATTTTTACCCATCTCCTCTAACGGTAGAGATGTTAAATTGGGTCGGCCCTAACCCTATAGGGTCAGCCCTATAGGGTTGTGACATTATAGGGGCGCGGGTTAAACGGGCCGCTCAAATCGTGACCCTAACCCTAACCCTGTAGGTCTCGGGTTAATAGGGTCAGCCCTATTATACAATTAACAAAATGAATTTGTATGGTTATGGTTTGTATTTTGTATATAACTAATATAAGCAATCAAGCACTCATTACTCATTAGTGATGACTCATGAGTTTTGATCCAATTCATCCAAACCACCACATCTATTATTAATTACTTTTAATTACTGAATCTAAAAGCAAAACCAAATCAACCTTAAACATGGATGAGGAAGACTAAAAACAAAACTGGGATAAGCTTTGCCTGGATCCAAATTCCAAACAAGCAGCTTCATCCTTCAGGGAAAGAAATAAAGAAATTGAAATTGACCAAACAGGCAAACTGCAAACAGTAGGAAGAAAACAAGATCCATTAATTGATATCAGTAGAGTAAAATGACAAGAAAATACAGTGGTTTAGTTACAAAATATATAGCTGGGCAACCTGGGCAATTGTCACTTTTCTGCTTCCTTCCTTCATTCGGATTCCTTAAGAATTAAGATACAAAAAAAATACCCCACCAGTGGTCCACCGCGTAGTTCACAAATCACACAAAGCCACAAAGACACTCCGATTCCCGAAGGACCCGAACACCCCCAAAAAAACTAATCTTTTAACAAAAATTCCCAACGATCGACAAATGATTCAAACCCAGTTGAAAAAATTAGAAAAACCGAAATTAATAATTAACCATCACTAATTAATAATTTATAAATTAGGGTTTAATTAAAAACTTACCAGTTGAAGATGAGATGACGATTGACGACGAGATTGAAGACTGAATCTGAGAAGACGATGGCACGTCCTCCCAATGAAGCTGTGAAGACGATGGGCGACGGCCTCCAGTGAAGCTGAAGCGATGAAGACCGAAGACGAAGACGACTTCTTTATTTCCTTTGCCGATTCCTTTTAGTTTTGGCTTTTTGGACTTTGGAGTTTGACTTTTTGTAAAAGTGAAAACTTTAAAGTTTAAAAAGTGTGTCTTTTTTTTTATTTGGCTAGGCGGCTAGTTTGTTGACTATTCAAAAACAAAATTCACTCAAAATTTGAACTTATTATTTCGCACCTTCCGACTCTAACCCTTTCCTCTAATAGGTCGACCCTACGGTTTTCGGCCCTTTTAACATCTCTATCTAACGGCTAGTTAACTGATTTTTTATCTCTCCTCCAACGGTCATAAATGACTAGTTAATGGTCATAAAATGATCATTTTTTTCTCCATATATACAGCAACACCTCAATAGCTTACTCACATTTTTACTACCTCACAAACTCTCAATACCATATCATCTTCCACAAAATGTTTAACACTAATGTTGATAATTATTATCATACTAGTTATTGTGTGCATCGCATTGGTTTTCGTTGTTGAATACCCTCCAAACGCTTTTCAGATTTTTATTACTTATCTTTTTTTTCATGTATGTCTTGTTAGCAGTTGCAATAACTTTCAACATACATTTTAACATGTACTAATTATCATATAAATAAATTTTTAATGTCATAATTTTATTAATATATATGTTTAATTTTTATAATTTTTTCTTCACAAATGGAAAAAATCACTAAACTCGAATTTGAAAGGCTTGACATATCTGGGAAAATTATATGTCTTGGAAATAGATGTCGAAACCCACCTGGCTGCCAGAAGCCTTGAAAATACTATGCAACGGAGTAATAATAAATGAATAAGTAATCAATATCCGGCTCAGGCCATGATTCTCTCAAAAGCACACTATGATTGGATTAATATCCGCCTACAAGATTTTAAAACCATTAGTAAATATAATTTCTATGATGTATAAGATAACCTCATAGTTAAAATTATGTGGGGGAAACCATTACTGAATATGATATGTTGTAGATGACATTCTCCACATTTCATGCCTCGAATATGCTCCTGCAGCAGCAATATCGAGAAAAAGGGTTTTAAAAGGTACTCCAAATTGATCTCTTGTTTCCTAGTAGTTGAACAGAATAATTAGATTCTAATGAAAAATCACGAATCTCGTTCAACTGGTTCAACCCCATTCCCTGAAGCGAATGAGACTATGTATGATGAAGGGCAAGAGCGTGGGAGTGGTAGTGGTCATAGTCGCGGTCGTGGTCGAGGCTAAAGAAATCATGGACAAGCCCGGGGTCGTGGTCGAAGTTAAGGCCGTGGAAGAAATAACTATCATCATCATAATCATCATCATCCATATAATGGAAAGCTCTCTCGCCACCTGAAGTGGAACAGAGATGATGATAGAAACAACTCTTCGAGTGGGCAAAATGTGCGTCAAAACAATGAAGAAAGTTCATGTTTTAGGTGTGACATGAAAGGCTACTGGGCACGCACATACCGAACGGCGAAACATCTAGTTGATCTCTATGAGACATCACAAAAAGGAAAGAATGTTGAGACAAATTTTCTTCAAAATGATCATGACGATCTTCATTTTGATTTTGGTGATATGACCAACGTCGACATGACCAATACCATTAGTGATGATATTGGTAATGGACAATAAATTAACATAGAAATGAAGCTATTGTCCGAATTCGAGGTAGAAGCTGTGGAAAAAATAACATGTTGTTATGTATGTGTATTATCTGTTTTTCCTATGTATACTAGCATGTTCACAATAAAATTTATATATGTATTTTGCATTCAATGTGTTATCATATTTATTCATCTTATTTTTCTTTCTCTCATATTGAAATAGATCACAAATATGTTTCAATCCAAAATCCAGGAGGAGATTTATGTCTTGCAGATAGCGCTACTACGCATACCATACATAAAGATAAGAAATATTTATCTTATCTCAAAATTGACATAGCTAATGTCAACACAATATCTGGTAATGCCAAAATAATTGAATGATTTGGCAAAACAATTTTCCTAATGCCTGGAGGCACGAAATTCATGATAAATAATGCATTGTTCTCTCATAATTCTCAAAGAAACTTGTTAAGTTTCAAAGACATTCGTCTGAATGGATATCATATTGAGACTATGAACAAGGGGAATGATGAATATCTTTGCATTACCTCAAACACTTCCGGAAGCAAGTGTATATTGGAAAAATTGTCATCTCTATCTTTTGGATTGTATAGTACAATCATAAGAATATTTGAATCATATTCTACAGTAAACCTGAAGTTTACTGAAACATTTAAAGCTTGACATGATTGATTGGGGCATCCAGGATCAATAATGATGCGGAGAATTATTGAGAATTCTAGTGGTCATCCATTGAAAAACCAGAAGATTTTTCAATCTAATGAACTCCATTGTGATGCTTGTTATGAGGGAAAATTGATAATTAGACCATCACCAACTAAAGTTGGTTATGAATCACCATCGTTTTTGGAACAAATTCAGGGTGATATATGTGGACCTATCCATCCACCAAGTGGACCATTCCAATACTTTATGGTATTAATTGTTGCTTCTAAGCAAATGGTCGCACGTATGTCTATTATCAACTCGCAATACAACATTTGCCAAGTTCCTTGCATAAATAATCAAACTGAGAGTACAATTCCTAGATTATATGATCAAGAAAGTTAGACTTGATAATGCTGGTGAATTTACATCTCAAACATTCAATGATTATTGTATGGCAATAGGGATTGATGTTGAACATCTAGTAGCTCATGTTCATACACAAAATGGTTTGGCTGAATCGTTGATCAAACGTATCCAACTTATTACCAGACCATTAATGATGAGAACAAAGCTCAATACTTCTGTATGGGGTCATGTTGTTTTACATGCAGCCACACTGATTCGCCTCAGGCCAAGTGCATATCGCAAATACTCCCAATCCAACTGTCGTTCGGGCGAGAGCCGAATCTATCTCGTCTAAAAATTTTTGTTTGTGTGGTATATGTACCAATTGCTCCACCACAACGTACAAAGATGAGACCACAAAGGAGATTGAGAGTATATGTTGGGTATGAATCCCCTTCTATAATAAAATATCTTGAACAAAAAATGGGTGACGTTTTTTATGACACGCTTTGCCAATTGTCATTTTAACGAAGACAAGTTTCCACCTTTAGGTGAAGAGGGAAACAAGTAGGAAGAGAGATCAAATGGTGCACATCATCGTTATTGCACCTTGACCCTCCCACAAAGCAACGTGAACTGGAAGTTCAAAATATCATACATTTACAAAATGTAGCAAATCAATTGCCAGATGCATTTATATACACAAAGAGAGTGACAAAGTCACATGTAGCTGCTATAAATGCTCCTGCCTGAATTGAAATACCAAAAGGGCTACCAAATGATAAAATGACAAATGAATCTAAGACACGTCTGAAGCGTGGACGACCCATTGGTTCAAAAGATAAAAATCTTCAAAAAAAGAAAGTGATTGAAAATCTCTAATCACATGAAATTTTTCCAGAAGAAACACACGATCGTGAAATTGTTCTAGAAGAAACACACGATCATGCAAATCTAGTAAGCTCTATAGACAACGATAACAATGAGATTTCCATTAATTACATGTGTAATGGAAAAATATGGAATCGAGATGAAATGGAGAATATTGATGATATATTATCTTATTCGGTATCACAAGAAATTAATGACGGGACTGATGATCCCGAACCAAAATCTGTATCTGAATGTCAAAAGAGGCATGACATGATCAAATTGATAGATTCCATGAAGGATAAATTAAGTTCGTTGAATAAACGAAAAGTATTTGGATCTATCGTTGTCACACCTGAAGCTATGAAACCTATTGGATACAGATGGATTTTTGTTCGAAAGCGAAATAAGAAAAATGAGATTGTGAGATACAATGCTCGCCTTGTTGCACAAGGTTTTTCCCAAAGGCCTGAGATTGATTATGAAGAAACGTATTCTCTTGTAATGGATGCTATTACGTTCAGATATCTAATCAGCTTATCGGTTTCGAAAAATCTAGATATGCATCTTATGGATGTTGTAACGGCTTATTTATACGGGTCATTAGATGTCGATATTTATATGAGAATTCCTGATGGAATCAAGGTGCCTGAAGCACTGAGCTCAAAGCCCAAAGAATTATGTGCAATTAAACTACAACGATCATTGTATGAATTAAAGCAATTCGGATGCATGTGGTATAATTGCTTAAGTGAGCATTTGTTGAAAGATGTATATGTGAATGATCAATTATGTTCGTGTGTCTTTATAAAAAATACGACAGTTGGATTTACAATTATCGCGGTCTATCTAGATGATCTGAATATCATTGGAACTCCCAAGGAAATCCAAGAAACTGTTGATTACCTAAAGGGATAATTTGAAATGAAAGGTTTTGGACAGACCAAATACTGTCTTGGTTTACAAATAAAACACTTTCATAATAGAAAATTTGTACACCAATTAAATTACACAAAAAAGGTTTTGAAGCGCTTTTATATGGATAAGACAAATCCTCTCACTAGCCCCATGATTAATAGATCACTGGATGTTTAAAAAGATCGATTTTATCCTTGTAAAGAGAATGAAAAGATACTTGGTCCTGAAGTACAATACTTAAGTGCTATTGAAGTCCTCATGTACCTTGCTAATTGTACTAGACCGGATATAACATTTGTTACAAATCTATTGGCAAGATATATTTCATCTCCATCACGGAGACACTAGAATGGTATCAAGCACATATTTCGTTATCTTCAAAGGATGATCGATTTGAGATTATTTTATCCTAAAGGATCAACGGATGAAATAGTTAGTTTTGCAAATGCGGGTTATTTGTCTGATCCTCATAAGGTCAGATCACAGACCGGCTATGTCTTCACGATGGGTGGTACTGCAATTTCCTGGTGTTCTCAAAAGCAAACGCTAGTTGCTACATCGTCAAATCATGCTGAGATGATCGCACTTCATGAAGCCAGTCGAGAGTGTGTATGGCTTCGATCTATGACTCAACATGTTTAAAATGCCAGTGGACTACCTGTCAATAAAGATCCAACAATATTATTTGAAGACAATGCCGCATGTGTCGCCCAAAGTAAAGAAGGATACATCAAAAGTGACATATCCAAACATATCCCCCCGAAGCTCTTTTTATGCCCTCAAAAACTTGAAACAAAGAAAGAGGTCAGCATCCAATATGTTCGATCAAGTGATAATGCTGCAGATTTATTCACGAAAGCACTTCTCACTACAACCTTCAGAAAACATGTTCATAATATTGGAATGCGGAATCTACGAGATTTACAAAGATGATTTCCTTGACCCTTGTCAGATCGAGGGGGAACATATATGGTTGTACTATTTTTCTCTTTATCATGGTTTTTGTGCCACTGGGTTTTCCATGAAAATGTTTTTAACGAGACAGCCCATGCACTTGATTTGAATTTAAGTTGTGTACTGTTTTCCTTATGTCTGATTTTTTCCCTACCGGGTTTTTCTGCTTAAAGGTTTTTAACGAGACACACTTATTCAACTTACAATACTATGTTAAAGGGTGAGTGTTATGAATTATTAAACATTAGCCTTAGGCCTTAGACTTAGGTAGGTTAGCATTGTAGTGTAATTGTCAAGATTGACAAATACTTTCATACATTACTCGGCTATACATATCAAGGAATGTGTAGTTATTTCGATACCGATCATTCAACTCTAAATAAAGTTTTTTTCTCTCTTTCTCTAATACGTTTTTGTTCTAATTTTATAGTTACTTTATAACAAGTTAAGCATTAAAGTAATATGATTTTTCTTTTTCAAAAGCAATCAACAATATAGTAGACCTTGGAGTAGTTATTATAAGCAATCATGGCGCACACGATTTGTGTGTGTGCCTTTTTTTCTTTCCTTTAATAACTTTTTCATAATTTACTCGAGAGTCCACTTTAAAAGTCCAACCTTTGAAATTTAAGCGGCTTAAATTATAATTTGGTCACTTTATTTTCACATTTTTTTTACTATAAGCTAACTCTATTTTTTTTTTCTTAAATCGTAATCTGGTACAGTGGCTATTTCAAAAATTTGAAATTCAAGTGGCCTAATTGTACCTTAAATATATAATTGTTACCTTTTGCTTTAATTATGGGTGAGCTTTAAAGCCAATATTAATAATCCATTCAAATAAGTATCTTATAAGGACGGAGGGAGTATTTATTTATAAAGTTTATAATAAAGATAGTTAAACGTTAAAGTAGTATGATTTTCTTTTTCAAAAGCAATCAACAATATAATAGACGTTGGAGTAGTTATTATAAGCAATCATGGCGCACACGATTTGTGTGTGTGCTTTTTTTCTTTTCTTTCATGTAATTACTTTTTCATAATTTACTCGAGAGTTTATTTTAAAAGTCCACCTTTGAAAATTAAACGACTTAAATCGTAATTTAGTTATTCTACTTTCACTTTTTTTTTTACAAGAAGCTAACTCCACTTTTTTTCTTCTTTCAATTTAGTCATTGTATTTGACTATATTTCATAAGTTCATCACCCAATCTAATTTTTTGAATGGAAAATATTTAGATATTTGTAGAACCTGAAAATATCCTTACCTACATCACGTATTACTCACATGATTGTCTCATCTTTACCCTTAATGTAATTTTAAAAAGTATGTCTTCAGGTAAGGAGTTGAACGAAATAAGATTTTGCGACTTCAATTTGGTGCACGTGCACAACATGTTTCAAACACAAAAAGACAATTATGTCATGTATTTTAAAAATTTTAAAACCAACATCTCTTTTTAAATAATGTGAGATATATCTCTTATCTTCTATTGATGATAAAATTATAAGTCTTTTATCTAAAAACTTTTAAAACCAACATCATTTTTTAACAAATGTAAAATATATATTTTTTATTGGTAATAATATTATTTTAAGACCAACATCTATTTCTAACAAATATGAGATATATCTCTTCTATTGGTAATAATATTAAAAGTCTTTTATTTAAAATTAAAATTAATATCACTTTCTAACCAAAGAGAGGTATACATTTTCTATTGGTAGTAATTGTAGAAGTCTTCTGTTGATAATAATGATAGAGGATTTTTTTTAAAAATCTTATATTAGTATTGTTTTATAGTTTCAGTGATTTTGGAAACAATTGTGCAAAATATTGACATTTTATGCTGAATTGAAGAACTTCAGAGGCCAAAATATAATTTCTTAAAATTTGAAGTCTAAAAGCTAAAAATCAGGTTGCTTATTATCTAATGGAAGCACCTAGAAGATGAAAAGTGAAATGCATGAGATGAAGAGAAATCAAATGTCAGATATAGGTGAGTAGGTGACATACCTTGAGACATCCGTACCAACTTGAATATACATGTGTATGAATTTACCAAAATTCTTACATGTGTATGAATTTACTTGTAACTTATTTCGACCAAAATTCTTATGAATATATATATATATATATATATATATATATATATATATATATATATATATATATATATATATATAATATATATATATATATATATATATATATATATATATATATAAAGAGTTGGTGAGGAGTAGGGGTGATAAAATGAGTGTTATAGATAAATGGATAATATGCTATTATCCATGGCTAAAAAATAAATATCTCACATTGGCTAAAAAATGATGTTGATTTTTAATTATTTTAGATTATATAAAAGACTTACTATTATTAGCAATAGAAGATATATATAGCACATTTGTTATAAATTGATGTCGGTTTTAAATTACTATTATTAACAATAAAAAAGATAAATCTTACATTAGTTAAAAAGTGATGTTGATTTTAAAAACTTTTAAATAAAAAGACTTCTACTTTTATCATTAATAAAAGAGAAGAGATGAGATGAGATGTATCTCATTATATAGAAAGAGATGTTGGTTTTAGATTTATTTTGTTTAGATAAAAAACTTCTACTACTATTACCCAATGATGAGATGTATTGCACATTGGTTAGAAAGTGATGTAGATATTAAAAGTCTTTTTATAAAAGACTTAATACCAATAGAAAAAATATGTATTTCACATTGGTTAGGAAATTGATATTGGTTTAAAATGTTTTTAGATAATATGCATCACATTTGTTACAAAGAGATCCACATTATTTAGAAACATATATTAGTTATAAAATTCATTGATAAAATAATTTTTATATTATTATCAATACAAGAGATGTATTACACATTGTTTACAAAGAGATGTTGGTTTCAAAACTATTCAGATAAAATACTACTACTATTATTATTTTTATATTATAACCAATAGAAGAGATGTATCCCACATTGTTTAGAAAGAGATGTTGATTTCAAAAGTTTTTATATAAAAGACTATTATTATTACTATAAAAAGATATATCTCGCATTTGTTAGAAATTAATGTTGGTTTTAAACATACTATTATTACCAATAAAAAATATGTATACCACATGGTTAGAAAGAGATAGTTGTTTTAAAAGTCTTTAGATAAAAGTGTTAAACATTTATTACCAATATAAATAGAAAATAAGTATCTTACATTGTTAGAATATGAAAAAATGTGTATCTTACATTATTTGGAAAAAAGATGTTAGTTTTAAAAGTCTTATCAATAAAAGATATGTATCTCATATTGTTTAAAAATAAATGTTGGTTTAAAAAGTCTTTAGATTAAAGACTTTTTATTACAAATAGAATAGATGCATGTATCACATATTAATTATAAATTAATGTTGGTTTTTAAAATACGTACTATTATTACCAATATAATAGATGTATCAGACATTTGGTAGAGGGTAATGTTTGTTTTTAAAGTATTTAGATATAAGACTTTTACCATTATTATCAATATAATATGTATATCATTGGTTAGAAAGTGATGTTGATTTTAATTTTAGATAAAAGATTTTTACTATTATTACTAATAGAAGAGATGTCCTACATTTGTTAGAATATGATGTTGGTTTTAAAAAATTTTTTAGATAAAAGAATTTTACTTTTATCATCAATATAATAGAAGAGATGTATCACACATTATTTAGGAAGAGATGTTGGTTATAAAATTTTTAAAATAAAGACTTGTACTATTATTACCAAATGAGGATATGATGTATTACACATTGGTTAGAGAGTGATGCTGATTTTAAAAGTTTACAATTATTAGCAATAGAAGAGAAATATTTCACATTGGTTATACAAGCGATATTGGTTTAAAAAGTTTTTAGATGATGTATTTCACATTGGTTACAAAGAAATGTATCTCACATTATTTAGAAATGAGTATTGGTTATAAAACTTATTAGATGAAGATATCTTTTGTTATTACCAATAGAAAATATGTATCAACATTGTTTAAAAATGGATGTTAGTTAAAAAGTCTTTTATCTACTACTATTATTACTAATAAAAAATAAGTATACCACATGGTTAGAATGTGGTGTTGGTTTTAAAAGTTTTTAGATAAAAGACTTAAACTTTCATTACCAATAAAAATATAAAATAAGTATCTGACATTGTTTAAAAATGAATTATGATTTTAAAAGTTTTTTTTTTTTTTAACAAAATGACTTATAATATTATTATCAAGTTAGATATTAATTTTAAAAGTTTTTAGATCCAAAAATTTTACTATTATTATTAATACAAAATATGTATCTCACGTTAGATATAAAATTATATTAATTTTAAAAGTATTTAGGTAAAAAATCGTTTAATATTAGTAACAATAGAAAAAAAATATTATAACTATGAAAGAGATTAACAATCTAATTATAATGTCCAAAAGTTATATTATTATTACAAAAAATATATATATCTCATATTATACTTTTGTGGAGCACGGGCTAAATATCTAGTTCTTCCTAAGCAAGAAAAGAAAAGGAAGAATGTTATTTTATTGATTATTCTCTAGCTTGCTTTAAGGACATGATGATAACTATAAGCATTTGAGAAGAAACGTTTTGAGTATATTTATATTTATACATATATAAAAAGAGATGTGTGATTCCTAGAAAGTTCCGCCAAAATTCATTTTTTTAATGATAATATTATTATTTTGTTTAGTTGCATTTTTTACTTTGGGAATTGAAATATTTTTTAATGGAAAACTAATATTGAACATGTAATTTCTCTTATAATATGAATGGTTGTTAAGATTGATTTTAAAATGAGTCCATTGAATATGAAAACACATTTAGTATATTTCGTGATCATGCGTATATTTTATAATTTGACAATTAAAACACAATGGGTGCATAATTTTGAACACCAACAGTATATAAAATAATATTTATATCCTTGAATAGAATTGAAATAACATAATTTGAATAGATTTGGTAAATTTACCTTTTTTGAAATAAATGTCTAGAGTAATATGATTTATATCATAAGGGCTCAAATGGTTCGTGTATCATATAAATCCGAAACTGACTAATGCATGGTAAAAAAATTGCCAAATCTACAAGTATAATAATGAAATTTGATGGCTTAAATTACAATTTGGTTACCCTATTTTCACACTTTATTCAATATACTAATTCTACTAATTTGTTTTTTTCAATTTTGTCATTGTACTTGGCTTTATATCGTGCCTTCATCACTTCATCTAATTTTTTGGATGGAAAGCGAACTTTTGTTGAAACCGAAAAATACCCTTACCTATATCACGTGTTATTCATGTTATTGTCTCACATTTAACTTCAATGTAAGCTTAAGACGCCTATCTTTAGGTAAGGCGTTGAATAAAATAATATTTTGCAACTTCAATCTGTTCAAGTGCACAACATGTTTCGAACACAAAAAGACATTTATATATTTTTTGTTCGACCATTTCCATCCAACATAACTGACATAAATGCCTCATGGTGACTTAAGTGTGATATATAGCCAACGACAATGACTAATTTGAAAAAAATAATTGTAGAGTTATCTTATTGTAAAAAGTGTGAAAGTAGAGTGTGTTGGATTTGGCTCAAGTTCTAGAATAATCTAAGTACATTATCTATGTGATGAATGTATGGATGATGTTTGAGTTTCCAAAGAAACTCTTGGTGTTCTATTTCTCTCTTGGATACATCCTTTGTCTTGGATGGTTTGTGCCTATAAATAGACTTGGCTAGAACTCATTCTCTTGGTGTGGCAAGTTGTAGTAGTGTGAGAAACACTTTGAAGAGAATACATTTGTAATATTTGTAGTGTGAGACGAGTGTGAGTGATACACGTTGTAAGCACTTTGTAATCACTTTGATAATAGTGATTTTGTTTGGTTGCCGCCCGTGGACGTAGGAGGACTTCTCCGAACCACGTAAATATTGTGCCTCATTTGTTACTTACTTTGTGGGTGTGTGGGTTTGCAAAGATCCGTTCCGCATTTGTTTTTCTTCAACAATTGGTATCAGAGCTTCGGCCGTGGCGATTGAGATTTTGGAATTTTCTCAAATAATTTTGAGATCGCAGTTGGACTGTTCTTCGTCGAACCAAAAGGGAAGAACATTGGAATTAATCTCGGCGGTCACTTGAGGCTGCTGCACACTCACAGAAAGCAAGATAAGTCATTCTCCAATTTTTTTTCTTCCTAAAGTGGGTTCTCTGCCTCTGTTTACTGTACGTTTCATTTAAGGCCAAAAGGCTTAGTTCGTTGGCCCATTGTAATATTTGAAAAAGAAAACTAGGCGGTAGGTGTTTTCTAAAAAAAAAAAAAAGAAAAAAAAGGGGAATACTAGGTAGTAAGTGGTTTATTCCTTTGTTGGGATAATTGTTTGGATTTTTTGTTTGAAATGGCAGAAAAAGTTGAGTCTAGTACTAAGATTAGTACTAAATCACAAAAAAGAGGGCCAAGGGTGTCTTGTACTAATCTTGAAGTTGAAAAGTTTGATGGCAAAAATAATTTTGGCATTTGGCAAGGCGAAGTTTTGGATCTTTTGGCTATGCAAGACCTCGAATTCACCCTCGAGGAAAACCCGAAGATATGGAAGATGTTGAATGGAATAAGCTTAATAGACAAGCTTGTGGAACTATTCGTTCTTGTCTTGGGACGGACCAAAAATATCCATTCATGAGGGTGTCTTTGGCAAAGGAGTTATGGTCCAAACTCGAGGCCAAATATATGTAGAAAAGTGTAGAGAATAAACTCTACTTGAAAAAGAAGCTCTTCCGTTTCGATTACAAGAAAGGTAATTCGATGAATGAACATTTAAATGAATTTAACAAGATCATCACTGATTTGCAAAATCTTGATGTTGATGTTGCTGATGATGATAAAGCATTATTATTGTTAAATTCTTTGCCTGAGTCATATGAACATTTGACTACTACCTTGTTGCATGGAAAATTTGAACTTAGTTTTGATGATGTTTCTAATGCTTTGATGAATAACGAGGTACATAGAAAGGACAAGGGAACCTTTAGAGACTCAGATTCAGATGCCTTAACTGTTCGTGAAGGAAGGACCACTAGTAGAAACAATGGAAGACGTGGTCGTTCACAGTCAAAATCAAGGGGACAATCAGTTGATCGAAAGAAAATTGGCAAAGACGAATGTGCTTATTGTCGTCAAAAGGGCCATTGGAAGAAAGATTGCCCCAAGATAATGAAAAAGAATGAATCAAAAGCAAATGTGGCTAGGAAAGATGATAGCGACACAGATGACGCTTTGACGGTCTCACTCTCACTTTCAGTCAGTCATGTTGATGAGTGGATCTTGGATTCCGACTGCTCCTACCACATGTGCCCCTACAAAGAAATGTTCTCTAACTTTGAAGAACTTGATGGTGGAGTTGTTTATATGGGCAACAACAACACTTGTAAAACAAGAGGGATTGGTTCTGTGCATTTGAAGATGTTTGATGGAGTTGTTGGTAAGCTCACTGAAGTTCGTTATGTCCCTGATTTGAAGAAGAATTTGATTTCTCTTCGAGCCTTAGATGCAAAAGGCTATCGTGTCACTTTGGATGGAGGTCACCTAAAAGTAACTAAAGGTGTCTTGGTTGTAATGAAAGGGACTCGAAGAGGTAACTTGTACTACCTTGAAGGAAGCACAATTGTTGAACAAGCAACCATTGCAAGCTCGAAAGAGTCAGATATGTCGACGTTATGACACATGAGACTTGGACACATTGGAGAGCAGTCACTTCATATGTTGGTGAAACAAGGTGTACTCAAAAGTGCTAAAACTGGTAAAGTCGGATTTTGTGAACATTGTGTGTATGTCAAACATCGAAAAGTGAAATTTGATACTGGAATCCATAAAACCAAGGGTATATTGGATTATATTCACTCAGATGTATGGGGTCCCACGAAAAATATTTCATTGGGTGGAAAAAGGTGGTTCGTCACCTTTATAACTTTATTGATGATTACTCTAGAAGAGTTTGGATGTACCCTATGAAGCATAAGGATGAGGTCCTTAGAATTTTCCTTGAATGGAAGAAAATGGTGGAGAACCAAACGGGCCGAAAGATTAAGAAGTTGCGATCAGATAATGGTGGTGAGTACAAATATGACCCATTTTTGGAAGTTTGTCGAGAAGAGGGTATTGTTCGACACTTCACTATTCTTGGTAAACCACAACAGAATGGAGTCACAGAAAGAATGAACCAAACCTTGGTGCAAAAGGTTCGATGCATGTTGTCCCAAGTGGGGTTGAGTAAGGCATTTTGGGCAGAAGCTCTCAGCTATGCAGTTCACTTGGTGAATCGGTTGCCTAGGTTGGAAATGGAGGAAGATACCTCTTGAAGTATGGTCTGGAGAACCATCGTCAGATTATGATCAGTTGCACGTATTTGGATGTCCTGCCTACTATCATGTTGATGACTCTAAGTTGGACCCTCGAGCAAAGAAAGCCAAGTTCATGGGCTTTAGTAGTAATGTCAAGGGTTTCAGATTGTGGTGCCCTGAAACTAAGAAGCTTGTTAACAGTCGAGATGTGACATTTGATGAATCTATAATTTCCTTGAAGAAAGAAAAGAAAGAGATTGATGCTCCCAAGCAGGTAAAGAAGGTAGCATTTACTCCTGTTTTTGAAGAATTTGTTGAACAAGTGGAAGAGAGTTCTGAGAACTCCAATCAGGTGGAGCCAAGCCACATTGAGGTTGAAGAGCAGCAGAATAATGAACAAGAGTATTTTATTGCAAGAGATAGACCACGAAGGGAGATTCGAAGACCTGCTCGTTTTGATGACATGGTTGCATATGCTCTTCCTATGATTGAAGGTGTTCCCGATAGCTATAGAGAAGCTATTCATAGTTCTGATAGTTCGAAATGGCAAAAGGCTATGAACGAGGAAATGAAGTCCTTAAAGAAAAATTAGACTTGAGATTTGGTGGAGCTTCCAAAAGGTAAGAAAGCAATTGGGTGCAAGTGGGTGTTTGCCAAGAAAGAAGACACTCCTAGTATTCGCTACAAGGCTCAATTGGTAGCAAAAGGTTATGCACAAAAGGAAGGGATAGATTACAATGAGATATTTTCTCCAGTTGTTAAGCATTCATCTATCCGGATATTGTTGGCATTGGTTGCTCAATTTGATCCCGAGCTTGCACAACTTGATGTGAAGACTGCTTTCTTGCATGAAGATTTGGAGGAAGAGATCTATATGACCCAACCCGATGGTTTTCAAGTTGCTGGTAAGGAAAATTGGGCTTGCAAATTAAAGAAGTCCTTGTATGGACTTAAGCGGTCTCTCGACAATGGTATAAGAGGTTTGATCGTTCATGGTGGAGCATGACTACACTCGAAGCCAATTTGACCATTGTGTGTATTTTCGAAAACTCAAAGATGGTTCCTTCATTTATTTTCTCTTGTATGTTGATGACATGTTGATTGCATCCAAGAGCAAGGTGGAAATTAATAAATTGAAGGCCTAACTTTCGAAGGAGTTTGATATGAAGGACTTAGGTGAAGCTGAAAGGATACTTGGGATGGAGATTAAGCGAGATCGAGAAAATGGTACTGTTTGGTTGACTCAGTCATAGTATTTGCAGAAGGTTTTGGCAAGAAAACCTGTTGGTACTCCGCTTGTCCCAGTTCAGATAAAGAGAAAATTCATATGGAAAAGGTTCCTTATGCGAATGCTGTTGGAGCTTTGATGTATGCTATGGTTTGTACCCGACCTGATATTACTCAAGCTTTAAACATATTTAGTCGTTACATGCACAATCCTGGAAAAGGGCATTGGCAAGCTGTTAAGTGGATATTGAGGTACATTCATGGTATTGTTGATGTTGGTCTCAAGTTTCAAAAAGTGGAAAAACTTGAGCTTGATAAACTTGTGGTTGGTTATGTTGATTCCAACTATGCTGGTGATTTGGACATGCGACGATCTACTACTGGTTATGTGTTCACTATGGCTGGTGGACCAGTTTGTTGGCGTTCTACGCTTATCTGATTGCATTATCTACCACCGAGGCGAGTATATGGCAGTTACCGAAGCTTTTAAGGAAGCTATTTGGATGCACGGTTTGGTGAATGACTTGGGGATTTTCAGAAACACATTGATGTGTATTGTGATAGCCAGAGTGCTATTTGTTTATCGAATAACCAAGTACACCATGCTCGCACGAAGCATATTGAGGTTCGCTTTCATTTTGTTCGTGAAATTATTAATAAATGTGACATTCGATTATTGAAGATTGGGGACCTGGCCGACAACCTGGCGCTGACATGTTAACGAAAGTGGTTACTCGAGATAAATTTGTGCATTGCTTGGAGTTGATCAACATTGGAAAGAAAGAGTAGTCGGTTCTGTGGCAGCAACCAAAACTGGCTATGTGGTTTGGAACTTTCGCCAAGGTGGAGATTGTTGGATTTGGCTCAAGTTCTAGAATAATCTAAGTACATTATCCATGTGGTGAATGTATGAATGATGTTTGAGTTTCCAAAGAAACTCTTGGTGTTCTATTTCTCTCTTGGATACATCCTTTGTCTTGGATGGTTTGTGCCTATAAATAGGCTTGGCTAGAACTCATTCTCTTGGTGTGGCAAGTTGTAGTAGTGTGAGAACCACTTTGAAGAAAATACATTTGTAATATTTGTAGTGTGAGATGAGTGTGAGTGATACACGTTGTAAGCACTTTGTAATCACTTTGATAATAGTGATTTTGTTTGGTTGCCGCCCGTGGATGTAGAAGGACTTCTCCAAACCGCGTAAATATTGTGCCTCATTTGTTACTTACTTTGTGGGTATGTGGGTTTGTAAAGATCCGTTCCGCATTTGTTTTTATTCAACAGAGTGATCAAATTGTGATTTAAGTCAAATTTGACAACAAAAGATTATTCAATATAATATATACATGTTACAAGACATGCAGTGACATATATGTGAAATATATATATATATATATATATATATTGTCATATCATATCAAAAAATAATGTTAAAGTAAAATATTAATTTAAAGGCAATCTCATCAGTAAACAATAAATTAAATATAATCAAGAAGTATTTTTCGAAACAAAAAAAATACATGTTTGAGATGATAAGTATAGATTTTTGACTGTCACATGTTCAAAAATCCAGATCTATATAAATTTCGATACGAAGGCTAATGAAAAGAGTAATTTACCTACGAGCTTTGGTGAGACGGTGGTCGTAGATCTAAACCTATAATTTTTTTCATTCAACTTAAAAAAGATAAACAATGAGGTCCTTGGTATGATAAATACAAAACTAAACATTAGAGATATGTACCTATTTTTTAATTTTTAGATTTATTTCATTAGTGTGAATTTAATTATGATTTGTGCATCACGATATATGATTTTGATTTGCGATTCATGATTTCAAATTGTGTAACTATCATTTTCATTTCATAATGTGCATTACAATCCCAAATCGATGCATCGCGATTCAAACTGGTTTATTTTAATTTCATAGCGATGCATCAAGATTCCAAATTCATGCATCACGAATCCAAATCGATAGATCACGGTTGAATTTAGATACATCGCAATTCAAACTGGTTTCATTATATGCATCATCATTCTGTTGCCCCCCCAACTAGAGCCATCGATCAATGGACGAGGCCCAGACGGGCCCACACCAATCCCAACAGACCTACATCAAAATTCGTTCGGTCTGGGTTAGTCTGAAATTTCTTCGGACCGACTGGAGTAGCCCATGGGCCTACCCATTGGGCGTGTCAATTTTGCCTATTTTCACATATTTTCTGGCCACGACAAAGCCCACTGGGCCAATAATTAAAATTGGGCTGACCCAAAATTTCATCGGGCCTATAGAACCTAATGCCCAGCCCTAATAATATCGGTGGGCTGGGTCGACCCATTTGACCGGGCTAAATTTTGACAGTTCTAGCCCCAACAATTGAAATTTTCCAGTTTCATGGCCAACTGGGTATTTTTGGAGTATTTTATGAAAATTATTTTTAGCGGTTAAAAAAAGGTGGCGTAGGAGCGGTTAAAAATTTCACAATAAGTATCGACCAACAATTTTTCTAATTTTCAACCGTTCTCCACTTCGATTTTTTTTGAAATAGGAAAAGGACATGTCATCCATCATGATGCACAAAATAATGCATCACAATGCATGCAGGATTTTTTAAAAAAAGCTTGATTTGCAAATTAATCACAAAAGGCAGGCCGTGCTTCTTCATATATAGAGATCCACAGTAGAGAGTATCTTGTGAAGTTGGCTAATCGATGAGAAAAGCAGGCCATTGTAGAAATTAAAGAAGAAGAATAAGAGAGAAATGACAGAAGAGGAAGCATTAGCAACAGAGGCACCTTGTGCACCACTTACTGGCCAGAGAAAGGTCAAGAGTGACTTGGAAGATTCCCTTCTGAAGCCCTGTAAGTTCTACACTTGTACCCTACCCGGCAGCCCCAATTACTACTACTAATTTCTTTTTAACTATTCTACCCACTGCATAGTTAACTTGGTAATATATATAGATTTGGCTAGAGCTTTGGTTGCCCCCGATACTGAACATCCGGAAGGAACACCAGGACGTAAGCACCATGGGAAGACTGTGCTTCAGCAACACGTATCTTTCTTTGATCGAGACAAAATGGCATCATTTATCCTTGGGAGAGTTTTCAGGGTACGTACGTTACTCGATTAATCATGTTATGCCGGCTTATACTTACTTGAAACACTTAATTAACCATTACTGTCATCAATATGCATGCATGGAGTGTTCCTAGCTCTATTATTTACTGCTGCATTCTTGGTGGCCACACACACACACACACACACACACACACATATATATATATATATATATATCTTTCCAAAATAAATCTGCCTTGGATATTATTAATTAGTTCCTTCTTATCATGGTTTTAAAAATGGGCCTAGGCAGCGGCTAGGCGTTGGGCGTCACTAAAACGCCGCGATTCGGAGGAAATCGGTCAAAAAAAATCGCTCGGAGAAAAATCATCAACTAATCGCCCTAGGTGCCGGTTAGTCACCCAAGTCACCGATTAATTAGTCCGCTGAACGCAAGGAGGGTGGAGAGGGACTTTACCGCAGGCGTCTTGAGCTTTGGATGGAAGAGTGGAAGGAGGGTGTTAAGTAACCAACTCATCTAAAAGTTTAAGCTATTAGAGAGAGCACCAACAATGTATATCATGCTTTATATTTTGTGCTTTAACACTCCCCTCACGTGCATACGTGGAGAGAGATGCACTTTTTTTTTTTTTTTTAAATATAGGGCCAATATGTACCCTTTGAAATATTTTTAGGATAAATGCAAGGGGGAGATTTGAACCCTTGTCCTTATCAAATTATGACGATCTGTGTTAAATGTAACTCATCTAAAACTTCTATTAGAGAGAAGCCAACAATGTATATCATGCTTTATATTTTGTGCTTTAACAGAGGGTGAGAAATGGGGCAGAGAACAGAAGAAAAAAAAAGGGAGGAGAGGGTTAGAGAGAGAGACAGAACCAATTCACACTCTTGAGTTTGCCTAGAGAGGAGAAGATTAGAGGGAGAGAGAACCTTGTGTGAAGTTCACACTGACTATGGGAACAAGAGAAAGCGCCGCACATCCGTGATTATTAAGATTCCGAAGGAGCTCAATATCATTTTCTATGCAAAGGAGAACGAAGGAGTTGCAGATGTAAAGGAAGGGAAGAAGATAAAAGAGGAACAGAAGAGAACGGATTGAAGAGAAAGTAAAAAAGGAGTAGTAGTTAATTAATTAATACACTCATCACTTAACCAACACATGCCTTTATTCTATTTTGAAAAAAAATCCAACGACTTTAACCCATCCATATTATCACAAATCCGTATCAAAATATATGATATTTTAAGAATTTTCGCACAAATTAAAAAAATATATTGTAAAAACTAAACTAATCCTTATCAAAATATTAATGAGGTATTTTTATATTCTTCCTTAAAAAGCCAAATACTCCCTCCGTCCCTAAATTATCGTCTCACTTTCCTTTTTCGTCCGTCCCAAAATAATTGTCCACTTTGAAACTTACCTTTTTAGAACATCACTTTTACCACTTTACCCTTACTTTTTCACTCTACTTTAATTATGGGCCACATATACATGGACATTAATGGAAACTACACATTAAACCAATATAAATAATCAAGTCAATTACTTTTTCTTAAAGTCAAAGGGACAATTATTTAGGGACGGAGGGAGTACAAGTTATGTAGTTAATAAATATGAGTAGAATTAGAAAAAAAATTATTAAAAATTACAAAATATCATCTATTTTAGAACAAAAAAACTCTCCCAAAACATTATATTTTGGGACGGAGGAAATAGTTAACTACTCAATAATTAATTAATTAGGTTTTTGCTAAGATATATGAATAATTTTAATGATTACACACATTACTCATATGACGGCTAGCTTGAAATTTGTGTCTTAAATAACATGCAATATTGAGTTTTGGGATTTAAATGTTCCACATTGTTTATTGAAATTAGATTTAGGTTCTTATTTTCCCTTTACTTTTTATACCTATAACTAATAATCTAATACTAGTATTTTAATATTTTATTATCATTGTTTTGAAATTGTTAGATTCATCAGTAGTAATGCATGTGAAAATTTTAATATTTATTAATTAATAATGTTATTATTTATCTTTAAAAATAAAATAATAATAATGTAATTATGTCTTAATTTCTCCACCCCACCTAGATGCTATGTTATGGTCTGACACCTAGCTAGTACCCACTTAGCGACTTTTAGAACCTTGTTTCTTATTAATCCATAAAATGATTCAAAGTTTAATTATTCTCCTTCCTTTTGTCTCTATATATATATATATATATATATATATATATTATATATATATATATATATATAGTCTAGATAGTTTAAAATGATAAAATTCTGCAAAAATATACTTGCCAAAAAGGAAAGTCATCTTTAATACTCCCTCAGTTCCGGAAAACAATCCCTTTTTCAAAGTCATATTTTTTTAATAAAATATCACTTTTAGTAGTTTATTAGTAATAAAATACTCCCAAAATTCTCAAATTATTATTATGCTTTCCTTTTTCGTTTATCATAAAATAATTGTCTTATTTGAAACTTTCATTTTTAGTACAACACTTTCACTATCTTTACTCTTACTTTCTCATCTTACTTTAATTATGGGCCCCATACATATGAGTTTTAAAGTAAACTACACACCAAACTAATATTAATAATTAAGTCAAATGTATTTTCTTAAACCGTGCGCCAAGTCTACCAAGACGATAATTTAGGAACGGTTGGAGTAACACTTTTATGTCTTAATTTTTGAAAATAGACTCTTTAAGTGAAACATCTCAAAATAGAAAATTGGACTCTTTAAGTGAAACATCTCAAAATAGAAAATTGAACTCTTTGACGGGAACGGAGGGAGTAATCTCTCCGTCCAAGATAAATGTTCCTACTTTCTATTTTGGGATATCCCGACTTATGTTCTTAAAAACTCTCGATGTACAAATTTTCTACGATTATTCCCAATTTATGATCTCTTCATTCAATACTATCATTATTGCACATCTTAAAGAAAATTTGAGTGTAAAATATCTAAAAAGATAATAAATATCTGAAATATTTATCTATTTCATATTGTTAACATAACTTTTTAACTTATAGTTGACATATTTAAAATGTACTAAAAAAATCAAGTATATTAGAATTACTTATGATTGAATACAATATATTGACATAACTAATAAAGTATCTAAAAAGATAATAAATATCTGAAATATTTATCCATTTCATTAGATCTAAAATTTTTATAACAAAAAATATTTAACTTTATTTTCTTAGTTCTTGAAAATACAAAAAAAATCTTGAATATTCTCAAATATCTAATTTAAAAATTAGATTTTTTATTTGAGTGCTTATTGAGTGGCTCTAGCATTACTCTTAACATTAATCTCTCTGTATTGCAATCAGGATTTCGAGCACTGGGGTTCAATGTACTTGTCTCTTTTATTATGACCGTTCTTATCAATGGATCCCTCAGCTACGCCACTTTGCCAGTAAGTTGCACAAACTTTAAGCTCTAGTTTTGAGTGTATACGTAGTAACGTAGTGGGTATATATGCATATGTATATGATGTTTTCATATATTTAGTTGTGGCAGAGTCAAGTGTCAACAGGCAATGGGCGTCATGGCCCTAACTTTGAAACTTCATTTTGTAGGGATGGATTCCAAATCCTCTCTTTCCCCTTTACGTAGAGAATATACATAAAAGCAAGCATGGTAGTGATTCTACAGTATATGACTCAGAAGGAAGGTAATTGAGTACCTACATGATATGATTGAGTCTTTGATATATACATCAATTGTCCAGTTTAGTATAACGTGGTTCCCGGTACATTCGTGAAATTAATTTCAGGTATGTCCCAGTGAATCTTGAGAATATATTTACCAAGTATGCTCAAACAGAGCCTAATAAGCTGACGCTGAAAGAGATATGGAACATGACAGAGGCAACTCGAGACGTGAATGATGTCTTTGGATGGTTCGTATACGCCTCAAACAAATTCACGGTTTTGTTTACTATTAACATTAACTTAATTAATTTGACTATTTTCGGGAAAGTGCAGGCTTATTAGCAAGATAGAATGGGGGTTCTTATATTGGCTTGCTAAGGACAAGGACGGGTTTGTGTCAAAAGAAATGGTTAGAAGCCTCTTTGATGGTAGTCTCTTTGATTATTTTGCCAACAAGAACAAGAAAGGGGCAGACTAGTGTTGAAGAAATATGTACTACGTCCCATGAGATGTTTCTCTTGTTTTTAATTTCTCCATCGGTACTTAAATAAACAGCAATGGCATGTACGTATGGTTATTTTCAATAAAATTATTATCTTGTTTGATTCGACAAATAAAAAAAAATCAATTAACTTCATTATTATTATAATTATAATTTGGTCCGTCATATCGTTTGTTTGACTATCAAATTGTTCATTTGACTAAAATGCGCATACCTCAACTTAACCACTTTTTTATTAAAATCCAAAATGACCCTAAGAATAATTAAGATATAAGGGAAAATTCTTGTCGGACCATTTTTAAAAGTTTTTAATCCTAAAAGTTTATTATTATTTTTTTCAACCGTAAAAGATCACTTTTCGAAATATTGTTCCAAAAATATCATTATCTTCTTCAACAGCTTTGACAACACACTTTGGATTCAAAAACCACGATTGTTCGCAACGAAACGGGGATCGACCTGGTTCTTTATGATTTTGTATCGCGGTTCAAAAATTAATTTACTAAAATTGATGAATCGCGGTTTAAAAATAGATTAACAATTACACTATTGAACCACGATGTAAAAATTAATGAACTAAAATTGGTGAATTGTGGTACAAAAATAGACTAGCAGTTACATTATTGAATCGCGGTGCAAAATTAATTCAATAAAAATTGATTAATCGTAGTTCAAAAATAGACTAGCAGTTATACTATTGAACCGCTGTGCAAAAAACAATGCATAAAATTGATGAATCATGATGCAAAAATAATGACCTCCGTAGCGCGCTTACGGTTCATTAATGGTATCGTAGTCATTTTATCACTAAAAATAATTTTTTCCGATTGAAAATAAAAATAATGTACTTTAGCGATTAAAAATTTCAAAAAATTGACGATCCCACAATTTTTTCTAAGATATACTCCACTTGAATACAACTCCTAGACTCCCAGCATAACAGCAAAACATACGGCCCAAATCAACCACCTAAATAACACCCCCACCAGACCCAATAAATCCACACCCAATCAAGGCCCATCACCAGAATATACTAATATAGTGAAAGCCTAGTATAAGTGAATAACAATGGGAAAAAAAGCGAGGAATAAATGCGGCCGATCCATTTTTTTGAAATTATAATGGTCCTTATTTTTTTCCAACCGTATAAGTACTTTTTCAATCTCAAGTTCATAGTTTCCAACTCGTGAAGAGCAGCCCAACAGTACATGCACCAAATGTCACGGTAGTGCTCACACACTTTGACGAAGTCCATCTATCATCACAAAATTCTCACGATACATTTAGAATGATTCAAAGGTTGAGAGACAAATTTCAGGGTTTTGTTGAATTTTACCCAACTATGTTCACAGTTGACTCGAGATCATCAGCATTTGTGAGTAAACTCACGCATCACATTCAAAAAACAAGCAAGAAAATTCATAATTGTCTCTAGTTTTAACAAGCTGCAAGTCAGTTTCTAAAACTTCAGATTCATTTTCTCTCTCCTACTTTGAAGATGGATTCTAACCTATGAGTATCGTTGCCTCCAATTTGGGACTCGTTGCCTCGATGTGGGTATCGTATAATTATTTGTAAGGATAAACAAGCTGATATGAAATATTTTATAATAGAAATTTGTATGGGTTGTATATAATTATTTGTTGAAATATTTTGTTCATTTTTATGCACAAATATATCGTTATTTGGTGGCCAAGTTCAATTTTATCATTTTGTTGAGACACACAATAATGGCAGCAACAAAGTCAAACAATAATGGCAGCATCAAAGGCAAAGACAAAATGAAGACTTCAGGGGACCTAAGTGCAATTAATTAAAGTCTTAGTCATTATGAGGGTAGCGAGTGTAATTCTTGATTTCTATCTTCTCTTCCTTGTTGGATTCTGTTTAGTTTGTTAGGCAGTATATAATATTCTCTCTTGCTCTTTTGTAATTCACGAATAGAAGAGATAATAATCTCTCCTCAAGAAATTCATAATACAATCTTAATATGTCTTTGGATCATTCCCTCCTCTTCCTTGATCTTGAACATGGTATCAGAGCCTAGCAATTCTGCCTCCCAAATACCTCTTCTGCATCAATAAAGGTACAATCCTCTTCTGATTCTTTGGATTTCTTTCATAATCTTCTTATGTTTTTCTGTCCTACATCTTCTTTCTTCTAATGGCTGATTCTACATTTGAGTTAAAGAATGAGAAAAACAAGGATACCAATACCTTAACAGATGACTATGATCTGCCAGAACCCTCTCTTCAACTTAATCCTAGACATCCTCTTTATCTATACCCCAATGATCATCCTGGCATGAACCTTGTCTCAGAACTTCTCACAGATTCCAACTTCAATCAATGGAGGATCTCTGTTACTACTGCCCTCTCTGCCAAAAATAAATTAGGCATGATCAATGGGACCAACAAGAAACCCATCCCTCCATCTAAATATATAAGTGCCTGGGAAAGATGCAACAACATGACTGTTTCTTGGTTTCTCAATGCTGTGAGTACAGAAATACGTCAAAGTATTGTCTATCTTCCTACTGCTCATGAAATTTGGGATGACCTCACCACCAGATTCTCTCAGGGTGATGCTCCCAAGATTTTCCAAATCCAGAAAAACATCATGCTTTGCACTCAAGGAGATCTTAACATAAATAGCTATTTCACCAAGTTCAGAGGGCTATGGGATGAGCTAACTAATCTACTCCAAATACCCAAATGTGTCTGCAATTGCACTTGTGGATCTAAGGTTGCTCAAGAAGAATTTGAACATATCACCAAACTAACTCAATTCTTAATGGGCCTTTCTGAGAAATATATTGATGTTAGAGGCCAAATACTCAGAATTCATCCGATTCCCTCTGTCACAAAAGTTGTCTCTATGTTAGTTCAAGAAGAAGGGCAATCGCAACAATCTGGCTCAAATTTTGAGAATCCTCCCTCAGCCTTCATGGGAAAAATCAACAATTCTGGAAACAAATCTGCCAAAGGAAAAGCTGCAGGAAACTATCAATCCACCTAAAGGCAAATTTTTCTGTGACCATTGTAATGGTGACTCACATACCAAAGACAAGTGTTTCTTCATCCATGGATTTCCAGAATGGCACCCTCTATATGGAACCAAACCTGATCCTACCAAAATGCCAAGAAATAAAGGAAATAATAAAATCAATACCACAACTAACAATGCTACTGTCCAAGTTTCTACCAAATAGACTAAGGGAAAAGATGTCTGCACTTCTGACAACTCTAATCTTCTTACTTCTGAGCAATACCAGCAATTAATGTCTTTTTTCAAAAAACGTAAAGAGTATGTCTTCTACCACTATTATGGTTGATACTCCTGAAGATCATCTATCAGGTACTACTCACTCATCACATGTGTGCCTTAACAATAGAAAATATGTGAGTCTTGATTGGATCATAGACACTGGAGCTAGTGATCATATCACCAATTCCCTTGAACATCTTATTAAACCTACCCCTATCAACACTGTTATACATCTGTCCAATGGGAAGGCCTCTATCATTACTCACAAAGGGAAGGTGATTCTGTCCAAAGACATTATCCTCAAAGATGTCTATTATGCTCCTGACTTTCATATTAATCTTATATCTGGCAGTAAGCTCACTCATGACAGCAATATGTGCCTAACCTTCTCTAACACACCTTGCTATCTTCAGGACCAAACTCACCAGAGACTAAAGATTGGTAGATATGATGGTGGCCTTTACAAGCTAACTCTCCCTGAAGACATCAGGCTCAAAAACCCTACTTCTGATTGTAATAATGCAGTCAAACCTAACTACTCTAAATGTAGCAATTCTTTCCTTTTTACCAAACCTTTAAATAAAGTACATTTGTGGCATAATAGACTTGGGCATGCTCCTATTCACTATATGAAGAATATTAAAGCTCTTGAGTTACAATTCAATCCAAACCTTCATGTTCATTGTGATATCTGCCATCTATCAAGACAAACAAGACAATCCTTCCCTCTAAGTAACTCTCACAACTTAAACATTTTTGACCTCATTCATTGTGATGTTTGGGGCCCTTACAGACAGTGTACTTATGATGGATGTACTCTTTTTCTTACCATTGTTGATGACCACTCAAGAGCCACTTGGACCTTTTTACTAAAATCCAAAACTCAAGTCTGCCAAACTCTTACTTACTTCTTCAATATGGTGAAAAATCAGTTCCAAACTTCTGTTAAGCATCTGAGAACTGATAATGGTACAGAATTTTTAAATGATGGAGTTGGCAGTCTTCTAGCTTCCCAAGGCCTCCTTCACCAGTGCACTTGTGTAGACACACCCCAACAAAATGGTAGGGCTGAGAGAAAGCATAGACACCTTCTAGAGCTTGCTAGAGCTTTAAGGTTCCAAGCCAATCTTCCCAAGAAATTCTGGGCTGACTGTCTGTTAACAGCCACATACTTAATAAACAGGCTTCCTAGTTCTGTTCTCAAGTTCAAGACTCCTTTTGAAGCCCTCTTTGGTGTAGCTCCTAAATATATGCATCTCAGAACTCTTGGATGTCTCTGTTATGCTTCAACATCTTCCCACAACAGAGACAAATTCTCACCTAGATCTCAAAAGTGTGTATTCATTGGCTATCCCAGTAACAAGAAGGCTTACAAACTCTTCAATCTTGAGACAAATCAAGTTATATACAGTAGAGATGTTATATTTCATGAATCCATCTTCCCTTTTAAATCAACCATGACCTCACCTATCAATACATATGAAGACAATGTCTGTCCATTTAACTATGTTGAATTCACATGTGAAGAAAACACAAGTGCTAATCAAGATGAGGCCAGTACAGAAGTGCAGCCAGAAGTACAGCCTGATAACCCAACTTTTACTGAAGATGTTCCTCCTATTGAAACTGAAAAAAACACCATACCAACCAGGCCTCAGAGAGAAAAAAACATCCCAACTAAATTCAAAGACTACACTGGTCTACCAGCTAATCTAGCTCAACCATCAGCCAACCACACATCCCCTTATCCTATGAGTAAATATTGCAACTACACCAATGTTTCTCCCTCCTACAAAGCTTTCAGCTGCAACATCTCTTCTCTCAGTGAACCAAAAACATATAACCAAGCCTCTCAAGACCCCCTATGGTGTACAACCATGGCTGAAGAACTTCAAGCCCTGGAAACCAATGGTACATGGACCCTACAATATCTTCCACCCAACAAGAAAACTGTAGGCTGCAAATGGATATACAAAACTAAGCATAATGCTGATGGCACTATCAACAAATACAAGGCCAGGCTTGTGGCAAAAGGATTCACTCAGATAGAAGGCAATGGTTATTTTGAAACCTTCTCTCCTGTGGCTAAAATGACAACTGTAAGAGTTTTTCTTGCATAGCAGCAGCCAAGCATTGGCCCATATGTCAACTTGATGTCTCCAATGCCTTTATGCATGGAAACCTTCATGAAGAAGTCTTCATGGATCTTCCTCTAGGATACTCACACAACTTCCCTCAAGGTCCCTCTCCTACTGTCTGCAAGCTTGCTAAGTCTCTCTATGGCCTCAAACAAGCACCTTGGCAATGGTTTGAGAAATTCTCTTATACTCTCCTTCAGTTTGGATTTAATCAATCCCCTAATGATCATACCCTATTTACCTATCAAACTGGAACTGAGTCTGTTACCATCCTTGTATATGTGGATGATCTTCTCATCACAGGAACCAACATACATTTGGTTGAATCAGTTAAGTCCTATCTTACATCCAAATTCCCTATTAAAGACCTTGGACCCTTGAAATACTTTTTGGGATTGGAAGTTGCAAGAAACAAATTTGGAATTTGTCTCCACCAAAGAAAGTATGATTTGGACATCATAAGTGATACCAAGCTTACCAATGCAAAGCCTGCTCTTACACCTATAGAGAAAAATCACAAACTGGCCAGTATCATCAGTCCCCTTTAATCAATCCTGCATGTTACAGAAGACTCATTGGCAGGCAGTTATACCTTTCTATTACAAGACCTGATATTTCATACAGTGTACATGTTCTAAGCTAGTTTATGGCCAAACCCCAGAAACATCAGTGGCAGGCTGCCTTAAGGCTAGTAAGGTATATCAAAGGGAGTCCTGGTCAAGGTATATTCTTCTCCACCTCAGCCCAGTTATCTCTAAGTGCTTATTGTGATTCTGATTGGGCTGCTTGCCCTATTACAAGAAGATCCCTCTCAGGTTTCTGTGTATTCCTAGGGAACCCGCTCATCTCTTGGAAATGCAAGAAACAGACTACCATTAGCAGGTCCTCTGCTGAAGCTGAGTATAGAAGCATGGCCAATACTTGCTGTGAAATAAAATGGCTAATGTCCCTTCTTAAAGACTTTCAAATAGAGCCAGTTTTACATGTTCCTCTTCATTGTGACAACCAATCTGCTATACACATAGCAGCTAATCCTCTCTTTCATGAGAGGACCAAGCACATTGACATAGACTGCCATCTTGTCAGAGAAATGCTGCACAAAAAACTCATATCCACACACTATATTCCCTCTCCTAACCAACCTGTTGATATCTTCACTAAAGCACTGTCCAATACTCGCTTCTTCCATCTTCTTTCCAAGTTGCATGTGCAAAACCTGTTTTCCACTCTCAACTTGAGGGGGGATGTTGAGACACACAATAATGGCAACAACAAAGTCAAACAATAATGGCAGCATCAAAGGCAAAGACAAAATGAAGACTTCAGGGGACCTAAGTGCAATTAATTAAAGTCTTAGTTATTATGAGGGTAGTGAGTGTAATTCTTGATTTCTGTCTTCTCTTCATTGTTGGATTCTGTTTAGTTTGTTAGGCAGTATATAATACTCTCTCTTGCTCTTTTGTAATTCACGAATAGAAGAGATAATAATCTCTCCTCAAGAAATTCAAAATACAATCTTAATATGTCTTTGGATCATTCCCTCCTCTTCCTTGATCTTGAACACATTCCGATGACAAACGTTTCCTATTCTGACGCCCAATTTTATGCACAAATATACAGAGCCAAGATTTATTTTTTGTATTGCGGTATATAAATAATTAGGCATCATGTCTTCCAATACTGTCTCGGTGTTACTTAATTATGCATCGTTTCTTCCTATCATGTCTCGATGTTATTTAATTAGTCACCGTTTCTTCCAATCCTGCATCAGTGTTACTTAATTAGGTGTCGTTCATTCAAATCTTGAATCGGTGTTACTTAATTAAGCGTCGTTTTGTTTAATATGGTGGTAAACTTCAATTTATTTTTCCAATCCTACATCGATGTTGCTTAATTAGGCGTCGTTTCTTTAGTATGGTGACATACTTCAATTTATTTTTTTATCGCGGTATATAAATAATTAGGCATCTTTTTTTTTTCAATCATGTCTTGGTGTTACTTAATTGGACATCGTTCTTCAAATCATGTCTCGGTGTTACTTAATTAGGCGTCGTTTCTTTAATATGGTGGCAGACTTCAATTTATTTTTCCAAACCTGCCTCGATGTAACTTAATTAGGCAGCGTTTCTTCCAATCATGCCTCGTTGTTATTTAATTAGTTCATCGTTTCTTCCAATCCTACCTCAGTGTTACTTAATTAGGCATCGTTCCTTCAAATCATGCCTCGCTTTAATTAATTAGGCGTCGTTTCTTTAGTAACGAGATGGTGAAGATTGATCACGGGCTTTTGTGTGTGCGTTTGTTGTTAATTAATGGTATCTTTGTCATTTTATCACCAAAGGTATACTTTAGCAGTTGAAAACAAATATGAAGGACTTTTTCGGTTTTAATTTTATTCTATGGACCGGCCCAGTTATCACCCAAAAAAGAGAGAATAATTGTGGGTTGGTACCTTTTGGAGAAATTATAACCTCTTCAGTCTTCTTTCTTTTTATCCATTCGGTAAAGTGTTTTTTCTTAAATTTGTTCCAAATCTACATCTGACCTCCTACTACTTTGTTCTTCCTTCTTCTTTCATCTTCTAATTTTCTTCTTCTTCTGTCTTATTCCTCCTACTACTTCTTTCTCTTCACTCTGTCAAGCACACACACATTATCTCTCTCTCCCTCCCCTTTTTCTTCTTCTCCATCATCTTCTTCTCACATTGCTCATCATCCAACTTTGTCTACATCTCTCTTTTCTCCATTGCCAACCTCTTTACATCTTTTCCAACCATTTTCTTCATAACTTTTGATCTCGAATGAACCACAGGATCCACTGCATATCAAATCGAAACTCTCAACAAGATCTACTACCCCGTGATGTCTTCGTTTTAAGGTCAAAACACAATATTTAAACACTGTTTTGGACTTTGAAAGTTTTCCAATGCCTAATTTTAAACAGATTTGGGGGCAATGTTCAATTTATCCATTCTGACGTTAATTTTGTTCATTTCGATGCCTAACTTTATTGATATTTTGTGGCACTGTTTAATTTATTAATTATGACACTAATTTTGTCAATTACGATGCCCTACTATGTTGATATTTGGTGACAATGTTCGATTTTGTCCATTTTGATGTCCAACTTTGTTGATATTTGGTGGTAGTGTTTAATTTTTCATTATGAAGCCAATTTTGTCCATTACGATGCCTAACTATGTTGATATTTGGTGACAGTGTGCAACTTTACCTATTTCGATGCCCAACTTTGTTGATATTTGGTAATAGTTTTTGATTTATTCATTATGACGCCAATTTTATATATTATGATGCCCAACTATGTTGATATTTGATAGCAGTGTTCAATTTTGTCAATTTTGATGCTTAACTTTGTTGATATTTGATGGTAGTGTTTAATTTATTCATTATGATGTCAATTTTATCCATTACGATGCCCAACTATGTTTATATTTGGTGGCATTGTTCAATTTTGTCCATTTTGATGTCCAATTTTGTTGATATTTGGTGGTAGTGTTAAATTTATTCATTCTAACGTCAATTTTATCCATTACGATGCTCAACTATGTTAATGTTGGTGGCAATGTTCAATGTATTCATTATGATGCCCAATTTTTCTATTGTGATGCCCGGATTTGGTTAATGATTTTTACAATGTGATGCCTAAAATCGGACAAACTTCAAATATGCTTTGCGATGCCCATTGTTTTCATTGCGATGCCAAAATTTTGGCAGTGGCTTTTTTACATTTCGATGCCCAGATTTTGACATATTTTAATTGGGCATTACGATGCCCAATGTTTTCATTCTGATGCCCAAATTTGGGTAGTGGCTTTTTGAATTTGGATGTCTAAATTTTACAAATTTCAATTGTGCATTGCGATGTCCAATGTTTTCATTATGATGTCCAAATTTAGGCAGTGGCTTTTTGAATTTCGATGTCCAAATTTTGATATATTTCAATTGTGTATTGCGATGCCCAAATTTGGACATGAGCTTTGTCTATGTGTCTTTTCTTCATTAAGGGTATCCTCATCATTTTCTCCCCAAAAAGTATATTTTAGCGATTTGAAATAACTATAGGGGACTTTTTCGATTATAATTTCATCACGGATCGGCCCGAATTTCTTCAAAAAAAAAAAAAAAAACTCCTTGACAAAGCCCTAGCCAAATTAATAATGTGTAGCCAACTAGTCAATCATCCATGCAACAACATCCTTTGTCGCCGCTACTAGCCACCAATATTGCGAACGTTGTCGCCGCATGCAAAACATCACCCCGTCACCACAATAAACCAAGCAAAGCCCTCCAAAATAACTTACAACCATGCACCATCGCAGCCGAAGACATGACGGGACACCATGGGAAAACTCCCACAAACTAGGTGTGAGCTTGGTCCTGTTTGGTCCAATTTTTTGGGAAAAAAAAAGAGAAAACTGAAACTAGACCAATAGTTCGGTTCTCAAAAAATTTATAACCGGAACCAGTCTCATATGTATGGGAACCAACACTATGGTCTGGTCCAGAAACAATCGAAGATGTACGAGAATTATGACCGGACCAATACTATGGTTTTTAACTGTTTAATACAAAGAAATAATAAAATCTTAAACTTCATAAAAAAATTTAAAAACATCCAATAATAGTATATTCATCAATTAAAATTGTCGAAATCTACGCTCATAGTATAACAATCCAGTGGGAAAAAAAAACCAAAAAATTAAAAAGTAGAACAAAGAACAAAATAGACTAAACTCTCTAAACCGGGACTAGACCAATTATTCGATTCTACTAAAATTCAGGACCAAGACAAAACTAAATAATTGGTTCGGTCCAATTTTCATTGGTTTAGTTCGATTCTTTGGTCCTGTTCGGTTTTTTAAAAAATTGCTCACCCCTACCCCAAACTACTTGTATTCAAGAGTGACGCCTAAGGGAAATATTTATGGAAAAATGCGGGCCAGTCCCCTTTTTGGAGTTTTTAACCCCTCCAGTCCACCCTTCTTTTTCACGAGCCGCTAAGTCTCTTTTTGAAAATTTGTTCCTAAAATGCCAAAATCATCTTCTTCCAGCTCTATTAAGTTCAAAAATCACGATTGTATGCAACGCCCCTGAAAGGTAAACGATTTTTTTGATTCATGAAATACGAAACTATAATGGATCTGTGTTGTGTTGAAGAACTTTTCAGTTGGGACAAAGGCGGAGGAGGAGGAGGAGGAGGAAGAAGAAGACGGTTTATGACGAAGGGATGGATGAAAAGGTGTAGGACATGGTCTGGTTCATTACGTTTTGTATCGCGGTGCAAAAATATCGGTTTAAATTGATAAACCGCGGTGCAATTAGACTAGGAAATTAAACTATTGAACCGCGGTGCAAAAATTAATGTAATAAAATTGATGAATCGCAGTGCAATTAGACTAGGAAATTAAACTATTGAACCGCGGTGCAAAAATTTTATGCAATAAAATTGATGAATCGTGGTGCAATAAGACTAGGAAATCAAACTATTGAACTGTGATACAAAAATTAATAAAATAAAATTGATGAATCGAGATGCAATTAGACTAGGAAATTAAACTATTCAACCGCGGTGCAAATATTAATGCAATAAAATTGACGAATCGTGATGCAAACATTGATGTATCATGATGTATTTAGACTAAGCAATATTACTATTGAATCGCGTGCAAAAAAATTAATGTATCGTGGTTCACTTTGATGTGCGCAAAAATACAACTCGGGCAAGAATACCCGGTCGTATCAAGTAATAAAATGTACCTAAGTACGAGTTATCGATCCCACAGGAAATGTACGTAATTTTCACTCCGACTAAATATCATAATTATGCTAACTAATTATATTTGAGCGAAAAGAAAATGAATTATAATCTAAAAATATAAACAACATAGAAAGCAATTAAATCTAATCTATTGCGGAGGTGGTTTGGCAACAATAAATTAAGATAAAAATGTAGAAGTGCAATATTTCTAGTCTACCCGGTGTTTAATTTAATCATCTTTTTGCTTTTCTTTAACTCAAGTCTTAGTAGTCGGGCGCACTATAGTATTCACTAAGGGTTCTCGTAACGTATAGCAAATCTAGCTGCAACTCCTAGCTATGGGATTTTGCTTCTTATAACATAGGAGAAAATAGTCGCATACCAAAACAAGCACACGATGACTATCTACACACGATCTCCTCTCGATCTCACGTAACGCAAACAATTATTGTGATTTTCGGAATTAATAGGCTAGACTCTCGCATCTTATCCTACAATTCTAGTGATCATCTAATGGTTCGCTAAGCCATTAAAATCATGAAGAACACACAATAATAATCAAGCGCATGGATAATATTTCGCAAAAAAAAATCTCTATATTTTTGTACAAGTCATGTTGGTAGCCGAGACAACTAAAACTGGTTAACTACGGGCTCTCGCATCTTATAGTCAATCATAACCTCCCCGACCTCGCGAATGGCTAAGGTGATTCGATCGCGTGTCAAACCGAGTCTCACAATGGCTATCGGTGTGTGTCACAAAACACCAACTATTAAATTGATTGGTCCGAAATATAAAGGTTGCTCTCGCAGATCCTAAATATTTTTAAAATAATTTAGTTATTGGCCAAATAATTAAAAGTATTAAGTTCACAAAATAATAACCTAATATGAATGTATACTAAATAAAGATATAGATTAAATTAAAACACTACATTAGATATAGAAAAATAATTGTATTTCCATAAATAATTGAAGTATAAACCAATTCATTATTTACAAAATTTATCAACCCAAGAAAATACAACAAGTATCTCAAAAGATAGGTTGAAAGAATTAAACCAAATGAAGAACGAATCCCGGGTTGAAATCCATTGTAAATGCTTCCTTGGCTCTTGATTTGTTGTTCCAAACCTTCAATGTTGAACACTTTTTGGAAGAATGATGAATTTTTGGTGGAAATGGGGGTGGTGCCCCATTTAGGGCCAACAGCCCCTAATGAGGACTTGTGAAAATGAAGGCAGCTGCTGGAAGAAATAAAAGGGAGAAGGTAACAAAGGAGAAGGGTTGCTAGGGGCAATTTAGGTAGCACAAGGGAGAATTTGGGGAAAAAAGGGAAGAGAAAATGGCTTTGGGTCACAACTGGGGCAGTGGGTCAACTAGAGAAGGGACCGCGGGTCACCCAGGTGAGGATGGGCTAAGGGATGTGAGAAGGAATGGGCTGACACGCGGGCTGGAAGGGCATGGTGGACGCGGGTCTGGGCTGATCCACCAAAAAGACGCTAGTCAGCTGCTGTGGATAAGGTGTGATGTGGCTGCTCATCTGGGTGACAACACACAAGGCAAAATCCAGAATTTGCTCTGGTGCCTCTGGCGTTCTAATGAAGGCTGCGGAAGGTCCTTCCTCCTCCAGGCTTCGCATATTGGTCCTCTGTTACTCTCCGTTAAGCCTGAAAAGCCTTGGAATACTTAACAAACTTAACGGACTTCGACCAAATAATTTTTAATTCAACTTTAAAGCTCGGAATTGCCTCGAACTTCGTGCTAAACACCACATAACTATTTTATTATGCATGGAAACCTACATTAAGCACAAATACACAAATAATAATATTTGGAAAGCATAATTAACTCAAAAATAGCACAAAATAGAATAAAATTAATGGGAAAATTAGTGGAAATCTTGGGCTCATCACTCTAAGTGACATCCGAGTGCTCTTTTGGTTCATTAAGGGTATTGAAGTTATTTTATGCCCAAAAGTGACTTTTTTCGGTTAAAAAAAAACACTAAACTGGAGGGGTTATAAATTTCAAATAGTAGATTGGCCTGAATTTCACCCAAATATTTAATAACATCTCTAATGGTGGTTTATCAAGAGTTATGAACCACCTAATTGGTTCCTACTTCCCAGCCATAGTGAACGTTTCCTAAAATTTGTACCATAGATAAACGTGTTAGGATTCTCTCTTTAAATGTGAAGTGCATTTTGAATGACAAAATTAAAACCCATTAGGAGAAAGATTAAGCAACGTAAATCATGAATGATATCTTGAAAAATAAAATAAAAATAAAAAGCATATTCTGCATATTAGGTTAGTGGGCAAATTGGATTGCTCAACTCATGCGAATTATGTTAAGCAACCAATTTACCAAAAAAAAAACTTAAGTTGTTTTATAGGGGTATAAGTGTTTACAATGTATATATATCAACGTTTCACCCCTTAGGGCAAGTCCAATGGTAGGGGTCAAAACCAAATTTTGATACCTATGTAAGAGTATTAGACTCTCCAATGATAAAATATGAAGGTACCAAAATTTGGTTAAGTACTAGTTGAGGTACCAAATTTGGTACCAAGCTTAGCTCTTCCCCAACAATTACACGCGCACGGGCGGCTTGATTTCTTTCACTTTTGTTAAGTTTGGCCGTCCACATGGCCTTGTCTCATGTCAGTGTGTGTATTTTTCATCATTTTCTGATCCAAACATTAATTATTTTCAATGTGGTCAAACAAGTTTTTGATCCAAACATTAAATATTCAAGCAACTATTCAAAACAAAAATAAATAAATAAATGTGAGACTACAAATTTGATACATATAGCTGGAGATGTTGTTATATATGTAACAAAATTTGGTTTTGATACCTATGGTTGGAGATAGAACTTTGATACCTTATGAATAGTTATCAATAGGTATCAAAATTTGGTTTTGATACCTATGGACAAGTACACCACCATTAGACTTGCCCTTACATGTGATTGGCACACGTGGAGAAATCAAAAAACACGCGCCCCAAAAAAGGGTGACGTAATATGATTTTTATCTTTGGATTGAAATAAAGTAAAAGATTAAGTTTGGAAAACGATACCTAGAAATCACCGATTGTGACTTCTACCTTTGGATTGAAGGAGGCTCCATCGTTTTTTTGGTACATAAACCAACGAAGCTATGATACCACTAATGAGTTTTCGGACCACTTACCAAACCAAAATAGGAGCAGGAGGTATCCTTTACAAATACCAATTGAGTTCTTAGACTAACTCAATAATCAGTTCAAGCAACAATATTCAACAAAGTACTGTTTTTTTTAAGTCCTATAACCAATGTTAAAAAAAATTTGTTTCCAGTGAAGCTTAGGAATAGGAACATAATACAGTTTGTTGATCAAACTAAGCTGGAAAACAGAGGTTAATGCAAAAACAGAACATAATAAACAAAAGATCAGTTTTCCAGTCCAAAACAAATGAACAACTCGAGAGTATCCTCGGCCGAAGCCTCACTCAAATTTGTTTAGAGGTTACGGAAGCCTAGGCTCTGTAAGGGTAAAATATGGTCATCCTATTTTATTAATTAATTGTTGTGTCATTTCTTGGTACAAAAGCTATGGTAATGTTTTACCATATTTAAATACTTTGAAAAGCGCTCAAGAGTCCATATTTAAGTTTGACAAAAACTTTGGTAAGATCTTTGGTTTTGATGTGACAAAAATGCAGTTTGGGCCGTTCGTGTGATGGGTAGGATATATGGGGTTGATCTGCTTCCTTGAACCTGATTAAGATCACGAAAACACCTAAGTGGGAGTGCAAGGCTTGGCCTCGCGAAACCACTCCGGCATGAGAGTAAGTATCGTGTGAGAAAGTCAAGAGAGAATTTGATAGAGATTCGAAGCTTAAGAAAGAGTATGTACGTTGAATATGGTTTATGGAGGGGTATTTATAGGCCCCCGAAGTCATTGAATCCGTCTAGGATTCAATGCCTTAGTTATCTTGTAGGATTAGGAGAAAATCCCTAGATCTTAAGCGTAATAGACGACTGGCCGCATGAATGTAGGAGCGGATATGGTAATTGTCCTACTCAGTTAAAGAAACCTTTGACTTGTCTTGGAGATCAAGTTTATGAAGTTCCTGCTCGATGACTGCCCGGGCGAGAAAGGCTCTGCCCGGATATGTGATACAAGTCCATTGAAGGCAAGTGTAGATCTCGGGCATGGCCCCTGGTCGGGCAGGCAAGGCCTGTGCTCGACCAGGTTTAGACGGGAGCTATAGTGTTCTCTGCTCGATCCCCCACCAGCTCTGTCCGTTAGGTTTGGGGCCCCTACGACAGTTGAGCTCGTGACTGGCACGTGATAGGCGCTCGTGCTTTGCTCGTGACCGGGTTTGGGCTGGGTACATCAGGTTTTAATGAGGAAACCATATTTGGAAACTAATCCTTTTTATTTCCTAATTCTATGTTTTCTTGGAGTATTTGTTTTTCTTTTTTGTGTAGGACTCTAAAGTATATATAAAAAGAAGTGCTCGTGCAGATTGTTAGACACGCTGAAAGAGAAAAACTGCTCAGAGAGAAAAACTGAATGTTTTACTTTGAGTATTCGTTGTAGCTGTGAATGCAGTAACATCAGGAACTGCATTGGTTGTTTTATTGATTGTTTTTCTATTTGATAGGAAACTTATTTTTTAATCACACGTTTGTTTTCTTCGTGTTTTTGTGGGTTTCATCTATAGATTTCATAGTCTTGTTAGATGATTTGATATTTTGTTAGATTTTCATTATTTTCATTGTAAGACTCATAATCTTTTTAGTGAAATCTTTTTTGGACATAAAGCTGCTTGTTGTAGATTGTTTGGTATTTTTTGTGTGTCTTATTACTGATTTATTAGAATAAAGTCTTCCGCTGTATAGTTGATAAGTTATTTGGTCAATACATATTTGAATGCAACTAACTGCATTAGAAGTTGCATTGACAGTATTTTTGGAATCCTAGATACTATTGCACTTTCAACCTCATATCCCCACAACTGCTATACACAGAGTATAGCTAGCTTGTCCAACCAAGAGAGTTCCAAAATCGAAGGGACAATGTATTGGTTCCAAAATGTTAGGGACTGCCCAACCCTCTCAACGAAACCCAACCCACAAACCTCTTTGTCACGACAAGAAAGAAGCACCCATAGACCTCACACACACATTGTTTCCCTTCACAACTCAAACACTCACACCTTTAGCAAAGCAAGAAAAAACAGGGAGAAGACGAGAGAGATCAAGAGAACAGTTTCAAATATGGTTATACCTTGGAAGGTGACGGAGAGAAGAATATATAACTAGCAACATTTAATGAGTCGAGGACTCATTAGCGCAATCATAGCACAATCACAACGTCGCCGTCGCCGGGAAGGACGGAGCCAACAGATCGCTAATCGGGAGAGACCAAATTAGGGCACAAACAAGAGACCCCTAATTTGAGAAGAGATCAGCCGTCAAATGAGAAGGAGTAATGGGCTTGGGTTTCGGGTTTATGGGCTTGGATTAAAAGAGCAGGTTGCCCAAACAGAGGTTAGGCCATACATACTTTAAAGAAGTGCTTATCTTTAAGATAAAAATTTGTGTAAAACGGCCTTACATATATTTTTGTAAGATAAATCCTCTTTACTTGACCCATCATATGGTTATGGGTTAAGTTATGAGAGAGTTATGACCTGTTTGATTTGACTTATCTGGAAGCGCTTATGACTTATGATTTACCATAAGTTGTTTTTGAAGTGTTTGATTTCACTTATGGTAAGATAAACCATAAGTCATGTACAAGCCACTTAAAGCACATGTAAGACCATAAGTTGTAAGCACTAAGCCTAGTGCTTCATTCTACTTTTCAAAAAGTATGTGAGTCATCTTCCTTATTGAAATTTTATAAATTCCAATATTACCCTTCTTAATAATAGTAATACAAACAAAAAGTAATAATAATAATAATAATGAATAATAATTATAATAAAGGAATTATAATAATATTAATAATGATAATAGTTATAATAATAATAAAAATAATTATAAATATAGTATTAATAATTATAAATATAATAATAATAATAATAATAATAATAATTATTATTATTATTAATGCTAATAATAATAATACTAAAAACTAATATTCATAATAATATAGTAAAAATAATCGTAATAATAATAAGTAATAATAATTATAATAATAATAAAAGTAATATTAATATCAATATAATAATAATAAAATATAATATTAATAATAAAAAATCAATGATAATAATAAGCAAAAATAATAATATAAATAAAATTAATATTATTATTAATATAATAAAATCAATACTAAAATTAATAAGTAATAATAATAATAAAAGTAATATTAATGTTAATACAATAATAATAATAATAATAATAATAATAATAATAATAAATGCAATAATAATGTATAATAATAGTAATTATTAATAATAGTGATAAAATATGTATTAATATTAATAAAATAATAAAAAGGTGATAATAATAATAAATGAAATAAATAATAATGATAATAATATGATTAAAAGTAATATTAATATTGATGTTAATAATAATAATAATACTAATGATGTAAATCACATTTTGTGATGATGTTATTTTAGTCTTTATATTTGATTTCAGCACTATTTCAACTTATTAATCAAACACACACACTAACTTATGAAAGCTAATTAATACTTTTAAAAAGTTAAATCAAACATCACCAGTTATTAGTCATTAGTCATAAATCATAAGCAATAAGTCATTAGTCATAAGTAAGAAGTCATCAACACATATTAATAAGTTAAATCAAACAAATCCTAAAATTTTATTTTAGAAAATAAAAACTATAAGACCGACTTATAAGAGATCTATTTCATCTTCAATAACTAAATTTAGCCGAAAGAGTACTTTTAAAATGGGAAAGTTTAAACTCATGCAACACATTAATTTTTTTTTTTTTAATGAACATTGTGTTTTTGAACTGAATTTTGACATAATTCATCTGTTTTAATATTATTTGACTTTTTGATGAATGATTGTTTTTGATATAAATATGAATTAGGGTCTTCCCATGTGAAACTCCAACCAGTTCCATACTCTTAAGACTTTTACTACTATATACTTCTGGTGGGTCAAATTTGGAAAAATTTAAGTTCGGTCCATTTTTGAAGGTTTATAATCGTTACAGTTTTGTGTTTTTTTTTTTTTTCAAATAAGAAAAATATACTTTTAAAGTCAAAAAGACTACGATGTCCTAATGAGCATGAGGTGCGCTACGGAAATGAATTGCGTTGCATTAATCATTAAACTGTGATTCATTAATTTTATTATATTAATTTTTACATACTGTGGTTTAAAAGTCTAATTGCATAGTCTTATTACATCACGATTCATTAATTTTATTGTATTAATTTTTACATCGTGGTTCAATAGTTTAATTGTCAAGTCTTATTGCACTGCGATTCATCAATTTTATTACATTAATTTTTGCTCCATGATTCAATAGTTTAATTGTCTTGTCTAATTGCACCACGGTACCAACTTTTTTATGTACCACGATAAATTAATTTTTGAATCGCGATACATATATCTAATCCAAGTTGCACTGCGGTATCAACTTTTATATACCACGATGAATTAATTTTTGAAACGCGATATATAAAATATCATATAATCAAGTTTGCACCGCGATACAAAATCATAAAGAACTAGACCACATCATCCACCTGCTTCTTCCATCTCATCCGTCGTAAGCCTTTTTTTCTCATCATTCTTCGCCTTCGTCCCAATAGAAAAATCCTTCAAATGGGTGCTGCCCCACGACCTGACCAGGCAGGTCGATCCTCGTTTCCTTGGCAAACAATGGTGATTTTCGAATTCAAAGTGTGTTGCCGGAGCTGTTGAAGGAGACGATAACATTTTTGGAACAATATTTCGAAAAGTGGTCTTTTGTGATTAAAAAGAAAAAAACAAGATACTGGAGGGGTTAGAAATTTTGGAAAAGGGACCGGACAGAAGTTTATCCCTCATATTTGAAGACTTTTACTTGTATAAATATCAAGATTCTAAAAATCGTTAGGCGACCACTAGGCGGCACACTAGCGCCTAGGGGACTAGTCGAAACCTAATCGGGGCCTAGAGAATTAAGACATAATTACCATTTTTTTGATAATTTACATCGAATATCAAACACATTTACTACAATTTTTTTTTTATGTATGTCATTTTATCAAACACTTGTCTATACTTGTAAAATAAACAAAAATATACAAACCTACCACTAATATCAATTTCCAATAACACCAAAGCAATAAGCCAGCCAAGTTTAGAACTAAAAACAAAAAAAATTACTCTACCCACCTACTGTCCATATAGCCCATAGTATAACCTATCCTCCTTAGTCTCTCCTCATTCTAAATTCTGAGTCCCGATTGTGTCTTCATCTTTTTTCTTCTTCTTTCTTCTCTCTATCTGGCAGACTGGCAACCCCTTCTTCTTCCTTTCTTTTTTCTTCTTCTTCTCTCTCTGATTTTTTTTCATCCTCTAATCTCTTTCTTTCTAGATCTAACCCTTTAATCTATCGTCTCTCTCAGCTCACTGAATATCCACAAAATCAAACCACTTTTGTTTCTACCTCCCTCTCTTCCTCACCATTACCATTCCCTCTTCCTTCTCCAGTTTGCCCCGTTCCTTCTCCGGTCACCGCACACCACAAAATCAAAACTACAAAAATAAATTAAGGTCGGCGGGGTTTGTCGTATACAACGACTTGGCCGATTAGACGGCGACTAAAATACTCGCGGCGGTAGAGAGGCGTCTAGCGTCTAGGCGGAGAGTTTTAGAACATTGATAAATACCGGTGCAGGTGGCCCGTGCTCGAAGACTGGCCTGTACTTGAAGACTTATTTTTTAACGAATAGTGTAAGGTATATTTGGCTTCCTAATTTAATAATAATAATAATAATAATAATAATAATAATAATAATAATAATATATATATATATATATATATATATATATATATATATATATATAAAGTTGGTAAGGAGACTATGGTTGTGCCACATCACCACCTATTGATAAATCTTCATTGTAAAGCATCCATGTGGAGACTTTAAAATTTTTTGGTTTTCTAGCCATTAACTAATAATAATATATAATAATAATCAATATGATAAGGGATATTAGTATTAGTGTATATAACTTCTTCTATTGTCAATAGTAGAATTATTAACATTAGTAACAGCAACCTCAACTGCAGCTACACCCTACGACATGGGGCTGAAGTTAGATTATGTGCAAAGTTTGGAGAATTGAAGTCAAAACTAAGAAGATATCTGAATTCTGTTGTGTTGCAAAGTACAAGGGCTTGGCTGTAATACTTTCATAGTTAGAGGTTGTTTTGTTTTTCTGGTTTGTGGTTAGTTTCTTCCCGTTATTGTATTTCGTATATATTCAGCCTTTGTAATGGTTTCCAATTTAGTTATCAATAACAACATAAATTTCTTTTCTTCAATTTTATCCAAGAACCCATTGCTTCACTTTTGTTTCTTGTCATGGTATCAGAGCAAGAGATCTGATATTCTACAATCGTTTCCGTTTTCTTCTTCTTTCATCTGAACCCTAAACAATGACGGAAGAATCATTAGGGGCCAAGAACGATCAATCGAAATTAAAGAACAAAGGGGTTTCCATGGAGATTGGGATTGATTCCAATATGCACCCGTTGTATTTGCACAACAATGATCACCCAGGACTCGTTCTCGTCGCTACAAAATTGACAGGAAGTGAAAATTACAACTCATGGAAGAGATCAATTGAAATTGCCCTATCAGCCAAGAATAAAATCACTATCTTGAATGGTGTTTATCCTATTCCAGAAAAGGAAGATTCTTTATTTCCTCTGTGGGCTAGAGCCAATGATATGATAATCTCTTGGATCTTCAACACTGTTACTGAAGAAATCAGTAATAGTTTGAGATTTGTCATCGACGCCAATTCTGTATGGAAGGAACTTGGAGAAAGGTTTTCTAAGATTGATGGACACAGGGTCTTCCAAATAGAGAAAAAATTGCACAGATTGGAACAAGGGACAGGATCTGTGGAATTTTATTTTCACAAGATGAAAGGTTATTGGGATGAAACTTCAGCCTTGGACCCCATTACAGTATGTAAGTGCCCCTGCAATTGTGGTTCTTTAAAGAATCAAGAATCAAGGGATCAAAGGAAACAACTCATGCAGTTTTTGATGGGTTTACATGAAAGTTATGTAAACATAAGAGGACAGATTTTGAGAATGAAACCGTTGCCCACGATTGCTGAAGCCTACTATATAGTCAGACATGAAAAGACACAAAGGCAAGGTTACATATCTGAGATAAGCCCTCTTGCAGCCAATGTTTCTCAATCAGGGCAATCTCAACTTGTGCCAGATAAATTCAATTCAGGATCTACTCAAAGCAGGATGGGAAATGGGAGAACCAAATTTAGAAAAGGCATTTTCTGCAACCATTGCAACAGAGAAGGCCACATCAAAGAAGAATGTTACAGACTCAAAGGGTTTCCTATTGGGCATCCAGGGAATCCCAACCATCCTGCACACAGATCCTAATTCAACAAAGAACTTGTTGGGAATGGACAAACTGGGAAGAATCAAGGAAATCAAGGACAAACTACTAACCCTAGAGCCATGCAAGCACAATCTGCACAAAATGGGAATGCAGATAACAACAACAAACCTGTACTGGGAATGTCCAGTATTGAACAACTGCATGAACAAATGAATCAAGTAATAAGCATGCTTAAAATCAAAGAAAGTCCTGAAGAGCACAACACAAATCAAAGTGGGAATAAATTCATTGGTACAACTCACATGCCAGGTACTTCAATTGCTGAACATGATTTTAAACCACAGCTTTCCTTACATACTTGGATCATTGACTCAGGAGCTACTGACCATATATGCACTTCCTTATCTGTCATGCATGATATTAATATTGTTGATCACCACATTATTCTTTCATTACCTAATGGTGCTAAAGTTGAAGTGACACATATATGAAAAGCTTACATCAACTCATAGTTAACTTTACATAATGTCTTCTACATACCTGAATTCAAGTACAACCTTTTATCTGTTTCTAGACTCACTAAGAAAATTAATTGTCACACCATCATCAATGGGGCACAATGCTTTTTCCAGGACCTTCAGATGACCAAGATCATAGCTACTGGTGATCTAAATGATGGGCTGTATCTTCTTAAAGCTGAACAATTCCCTACTTCCAGACATGTCTGCACTAATGCCACTGGACACAAGGACATAGTTTGATGGCACCAAAGACTTGGGCACACTTCTTTAAGTACTCTTAAGAAAATTGTTTGTTTAGGTCCTCTGTATAATCAAAAGAACCTTAATACAGAAAGTATCTTGCAGTGTGATGTGTGTCCTTTAGCTAAACATCATAAACTGCCTTTCATACTTAGCAATATTAAAAGTAAAGCATGTTTTGATCTTATACATTGTGATCTCTAGGGACCCTACAGGAAGACTACCATGAATGGTTGCAGATATTTTTTAACTATAGTTGATGATTTTTCAAGAGGAGTCTGGACCTTCCTTATGTCTACTAAGACACATGTGTTTTCCCTATTGAAACAGTTCAATGCTTATGTCCACAATCATTTCCAAACCTCTATTAAATTTTGTAGGACAGATCATGGGACATAATTTTATAATAGTGAAGTTATACCTTATCTCAGTGATTTAGGTATTGTTCATCATAGCTCTTGTATAGACACCCCTCAACAGAATGGAGTTGTTGAGAGAAAACATCATCATCTTCTTGACATGTCCAGGACCATTAGGTTTCAGTCTGGGCTACCAATCCATTTTTGGGGATATTGTTTACTGGCAGCCACACACATAATAAATAGAATTCCTACTGCTGCCACCAATTTCAAAACCCCTTATGAGGCTCTTTATAAAACCAAGCCTGGTTATGATCACCTGAGAATTATAGGTTGTCTGTGTTATGCATCCATTCATCCAACAGATAAATTTGCTCCTAGAGCAATAAAATGTGCTCTGTTAGGTTATCCTGCATGACAAAAAGGTTATGTCTTATACAGTCTTGAGACCAACAAAGTTTTGATTAGTAGACATGTCATTTTTCATGAGTCTGTCTTTCCTTTCATCAATAAGAATTCTGCTGTTGATATGCAACCACATGCTCAGTCTGATATAGATGTTAATCTCTTCCATGATGATACTCCTCATTGTCATACACATCTTAATGCTGATTTGAATGAAACTAATATCAATCCTGATGAGCCTAATGACATCAGAGAAGATGTTGATCCTTTCATTCCTACAAGAATCTCTACTAGAGTCAGATATCCTTCTGTGAAGCTGAAGATTATATTGTCTCATCTGTTTTCACTAAGCCCAATCATATTTTAAATAAACATCATACACAACAACATTGTGTCAGTTCTATGATCCATATACAAGAGCCACAGTCTTACAATGAAGCTGCACAAAGTATTGATTGGGTGGAAGCCGTGAACAAAGAAATTGATGCTCTATAATCCAATCAAACCTGGGATGTGGTGAGTTTGCCTCAAGGAAAGAAATCTATAGGATGCAGGTGGATTTTTAAAGTTAAATACAATTCAGATGGAAGTATGGAGAGGCTTAAAGCCAGATTAGTTGCCAAAGGATACAACCAAACAGAAGGAATAGATTATGCAGAGACCTTTGCCCCTGTAGCCAAGATGGTGACAGTCAGGTCTATTTTGGCCATAGCTGCATCACAGAAGTGGGAAGTACATCAGCTAGATGTCAACAATGCCTTCCTACATGGAGATCTACAGGAAGAAGTTTATATGCAGTTACCTTTAGGTTACAATTCAAAGAGCAATGTAGGCAGTGTTTGCAAGTTGAAGAAGTCTTTGTATGGATTGAAGCAAGCATGCATGCAGTGGTTTTCCAAACTAACTGAAATTCTCATTGGGCTTGGCTACACTCAATCCCTTACAGACTATACCCTATTTACTCTAAGAAATGGAACAAAGTTCACTAGTGTACTTATATATGTTGATGATATTCTGGTGGCAGGTAATGGCATGGATACAATTAGCAATTTGAAACATCTGTTGCATGATAAGTTCAACATTAAGGACTTAGGGCATGTGAAGTATTATTTGGGTATAGAAGTCATGAGGTCAGTTGATGAATTTCACCTCAGTCAGAGGAGGTATGCTTTGGACCTGATTGAAGCAGCAGGGTTAATGAATGCCAAACCTCTTACCATCCCTTTTGATCCAAATGGGAAGCTTCTGCTCAATGAAGGAACACTACTGGAAAATCCTACAAAATACAGGTAGTTGGTAGGAAAGCTCATATATCTTACTGTTACCAAGCATGATCTGGCTTTTGCAGCTCAATGCCTGAGCCAATTTGTGCAGAATCCAAGACATACACATTTGAAAGCCTTGCATAGGGTGTTAAGGTATGTTAAAGCCTCACCAGAACATGGAATTTATTTGCCTTCTACCAACAGTCTCCAACTGCATGCCTTTTGTGATAGTGATTAGGCAGGGAACCCCAATGATAGAAAGTCTATAACAGGTTTCTGTATGATGTTGGGGAAATCTCTTATTTCATGGCATTCCAAAAAGCAGTCTGTAGTCTCTAGATCATCTACTGAATCTGAGTACAGAGCTCTAGCTACAGCCAGTTGTGAAGTAATTTGGTTGAAAAGTCTGTTGAAAGATATGGGAGTCAACTTGCCTACACTTGTTACTTTGTACTTTGACAATTCTTCTGCAATAGCTGTGGCTAACAATCCTAGTTTATCATGCCAGGACTAAGCACATAGAACCGGATTGCCATTTTATTAGGGAAAAGATTTCTGGAGGCCTTATCAAACTGCAACATATTTCGACAAAAGGGCAGTTGGCAGATATCTTCACAAAATTTTTGGGGAAGAGTTTACACTGGAATTTTCTGTCCAAGTTAGGAGTGGTCAGTATTCACACATCCTCAACTTGTGGGGAGGGTATTAACATTAGTAACAGCAACCTCAACTGCAGCTACACCCTACGACAAGGGGCTGAAGTTAGATTATGTGCAAAGTTTGGAGAATTGAAGTCAAAACTAAGAAGATATCTGAATTCTGTTGTGTTGCAAAGTACAAGGGCTTGGCTGTAATACTTTCATAGTTAGAGGCTGTTTTGTTTTTCTGGTTTGTGGTTAGTTTCTTCCCGTTATTGTATTTCGTATATATTCAGCCTTTGTAATGGTTTCCAGTTTAGTTATCAATAACAACAAAAATTTCTTTTCTTCAATTTTATCCAAGAACCCATTGCTTCACTTTTGTTTCTTGTCAAGAATGCTTATATTTAAAAACTTTTACAACTAACACTACTTCTAATCAATGTGGCATAAAACTCTTCAAGATGAGACATTACTTCTAATCACTCACTTCTAACACCATACTTTAAGCATTCATATCTTATTCATCCAAAACTTGATTTGGACAAATAAATATACAATTTCAATGCTCTTGCCGCGTAGAACACATTTGCACAATTACTTTTGCCAACAAACAAATGACACGTATAGAAATCGACACCTCAAGTTGCACAATTTCTTTCACTAAAAACACTATTTTTTAAACAAGTATTATACTTTAAGTCATGATATCTTATTCATCCAAAAATCGATTTGGACAAATAAATATATCATTTCGATGCTCTTACCGAGTAGAACACATTTGCGGAATTACTTTCACCAACAAACAAATGACACGTAAAGAAATTTGTGCCTCAAGTTGCATAATTTCTTTCACTAAAAACACTAATTTTTCAACAATAGAAAAGATGTATCCCACATTGGTTAGAAATTTATGTTGATTTTAAAAATACTATTATTAAATGTCAATAGAAGAGATGCATCATACATTGGTTGGAAAGTGATATTTGGTTTCAAAGTTATTTGATAAAAGACTTCAATCATTATCATCAATAGAAGATGTATATCTCACATTGGTTAGAAAATGATATTGATTTTAAATTATTTTATATTATTACCAATAAAAGAGATGTATAACACATTGTTTAAAAAGAAAATGTTAAATATTAAAGTCTTTAGACTAAAGACTTTCACTTTTACAAGATATGTATCTCACATTCGTTACAAAATATTCTACTATTATTACCAATAGAAGAGATGTATCTCACATTGGTTAGAAATTGATATTTTTTTTAAAAAAATATTATTATTAATTACCAATTGAAAAGATGTATTATACATTGATTCGAAAATGATGATGATTTTCGAATTTTTTTTGATAAAAGACTTCTACCATTATTACTAATAGAATATGTATATCATACATTTGTTAAAAATGATATTGATTTTAAATTATTTTAGATTATATATAAAAATTTTACTATTATTAGCAATAGAAATACGTATTGGTTATAAAAGTCATTAGATAAAATCATTTTTAAGTTATTACCTATAGAAAATATACATCTCACATTGTTCAGAAATAAATGTTGGTTAAAAAGTATTATTACTAACAGAGAATATGTATACCACATGGTTAGAATGTAGTGTTGGTTTTAAAAGTGTTTAAATAAAAGACTTAAACTTTCATTACCAATATAAATCGAAAATAAGTGTCCCACATTGTTTAAAAATGAACTATGATTTTATAAGTTTTTAACTCAAAGACTTCTAATATTATTATCAAATTAGATGTTAATTTTAAAAGTTTTTATATCAAAGATTTTTACTATCATTACTAATACAAAATATGTATATCACGTTAGTTAGAAACTTATATTAATTTTAAAAGTATTTAGGTAAAAAATCATCTAATATTAGTAGCCATAGAAAAAAAAATTATTATAACCATGGAAGTGATTAAAAATCTAATTATAATGTCCAAAAGTTATATTATTATTATAAAAAATATATATATCTCACATTGTACCCGTGTGGAACACGGGCTAAATAACTAGTTTATATATATTATATTTAAAGTTGGTGAGGAGCACTATGGTTGTGCCACCTCACCACCTTTTGATAAATCTTCATTGTGAAGCATCCCTGTGGAGGCTTTAAAAACTTTTGATTTTCTAACCATTAACTAATAATAATACATAATAATAATCACTATGATAATGGATATTAGTATTAGCATATATAATTTCTTCTATTGTCAATAGTAGAAGGCTTATATTTAAAAAATTTTACAACTAACATTACTTCTAGCCAATGTGGGATAAAACTCTTCAAGATGAGATATTACTTCTAATGACTCATTTCTAACACCATACTTTAAACATTGATATCTTATTCACCTAAAACTTGATTTAGACAAATAAATATATCATTTCGATACTCTAGCCGAATACAACACATTTGCATAATTACTTTTACCAATAAACAAATGACACGTAAAGAAATTTGTGTCTCAAGTTGCACAATTGCTTTCATTAAAAACACTAATTTTTTAACAATTATTATACTTTAAGTCTTGATATCTTATTCATCCAAAACTCTATTTGGACAAATAAATATATCATTTCGATACTCTCATCGAGTAGAACGCATTTGCGCAATTATCTTTACCAACAAACAAATGACACGTAAAGAAATTCATGCCTCAAGTTGCATAATTTCTTTCACTAAAAACACTATTTTTTTTTCAACAATAGAAGAGATGTATCCCACATTAGTTAGAAATTGATGTTGGTTTCTAAAAATACTATTATTAAGTACCAATAGAAGTGATGTATCATACATTGGTTGAAAAGTGATATTGGTTTTCAAAGTTATTTGGTAAAAGACTTCTACCATTATTACCAATAGAAGATGTATATCTCACATTGGTTAGAAAAAGATGTTGATTTTAAATTATTTTATATTATTATTACCAATAAAAAAAGATGTATAACACATTGTTTATAAAGAAAATGTTAGATTTTAAAGTTTTTACAAGTGATGTATCTCACATTGGTTACAAAATATTTTACTATTATTACCAATAGAAGAGATTTATCTCACATTGGCTAGAAATTGATGTTTGTTTTAAAAATACTATTATTAATTACCAATTGAAGATATGTATCATACATTGGTTAGAAAGTGATGTTGATTTTTAAAGTCTTTTGATAAAATATTTCTATCATTATTACCAATAGAAGATGCATATCTCACATTGGTTAAAAAATGATGTTGATTTTTAATTATTTTAGATTATATAAAAAACGTTTACTACTATTAGCAATAGAAGATATACATCACACATTTAATTTGTTATAAATTGATGTTGGTTTTAAATTACTATTGTTACCAATAAAAGAGATAAATCTTACATTGGTTAAAAAACGATGTTGATTTTAAAAGTTTTTAAATAAAAAGACTTTTACTTTTATCATCAACAAAAGAGAAAATAATAGATGTATCTCATTATATAGAAAGAGATGTTGGTTTTAGATTTTTTTAGATAAAAAATTTCAACTACTAATAACTATTATCAAATGATGAAATTTATTCCACATTGATTAGAGGGTGATGTAGGTATTAAAAGTTTTTTTTTTATAAAAGACTTAATACCAATAGAAAAAATATATATTTCACATTGGTTAGGAAAGTGATATTAGTTTAAAATGTTTTTAGATAATGCATCTCACATTAGTTACAAAGAGATCCACATTATTTAGAAACATATATTGGTTATAAAATTTATTGATAAAAGAATTTTTATGTTATGATCTATACAAGAGATATATCACATATTGTTTACAAAGAGATGTTGGTTTCAAAAGTCTTTAGATAAAATACTACTACTATTATTATTTTTATGTTATAGTCAATAGAAGAGATGTATCCCACATTGTTTAGATAGAGATGTTGATTTCAAAAGTTTTTATATAAAACACTATTATTATTAATATAGAAGAATGTATCTCACATTTGTTAGAAATTAGCGTTGATTTAAAAAATACAATTATAACCAATAGAAAAGATGTATACCATATGGTTAGAAAGAGATGTTTGTTTTAAAAGTCTTTAGATAAAAGTCTTAAACTTTTATTACCAATAGAAATAGAAAAGAAATATCTCACATTGTTAGAATATAAATAATGATTTTAAAAGTCTCAAAATAAATATTTTAATAGCATAAAGTCTAAAATTTAAGGTGTCTACTAACGTAGATATGTTAAAAACCTTTCATTTCGACGAAAAATTATTTTTCTTTTTATTTATGACAATGATGATAATAATTGTACAATATTAGTTTTTATTATTACTATTACTATTACAATTGCTATTTTTTATAACAATAATACTATTATTATTCTCAAGCAATCATGAGTGACTCATTGTTTCTCAACCATTACCTATTAATAATAGGTATTAATAATTAATACTCCCTCCATCCCTAAATTATCGTCCTCCTTTCCTTTTTCGTCCGTCCCAAAATAATTGTCCACTTTGAAACTTACCTTTTTAGAACATCACTTTTACCACTTTACCCTTACTTTTTCACCCTACTTTAATTATGGGCCACATATTCATGGGCTTTAAAAGAAACTACACATTAAACCAATATTAATAATCCAGTCAAATAGATTTTCTTAAACGGTGCGCCGGGTCAACCAGGACAATAAATTAGGGACGGAGGGAGTACAATAATGTGATATTAATTTCTACTATTAATCTCTTCTATTGTTAATAGTAGAAGTCTTATATATATATATATATATATATATATATATATATATATATATATATATATAACCAATATTATTTTCAAACCAATGTGAGATATAACTCTTTTATTAGTAATAAAATGTTAGATTTTTAATCTAAGCCTGACTTTAAATTCAAAATCAATTTATAACAAATATGAAATACATCTCTACTAATATTACCAATAGAAAAGATGTATCTTACATTGATTATAAATTGATGTTAGTTTTGAAAGTATTTTGATAAAAGATTTCTACTTTTATCACCATAGAATAGATGTATCTTACATTGTTTAGAAAAAGATGTTAGTTTTAAAAGTCTTATTTTAAAGACTTTTAGTCTTATTAATAATAAAAGATATGTATCTCACATTGTTTAAAAATAAATGTTGGTTTAAAAAGTCTTTAGATTAAATATTTTTTGCTACAAATAGAATAGATGCATGTATCTCACATTGGTTACAAAGTATTCTAATATTATTATCAATAGAAGATATAAATATATATATATATCACACATTGGTTATAAATTAATGTTGGTTTTAAAAATACTATTATTATCAATAGAATAGATGTATCATACATTTGGTGATGATAATGTTGGTTTTCAAAGTCTTTAGATATAAGACTTCTACCATTATTATCAATAGAAGATGCATATCTCACATTGGTTAGAAAGTGATGTTGATTTTAATTTTAGATAAAAGACTTTTACTATTATTATTAATAGAAGAGATATCATATATTGGTTTAAAATGATGTTAGTTTTAAAAGTCTTTAATCTTAAGACTTCTACTTTTAATATAATAGAAGAGATGTATCTCACATTATTTAGAAAGAGATGTTGGTTATAAATTTTTAAGATAAAAGATTTCTACTATTATTACCATATGAGAATATGTATTCCATATTGGTTAGAGAGTGATACTGATTTTAAAAGTCTACTATTATTAACAATAGAAGTGAAGTATTTCACATTGGTTAGAAAATTGATATTGGTTTTAAAAGTTTTTAGATGTTGTATCTCACATTGGGTACACAGAAATGTATATCACATTATTTAGAAATGAGTATTGATTATAAAAGTCATTAGATAAATGCATTTTTATATTTTACCAATAGAAAATATGTATCCACATTATTTAGAAATGAATGTTGGTTAAAAAGGCTTTTATATACTAATATTATTACTAATAGAAAATATGTCACTATGGTTAGAATGTGGAGTTGGTTTCAAAAAGGACGAAACCTCAAAATCCTCCTACCACTCACGGAACCCACTCACGATAATCCACCATGAAGCCAGGCAGCCAGAGCCAATGCAAGCTCGGCAAAAACACTTCAAGAACGACTAAGACAAGATAAGAAACAAATGAGATCCACCGCCTCAATCCACTCGGCCTCGGCAAAAATAATCAATGATCATCGGCCCCCACAAGAAGCTTCCCAAGGTCGAAGGTCGGCACACGCAATCACCAACTCCCCGACGCGCCGGTCCCAATCATCCCCGACATGACTACAGACCATTTATTACCAACCATAACATGCTCCCCTATCAAAGGCCGCTACCTCACAAGGCCAATCAGGTATAAATAGGAGACATTCCCCACTGTTGAAAGGTAAGTCATTTTTCAGATATCCTAACTCGCTTATTATATTCACTACACATTTATTATACACTGTACTAAATCTTACTCACACTAGGGTTCTAGTCTGGTACCTCGACTCCTTACCGGCTTGTTTGTCTTATCCGGGTTACAATCGAGAACGAACGTAACTAGCCACCTTTGCTTCACGTGGACAAAACGACAATGTCACCACAGTTTTGCGTGATCGGCTTAAAAGTTTTTAGATAAAAGACTTAAATTTTCATTACCAATAAAAATAAAAATTAAGTATCCACATTGTTTAAAAATGAATTATGATTTTAAAAGTTTTTAGATCATATATTTTTACTATTATTACTAATACAAAGTTTGTATCTCACGTTAGTTAGAAACTTATGTTAATTTTAAAAGTATTTAGTTAAAAAAAATTGTTTCATATTACTAATAATAGGAAAAAAAATATTATAGTCATGGAAGAGATTAATAATCTAATTATTATACCTAAAAATTATATTATTATTACTATATATATATATATATATATATATATATATATATATATATATTATGTTGTACTGCAGCGAAGCCACCTGCCAAATAACAATGTAAGTCAAAGAGAGAAAACTAAAAACCAAGTTACTAATTTAGGGCTCGTTTGAAAATGCGGCGTTTTGAAAACACAGAGCCAAACGGAGTTTAGTTTGTGGTTTAGTGAAACAAACGTTAAAACCAAAACGCAATCTTTTAAGTGTTTCAATACAGCGTTTTAAAAATGTTGAGCGTTTTAAAACGCTCCAGTTTTAATTTGGGCGTTTTAAACGCCCACGCTTTAAAACGCCGCATTGAAACACTTAAAGAGAAAACGCTGCATTTAACCGGCGTTTTCAAAACGCCCACCAAACAAGCACTAAAACTGCGTTTTGAAAACGCAGCACCAAACACACCCTAATCAAGGAGTACAAACTGAAACCATTAATAATTTAGGCATTGGTCAATGGTCCATGGATCGAGAAAAACAGAAAAGTATACAAGTTTGGGTCTTCACGTCAATGGCAAAAGAAAATTCTCTGTTATTTGATCATATGAATCTCATGTTCATTTTGAATTGAAGAAGAAAAGTTTGAAATTATAAATGAAAAGTCTTCTCTTTACGATATTTAATCATATTAAACTCTGCCTAAACTTACTTATATATTCAGCAACTACGCCTCAAACAATATTACAGAAAAATTAAGAAGAAGAGAGATGACACACAACAATGAGGAGGAAGTAATGGCAACTGTGGCACCATTGGCACCGGTGACTGCTCAGAGAAAGGTCCGGGCTGACTTGGATGACTCCCTTCCAAAGCCTTGTAAGTTCCTTTCTTCTCCTTCTCATATTAAAATAGCAAATACTTGGGTACGTAAAAGGATCTTTACACGACTCACCGTATTGGTGAGTTGAAGTCAGAAAGAATATAGCGCCTTATAAATTAAGATCCGTAGGATGGTAACGTTATAGGAGACCTCATTTAACTTTGTTTTTTGTTTCAATTTAACCACTTAACTTAATTTAGATTTTACTCTCTCCATGTCAAAAGATTTATTCCCACTGTTCCACCCAAATAGTTCACATTTCAAAGGACTAATAATCAACACATATATAAGTAGTTTTCGAGTCGATTATAATTACAAAAAATATATAGTCAGAACCGAGATGTTCAAAGCATATATGGAGGGTAAATTATGGAAATTATAGGCATAATTTTAAGAGTGAGTGAAACATCTCAAAATAAAATAGTACGTGGATCCTTTGTCCAAAACAGAGGAAGTATTTATTTTTCAAATTTTTGGTATAGGATGAATTTCCATTTTTGTGTAATTAGTTACTTCACATTTGCTAATTACTACTCCTTTCGTTATGGGCAAAGAGTCCACTATTCTATTTTGAGATGTTTCAATTTCAAAAACTAAGGCAGAACCCAATTTCAAAAACTAAGTGTCATAAAAGTGTCATTTTATACTAATGACTAATAAAAGTGTCATTTTCTTAAAAAGCTTTCACATGAAAACTTTTTGCCCGGAGGGAGTATATCCTAGTGTTCGCTTGTAATGGCATAGCGTTGATATTAAGGGTATTGATGTATATGTGCTACTAATATGACCTAAAAATCAACTTCCTTGAGTTTTATGAAGAAGAAAACCCACTTATTTTAGGAGGAATATATGAAATAATGGTATACTAGAAAGTTTAATTAAATCTATCAGGTTGGAGGGGAGGAGAGTGGGAATTGAAGGAGCTGTTTGGAGGTGGATTGAGGTTGTCATTTATTTGAAATTTTGAGCCAAAGAAAATATGAAAACTCTAGCTCTATAGAGAGAGAGAGATAAGAACTTAAGAAGTGAAAGGTCGAGCATGGTGGTGCCTGGAGGAATAGCCCCTCAAGTTATAGCCCATCAATTGTCAATTATCTATCAATTAATGAGTGACCGTGGTTCTTAAAAAATGAGATTTATTTGTTATCTTGATGGGATGCTTTCAAATTATGCCTAAACCATTACCTTAGCACTGTGATTCTGTTTTGTTTGTTTAATTTTGATACATGTTACGTTGTTCCGAAATAGATTTGGCAAGAGCTTTTGTGTCCGTTGATACTGAACATCCCAATGGAACACAAGGACGTGATAACCATGGCATGACCGTGCTTCAGCAACACGCTTCCTTCTTTGATCAAGACAAAAATGGCATCATTTATCCTTGGGAGACTTTTAGGGTAAATCCCCATCTGCTCCAACTCATTACTCATATATTCATTATCCTTGAAAAAATGCATCCAGTCTTACACTTTGGAGTTACTAGGTGCATTCTCTCTGACTCTATCTATCCCTCTCAATCAGGACTTCGAGCTCTGGGGATAAATGCCTTGATCGCTTTCCTTGGCTCAATCATTATCAATGCAGCATTTAGCTACGTCACTCTCTCCCAGTAAGTTTATATCCGATCTGCCTTTATCTTACATTTTCATCATGTCTCCTCTGTGTTGAACGCTGAAGTAAGGTGGTCCGGGTCGAGGGTAATTTTTTTCAGTACCAAGAATATTAATTTTCAGAAGATTTATGTTCAGGATAGAGCACACCTTAATTTGAGACTAATATTTTCTCATATATTAAGTGATCAGGAGCCCTGTTCATACAATTAGTTCTTAGAGCTAAATAAATA